>CM035790.1:24999092-25661592 GCA_020466265.1 Siphamia tubifer | reverse complement strand
ACGGAGGCATAATATTGTTAGAATTGCAATTTATTTTTCTTGAGATGTAATTTTTTTTCAGGTTATGTTTTTTTGTTTTTTTTTTAAAGGAAGTATTTTCATAAGGTAATGGGGTTTGTTTGTACTAAAACAAAGACAAAAATTAGGAATTGTTATTTTTTTTCTAGGTTATTATGCTATTATTTTACTGGTCCCGCCCACTTGAGATCAAATTGAGCTGAATGTGGCCCCTAAAAGTAATGAGTTTGAGACCCCTGATGCAAATGCACACTGTCTCTTAATAATTGTTACCTATTTTCTCTTCCTATATCTTATAAAGGGTTCTGGATAAAAGAAGTAGTAGATGAAAGAATGAATTTTTTTTTCCCATAGTGCACATATGCTTCATGGTGCAGTTTATTTGCAGTGAATTCCAAAGCCTTGTATTAGTCGTCTCTAAACCAGGGGCTACATTTAGCTAAATTTGATCTGAAGGGGCCAAACCAGTGAAATAATATAATACATAAATAATGTTAACTCCAAATATTTCTCTACATTTCTTTACACTAACAAACTATCCTTTCAAACAATGTGAATAACATGAAACAAATGAAAGAATAAGTCTAATTTTAACAATACTATGCTTTTATCATTTCCACATGTTCATTAAAACATTGCAGATTATTTATAGCAGATCCGTAAATACACAAAATATTTGATCAGGCAGATTATTCTTGCAATTGCACTTCACTTAAAAACAAACACCTTTTCATATATTTGTTCAAGATCATTCAAATATTTTGTGAAATTATACTCTGTTGTAGCGTAAATATGTGAAAATATTTACATTTACAAAGAGAAGACAATGGAGTTGTGATTATTGATAGATAATTATGATAGTATTTTACTGGTCTGACTCACTTCAGATTGAATTGATCTAAGATAAGATAAGATAAGATAAGATAAGATAAGATAAGATAAGATAAGATAAGATAAGATAAGATAAGATAAGATAAGATAAGATAAGATAAGATAAGATAAGATAAGATAAGATAAGATAAGATAAGATAAGACTATTGATCTCACACAGGAGAAATTCACTGTTACAGGAGCTCACAGAAAAAGTACAAAAAGGTACAAAAAGGAAGTAAAGCAGTGCAAAGAATCATAGAGGTAAATAATAAAATTAAACTAGAAATAAAAAAATGTACTAGAAAAAAAAATAGAAATACAGCTTTAGAGAAAAAAACAAATGAATAAATAAACAGATACTATATACAAATGTACAAATACTGGTGCAAGATGGTTCCTATACAGTAGAGTTGAATATGGAACCTGAACTAAAATGATTAATATCTTAATGTCTATTTTTTTCAATTTCATGAATTCATCCCAAGGGCCAGATTGGACCATTTGGCGGCCCGGATTTGGCCCCCGGGCCTTGTGTTTGACACCTGTGCTCAAAACCTTCTGCTTTCTTTACACATTCCAGCTTTACTGCAGTATTTTCCACAAATTAGAGGCAACGGAGACAAAACACAACAGGTTTGTGGCCAAGAACACTGTGACACCATTTGTACCCACTCCTGCCAAAGTGTCTGAGTGAAACATGGAGGAGAAAAAGAAACCAGAGCAACTGCTTCACTGAGTACATTTCAAATCCCACCCTAATATTGATTGATTTTTCATCTGTCTACTAGATGGACTACAAGCCAGTGTAGATTTTTTTTTTTTTTTTTTGGGGGGGGGGGACATATTGAGGTAGCTCCAAGACTGACTTTCATGTTGCACCTTTTTTCATCACCACCCGTTCGTTTATATGAGGTTTGTGCTGAGAGGGTTTTGTGAAAATGATTGCACTGAGGCTTATGAAAAAAACACAAGAACCAACCTCTTATTATTCAGACTTATCTTTCATACTTTTCAGATCTTTCCATTACAACCTATGGCCCATTCTGTTGAGAAAGGGCCATACTGTAGAGTGGATTTTCTTTCACATTTTGCTCAACATTATCAGATAAAGTGATGAAACAACTGGACTGTGAGGCTCCTTCATGTTGGAACATTCACCAGCTTTCAGTATGTTTACACACACTTAGAGAAATTCAACTTATTGCCTTAGTATAGCTAATATCAAAGTTTTAAAATCCATATATACACCTTAGTCAGACTGTAATCGAAGCGAACTGGAGTTTTTAGAATCTGACTATTCGTGCCAGATAAAGTCGTACTTTTCCGACGTGCCAAACCACAGATAACCAGACTATTGACTGGACTGACCACTCCCCCTTCTGGAAGTAACGAGAATCAAGTAACTTTCTGCTAATATGGTCACCACAAGGCTTGGCGTGCAGCTTATGTGTAACACCATCAGGGTGTAAAGTATCAGGGCCAGTTCTGGTCAATATGGTGCCCCAGGTGAACACCCCTCTTTCCTTTTTGTGGAATTATAAATTATCACTTGTAACCATAGTGTCCTACATCTGATCGAGTACGTACTAAGTATCCCTGAATAATCACTGTCAACGTTAAGTTTAATGTTTTATTTACCTTATTTTCCACACTATAAGGTGCACTGGATTATAAGTCATATTAAATGAAGCGTCACAATAGAGTCATAATAACTCTCAACCTTGGTGAGTTGTAACACGGAACAAAACACACTCTTATTCTGTTGAATCAAACTTTAAAAGAAGAAAAAATGATGACATAAAAAGTAAAAATTCTGTGATAAAATGTCCAAATTACATGTTAAAAAGTCAACATTATGCGATAAAAAGTTAAAATAATGAGATAAAAAGGAAAAATTATTAATATTACTGTTATAAAAGTCACTAAGCACAACCAGAATTAATCCATATATAAGGCACACTGTGTTTTTTGGAGAAAATTAAAGTATTTTAAGTGCGCCTTATAGTCCGGAAAATACGATAGCTTAATAGACATCTGGTGCCCTAGGCGACCGCCTAGTCTGCCTATGCCTAACACCGGCCCAATGTGTACGAAATTAAATCAGCTGCTGCATCATTGTCGTCCATATACTCACTCAATAATTTGATTCTTTTGCCGTGCATATAGACTTAGATTTCTTAGAAACTACAGTTATCTCCATAATGACTGTGTCCATATTTAAGGAGTTTCAACACTCAAAATGTTTAATTGATACAATTCATTAAAGTTTATTTCACTATTAACAAGGTTACGATGAACACATATGTAACTACAGCATCATCTTCAATAATGTTGACCTATAAAACAAAGTCTGCAAGAAAACTTGCGCTAATAATCTATTATTCTACTATAATCTATTATTTTGCAGAATGTACCACTGCTGAGTCTCATTTGTCATCACATGCATTGTCGTGTCCCAAATCAATTTGTTTAAAAAGACTTTTATAATCAACCCAGAGAAGTTTTTACCTAGTGGTGGCTGATGTCAAAAGAACAGTTATAGATTTATGTGCAGCCAACATAACAACAGTTTATATAACCTGCAGGATTTAAACCCCAGCTTCCCTGGTGACAAACCCACAATCTACCCACTCAACTACAGAGCCAGTGTTACATCTATGCTAACTATTAAGACAAATAATATGTAGTATTTGAACTCCTGTTCATTATTATTCATGTTTTCTGTGATATTATATTGTTATTGAATGTGTCTGTCTGTCTAAATACAGTCCTTGTGTGACTATTGTGAAACTCTTCCATTAAATCTGAAGCAGATTAAACTCCTGCTTTTCCACCATTTTGCTTCTATAAGTATTTGTATTGCACTCAAGACGACTTGACCTATAGCAAAAATCATTCAACAAAACCTCCACTGCATTTTGATTTTATATAAAGATATGCAACCTCTGACAAAAACAGACAGGGACAGAACTTCATGGTGCATTCAGGTGCATCTAGTAAATTCAGTAATGCTTTTTTTCTTTAAATACATGCATCAATAGATTGAGAAACTCAAAAAACAGGCCAATATTAAAATACTGAAGTATTTTCTGTATTTGTTGACCAGGATTCTTTTCCCTCCATCGTTAATTAATTATTTATTGCAACAAATTATTTAACATATTTTGCTTCACTCATTATTCATGTTGAGAACATTATTTTTTTTTGACATTTTTATCCCAGTAACCAAATTGGAGGCAATAGGTATTGTTTTTGGTTCTGATTTTTTTTGGCAATGTTCCAGCAACAACAAAAAAAAAATAAATAAAAAAAAAAATAATAATGTTGGTTGTATTCATACCAAATCGGGTTTATTTTATAGAATGCCAGTGATCCAGAATAGATGTCATTACATTTTGGGAACAGTAATCTAATCTAATCTAATCTAATCTAATCTAATTCAATCAATTTGTATTTATAGAGTACATATTTAAATAACCACAAGGTGTCCAAAGTGCTGTACAATAAAATAGAATAAAAGTTAATAGAAGATATATTTCAACGTTTCAATTTCTGAAGATATTTTATAATTATTTTTTTCCCATGCGCTTACATTTTTGAACATTTCAAATATCTGTTTATGTACCAAACTGACTTTACTGACTGACAGTGACTCAGAATAGATGTAATTAAATTCTACGAAGTAAAATTTTTAAAAATCTTTTTTCTTCTACCATTTACTTATAATTGGTTAGATTACATGTCTATAAAAACAGCTATTTTTTTTTAAAATCCCCTCCAAACATGGTACATATATAGAGATAACTGGTATGATGACATCAGCTGGATCCATACCAACATTTTTAACTTCACTTTTAGTTCAATTTTACTCTTAACATTATTTTACTCTGCTATTTTATGTATCTAGTTTTATTTTATTACCATTATTATTCATTTATTTATTTGTTCTATTCTTTTTGGTTTGGTAAATCTTTTCAGTTGTTTCTACAATTGTGGGATAATGGGGGGGGTCCTGATGTAAAGCACCTTGTGCTACATGGATCATGTATGAAATAAATAAAGTTGGATTGATTGATTGAAAATAAGATATAATATGTATGAGGGGTCTGGCACTACTTGGTTATTTTATATTCTTTTTTCCGAGGGTTAATAATTTGAATTGAATCTAATTAAAAAAATGGTTCATAACTTTTGATGCACAAATAATTTTCATCACTGCTTCAGTAAGATGTAACAGGACATAATAAGCAGCCAGCCCAGGTTCAGGTTCAGGTGGGCTGTGATACAGATCATTTTTCCAGCAGCAGAATAGAGTGGGATTGTAGTGGGAGTAACTTTTATGTCCACACAAGCCTGATGAAAACAGCTAACTGTCAAATATTGATGTGTTTGCCAACAGGTCTTTTTGTGTGAACACATACAAGGACAATACAGAAACAGATCCACTTCAGGGTGTAAATCTTTCCATTTTTTGTCCTTCAAATACAAAGAAATGACCCCCACAGTGATACAAGTAATTTACATAGTTTGTTTGTGCAAAATATCTGTTTTGCATAAACCTCTCTGTGATCAAGCGTTAACACAGTGGATTTCACAGCAGAGGTGCTAGTGTTAAGCACCATTTCTGTTTATTGTGTCATAAAACAGCAATCCCATAATTTACTCAACGCAGCAGCAGCAGCAGCAGCAGCAGCAGCAGCAGCAGCAGCAGCAGCAGCAGCAGCAGCACAGGAGTTACTAGCATTTATGAGCTTCAATTAAACCACAAATTTAGGCTCATTTACATATCTGACAAAAGAGATGGAAACATGTTTGATGGGACTCCATATAGTATTTCTACTTTAAAATATACAAATATGACCTAAAAGCATCAACAAAGTGTTTAGACCAGGGGTGTCAAACTTATTTTAGTTCAGGGGCCACATTCAGCTAAATTTGATCTGAAGTGGGCCAAACCAGTAAAGGAAAAAATAACATAACATATAAATAATTTCAACTTCAAGCTTTTGTCTCTGTTTTTGAGCAAAAAAAAAAAAGTCAAATTTACATAATGAAAACCAACAATATTAGGCTTTAGTTTATAATTTACACATATACATTCTAACTTACAGATCACACTGGATCTACAGATGCACAAAATATTTAGTAATAAGTGGAATATTATTAAAATTGTATTTATTTCTCTTAACATATTTCCAATTTTTAATATTTATTCAGATTATTGAGATTGTTGTGTGAAATTACACTTTTTATATCACTAAATGAAAAAAAAATTACATTTACAAAGATAATTTTTTTTAAACTTGTGAATATGTATAGGTGATTATGAGACTGAATTGGCCGAAATGTAGACCACGAACTAAAATGATTTATATCTTTGTGTAATTTAACCTGTTACATTTCATAAATTCATCCAAAGGGCCAGATTGGACCCGTAGGCTGGCCGGATTTGGCCCCCGGGCCGCATGTTTGACACCTTTGGTTTAAACGTTCTGTCATTATATTGAGTTATAGAGATATGAACTACATTTATTTACACCAACAGGAATGTATGTGACCACGAGAGGAAGTAGTGAGTCGTTTTTGTGGTGAAGACGCCAGGGGACCTTTGAGCAAAGCATTAGAAAGTGAGGAGATGGGATGAGAACCAGAAAGAAACAACTTTTAAAGTGACAAAGTGATACAATCTAGAATAATTGCTGTTGTTTTCTACACTGGACACAGCTCTAAATAAAAATAATGGAGTTTGATGCTGAAAGGGCATCGGGTGAGTTGGAATTGGAAGCTTATGGTGGTTTAAAGTTATTATGGGATGTTCCTTATCTTTGCTTAATTCCTAACCTTGTTTACTTGATTCAAAATCCATTTTTAGTGCGGTAGTTGACACACAAACTGTACAGAAAATGAATGTTTTTTGGTTATACTGTAGCTATATTTTGTCTAAAAACAGAGATAAGGTGACAGAGCTATAATGTAAACTATCAGCTGTAAATAATGAACTTGCTACTTTTGTCAATGAGTGATACAGTTTGTGGATAAAAAACATTGCATTTCATAGTTTTCATGCAGTATATCAGTAAATACAACTTTGTTTATTTCTAAACTGAAACACAAGGTGCGGAAATGTTCATAACTCCATGAAAAACCAGGTTAACAAAAATGTGTTCTTTTTTTTCATGCCGAAAAAGGAATAAGATCTTGATTTATGTTCTCATAATTCATGCATGAAAGGGTTAAAGCATCATCATACTCATAGGTTAGATTTTTGTGAAGCGTGAAAATGTGTTTCTCTTCGTCTTTTTTAAACACTTGACCATAACCTGCTACAATATAATAGAAAAGCAGCAGAGGTGCGGCCCTAAAATTAGCTTCATACCTCTGCGGCTCGACACCTTTTCACGCTAATCTCTTTAGTTAATGAACTTCGTCTTCATCCATTGTCTTCTTCTTCCATTTTATTTTGGTGAACCCCTTTTATTTTTGGTGAACTTCCATTTTGTTGTGGAGTGAATTTGCAGTGTTTCTCTCTTGCAGTTGTTTTCTTTAAATTTGTGTGTTTTGGTATTTGCAGCATTTTTCTTTTGCATTTCTTTTGGGGGTTTGTACGTTTTTGCTTCTGCTTCATTTCTCTTATTGCAGAATTTTTCCTCTTACAGCTTCACTTGTGTTGCATTTGTTTTATGTGTTTGTGTTTTCGGTTGTCGCATGTTTCTTGCGTTTGCAGTGTTTCGTCGATGCGGTGCGTTTGCCCCTGTCGGCCACCATAGGTACCTAAAAAAAACAACAAAAAACCCACTAACCAATGAGTATGATGATACTTTAACCCTTTCATGTATGAATTATGAGAACATAAATCAAGATTTTATTCCTTTTTTGGCAGGAAAAAACTGAACATTTTTGTTAACCTGGTTTTTCATGGAGTTATGAACATATTTGCACCTTGTGGTTCATTTTAAAAGTAATTTTCCTCTTGCAGCTTCACATTTGTTGCATTTGTTTTATGTGTTTTTTGTTTTTGGTTGTTGTATGTTTCTTGCGTTTGCAACGATTCGTCGATGCGGTGCATTTGCCCCCGTCGGCCACCGTAATCTCCTGTTAGCGTATTGAGCATCGACTGATCCTGTATGTTCCAGTGTGTCGACAGTATCTGGGTGTTCGACAGACTTGTCAGGAGACTTGATTGCCTCCTGGTGCCTCCACCCTCATCCCTGGGTGATTGATGAACATCTAGCAGAGCATGGAGTGGAGTTGAGTAGGAAGATCAGGCCACTTTAGGTCTAATCAATTTTATTTATCACCTGTCTTCATCCATGAGCATCAATCTCACCAGTGAAACTCACCTTCTGTGAGAATGAAGCCAGTGCTGACTTAGACCTACTAGACTTTTTTTTTTTTTAATTTACCCGACATGTTTTTTTTTTTTTTTTTTTGCTGCTACATCTGCTCAAAAAGCACAAGAGACAATTAATTTAAAAGGTCCCAGTATTGATACGTCAGACATCCGGATTGGAAAATGTGCTTATTTGTTGGAGCAGAAAAAGAAAGTAGACAAGCCCAGCTATCTGAGGATCTTTGCATAACAGAATGCCAACGGGGCCTGTGTAAGGAGCTTTTCCTGTCAATGTTTGCATACAGTCATCCATCTTCTTAAGCTTAAGCATCAACGACAGAAAGTGAAAAGTAGAATTTCCCTAAGCTAGTATGAGATAACCCTCACGGAGGAGCGATGCCAAACAGTATTCAGCAGCCTGTAAGCACCTGACAAGTGAACAATGCCCCCCTGACATGAAAGTGCCTCTCCAACATAAATCCACAAGAGCATCTTATTGATATTCACAGCAGACAAAAATAGAAAGAAGTGTTTTCTGGCAATGCAAAGTGTGTTTACTCACATTTCATTCACAGTTTGTATCTCAGAGGGATAAAGTACAAGGCAATGTCAGTGAGAGGTCACCATGAAAGTGTGCTTCGACAAGGAGAGAAAAGCAGCCAGAGGTGGAAATATAAAGTAATCACAAAGTAATTTATGATTAAATCAGATTTTTTTTTTTTTTTTACCTATTAACTATTTATCTAAGATCAATCGCATTATGAATATACTGTAACAGTGACAACATGATCATTGAATCATTTGTAAGTGGTTTTATTATTATTAGAGTCAACGTGTTTGTCATATTTACATTTTTCTGACAAAAGATTCAATATCTAAAAAAACAAAGTTAGATTTATTGTGAATTTTTCTGCATGTGCGAGCCATATAAAGGAAACACAGTGAACACAAGACAAGTTAACCCTTTGAACTTCCACTCAATTTCGCCTAAAATTCTTAATAAAGTAAATTGAATGTTGTTCTTGAACCTTTTTGATGACATGCAGTTGGTGTTTGATTATGTTATAAATGGAAATATTAAGATGAAAACTGGGATATTGGAGGTAGGTCCTGTTAAATGATGCAATAGATAAAATATTTATGGATATTTATTGATGTTTTGATGTGTTTTGAACTACATTTGGACATTTTTTTGTTAGTTTTGGATGTTTTTGTTGGACTATGACTGTGTTTGATTTGATTTTTGATTTGAATGATTTATTTCGAACATGTGCAAAGTGCAACAACAATCCATACAACAACAATAATAATAATAACAATGACATGTCCGAAAAGGAGTAGGATGAAGCATAAGCTTATTTAATCCTACCCCTACCCCTATTGTTTGTTAGAATATGGTTCCTCTGTGAATAATTATGAGACATAAAGGTTCAAATCAGCTGTTTGATATTTGTATTTTGAACAGATGAGTGATTGTACCTCCTGTGGATATTTTATCGGGAAGTGTCTTATATCTTCTGTTGTGTGAGAATCTCCGTTGTCAAACTACGTTAGGTCATGTGACATTTGGAACAGGTTTGGGTGGTTTGCTTAACAATTTTGAGTGACTACTTCCGGCCTATATGTGGACCCTTAGAAGTTTAAAGGGTTAACCCTTCAACTCTTGGGAACAGTTCCAGTCAAAAATTAAAAAGATAAGCAACAAAATGGACAATAATAGCCAAAAATGTATAATAAACAAACAAAATAAGAAGTAACATGAACAAAATAAGACACAAATAGCATAAAAGGGAAGAAAACTTATAAAATACAATGTTCAATGTAGAAATATAAAACAAAATAAGGAACAAAATTAACAAAAACTAATAAATATTTACAAAATAACTTAGTTTAAATAAACTAAAATGAAGTCTAAAATAAATAAATAAATAATATTGTCATTTGGTTCCAGTAGTCCAGTACATTTTCTTTTTTCTAAATCAGTTGCTTAATTGACACCTGTTTATCTCCATATATCAGATCCAAGACCAAAACTTAGTAAAAAACTGAAACTACACCATCCTTTTAGAACATGTTATCACTGACGTATCAGGGGTTAAAGGGTTAAAACACTAAATATATCAATATATGAAGCTGATGTTAAGACAGTGATCAAAGCAGAGGTTTCATCTTTATTTTGTATCTAACAGAATAGGAGCAGTGACTGGTCATTACAGCTGTCAATCATCTACTACAATACTGAAAACAGTGACATTCATGATTCCAAGATTTTGTCACTCTATCCTCAAACTGCTTTTTTTATTTTCACTTTTTATTGAAAAGAGATTTAAAAAAAATCACGCTGGGCTTTTAATTACCTTGTATTATGTAAAGAAGTCCATCATATCGGCATATTTTATAACTAGAACACACATATCAAGATGACATCGACTCACAAATACAATCTGAAAATGGGAACATGCCTCTGTGGGAATAATGAGTATGTTTATTTTAGGATTTCTAAGAACAAAAGAACCAGAAATGGCAGAAAGGGTTATGGAGAAGGGGTGGGTCTGTGTTGGTATCTGTGTGGGAGATCATAATGAAGTTGTGTGTGGTGGAGGAATAGTGAGATACTGTATGTGTGTGGGTGGGTGGGTGGCTGGTGGCTGACGCATCCCAATAATTGGATGGGGGTGAAACAATGTATAAAAAAAGAAAGATCTGCCTGAAAAAGAGTTTTAAGTAGTTTTCTTCTGTTAGATTTGATGCTAACGTGCTTCTTTTCATCGTTTTTTGTGCAATTTTGATAAGAAAAGAAACATGAGAAACTCTTACAATAGAGCAAAACTGAGCTTGTTTTGAGATGAGTAGACTCTACACACATACACTATTAGATTATTATGACTGTAATTACTGAAAATGAAATATAGATACAATCAGCAATGATGTCACAGCTGGGAAAACACCCCCCATCTGCTATACCAGGGGTGTCAAATCCAATTTTTTTATAGATGTGTTTCGAATATGAATGTCAAAAAAATAAATGAATAATTTAACAAAATAAAGAAATAATAATACAGCTGAAACAAATTTACAAAAAAACAAAATACAACACATAATACATGAAGGATAGCTTATAAACTCCCGCCCCTTTTCCCTAGAAATGAATTACAATAACAATCTACAATTTACACTGGATCAATATTAAAAATGGAGATAAAGTCATGGACCAAACACAATATTAATTGAAAAATTTATTTTGTTTCATAGTGTCTTCTTATGTTATATTCTAGTGGTTTTCAAAGTGTGAGTTGGGCCTCCCCTGGGGGGCGTCAGAGGACTTCGGGGGGGTGTGTGGTGTTGGCGTGGTCTACAAAACTAGAGCCCATAGAGTCATTCAGTTAAAGGTAGTTATGATGGGTGAGGTGGAAGGAAAGGACTCAGATGCCTGATGCTGAAGGGAAAATAGATTTAATAAAAACAGAAGCAAAAACACAACAGAAAACTAAAACATGAGGAATGATCAGCCAGAGTCCATGGTGGTGAATGAGTTGTCCATTGTCTGGGTTATGGAGGTGACAAACTGACTAACCCTAACCCTAAGTCTCACTGCTTAAATATATGCACATCACTAACGACTTGCAGCTTCATGGTGCGTGCAAGGTGTGATTGGAGTGGATGTGGGGGAAAGGTGACAGGACAGGTACGGATCTAGGGGAAAGGTTTTGACAAAGGTACTTCACAGACTCCATTGGTTTAACATGGATTTGTCTACAAACTTGAATCCTACTGTAGATTAAACCAGACACACTGTCTCATATGTCTTTGTTTTTGTTCAAAACTGCAAAAAATTATTAGGTAGTCTATATTTAAATTTCTTTGTGATATAATAGGATGTCATGTTGAACCTGAGGCAACAATTGCACCCAATGGGACAGGAAGTCACTCCAGTGTGTGATAAACACTGCACAACAAATCTGTGACGGGAACTTCCTGTTTCTGCAGGACATTTACACTGGCAGGGTCATCAGGAGGACCCACCACATCATAAGAGACATCACACTCTCACACACACACTCTTCTAGCTCCTTCCGTTAGGACAGTGCTTCAGGAATATCAAATCCCAAACCATCCAACTCACCAACAGCTTTTTTCCCTAAGCCAATCCGTCTACTGAACAAACACTGAACACATCATGCTGCTACCACTGCCTACCTCAAAAGGTTTTTTTTTTTTTTTTTTTTTAAATCTACTACTACTATGTCAGCCTCAGCCGGGTTCAAACATGGATCCTTTTTTTTAAAAAATCTATTTATTTATTGTACTGTGTAAAATTTTAGATAGTACAGATAGTATTTTCTCACACTGTACCTTCAGTTTTAGTCTAGTCCCACTATTTCTTAACCATACTTACTGTTACTATTTTTTTCACATTGACAGGAAGTGTCCAATTGAAGAATTTCCCTACAAAACTTTCAAGCCCGTGTGTTTTTTTTTTTTTTACTGTGTATGTGAAAATAAATCTCAATAAATCATCTTCTTTTCATTTAATTAAAAAATATAAAAATAGGATTGCCTTTACCACCTCGCTGACTTGTAGACTAATACTACATAAATAAAAATACTATGTAATTATTGTTTTTTGGATCATCATATAACATTGAAAAAATGATGTTCCATTAAATTATTCAGTACGTGGCATATTGTTGTGAATCATATAAAAGGTAGATTCCTTATCAATGCTAATCTTGTTTGAATTTATTCTTATTTATTTATCTATCTATTTATCATTATTGTTAATTATTATAACCATAATGAGTGTTGAAATGTTTGGGTATGAAAGAAGAAAGACTGTATTATGTTTTTCTGCATGATTTAATGTGTAATAAAACACTGAAGGAAAAAAAAGAGACTCAAAATTATAAATTAATAAACATCAAAACAGTTGGTGGCTAATTCAGTCAATCAATTATCTAATTGTTGTTGGTACAATATGACATGAGCTGCTTTTAGCTTTGCACAGAAACAAACAATAGAAATATCTTTCACATCTGGCTATAAGACCAGATGTGGAAAAAAACATTTACTTTTCTACATTTTTTGTTCATTTTAAGGCTCGGTACAACTAAAGGTACATTTGTTAGAACAGATATAATGAGAACAACAAAAATAGCTCATAAGAGTTTAATTTCAGAGCTTACATCTATTTTCCATGTCTTTCTTGATGACCAAAATCACTTTTATATTAATATCTTGTATCAATATATATCTATGCCATACTGACAAAAACTATGTTTTTATTTATTCCATGTTTATTTTTCTGTCTGTTTTAGTTACATGAGACACAGAAGAGTTAGTACTTGAATGCATAATCTTTGGTTTTGATGACTTTTAATGCTCTAATATTGTTTTCAGTGTATTAAATGGTTGCTGAAGCCAAATTAAGAGAAAAAAAACCCACAAAATTTTATTTCATGCTTGGTGTAAATATTTACTAATAATAATTAATTAATTAATAAAATGCAAATTAAGTAAAGAAACAATAAAGTACATATAATGCCTTTTTTTTCATATTTTAAAAATGTGTTGGTTTTTTTTTTATGTTTTAAGAATTACATCAATCAAATGGGATCCATTATCGAGCTGATACAGGATCATGTCTACCAAGATTGAAGTGCAAACTGAATGCTCATTATGTTGCAGTTATAGATTTGTTTGTTTTGTTAAACGTTTCCACAACAAAAGCGCGATGCTGACCAGTTCATTTCATGGCAGCAACTGATAGACAAATGAAAAACAATGGCATTATAAAGAAACAACACAAAGTGGCATTATATGAAAAAGTAAATGGCATTATATGTACTTTTAGAAAATAAAAACACTTTTGTTTCTTTACTTCATTTGCATTTTATTAAAACCTACCAATGTGTCAGATCATTTTGCTTGACCCTGAATTATAAAAAAAACAACTTTAATCAGTGCTTTTACTTTTACTACACTTTAGTACTGTACTTATACTTAGGTAATGAATATGTACTTTTGTATATATGTATTCACCTGTATATCCCTGATACCCTGGACTAATGCTGCTTTCCACACCACACACCACCTGTAACTCATGTTTTTCCAACTTTCTACCAGTGAAAAATACACTACCTGTAACTCCCCACCCATGAACTCATCCTAGATGTGCTCCCAGTTCAGTTTCTGACATCACACAACAATGGTTGCCCCCATGGATGCCATGTTTATGCAAATTATTTATTCAAACCAGGTATTACTCTTATGTTATTTATCTGACAATGTTCTGTATAATCGGCAGCTATTCTTGTGATAGTTTTCAGTCTATTGAGGACAAGAATAAATTAATACCTAATACGTATCTAAATATATAAAAACATAAAAAGATAAAACAGTTTCATTCACCATTTCTCCTCTGTTTCCCTTAAATACGCAACAAGCAAGCACCTCTGGATTAGAAATAATTGTAAATTAACATCAGGTTGTTGAGCCACATTTTGTAATAAACGTCCAAAATGTAATAACTTTTTCATTTCATTTTGTCATACATTTTGCTGCATTATGTAATAAATAGAAAATTATTACAAAATGCACTTGCAACTTTTTGATTCTCTAGAAAATGTAATAACATGGTGCATTACGTAATAACATTTCTAAAGCATAATTTATTTGTTTGTTAATTGTATTTTACTTTAATTTGAGCATGAATTTTAGGTGGAATTTACCAGAAAATCCTCATGGGGCTTAAGAGGTTAAACAATGTAAGTGTCTTCTGCATGTTTATAGAGCTGCTGTGACCAGATAATTTATCCACTAAGATTCATTTTAAACAAATATGCCTCAAAAGGCTAAACAAAAATATTTCTGTAATTTCAAATGGTCCTAATGTCTAATATGTCTAATTACCAGCTAAGTCATAAACCACTCCTTCAGTTTTAATGCCACACCACCAAAGCACCCTGCTGCTGCAAAATGGAATAAATAATAATAATAAATAATGCAGCAAAATTTATTACAAAATGTGGCTTTATTACAAAGTGAAATGAAAATGTTATTACATTTTGGACGTTTATTACAAAATGCGGCTCATCAAGCTCCATACAGTCCACCATGTTGGTTAGTTTACATCTACCATAAATCCATGTGCTCTGGCAGTTTATCGTGACTTACCTGGAACCCTAAAAAGTTCATGAGTTTGAAGACGTGACTTACAGGCTCAAAAACCTCCATAATATTCCACAACTATTTAGAAATGTGTAATGTTAGGTTAAACTGACCTGACATACACATTTTTAGTCGCTGGGTCCATAATTTGCCAAATAACTTCCTTTATTCTGATAGTTTGACAACATATTATCCTCCTTTGTTAGTTCTGTTTTATTATTTGGTAAAATGTAAAACTTTAATAGCTGTTTTTTTTTTTGGTTTATTTGCTGTGTAAAATGGTACACGGCTACTCTTCAGCATTTTAGCTAATGCCAGGGATGGCTTTGTTTTCCCCTGCACGTGTGGGTGTTCCCATTGTTGCCAACTATATCTATAGTCTGGAATGGGAATTCCATTTCTATGATCAATTCTCTTATCCATTGTCATTAGATTAAGAAATAAACACTAGTACAAATGGATTTACTGACAAATCCACACTAACATTTTGCATTTGAAGCTATACAGGAGTGGTCAAAGTATTTACATTCTGTAATTAAGTAAAAGTACAGTTACTGATTCTACTCCTTTACTTAAGTAAAAGTAAAAAAAAAAAGTACAACTTCTCAATTGTAATAAAGTAAAACTGCATTTTTGTTTTGTTTTGCTATGGATGAAATAATACTTATTTAAGCAGGAACAAACAAAATCCTTCAAAAATGAAGCCTTTAAAGATGAGTATGGACAGAAAATTTAGAAAAATTCAAAAGTCATAAATAGCAAATTAAAAAAAAAAAAGCATAATTATGACATTTAAAAAAAATCTAAATCATGAGATAAAAAAAAAACACAATTATGAGAAAAAAAAGTCAAAATTATCAGGAAAAGAAAGTCAAAATTATGAGAAAAAAGTCAGAATTATGAGATAAGTAATGGATAATTATAAGTTAAAAAGTCAAAATTACGAGATTGAAAACTCACAATTTCTGATTTATGACTTATTTTTCATACCGTCACATTTGTCTAGTTTGAAAAAATAATGATTCTATTCTGAGAATGTAAAGAGTATAAAGTACAGCTATTTATGCAAAAATGTAGGGAGTAAAAGTAAAAAGTTGTTAGAAAAATAAATACTTGAGTACATTTTTTAGGTATCTGTACTTTATTTAAGTACAATAAAGGAAGTACTTCTACTTAGTTACTTCCACCTCTGGGTTAAAGAAGTGTGAGTTACCTTCATCTTCATCATCATCATCATCATCATTATCTAACTGTAATAATTATTCATTAACAACAGTGAAAGCAGGTTGACACCGTAAAATGAACAGTATCTATAGAACCCTGAGGAGCTTAATATTAGTGTGCTCCATTTCTAGATTTTTCTAAGCAGCCAATCAAAGGCGTTCCATTAGTGCAGTTTAATTGAATGCTGTAGTTAAATGTTTGATGAATGTTGGAGGCATTTCCCCCTTTGTCTTAATGGAAGCTCTGCAACTGTAGCGAACAGACCTAATGTCAGATTTAATGGTGAAATGCAACAATATTTTAGGACACAGGTGTCAATCATGCAGCCCACAGGCTAAAACCGGTCTGACAAGAGGTTCCAATCCAGCCCGTGGGATGGATTTGCAAGTAAAATAATAGCCTAATAACCCATCACTAAATATTGTACATACACATGAGGCCACACTCACCCAAATGTAATAATTTGCAAAGATAATTCTGGCATTTAAAGGTCAGATTCTTCTTCTAAATAATAAAAAGCATGAAAATAATCAGCTACAAGTCGAACTTAGTTGGAAGTGCATGTTGGTTTTTAGCTAGGCTGTTGTGTTTGGCTGAAATGGAATGTCTGATTAATATATAATAACCTCTCTGAGAAGACGAAGGAAAGAAATGCCTTCAAATATAAAGAGAAAGACTGCGAATAAAGCTACTAATGGAAGGAAGCAAGCCCGAAAGAGAGAAGGTGAACACATTGATTAGACAGAATAAGACAAGAAAGGAGAAAACACATTTAGGACATCGGCCCTGGCTCCGTCATCATCTGGGCAATTAAATGCTTCCGCACCAGTTAACACTCTGTGGGCAAGGCCTGTCCAAACACGGCTGTCTCAAACGTCCGCCCGCAACGTCTTCTGGAAATCAATGTGAAGTGTTAAATCTGTGGGAGCAGCAAACAAGGAACCGATGGAGAGAAGAGATGCATTTGAGGAAACAGTAAAGATGAAATCCATCACTTTCATTCATGTGTCACTTTTCCCCCAAAAGGATGATTTAGAAGACATGGCTGGCATATGACGAACACGTGTACCGATTTTCATAGCTCTGACTTCACTAGCGCGTGATTTGGCCTAATATAAACTATTGTGACTGTACTAGGGGGCGCTGTAGATACAATTCTTTACAGACTTTTACGAAACCTATATATAAATACTCGCAAGTTTTCACACTTCTGAAGTGTGTGCAAAATTTGGTGAGTTTTCGTGCACGTTCAGGGGGTTCAATTTGAGCTCAAAGGGCTGAGTCCCCTTGCGAACTGAGGCGGTCCACGATAAAGGCCTAAAAAAAATGATGTTATTGTACAAACTATGTGAGCGTGAAGACATAGGTAATGATCAGCTGTTATAGTGATGAGTGAGGTTTGAAACACTGGGTCATATCTGTTACTATGGTTACCATGGTTACCTGTACAGATGTTTAATGTCCAGCAGGTGTCAGTATTCAGTCACAGTATAAACACAGTCTGTTACTATGGTTACCATGGTTACCTGTACAGATGTTTAAGGTCCAGCAAAATCAGCTTTTTTTTTTTTTTTTTTTAAATTTTCTGATACGCAGCTAATCCTCTCTGTTCTGTTTTTTCGTCTCTTGTTTCCCATCGTTTTTCAGTCTCGTCAAACCCCAGAGGGTGAGTTCTTGCCTCTGGATCAGTGCGAGTTGGACGTGGGATTCGGAACCGGTGCAGACCAACTCTTCCTGGTGTCGCCTCTCACTATCTGCCATGAAATCAATCCCAAGAGTCCTTTCTTCGACTTGTCTCAGCGATCCCTGATGAACGAACAGTTTGAGATTGTCGTCATCCTCGAGGGCATCGTGGAGACCACTGGTGAGGAATATTTCTTAAGCGTCCTCACTCATATGTATCCCGTCGACCTCGGCCTCAATCATTTCTTCCCAATCTATATGTAAATTCCTATGCTAATATGAGCCAACGTCATACTTGTGTCATGCAGATACTCCCAATCTAGACTAGAAAATCAAATTTTTCCACCTTTACAGTTTTGCATATTTGAAGAACAAAAGAGCTGAGAAAAAAAAAAGAGAAAAATCAACAACACATGAGAACGACACCGTGACTGAATTATGAGGGATATTTTATTACAGCGGAATTGGTTTATGCCCACTCTATGCATAATAAAACCCTGTGGTCATAGATGTGTGTGTCACTTTGATAAATGAGCCATGGTTTTGGTCGAAGTTCCACTCCATTTTTCAGACGACAGCTCAGAGCAGAGGTAATTCTGAGGCTATGAGACATTAATATGAAGGCAGAGTTGGAGCATTCTCAGAAACAACCTTCAGCTCTCTGTTGCATATTTAACAAAATGATTCTTCCCTAAAGTCCAAGCTTAGAAATACAAATAAATCCATCTCTCTCTTTTCTGCACTGCTTCAACCCATTCCCTCAAACCCCACTTTGCCACTGTCACAGGAGACACCACAGAGCTGAATAGGCTTATGAGAAGGGAAGCACCGAGGCAGGCAGGCAGCACAGTCTGTGCACTGTCGATAATATTATTAAAGCCAAGACTAGCCACACGTTTACTGTGGCAGCGCACACAGTTTCACCGTCAATGGGTCACATTACTCCTGTCATCCATACGTTAATACATACACTGCTGATATACATTTTTACACCAGTTGAAAACTTGCATGAATTTACATTTTGCTCTGTTGAATCTTAAAACAGTTGTGAGTCATTTCAAAGTGCAAAAAAGAAAGAAAAAGAAATGGAATTTAGAAAATAAAAAATAATATTTCAATGAAATACGCTGCTCATCAGCCAGTCAAACATTTAACACCAAAGCCTTTAAATTAGTGAGATTTAACTTTTTTTTTTTTAATTTTATTTGAAATGAATTATGCAAATTGTTTGGGTTTGAATTCATCATTAATTCAATTTTACAGGTTCATCTGTAACCCTATTTCTGGGTAATGACACCAGAAAAGCCATTTTAAACACTGGCCCTTTGAATGTAAATGAGCCACTTCACACCCCACCCTCTACAGGTGGGTGACTGTGCCATTTTGTCCTGTTCATCAAAGAATTGAACATTTTCTGTCATCTGCTCAATGCCCGGACATATTTTCAGTTCGAACTGCAACTGCTGCTGCTGATAAACTGTCGTACTCAGAGAAATGTTTGTCCGAAGTCTTGTGAATGCACAGATATAACAACTTCACAAACGTAATTAATTAAGAGCGAATTAAATTGGGTTGTATAAATGCATTATATTTTTGTAAGAATTAATAGAAAAATAGCTTTGTAGCACCTGGAGTAAACTATTCCACAAAGGGCTGGTGTGACTGCAGGGTTTTGTTCCAACCAACAGTACACAGTTTGACCAGTCAACTCTCTGAAGACTGAGACCAGTTGATTAATTGAATCCAGTCTGTTGTGCTACTGCTTAGTTGGAACAAAAACCTGCAGCCACACCAACCCTTTGGGAATGGTTTGCCCATGCCTCACCTGGAGGCTTCAAACTCAAGCCTTATGAACTATTAGGGTCCAAATACACAAATAAATGAACCAAACACTAATACAAGTGGGTTTAACAAACTAGGAACCCTTTGAATTAATGTTCTTTTTTCATTTTATAAAAAAGTTTAATAGTGTTTATGGGATATTAATATGAGGTTTAGCTACTTCTGCACAGAAGCAGGCTTTAAAAACTATAATTTTACAATATAAAATATAAATGTATATATGTATGTATGTACAATGAAGATAGGCTGATATCAAAGATTTTTTTTGCTTTCTTTAACATAAAGCGATACTATGGTGTAAAATAATATGTATTCATGAAATGACAAAATGCTTGGGAACTCTAATCACGATTATTTATTATTTCTTTTAAATCCTGCATAGAAATGTGGATTTTCCTTGACATGAATAGTAAAACATAACATAAATTTCCAAAGACCACCTGTGGATAATTACTGAGACCCAGCAGCACTTCCACTTAACTGCTTTAGACTAATAAAAGTGTCTTTAGCTATATACGACCCCTTTAAAAGCCAAAATCTATGCCAAGATGTGGATTCAATGTCATTTTCCTTTAAGTATTAATCCTGTTATGACCTCCTGATGGGAAAGGCAAAAGAACGTGTTCAGATTATTAAACTGGATAAGGAAGACCTTTCACACTGTACCATCACTGCGGAGGTTAAACACTGTAAAACTGTCATTTTCAATCCACTGTCTGGAACTGATGTCTTGTTTTGTAAACGTTACTTGCCATCCACCCCCCCAAATTTTGATCAGGTATGTATTCATTTACCAAAAACCCATTAGGAGTTATCCATTCACATTCATAGCCACAGTCATTCAGATGCCTGATTCTGTCTGCATCACATTTCAATTATATTTCAGTAGAGTTGATAGATTAACACATAGTCGGTTTAACACACGTCAGCTTTAGTTCACATCTTTGTGGCAGAATCCAATTTAGTACATTATCTGGACACGAATGTCTAGGGGGTTAAGTCTAGAAACATCAAATACAGCTCTGAAAAAAAGAACTATTTTTGATCTTTATTCATAGCAGCAAACAAATGTAACTACAGAAAAGGTAAAAAAAAAAACAACAAAAGTCAATGTTTTCAGATGTCAAATGCAAAAAAATACATATTCATAGTCATTAACAAACAAGGAATGGTAATGTTTCAATCTAAGAAGATGTGTTTGATGGAAAAAAAACCTTATCTTAGTCCAAATTCACATTAGTTTGTATTGTTTAATGCCATTTCTGTTGCAAAAATGTACCCACCTCAGCTTTATGTATGTTTATTAGCATTATTTATATTCTAGGAGATTTAAATAAGCTTGTTTTATTAATAACAGTGACTTTTTTGGATTATTTATATGACACATAATTAGAGCTAATATTAATGAGCATCATGTAACATTTTGGACTAAAAAATACATAAATCAACTTCAAACCATCATCAGTCTAATCAATTCTGTCTGTTGAGGGTGTGAAAATAAAATAATAATAGTAAAAAAACCACCCCAGCATAATAGAAAATAATTAAAACATTAAACAGTAGATGCGTTTACAAGTACAAAAGCTTGGACTACACCCAAAACAGAATTATTATAGAGACCAATTAGACATGTACAGAACATTCAAAACAGCCAGTATATGTAAATTACAAACTGCCGTAAACCATTGAGTACAAGCCAGTTGGTTAATGTTGATCTCTTGAAACCGACTCCATCTGTAGCTTCTACATATAATGCTATGCAGATGACAAACCCGTCTTTGTTTTAAGTGTTACAGTTATGTCGGTTTAATTAAGCTAAATGTGTTCAGCAGTAACTAGTGGTTCAGAGAAAAGGCATCATAATACAACATGTAAATTGTACCAGTGAAGGCTCCTGCCAGGAATTTTAAAGCTTTCTTCAGGGACACACAGTCTGCCAAGTGTTTGCATAATATGCTGAAGGGTTGTATTTTTATGCAGAATGCACTAAACATTAACCAGCTGGTTGAAAACCTTATGATGTCTTGAATGATGAAACAAGACCGGCACGCCCACTGGGCTTTTAAACCACCAGCTTCTACTGCATGAGCATTCTTGCCATCTTATATAGATGTACAGTCAGCTGAAATATCGTATTTTAAGATAAGAAAGAAGTGTTCTGGCGGAAAATTGACCTGGATTCACCCTCGTGATTAAAGCCAAGCCTTTGGGCTAATTAAGATCTAAAATGACCTTTGTGTACATGTAGGGCTGTTGACAGTTTTCTCTGGTAGATTATGATTTGTGAGCCTGGAATAGCATCAGGCTCTGACATAACACTGCAGATATTATCCCTCAGAGGGATCAGACTCCTACTCTACAGCTATGTGAAGTGTTTAAAAGAAAAGCACAGCTTGGAGCGGAGCCAGTGGGTCAGAAAAATGTGGACTAAGTGCTTTATTGATCGGTAAAGCCTTACAACAAACATCAAAATGTCAAGAAAATTATTTTACGGGAACTGAGATGAAATGGAAATCTTAACATCCGTGTACAAGCACTGATGTTTCATACATGCGGAATCAGCTGTAATCTATTATAAAGTAGACACGTAAACATAAGCGTTATATCTCATAATATGTCAAGTTAAATAGTGAGTACATTTGCATATTAATAGAAACTGTCCAAAAACAGAGGGGATTGTCAAAAGATAATCTGGGATAAAAGGAGGAGGTGGTTGAGGTGAATAAAATACACTACAAGTTAAGACATGTAATGACAGCACCCCAGGCTCCTGGCATTGATGTATTGATGAGAGAAAGGTGCTGAGTGAGTGCTAATTACATCAAGATTGAAACTGGCAATTATTACAAGCAGCTCAGGACCCGGTGATAACAAGTCCTGCTGACCTTTGACCCCTATTAAAGGCGGGCAATGTGGAGATCACTTAGCATTGAATGGAAAGGAAAAGAAAGGGTTTGTAAAATCATTTAACAGAGTAAATTTAACACTAGTGGTGCATATTAGCAAGGAAGTAGTTTTACAATATATTTATTCAGAAATTATGTCGTATTTTAATGTAATTTCATGAAAACTGTGATACCATAAAGAACAAATGATCATAGACATCGATTAAATCTCGGTTGGATGCATGTTAGAAAGTTCTGAGCTAAAAGTAGTGTTTAAAATAAAGTGAAAAAAAAAAACCCATATATATTTGGATATATTTTTTTGTTGTGTTTTTTATTCCCCATTTTCTGCCAGAAATCTTTACTACACAAAGTTAATGCTGTATATTGCTGTCATGTGCTATTATATACTATGCTTTAAGTAAAATACATCTCTATAAAGACCAAACTACCACAAATCTGGGTATAAAAAACACACAGAGATGCATCAGTTGTAAAATTCTGAGCTGATACCAGTCTTAAAAACAGTAATTATACCAATATCCAGTGAAAATTCTGATTGTTTTTTTTTTTTAAAGTTGTGTTTTTTTTAATCTCTGTTTTCTGCAAAAAATCTTTATTACACATATTGTCATCCCTTCAACATCATCTTTGAATGAGCACAAATTCAATCATGGACATTGATTAAATGATCTGTAACGTAGCACAACAGATAAAAATCAGCAGCTGCCATCAGTGAATGTCATCTAAATATCTTGCTTATTTTTATGCAATCGGACCAGTAGGGTCTGAATTGATATTTATTAAATGGTCAGAAGATTAACTACTGTCCCCAAATCGTATACATTTTAACCATTAACTCTGAAAGACCCACTACTTTTGTCACAATTTCCAAATAACCCCACATACAACATGGCAACCTGCATTTTATCTGAAACATATTGATAGGATTAGTAGATCAACACTTGTAAATAATTTCAGATCAATGCTTTTTGTCGACAAGGGAAGTTTGAGTCTTCATGGGTTAATTACCTGATTAGCATTAATATAATAATAGTGCAGAGCCCAAGAAAATGTGTGAGATTTTTTGCTACTCGTGTTGTGGAAGTGGGTGAAATGAGTTGAAAGGAGCAGAAAGAAAGACGACAATAATTAGTTGGGGCTGTTTTGGAAGTGTGTACTGGAATCTGTGAGTATGATAATGCTAATGGTGTAAATTGTTACTGCTGGTGGAATTAGCAAAATTAATTTTCAGGTGGGGCAGATAGCTACCACTGTAGTAGTGTGTGGTATACTAACGGAGGCGACACCAATCAGAATTCAATATTATTACAGCTGTGAAGTGACTCATGACCCAGTCACTCATCCGACACTCAAATATCAATGTCTACTTTCAGACTTGAATGCACAAAAAGCAGGAAACTGGGCAATGTGGCTCCGCCTACTAAACTACAGCTAACAACAAACAAATCAAAAATGAAAGGGGTCTAAAAGTGAAGTGATAAAGCTGAACGACGGATGAGCCAGATAGTAATGTAGCCTACAGTCATTAAGATTGGTGCAATGTTAAAGTTGAAGGTGAATCAGACGTACCGCCTGCTAATTCGGTAAATTATGGACCTTGCTTAACTAATGCGAATGCACCGTAATAATAGTCTTGGTCGCAACCAAACTTACTGTGGCCGCAACAATGACAAAAATGTCTGTGAATTCCTCAGGGGACTGAAGGTATAAGCAGCATGTAGCACAGTTTTGATGTTGTCATAGACACCTTATGAAAGTTCATAATGGCAATTAGTTGTCATATTAGTAATGCACTACGGCACAGCTGTAGCCAAATCAGGGGGCGGGACTTATATTAGGTAATGTGCAGAGTGGCAAAGTTACAAAAAGCAATTAAATTAGTTTAATATCTTTGTTGTTGTATGTCGTAATGGTGTGAAACTTTGCACTGCAATCCACCACATTACTGGAAAGTCACCCTATAAATGTTGGATCATTTGGTGGAGTTGTAAGGGTGTTAGGTGTTCCACAGAAAAACAGGACACACAGACAGAGATTTGTTGAATTATAGATAGATAATATAATATAATACAATATAATATAATGTACTATAATATAATATAATATAATATAATATAATATAATATAATATAATATAATATAATAAAGCATTAGGTATGAGTGCAGCAGAGTGGAAAATAAAAGGGGATAATATTGCCCCTTTTGCGTTTCTTCTCCTCAAGATGATCTCTTTCTCTTCCAGTTAAAACCTTTCTAATGACATGAGTTATTAAGTGACATGATGTACTAAAACTACACTGTTGTTCTCGTAGGTATGACATGCCAAGCACGGACGTCATATACGGAGGATGAGGTTTTATGGGGCCACCGTTTCCTGCCGGTGATGTCTCTGGAGGAAGGCTTTTTCAGAGTCGACTACTCTCAGTTCCACAGCACATTTGAGGTACCGACACCACCGTACAGCGTTAAGGAGCATGAGGAGAAAAACTCACTGCCCTCACCATTATCTACTCCCACCCCCGCACTGACTGAAAGCCATGGCGCCCGCCGTGACCGGGTGTTTTCTGTGGACTGCATCAACACTTCAGAGGAAAAGAGCCGTCACGGGGGGACTGGGGGTCGCCTTCCTAGCAAACTACAGAGGATGAGTTCATCTGGGAAGGAGGACCTGCAGAGGAAGGTGCTCCTGCTGAGCTCCCAGCACTCTGAGAAGGCCTGCAGCACCGGAGACCTACCGCTGAAACTCCAGCGCCTCAGTTCCTCGCCTGGGCCCGAAGCTGAGAATCGACTACAACTCAAGTCTCTCAAGGTGGGCTTTGAACCTATGACCCAGTCTACAGGAGATCTTTACCAGCACAGCTTAAGGCCAACACTGTCTCCATCCCCGTCTCCGGTCCCAATGCACAGCCCGCTACTTTCATCTGGAGGCCGACCAGAGGACAACCTGCCTGCCAAACTGCGCAAGATGAACGCCGACCGCTGAAGAAGACGGCCGGAGACGTGCATGGAAACAAATTCAGAGATCTACTTTACCTTGAAAGCTTTGTTAGAAAAAAAAAAAAGAGACAGACATTTTATCAGTTTATTGTTTTCATGAGATACAACCTTTACTGGAATTACTGTGATTTTTTTTGGTGTTTTATAGCAGAGACAGTCATGCAGGCTTTGTTACACACAAAACAACAGCACACAAATGTCATGCTTATGTATACTTGATCATTCTGCAAGAGCCGTGCATGTATACACTAAATCCATTGTTTAATGTATGCACCACTTCACTGAATAGTCAATCTTAGTTTATCAATTATAACTTATAGTGAAATGATAATAAATGCTCTTTGATATTTCTCCTCTTTGTGTTTTTTATTGGTGTCACCAGCAGAATTCCTTTTTAAATAATGGGTAAATAACTATGGAAACGCTTCATAGTAAAAGGGACATAATTTAGTTTCTTATTAGTATACACATTGTTAACTCATACCCTATTAATGCCCTGTTCCTCACAATTATAGGCCACAACTTCACTGAACCATCCTTTTCATCATGGGGCATAAATTCTTGTTAACTTTTATAATTCAGGTGGTCTGAGAAGACATGAATCTGTCTGTGTTTTCCTGCTGTAGAAAAACTAACCTTCAACACCTTAATTTTATCTAGTCACCAGTGATTTTAAATAGATACGTCAGGTTGCAATAACAGCGAGGAATTATATTCATCTGTATTACCTGTTGATTTGGACTGGATGAAGGTGTTTATTTTAAATATTTTCTATTTCCACTGCTGACATTGGCTTGTGGAACTTTAACTGACAGTTTTAATACAATAGCCTCAATAGCAGTTAATTATAGGCCTTATTTAAGGGACCATTCATGTATGATAATTTTTAAGTATTGCTATTAATATGTTTTTATGACGTTCTTGAAAGGAAACTGTTAATGACCCAGTAGATGTAGAGATTACTCTCATGTGAAGACAAAGTGCTTTATAATTTATAAAGAGCAAGTGTGGCAGTAATATATCCACTTTAGCTACTTATATTTAACTAAACAAATATACTATTTTTATACTTTTTTTTTCATTTTGAGTTACGTAGCTCTAAGTGATGCAGTGAATATAATTAGAAAAGATGTGATTTGGTTTCAGAAGTTGAATATTATTACTCAACATCAAGCAAGAAAATCATTGTGACTGCAAAAACTATAGTAAAGGGGGTTAAGTGCCTTGCTCAAGGGCACATCAGCCAAAAACAACTCCACAGACCCTTCTGTCAATGGACGTCCCGCTCTACCAGCTGACATACAAAATGGTCCAATACAACATATGAGCCAAAAATCAATGTAACTATGGTTGAAAATAAAGGCTGAAATATTAGATGAGCTTATTGAAATGTTCCCACCATAAATACTGCAACCAAAGCTTAAGTTGGTCCAATGAAACCATAGACTGTGGGATGAAACTTGTTGACTAACTGTTAATGTGTTTAAAATAATATGCAAATAAACCAATATATGGGTGACTACTTTAATAATCTTTGTATTACTTTTATTGGCACCATCATACTATGAGCCTTATAATAGTCTAATAACATCACATTAAGAAGAAAAACCTTTGATTGGAAGAGTATAGTATTACAGATAGAAGAGATGGATCAAAAATGTAAATAAATGCAAATATTAAAGTTAAAACAATGCCCCTCAAATGTATTGTAGCTTATTTTGGCATTTTTCCAGCTGATGTATGCATGTGCCAATGTCAGTACATCATTTCCCTCTATATATGTGCCAAGTTAGAAGTAAATTAAAACAAAATTACGTCATCATCGTCTCCTGCTTCATCCAGTGCCGGGTCGCGGCAGTAGCAGCCTCAGCAATGAAGCCCAGACGTCCCTCACCGCAGACGTCCCTCACCCCAGCCACCTCAGCCAACTCCTCCAGGTGTTCCCAGGCCAGCTGAGAAATGGAACCCCTCCTGGGTCGGCCCAGAGGTCTGCGCCCTGATGTACAAGCTTCTCACCCTATCTCTAAGGCTGAGCCCAACCACCCTACGATGGAAACTCATTTCGCCCACTTGTACCTTTCGTTCATGACCCAAAGCTCATGACCATAGGTGAGGGTCGGAATGTAGATCGACCGGTAAATGAAGAGAAACAAAATTACTGTTTTAGAAATATTTGAAATCTCACCAACTATGAGTAAATGGGAGAAAAATATATACAGTATATATTTAAAAATTCATTATAAATGTTTACTTTGACCTACGTTTTCCAAATTGTAACTACAGCTATTCTCTATACACCCAATTTGGCATGAATTCAGACAATTTCAAATAATTAGAAATTTGGACTTTTATAAGTAAATGGGGCGGGCGGGTGGGGTGGGGTGAGGGGTGGGGGGTACTTTGATCTACTTTTCTGAAAAATGTAATCAGATCTATACTGAGTCACTGGCAATTTATAAAGCTAATTTGGTTTGAATTAACTGGTAGTTTTGTTGCCAGGGTGATAATAGACAAAGTGAACTACAACAGTAACATGTTAACTTTTACCCCTCCCCCAAAGGTGAGGCAATGTGAACGTTAACATGCTTCAAAATAAGTTCTAATACCAGCGCATATGAAAGAGACCACGTCACTAAAGTAGCACTAATTACATTATATCTCAGTTATTGAAAAACATGAATCATATTGATTAAAAAAAAGAGTTTCCTCTTTTCAGGTGGATGGTAATGACTCGAATGGCCACCATTAATTAAAATAATTGTGATGGAGTTAAAGGACCGCAACTGGGACAGACGTAGTCGCCAAAGCAAATGTGTGCTTGGTTTATGAACTGAATTTTGGTGCAAGCGCCTTCCAGATGTCAATATGTAATCCAACTATGTGGTGTAATGTAGTTTTAATAGCGGATTGTGAATGTTCTAATTTCGTCCCTTTGGCAAGCGACATTTTCTGTAGACACAATCCCATAATTCTTCACTGAATAAAGTCTGTATAAGAGACAGGATAATGAGCGAGGCTGTTGCTTAAAGAGAAATATGAAGGGTGTTTATGGGAGAATGGAATACAATCACAGTCAACTTATTGTTCCAGACAGAGTAATGTGGTCACTGAGGCATCATGTCTCACAAACAAACCCAAACAATACATCACACAGTCGATGCATAAGCAGACAAAGAGATCGCTTCATCCTACACTGAGTATTATTTATGTAATCATAGCATACAGACATTACGTTTTAACCAGCAGTTGAATGGACTTAGCAGGAAGATGTAATCCACCTGTGCGGAATGGTACTGGTGGAAATTAGTAGGTAACATAAACACAGTATCTATACCAGACCTGGGTATGGTCCATGGGTGACCCAGTCTAGCCCGCATGAGGTCATTGGCAGATTAAAAGTCAATGCAAATATAAATAATCCGAATAAAAATGTATTTGCCATTTATTCAGAACACATAGGAACTTTTATGCAGTCGCTCCCAGAATCAATCAAATAAAGCAAGAACGCAAGGCTAACATATAAGAATATAAAAGAGCTACTGTATAAAAACAGCTAGAAAACTCTACATATAAGAACTGCATGAGAACAGTTTAAAAACCCAGGAGACAATATATATATACAATCATTAAAAATAACAAAAATACAGCAAATTAAAAGGAGGTAGATATTTCTACATAACCTAGATATACAATAAATACAAAACGATGCAGCTTATACAACAGTCCTGCTTTTATTTTGAAGGATCTGCTAAATTATTATTTTTTTCATACATTCTGCACTTTCTGCAGTTAACAAAAGGCTGATGAAGTGATTGATTTGTTGGGCAGTTTCAGCCTGTGAAGGTGTCTGCCAACACACACAAAAAAAAACAGACTGACTCAGAATTCAGAGTTTTTAACATAACACAGTCTTAGAAATATTTAATCGTTGAATTCTGAGGCAAAGAAAAAAAAAAACCCTGAGAGACAGAGACAAACAAAACTGAATGCATTTCTTATTTTTCATGTAAAGTTAATGGGGAGCTGCTTTTGTACATTTTGGAAAAAGTTTTTGTGAATGTTCATTCAACAGTTGTATTCTGTGCTCCAGATTTTCATTGCATCAATATATTGTTTAATTTACCATTTTATAGAGATATACAGTGGTGGAAAAATACAAAACCCATACATTTAGAATCACTCTTAACACATGCCCCCTTCTGCATGTACCTCTGTTTCAATGAGATGATGCTTTTTGAGGCATGACATATAGAAATTGCCAATAATTTAGTTTTATTATGTTTTTTCCTGTAATCAATAATTAAAAACAGAAAAAGACTATGTTGGTTTTGTCTGACTGATGTAGCCATGTACTTTGAAAAACAAACAAAGAAAAACATTCTGGAAATATCTCATGATATTTGAGATTTTGTGAAATTTTAAGGTTTTATATTACTGGATATTGAGCAGAACTGTACATGTATTGGTCCAGTCCTGAACAACTAAAATTTAATTTAGAGTTTGTCATGTGACCCCATAAGAAAATGAACTGATCTATATTATAAAAGACAAGTGGCCTTTGTGTGTGTGTGTGTGTGTGTGTGTGTGTTTGGGGATATACATACAAAATCCAGACAGAACTGACTGCTGCAGGTTGGTATTCTTATATATTTTTCATCAAGGAACACTAGTGAAAATGGCAATTTGACAGGACAAACACTTTGACTTTGAAGATAATTTTGGCTTTACTATCATGAGTCTATGGATAGCATGGTTTGGTAGTGACTGTTGGACACATGTGGTGAAGCATGTATGAATACACAAACGTATAAAGACTACAGCAGGTCAACATGTTAGTAGAATGAATGAGTCCAGAAAAAGCGCCTCCAGCTGAAGTACCTGGGATACCTAAGCCTTAATTTCACCACTACAGCAGCATAAAAAGCACCTGCACACTTGGTTGGGACCCCCCCCCCCACACACACACACACACATCCCCTTTTCTCTCATTATGAACCTACAGCTTCAACTACCCACTCAGTTTACATATAAAACATCCCCATACACTCAATTCAGCTCATTTAAATGCATTCACAGGCCTGTGTGTGTTTATTAGTTTATTACACACACGCGGTTTGTCAACGTACTCGTGCTGTGTGTGATTTGGCAAATTATACAACACGGAATAAAACAGGCTCATTACAGAACTGAAAAACCACACATGAAACGCTAGTGCTTAATAATAATACTAATAAAATTAAATGCTGTGATTTAGAAAGAAGTCACAAACCACTAATGACAGGGACTTGTTGTTCAGTGTATCTGCCTTAACACTAATTACAAGCATCAGTGTTTCTCTGGTGTGCTTAATCAATGTAGTTGAAGTAGGCAGGTTTATTGTTTAAGTGATGTGTTTATGAGACATTTTTATGTGGATGTAGTCACACTGGTTTCATTTGCAGAGTTAGGAGTTTTGTTTCCTCCCCACTGTCACTTAGTGTCAACTATTGCGCAGCTCTTACAGAAGAAGTATGGAAGGAAAAAGTAAAAAAAAACATTGTCTTATTTCAATATCTGTCAAACTTTTTGCAAAATTATGTATATGCACTGATGCAATGTGTGACTAAAGTGAAAAGAAGCGATTCCTGCTGCCTTCAGTGTAGAGAAATGTAATATATTTGCATATGGAAGAAAAGCTGATGAGCCCATAGAGGCTCTGAGGTCCTTCTAGTCCTGACACTATAGTTTTAAAAGTACCTGATGTTTATTGAACAGGTTCACAAGGACAAGAAGGTGTTACTTTAATAATTACATGGGGGAAAAAAAGGTTAGATGTGCACAAACTGTCAGGACAAAGACTAAATAACTGAATGTGTAATGTGATAAAAGATTCACACATTAAACTCATCTTGAAAGAAACAGAATCTTTAGGTTTGTCCTTGTTGTGCATTAAAGAGAGTGTGTGTCAATTCAATACAGCCTGAGGTGGTCACATGACCACACCTTTACCTGAACAGCTGAGTAACAGGAAAATCCTCTGGTGACTCAGTGGGTTAGAGAGATTGTGGGTTCAAATCCAAGCTGGACTCAAGTGCTAGATATTTTATTAAAGGCTTAAACCACGACTGGAAAAATGTAGATGTACTTAAATAATGACCTAGATCATTTTAACCAGATTTGATGGTGGTCCAAAATGATCCCACATCTCCTATGTTTTTTTTTATAAATAAAAAAAAAAACACTTAAAAAAAAGTTAAAACTAAATAAATAAAAGCATTTATTAATTACTTATTAATAAATAAAATAATTTAAAAAGTAAGCAAATCTTCAAACCTTTGAAAAATACATGTTTCGCTTTGTACCCATTTCCGTCATGCTTTATGGGGACTTCCATAAAAAAACAAATTAATGTATTTATAGAGCCACATCATTTGCATAAATTGACATACTGTACTTTACACAGATTTATATTTTACTCGTGGGGACTTACATTTACATTTAACCTTTGTGAGGACCTGAAATTTGGTCCCCATAGTGTCAAGAGGTCCCCATTTTGTGGCTACGTGAACAGATCAATGTCCCCATAAGGTTAGGAATGCAAGCACACATGAAAATGATCCAGTAGAACCAGTAGAAAATCCATCTCGCCCTAGACAGCCATGGAAGACCACTATAAAACTGTCTGTAGTTTTAAAGTCAGCTCCTGTCTGAGGTGTTTTAGGTGGGATTCTGCCTCTTCTCTAAAACCCTGACACTGATGTCTCTGCAGGTTAAAAATACCTAAAATATAAATACTTAATAACAAGACAAGGGATAGACAGGCTCATTACGGACCTGTCTCACTGACATCCTCGCTTTGTCCACCGACTCAAAAGCCCCTGCCAGATTAATTTTACCTCCAAAATACAAAGTTGAAAAGCAGCGTGATGTATTTTCCATGGCTGACTTTTACATAGGGGAATGTTTGATGATGTACAGGCGATGCATTTACACACTACAGTCTTTGTACAATGTGAATGAATGATTAATTAGGCCACTTGTGATCTCTAAAAAGGAAACATGATGGACTGAACCACCCCAGACACTCACACTCACACACACACACCCACCTGCACATACACAAACGTGCTCATCAAACCAGAGTGTCAAACACAAATCAGCCACTTCTTTTCCTACTGTCACCACGGCAACATGAGATTGTGATAATCCTGCAGTGGTGGAGCCTAAAACTATACAGAAAGGAGACCCTTGCTTTTCTTCTTTTCATTTTGCCCAGTCTCATTTGGCAAAAATTCACACACATCATCAAAATGTTTCGTAGCGTATCTGCGTACTGTCGCGCCATGTGCAGATGACTTAATCTTAACTGCAAATATCAAATGTCTCATCTGCTGCACTGTGATTTATTCTTATCTATATGGAGAGTAACCCTGTGGGAATCGGGGGTAAAAAAAAAAACAAAAAAAAAAAACCATCCCGTCAGATTGTCTTCGTTTTCATTTCAACTTGTCTCGCTTTACAATGAGACAAACATGCTTTGAAAATAATGAATGGCTGACTGTATTGATTTTTCTATGCATACATTAACATAATACTTGCCTAGGGGCTGTGTGTGGAGAAAGTGTAAATATTAGCTTCTGTTGCTACTATGTGTGGTTAAACTACACGCTGGAATGACTGGCTCGCCATTGCTCATCCTCTGAGGATATCCCGCTCATTGCTTGTTTTAAGGTAACCAGGATAAAGATCGAAGGGTGAATCAATACGCATCTCGCTGCCGTAACCCAAACCATGACCTGCAACGTGATCTGATGCTCTAGAGCTTGGTTAATCACTTTGCTCCGTGGGGACAGGTGGTGACTGGAAGGACTGGAAGATGGAGGTCCTTCTAAAGCTCAAACAGAACTTTGGTGTAAACCCAGAACAATGACCCCATGACCCTATGAAAGAAATCAATAGCTGTGGCTTCTATTCATCACTAGACACAAGAAGCGCTCAGACACAGACGAATGTATTGTTGCCATCAAAGCTTTTTGTGATACTTCAGATAAATAGTGATTACGGATGGGAATGAAGAATAACCTTTTGTAGAAGTCACCTTGTTAACTCATAAACATCCAGTTCTACACTTGTAGCAGTTACCACGTAGCCTAGCCGTGCTAGGCAGTAAATCTAATTTGCTACTGAGGACGGTCTAGTTACGCTCAATATAACTTTTGACTTGATTTCCCTGAAACTCGCCGACGAATCACGATGAAGTATAGAGTCAGAGGGCGGGCGATGATGACGGAGCTGCGACAATTCAAAGAGAAACAACCGGAAACAACCATAGAAGAAGAACAACAGTGACAGTAGATGGCTGCTGATTGGGTGGTGATTTCCTTTTATCAAAGATAATTGAAGAATGTGAGAAAACACCAGCAATATTTAAATTCCTTTTACAGAAACGACAACAGTTGTTAAGCTCCATAATCCACCATTTTGTTTAGTCATTCATAACTTTCTCCGGACTCCTCTGTGAACTTTCCAACATCTAATTACGTCATCCGATAGATTGGTTGTAGTCCCGTCCTATTGCATCCTGAGGGATTTGAAAGAAAACCTTTTAGCCCGCCTCCCCTGCCTATGAAACATTACTAGACCCATACATGAAATGAATGGGGATAGCACTGCTAGGCTAGTTCCCATGTACATTTTTTCCCTCTATTTAACCTTTTTTAAAAGTTATATTTTGCTTTTTTTCAAATGTAATAATGCATTTTAAAACATTCCCCTGTGGTCTACATGAACTGTAAATGCAATGCCTGAGTTTGAATTCTTTATTAACCCTTTAACCCATGAAGTATCAGTGCTGACATGTTCTGAATGGATGGTTTAGGTTAAATATTTTTTTTTCTTTTTACTGAATTTTGTTCATGGCACATATATATGGGGATGAACAGCTATCAAAAAGCAACTGATTTAGAAAAATAAAAAGCTTGATGAAGATGTTTTGACTTTTGAAACCATTATGGGTACGTATTGGCAAAAATCTAGCAATACGATACAAATCACAAATCTTGGATCACAATATAATATATCATGATATCATGATCATGTGGTTCGGAGCAGCCTCACAGCAGGACAGGAACAGACTGCAGCGCACAGTCAGGACGGCAGAAAAAAATCACAGGAGCCCCCCTGCCCTCCATTCCAGGAACTGTACTCCTCCAGAACCAGGAAGAGGGCAGCCAACATCATTAAAGACTCTGCCCACCTGGGTAACAACCTGTTCTCCCTCCTCCCCTCCGGCAGGCGCTACAGAGCCCTGTGCACCAAAACCACCAGACTTAAAAACAGTTTTTACCCCACTGCCATAACTTTAATTAACAGCTGATACAGTCTTGCACTGCCATACATTCAAGTCCTACATTCACACTGATTTGCACTACCTCGTGTACTTTGCACCACTCTTTTTGTATAATACTATTTATTTTTATTCTTGTACATACTATTTTATATTTTTTATATTTTCATATTTTATATCTCTACTATTCTGAGAGTGACACCACCTGCCGGAATAAAATTCCATGTATGTGCAAATGTATCTGGCGAATAAAAACGATTCTGATTTCTGATTCTGATACTGTTAACAAGGACTTTTTTATGAATATTTCCTGGAAGAATTTAACTATACAATAAATATGCACAAATACTAAACACATTTTTACTTGCCCAGACAAGATCTAATGCTATATCACAAAAATTTCCTCTATAAAAATGAATTAAATTCTGTTTTTACAGACACTACAGTTTACGATCATGTTTAAATGTTCATATTCTATTCATTCATAACGAACACTGCAGTATTATTTTTGTACAATCCCAACAAAGGAATTAATATCTGCCTCTCAAACACAAAAAAGCTTTTAGACTGTGACAAATAACTCTTAATTAACACACCAGTAATAATAAATAAGATATAATTATAAAAGAAAGACAAAAATAAAATCTCTGCCATATCTGCATTTGAATCAATGCTTAAAAATAGCAATACAGTACTTTTAAATATTATAACAGTTAAATTAAATACTGCAATATATTACAGAAACAATATTTTCTTACCCCCATATAAACCATATGAGATGTTTCAATGCAATATTTCTATTCTATGGTTTTATTTGGTATTGTTTTTAATTTTACAGCTTTTTATGTTTTGTTTTGTTTTGAATCTGGTATTGTATTTTACTGTATTTATTCTTGTATTTTATTTGTTCTTCCTTACAGCATACACTGTTTTAAAGTACTTTATAAATGAAGTTGGTCTGGATGAAGCTGTATTTTTAAGGAGGATGGAGTTGGTCTTCCAGTGTGTAGTGATCAAAGAAAATATACATCAGTTATTCTCACAAGCTGCAAGGTATCATGTCTGAAAACTGCAATATTCAGTGTGATTTGTTTTGAGTTGTGCACCTGTCAGCTTCAGAAGATGCACCGTGACCTGTCACAGCATCTGGGCCCTCAAATCAAAAATGGAAGATGTAGATACGGCACTGAGTGACGATGCCAGGGTGAATGTACTGTATATTAGCATAACACTCACTTTCAAAGGAATTATACAGACACAAGCCATAACTAAATACAGTTTTCTGCTACAGTAATACTCACTTTAAGCAGCATTTTACAAACAGCTCTGCATAATCACTCATTTTTAGCATAATGTCATTAGCATGCTAGCATAAGTCTGCTTCAGTCCATGATACTGTATGTGCACATGTCATCATGTAACTAGTTATAGATGTAACAAATTAAACAGGAATTAAAATGTGTTGTAAAAATCCACTGGATTTTGCCTTAATTGAATATAAATATAGCTTTTCAGCACCTGGAGGGTTCAAATTCAAACGTTTGCAACTATTAGGGTCCAATTATACAAATAAATTAACCAAAGACTAATAAAAGTGGGTTTAACAAAATATGACCCCTTTGAGTAAGAGTTACATGATGAAAATGTTTACATTTATAAAGCTTCCTTAAACATGTGAATAACATGAGCAACTTGAAATGTCTCATCTCATTGTCTGAACTTGCTTTATCCTCACTAGGGTCACTGGGGGCTTAATCCAGCTACAATGGGTGAAGGCGGGGTACACCCTGTATGAGTCTCCAGTTCATCTCAAGGCTGAACATATATAGACAATCAATCACTCTCACATTCACACCTATGGACAATTTAGATTAACCAATTAACCTATCAGTGCATGTGTTTGGATGGTGGGAGGAAACTGGAGTACCTGGAGAAAACCCACACAGACACGAGGAGAACATGTAAACTCCACACAGAAAGGTCTGGTGTGGGAAAAGAACCAGGGTCCTTCTTGCTGTGAGGCACGAGTTCTAACAACTGCACCACCGTGCCGTCCCAACTTGAAATGTCATTTTAAAAAATTAATAAATAAATAAAAATTAAAATAAATAAATCCAAGTTTAACAATATTATGCCTCAGTTTATCATTCCACATGTACAGATCACAGTGAAACTACAAAGGCACAAAGCAGAATATTGTCAAAATGAAACGTGTTCTGAACACTTTTCAGATCATTCACATTTGTTCAGGTTACTCTCATTTTTTAGGTGAAAGTTTGAAATGTACATTTTATATAGTTAAAATTTATTTATTTTAAACACTAAACCAAAAAGACATTCTTGGGGCTGTCAGTATTCATACTTAATCATGTTTTGACATAGAATTGTGAACCCTGAACTAAACTTTTATTAACACCAATAACTATTTATATCTTCAATGTAGGCGACTTTTTGCATTTCATTACTTTGACACTTTCTCGAGCCATATCTTTGGCACCTGTAGCCTAAACTGGTCTAAACTCTTCGTTTACTGTTGGCTATACATCTGATATTGGTATGTTATTAATTCTCATTTTATATTTGATTAGTTTTTGTTGTTCTTATACTTCTTGTGATATAAACCTGCCACTTGTTCTAAAAGTCTAACACTGGTGTTTGGTTTCCAGGTTCAGAGAATGTTTCAAACCAGCAAATTTAGTTGAAATCAAAGTAAAAGAGTTTTTTTTTTTTTTTTTTTTTTTTTTTGCCGTTTTGCTGCTGAAGAAACAACTTGTGAGGCTGTGGAATTCCACTAAGTGTGTATGATTAAACATTGCCTTTTGCTGTAGTTGAAAAAAATGACAAAAAACCCCCCCCAAAAAAACAGACAACATTAAATATCTTATTACATTTTAGATTATATCTACTATGAGATGATAATGAGTTCATTATGAAACACGCATTAGATTATGGCAGGTCACCAGTCGAGACAATTAACAGGAAACACAGTAGCTGTCAGAGATAAGCACAGTTAGGAAAATGGAGCTTGGCATTTAGAGTTGCTTTTTAAATATTATATCCTTCCTAAATGATGCAAACATGCTGAGTTTTTAAAATAAATAACACAAAAAAAGTACAACGGAAACTTTAGGAAAACTTGGTAAAATCCTGTTATATTTGGTTGTATCTAACCAATATTACCTAGAGGTGGAAATAATTGTGATTCAGATCATGGATCCTGATTCTCCCTCAAAAAAAAGAAAAAGAAAAATCTCAGAAGATCTTTTGATGAGCCAGTGCTGATATTAAATACAGACCTGCTGGATGTATGAGAGTGCAATTTCAGATTCTTTTGAAGAAAACACAATGACATTTATTAAAAAATTGGATGATATTGTTAGAAACACTATGGTACATTTATCCTGTTGCTTTGGTCATGTGACTGCATCTAGACTTTTTGGTTCATTCAGTAATTCAGGACACAGGTAAACAGTTAACAATAGTAATGGATTACATTGCAGGTTCAGGTTGGTTTATTAATATGTAGGCAGCTTTGTTTTGCAGTTGAGGTAAATAAATAAATAAATATACACAGACACACGTAACAGGTGAAACAACATGAGCTGTGTATATATATATATATATATATATATATATATATATATATATATATATATATATATATATATATATATATATATATATATATATATATATATATATATAATTCAATTAAAATACCATTGGTTCCACAAATGGGGACGTAAAAGAATAATAAAATGATTAAATAGAGCAAAAACAATAATCTATGAAAAATGGTTTTCTATGAATGCATACTTAAAGCATGTACAGTGGATCCATTATTCATTCACTCTCACAGTCTGTTGGTGGTAAAGTTTGTATCCACAGCCGACAAAAGTGTGTCTTTCAGTTCACACCTACAGCCCCTCTGACCTCCACCTTTCATTCTTAAACCAGTGTGAAGTGTTTTACCTAAGGACACAGCAGCACATGACTAGGACAGAATGGGATTCAAACTGCCAACCCTTCTATTATTTGACAACATGCTCTACCTGAATCACAGCCTCCTTTTTTGTGGTGTAAACCTCACTCCTGAGTCTCTTTCCAGCAAATCTTTGTTTATAGTTGTCTTATTTGTGGCTCAAACATGTATCCTGTTATGGTGGTCTGCTCCCCTGGTCCCTACAGTAGATGTGTGGACACCACACATATCAGCTCGTATTCCTCTTGAGAAGCTGACTTACTGTATGACCTGAATCATAAATCTAATGCATTTTCGAGGCTCTGGGAGACACTACTGTCCTTACACACTCACTGACCCATCAACTGTTCCTGGAACATGTTTGGCTGATTGTCTTTTCATGTATTTTTTTCCACATGTGTTATTCATTTATCTGTCTCTGGTCAAATTATTGTGTATTATATAATTACATATTTTCCCGCCTTTTTATTTTTAATTCTATATTAATTTTGATGTCATTTTTTGACAAGATACTGAAATTGTATGAAATGTGCCTGTTGGCTTACTGTATGCTAACATAGCTGCTACTGCTAGCTAACTCCGCTAGGTTGATAGACAATCGCTAACTTGAACAGGGTGGCTAGTTACTATGGTAGTTACTATTAGTTACTATGGCACTCTCTGCTGTCTGTTGTTTAAGGCCAAACTGTATATTTTACAAGGCATGTCTGTATTGTAAAAACGTTAAAAATTGCATTTTGCATGATATATCCCCTTTACATTAATTTATATGTTTTCTTTCTTATCTAACTTTTGAATTTATGGCCACACATTTGTTAAGGGTGGGGTATTCTTTCTCATTTTAAGAGTTCTTTGTTCATGTTCATAAAGTCTGTAAAAGCAATAAAAAGTTTATATAAAAAAGAACTGGATGATATATTTTGTGACTCTACAGAATCCAAGTCTTTGGCAAGAGTTCAATGTAATTTCAGGTTTCTGGGATAGAACAAAGTAACAAGAAACAAGACATATCGTTCCTCTTTTTCAGTTATATGTGTAAAATATTGGGTTCTGTGAAAATGTATCATTCTCATACCAAGGGAAAACTCTACAATTATGAACAGAAAAGTGTTTTAGGGTCAAATGAGTAAAACTAAAATCAATAAGTAACATGTTCAAAAAAATTATAATGAATGGACAAAAATAATAATAATTATTATTTTTTTTAATATTCTAAAGTGTAAAAGTGCATTTGCATGACATGAAAATATTTGAAATCGAGTGGAAAAATGTCCATGTATCTGGACACTTTGTGACTCAAATTCATGAAAGCAAAGAGACATAAAAAGGAGAGGGTAGAGAGAAGTGAAATTTTAGAGAATGCAAAAAAGAAAAGAACAAGTAGTAAAATGTATTTTTATACCCACTTTTCCTTCATAAAAATTAACACAGTACAAGACACTTAACAACCTAAAATCTGATGCATAAAATGCACTATAAAACCTCAGACCATTTATTTTATCCCCAAATTGAGTTTTGGGAATATTATGTTTTTGGTTTGACAGCCCCTGCCAGATATCATTTGTGTTAACATGATAACTTGAAAGATATTTGGTTTAAAATTCTATGTTTTCCATATGAATGAATATCATGGACAGGAAGAACTGATTAAATTTTCAATATTTTACCATTTCTAGATTGTGCACAAGGGGCGTTCAAAAGGTTAAAATCACTAAACACCCTTGTTCCTATTTCTGAAACTATTTGTCTGATTGACTTAAAATCAAGTGTAAATGAAAGGTCATGACCTGGGGATGCGTCACATTACCACAGTGTACACTAGGATATACTAGCACTCTCAATGACGGAAGGTTAGTTTTAATACTATCATTATTATTAATATTATTATTCTTACTTCCTGTCCAATGATGGTCCTTTACTGAAGCCATATTTGAGCCATATTTTGTGATAAAAGCCATATTTCATAATACATTTTACCGCATTACATAATAAGTTATTACATTTTGAGAAAATTATTACAAAGTACACTTTTTATTTTCTTGAAAATATAGTAACATGTTACATTATGTAATAATTCTAAAGCATAGTTTGTTTGTTTATTAATTATATTTTAGTTTACTTTCAAGTACTTGTAAAAAGCCAAGCGTATTATTCATATCATTGTGTTAGCCTAGTAACAGTACTTAGCAATTACTATCAGTACACTATTTAAAGGTTGGATTAACTATATATATATATATATATATATATATATATATATATATATATATATATATATATATATATATATATATATATATATATACTATAAATTCCAGTTTGTTAAGGATTTTTTTTCTGTTTTGTTTTGGTTGAAGAAAATTTTCAGTGCGTTGGAGCAGTTTATTGTGAAAGGCAGCATTATTACAAAACAACAGTTATAATATTTTGAACATTTAGTCCAAAATGCATTGTTACTACAAAAGTTTGTCAACAGATTAGAAGTTATGAACATTTCATGCAAGGTTTGCAGTATAACAGAGGCATAGAAACCCAGCATCAGATTCACACCAGTGTTAGTTATGGAATGCAGCCTCACGTACAACCAACAAATCTACAAAGTAGAGAATTTTATGATGAGCTCACAACGTTTAGCTTCTAGCGGTAGCCCAGGTTCTTTATATAATATAGGATGTGACTTGTAATAAAACAGTTGTGCATCCTGTATTCAGAACATGTGCTCCTAAATACCTTCCTTTTCCATAACCAGCATCTATCCCAGCTGACATAGCAGGTCACCCTTAGATATGTATATGTAAAGTTTAACCCTCTAACATCATTAAGCAACCATAAACTCTCAGTTGTGAATAATACAACATTTAAAACGTGATCACACAGTTCATCCACCTTCTTTCCTCAGAAACAGGAGTGTGTTTTTTTTTTTTTTTTGCTCCAAGCCATGAGACTGAAGGAAAACTAATGAGATACTTCATATGGAAAGGTGTGTATGATGGAGTGTGAGTGCTTCTGGATGTACATTTATTTTACTGTCATGTGTTTACTTATCAAATGGAACACACTGCTGCACCCACATTAAACAAAACTGAGCCTTTCCTCATCTCTTCACAGTTGAGAACCTGGACTCTCAAACCTGTAAACATGAGTAATGTCTTCACTTCATGCTCCACTCTTTTATTTACTCCCCTGTCCCCCCCCCCTCTCTCTCTCTCTTCTTATCTACTTATTTTTCTTCGGGTCCTTCCTGCTCTTTTACGGTTGCATTCTCCTGCAACATTGTGCCTGATAAGCACTTTTCCTCCACGGACAAATCATTTGTCTGAGGCTACGTCTTCTGTGAAATTGTACTTGTCACACGCAGGCGTGCAGTTTGACGAAATATGATCCGAGCAAATTCACACGCACACACTGGCGTCGACATCCCAGCGTACCCGACACCCTCTACTCCCGTTTGTTTCGCACTTTGCAATCCTTCACTTCAGTTCACAGCCCTCAGCGGAAAAGCAAGAGAACTTTTCTGAAACACTATTTGAAATCCATCTTCAGACACTGAGAAGTCTTTTACTTTTTAATCACACTCTTTGGAAGGACTTTTAATCACAGGCCTTCTGCCGTGTACAGTATTGTACAGAGTTGGAAAATGGAGAGAGTGTGACAGTGATGTGGGCAGTGAGTGAAAGCTGAGAGAATAAAAAGAGACCCTGTCATTACACGCAGCCGCTCAGTGGTTACATTAGAAGGAACAAAATGACCCTTATCGCCTTGTCTTTCCTACAGAGACATAATTGGGTTTTCGAGGGAAAATTTCTTATGACCTAAATTACATTTGTTCTGTCTCCTCCCTTGTGCTCAGCCCACCCTTGATGCGAATAAGGCTCCACGGGAAATAATAATTCCTGTTGTCACACACTAATGGTCATAGCTGCATAACTGCATCGCCGCATGGAGAATAATAACATTGATTCTGTGGCGATAGGTGTCGTCAACTTATATATGAGGCCAATTTCTCCAGGGCCAAGTGGAATCTGGAATTATTAGGAGAGTACCAAATGACCCCCCCCAGTTATTTCGATTTCTTTTCGTTCTGTGGTTGTACGTGGGACATTCAGGTGTGATAAATCACTTACATTAAAATAACACCAGGATTAACGGAATTAACAGATAAAGAACCAGTACTAGTTTTGTGGCATTTACTAAATGAATTTTTCCCATTATATACTAATATAAAATAATATTAAACCATCAAAAGTTATCAAAAACAAGGGTTATGCAATCAAGTATTAGCTCCTGTGTGTATCATGTGACTAAGACAGAAAAGAAAAAATAGAAAATGTCTAGATATCAGCTCTGAAAATAAACTCAAATGAGCTATTTTTTGTTATTATTATAATTGTCCAAACAAATGCACCTTTAGTTGGACCAGGAATTAAAATGAAAGAGAAACTGAAGAAAAATGACCGTGGTCTAATAGTTTCTTCTGTCACTGTATAACTATTTTATTTAGCCTATTATCAGTTTTAGGATATCTTCTCTTCTATAGTTAAATATTTTTATTAGCTTTATATTTTTACCCATATCCTTGTACAGCACTTCAGGCACTTTGTATTGTTTTAGATGTGCTATATAAATAAACATGACCTTAATAATTTTTTTTTATTATTATATGATCGTCTGGATTTAGCTTTTTTTTAAATTTATTTAAAAATGTATTTATTTTTATTTATTTTATTAGAAATTATTTTCCCATATATATATATATATATATATATATATATATATATATATATATATATATATATATATATATATATACATATATATATATATATTTAAATTGAGGGTTATTGTAACAGAAAAAGAAAAGAGGAAAAAGCAAAGCAAAAATACCATTAACTGAATGTTAAAAATCACAGTGTTTTCAACCACTGTCATTTACCAACCCACATGGGTTGATCTACCATGCTCTAACTCCTCACATGCAGCAACTTTTAAAGAGATTCAAGCTAAAATTGAGCTTGAGAGTACAGAAAAAATATTGCCCTTTTTTTAAGCTAAAAAGAATAAATGCATGGTTTTAACACCGTGTTTTCTGTATGTTTCTACAGTGGATGAACAACTGAAAGTTTGACCTATTACATCTGCTGTTTTGGATAGTAAAATGCCCATGAGCCTTGGGTGTTTTACTGGTTGTCTATAGAAACCTTTCACGTAGACACACCTTGTTTATTATCACATCTGAAAACAAACAATTACAGTAATGACAACAGCTGGTCCAATGATTTTTTTTACGTTTCTCTATCCAGCGCTCTGTGAAATGCCAATAAATTGGTATGAAAATCCATCAGTGGTTCAGTGGTGTTCCGCTGAATAATTAACGAACACAGAATCAATGAACAGAGGAAAATCAGAAACAGATGCTCCCAAAAAGGCATCGACGGAGTGGTTTGATATGAAAATTATTTGCTGGAGGGCAGATCATCAACTAGACTCGACTTCCAGGCCTCAATGTAATTGACTAAACAGTGCATTGACGAGTTTAGACTTTGTCCTTGTCAATGACAACTGGGCACTAATTTTCAAATGTGAGGAGTTTATTGTCAATTTACTATCATGTTTATTTGGTTTTGGATCATTGGTCAAATATAATGAGCATGACTGTGGGCTGTAGGAAATTACATATGACATTTTTGCAATTTGTATGAGACTGAGGAGCAATAGAATTGATTTAACAAGGAATATATCTGTTGATATTGACAATAATTGTTGGTTGTAATCATCCATTTAGTTATGTTAAAGATTTTGGCAGTGTTGAGGAGCGTTTATTAATATAAGTATAATTAGAATTTGTTATAAAAAATATATATATATAATAAAAAAAATGAATTAAATGGTAAATGACAAAAATGTTAACCACCAAATAGAGTGGTACCTCTACTTATGAAATTAATTCATTCCAGAAGTGTTTTCGTACTGTGAATTTTTCGTAAATAGTCGCATTTTACATGTTAAAGGTCTGATTCATTCCAAGGCCCCCAATACTACCCCTCAAACCCTTTAAAAAATATTTAAAAATGACCAATTTTATATGAAATATGTGTTAAAAGTCCAAGAAAATTTAGATGTAGATTTAGATTTTAGATTTAATTTATTGGTCTCAGTGGGTAAATGTGTCTTCACTGACTGAACATTAAACATCAGAAAAAGTCACCAAACAACAGTAACTCTGTGATGAATGTGGGTCAAAAGGTAACGAAAAGCATCATGGGTAGCTCCTCATAGCCAATGGGATGCTACATAGATTACGTATAGTAATGTACATACAGTACTGTATTTATGTCTCCAGGGTTTTGGTTTCCTTTTGTAAATAGAATTTTCTTTCATACTTAGAGACGAATAATTGAGGTAAAGGTTTTTCGTTCATAAAAAGAGGTTCCACTGTATATTGTTTTGGGTAAAAAACTGACAGTAGTGGGAAAAAGCTTTTGGTCACTCTTAAAATCTGACACGATCATCATTTTTGTTTACGGTTAACAGACCAGCTCCAGTTCATATGTATCTGACATTTCCTAGTGATTTATATTAGTGACAAAACAGTTTTCTGGTGAACTTTACATCCTAATATTGCTGATATAGCTCACCAAGTTCTACCTTTGTTTCCTGTATCAGTACTCTGAGCCTCTGAGAACACACCATTCAGGCAGGAGGGGTACGTGCAGAGGGGTGAAACGAGTTTGATAGATATATTAGAGTGGGCGCTCAAAACGATCGGATGGTGGTTTATTCAATCCTGTCCATTCCACAGGTGGAAAACCTTTGTCAAGATTTCTTTCCTGAGTGTTTTTATTCTTCTTTTGGGTATAAAAAATTTACGATGTGATTGATGTTTTTTTTTATATGTATCTCTTTTTCCCGGAATTACAAAAATGTCCACTCAGCTGGACAACAAATGTTTAATTTTTTAAAGCAAAGAACCATGTATTTAAAACCCATCATCAAAAAGTGAATAAAAAAAAAGCTAATCTGATGTTTCGTCACATTTTAAGATAATACTACTTATTACTTCAATTCTGATAATATATAACAAATAAATAAATAAATACATTTTTGGAATAGTTAATTAAGAACAGTAAACTTACAGTACTGGTATGAATTGCAGTGTATTGGATGATGTATAACCCACAAAACCCATGAAAATACAAGAGAACAGTTGTGGAATAACTATTACATGTAGTGACCAGTATGGATGAATGGATGAAAGGGTTAATTTTCATGTTAGAGCATTTAATTAATTAGTTGTCATTTCAGTGTCAATGGGATTTTAAGCAATATTGTAAAACAAAAAAATCTTGCACCCCATGTAAATCCCATTGAGCTGATCTGAGTGCAACATCACCAGGGTTGGATGGTTTCCCTTTAGCTGTCTCTCCATCTAGATAGGCTCCGTTCATTTGACAGTATTTGCTCAAACATTGTGTGTTGTTCTCCCTCAGCAGGGTGCATGGGAGTTCATCTAACCGGTCCATATGTTCTTTGTTGATTTTGAGATGGTGTTGAAGCATGTCAATAATATCCTGTGGGGTGTTCTAGAGAAGTATGGGGTATTAGATCTGTTGCTGCTGCAGGTGGGGGCTATTCAGTCCTTCTTTACCCAGAGGCACATTTACTGCAGGCAATAAGTCATCTTAGCTCCCACAGGAGGCTGGACCTGGACTGTCCTTTGTCATAGATTCTGTTCATAACTGTAATTGACAGATTTTCTAGGTAGAGTCAAGGGGAGCTAGTGGTCTCAGGTATGCACCTCTGCACTGTTTGGATGATGTGGTCCTATTGGCTTCATCACACAATCCACAGTGGGGTGGTTTAGATTGCAGTTTCGAGTGCAGAATGTCAATGAGCACCTTAAAGTAAGGAAGTAGCTGCTCTGATTTGGCTGAATTACCGAGATATACAGTAAGTACCTAAGATCATGTTCAGACAACAGGTCTTTATGCACTTTATGAAATCTGATTTTGTGTGTCATATTTCACATTAAAATGCCTCTACTATCAATTTTGAGTATGAACTAAATGTGGCCATGAAATGACCCACATGCACAAAAGAGGTCCTGATATAATGTGTGTTTATGGAAGTAAATATGTGGGCATCTCATCTTGGCTCAGAATTGTGATGTCACAATTCAATGATGTAAAGGTTGAATAAATGTGATTTAGCCATTCAGATTCAGAGTCGGATTGCAAAATTTCAGATTTAGAAGAAAAAAAAAATTATGTGTGCTTTTCAAACTGTCTTTAACAGATCAAATACAGGTCACATATGGGAAAAAAAAAATCAGATGTGGGCCAGTCTGAAAGTAGGCTCAGACTTTACTATTACCATTATTACTTATCACTGTGACAGGATTTAGTATCTTTTTATGCACCTTTTTATGACACAGTTACTCATATTGACTTTATTTTATTTTCTGTTTTTTACCAATTTATTCATCCTTGCATTGTGTACAGTTAATTTAGTTTACATTGTTTTAACAGTACAGTTTATTTCCTTTTTTCCACTTTAGTTCAATTGTTTCGTTATATGTGAAGGGAATTCAAAAGTAATAATTTCATTTCTCAGTACTGTTGTGTATATGAAAATAAAATCCTTGAATCTTGAGTCACATGTGAAAGAGGAATGCAGTAGGAAATTAAAAGGTGAATTTGCAGAGCATCAGTACTGATTCAGATGCTGTATGTATATGATTTAGAGAAATGGGGGATGAACAAAGGTCTCCATTTACCAGTTGATCTTCATTTCTACCATTACCTCTAGGAATGAGAAATTCCATTTCACTCATTAATATAATTTATTGATTCTCATGGATTTTCAGTGGGTTGCACAATAAATTATACTACAAAAGGCTTTATTTGTATTAAGTCTTGAATATCAAATGTGCTCTGGCATGTATTATTTGACTGGAACAAACCTCATAAAGGGCTGTGAAAGCGTAGTCAAAGGAGTATGACATCTACCTGCTGCTAAATGGAGATTATTCATGAACGGTGAAAGCAGGTTGACACAATGAAATTACACTAACATTGACAGTATTGATAGAACCAGGAGATGTTTAACGTCATTGGCTGCGACAGAAGACGCCTTGGTTATACGCTCCACTTCCTGAATCACCGCCCCCTTTTGCTAAACAGTCAATCAAAGATATTCCCTGGGTACAGTTTAATTGGATGCTGTAGTTAAATATTTGTGCATGTTAGAGCTTTTCCCCCTTTGCTGTAGTGGAAGCAGTGGAAGTGTTGTAAATGGTCTAAATATCATCTTTACTGGTGAAACACATACTTTACAAGCATCTGAACCAGAATATAGAAGTGATATGATGATGTATTTGATGGGATGATATTGTGGAAGTTATCGTTGGAGAATCGTTAAGCAAACATGTTAACAATTCCAAGGACCTGAGCTACAGTACTGGGGATTAGTTTCTCAATTCCTACCTCTAAGCACCTCTGGTTGCCAACTGAGTGGTAGTGGGAAATAACAGAAGGACCACCAGAGAAGGTGGAGGGATTATGGCTGTATTTCAGCTGCCACCCCCCCTCCCCCAAAACCCAGACCTGGGTAAGTGGCAGAAAATAAATGGAAGGATGGATGGTCTGCGCTTGATTGGTTCTCTACTGTGAATTTGGACCACCTCCGGGCTGTCAATAAAGTCAATGCACATTCGTTTAAGCAGCCTGAGTCGGCCGTTCCAGGCTGCAAACAGCTGACTACGCCAAAGCAACCACCATGTCAGACCAGGATGTCTTTCAGTATTGGAAATTCAACAGTGGTTCCCTTCCAAATTACTGTGTAACACAGGTGTCAAACATATGGCAGTGGGCCAAAACCGGCACGCCAAAGGGTCCAATCTGGTCTATGGGATGAACTTTTGAAACAAAAATTACATTGAGAAATTAATAGTCAAACAAGTCAAAGTGAGTTTAGTTCAGGGGCCACATACAGACCAAATCAATCTCAAGTGGATCAGAACAGTAAAATATTGTCATAGTGACCTAAAAATAATGACATTTTCAAATTTTCTCTTTGTTTTGGTCCCAAAAAAAAGGACGATTAAATGAGAATGTTTATATTGACAAACTATTCTTTCACAAAAATGGCTAATAATCAGAACACAACATAACATATTGTATGCAGTTTTAGTATTACACCCATTACTAGTTTCTTTGTAAAACCATTGTTAAAGGTGTTATTCCATTGTTATTTCATTACTATTGTTGTGTTCTCCATTGTTATTGAATGGATTGTGTGTTGGTTCTATTTAAAAAATGTTTGGATTGCTTTGTTTCAAGCTGTTTTTGGAGGGTACAAAAATGACTTGAAGTCAAACAACAGAGTTTACTGGTAGTTCTTCATACATGCCCATGACACAGAATGAGGCGTCTCTGATTGGCTCAGAGAGTGAATGTGCAAAGGAAGTCAATTTGAAGTCAATCAGAAAATCTGTATATGTAGTTGTTATGCACACATGTAAATGATAGACCATGTATAATATTCTTAAAATTTCTTTTTTTTTGTTAAGAAACATCAGTGTCCTGGTTCTTCATGTTATCATATGTTTTAGACGATCATTTGCCATTATCCCATTTCACTTTTCTTTTTTTTTTTTAACCAACATACAGAAAGGTTTGGAGTTGACATTATGTGTCTTATTATTTTACTGGTGTGACTGACTTAAGTTCAGATTAATCAGAATGCGGCACACAACGGACACTTCTGATGTGCAAAGTAAAATTTCTATTCATCTGAATTCCTTACTCCTCTACTACTTCTAATACTACCGTTCATATTACTGATCAACTCCAATTTACTTTGAACATTAGTTTATTGTTGTTTACTCTTGTCTTCTGTTGAGCTTATATTCTGTTGTTGCTGTCTGTCTATCTATATCTATGCTCAGTTTAAACATAACATTTAGAAATGTAATGATAATGTGAGTGGCCACATTACATTGGTGAATTAATTAAAATACATTTCTATACACTATAGGGGGTTTGTATTGTAACTTGAACAACTAACAACACAAACACTTAAAAAAAAAAAATCAAGTTTATGAACTCCACAAAAAACCCTTTTGTCATCTTCCCAGACATTAATTTGCATACGCTCCATCACCCGCTCAGATCATTCAGTGCCTGAAATGCTTAGGGATCAAATAAACTACAACTCACAACATGTCTGCCTGATTTGGGAGGCTGATTTGTCTTGTTGCTTTAATGAGAAAGAGAGAATGGGATTTCAGTTCATCTTGTACATTAGGCTTTGACAGGATAGTGATCCGATCTGTTGGATATGCATGAAATGGCTGAGTGTAATGACGGCTGCATTACCATGAGCAGATGCCGAGCAGGGTCCTAGTGTTTTGTGTGCTTTATTTCCTGACACTAATGAACAGAATATATCCATAGTTATTAGTCTCTTTTTCACCAGATTCCCAGGAACCTTTATTACCAGGAAGTTATTGACTTGTGTAAAATAATTCCTGGTAATCTGTGTGGTTTGTGTTTCCGCTGCACCATAAACATTAAGGTTCAGCCATTTTGAGTCCGTATTCAGCAAATGTGCTCTTTAATATATTCAGTTAACCAGACAATCTAATTTTATCAATAAAGCAATTTCAAACAACCACCAATGGACCAAAGTACTGTACAGAAGACTGAACGCACAGTAGAAAACTAATTTAAAAAAAACATTAAGAAAGAATAAAACCATACATTTCAATAAAACAAATAGATAAAAACAATTGAACATATAAAACATAAACAAAATGTCAATGTGTTAAAAGGCCAGGGTTTTAAGAAGTGATTTCAAAACAATCAAGGAGGAGATACAGAGGCAGAGGATGATTGGAATGCACTTGTAGGAGCAAAGCAAAATATTGAAAAGATTGTATTCATTTGTAAAATTGAGCAAAAAAAGATTGTATTCAGCAAATATGTTCAATGAGGTCCAGTCTTATTACCAAGAGTGCATATGCCAAATGGATGTCAATGTCCCATCTAATTTTCATAGCTTCTATTCTTTTGCTCTGTTCATTAAATAATCAAAACGCAAAGTAAATGAAGTTTGTAGAAATGGAATAAACACGTTTGTATCCTCACACTGTAGTAGGTGAATGTAAGTGTGGAATGCTGCAGTACAAGCTTGTTCCACCATTCTTCAACACATAGCCCCGCCCCTAGGAATTCTTGGGAATCTGGGGGAATTCTAGAGAATCCCTTCTAGGAACTACTAGGAAGTTTGACAGTGAAAATTAAAAACATTTTTTTGTACCCAGTTAAGTTGTTGAAAATGTTATGCAAATGAGGCTCCGTAATTGTGAGTCATTTCTTTGGAGTGCAGTCAGCAAATAACATTCAATAAGGTCTGGGCTGTTTAGACTTTGTTGATTGTCCTTGTTAAAACCCAAAACGTAATAACTGCCAATAACGTAATAACTCTCAATAATGTAATACCTTAATCACGTTTTTGGCTTTATTACATTTCAAATGGGCCCAAATTATTACGTTATTGGCAGTTATTACATTTTGGGTAACATAATCAGATGGACAGACAGATGAATAAGTACGTTTACAGACTTAAACACCTTAATCCAATTAGAATTGAATCAAAATGGAGCTTGAGAAGTTGGTGTATACAAGTGGGATAATGCGATTGTAATCGAAGTTCTCCGTGCATGTAAATGCCAGCCGACCTTAGCTCGACTAAGACTGGCCTGGACACGCCCCCTTCCAGAAGTGACCGACATGAACGTTACGTGTAATATATCAGAGTGAACAGAACATACGAAATGTAGTGAGCTGCTGCATCGTCGCCCATACCTTGTATCATTGTTGCTGTCCTCCTACTGCTTTAAATATGTTGCTTTTATTTATTTAGTTATTGTTCTTCTATGGCACCAACCACAACCAGGCTAACGCATAAGGGCATGTAGCGCCACCTAGTGTCTGGGAGTGGAACAGTAATTGGAATTTCTCTTGCTGGCATCTATATGGAGAGTTCTGGGAAACTTTAGTTTAGTCCTTAATCGGAATAAGGCAATAATGTGAATTTATAAGTGCATGTAGTCATACCCAGTGGTAAAAAGCCAAAAGCCTAAACCTTTTAACATTTAGCTTTGCATTATCATACTTGTATTTAAATGTATAATTATTCGACATTTTTCTGTCTCAGTCAGTATCCTAACAAAGCCTCAGTCTCTCAGCTTCTACTGCCTTCATATCTAGATCACTACGCCTGATGTTCACTCTCCCTCCTCTGGCTCTTCAGCTTTGATATGTAAAACCTGTCCTTGTCTGCCCGTGTGCCCGACCCTAAACACCGGTTGCACAGCTTGCTCCTAATCTCCATCACACCACATCTGCTTTAAATACAGCCACACACAGCAAGCCACCCACTCACAAAAGAAAAACACTCTGTTTGAACATCTGCAAGTTTTGTCAGCCTGCCAACAAACCTGTTAAAGAAGCCTGGACAGTTTGAGACATTTAACACTGGAGGATTAATTAAATCAGCACAGCCTCTTCACTATGGGTTGTGCAGCGTCGGACCTACAGGTTATCTGTCTGTCGGCTGGGTGTGTTTTGGTAAATACACGGATACAGCAGGAGGCAACTCCTGAGACTGAGCTGTAAACAACTGCAGTGTTTTACATCTAATTTATCTGCAGGCTGTCTCCATAACCAGGTAGTAATAAACTATCTGTAGACTTTGTCAGATTGGGGGGGGAAGCTGATGAACTAAAACCTGTGAAATGTGGTTTAAAACTGTGGTAAGACAGAGTTTACCCAGCATTCAACCCAGTGAAAGTGATGGCAAGTGGTTCCAAGCACAACAAACCCTGCCCCTCGCATGTATTATTTCTTATTTCCAGCAATCCAGCTGATGTCATCATGTCTACGCTTGTGCTGGTGTCAGCATATGATTTGGCTCAATATATAGTGGTAGAAAAGCCTTTAAAAATCACACAATCTGAAACGCTATGAAATATTTGTGGTGTTTTATAAGAGGTGTGGCTACATCAGACAAACACAAACATGCTTTTTTAAAAAATATATTTATCAGACTGCATTTATATAGGGCTTTTTAATTGTTAATGTCTGCTCCAAAATTATAGGTGTACAAATGACAGACCTAAAGTATCTCTGGGAGAAAAGGCATTATCAATCAGGAACATATTCTTAACAAAGAATTTAAAGACCAACTGGTATTTAAGATCATTTATTCCTTCTGCTGTTCGGCTGCTAAATGAATATTGTTTAAGGTTTCTGTTTTATGTATTTGTTTATTCATTATTATGACACACCCATGCATTTGTTTGTTGTACAAATGACATGTTTTTGTTTTTTTTCTTCCCTTCCTTGACGGTGTATACCATGTAGAAACAGAATTGCCCTTCGGGGATAAATAAAGTATTCTATATTCTATTTCACCTTCATGGTGCTCAAAGCGCTTTACATTAGCCTCACATTCACACACACACACACACATACACCAGTAGGTTTCTAAGGTTCTGTCAGTCCTATTGGCAGCCTAAGCCAGGGTTCAGTGTCTTGCCCAAGGACACTTCAACATGTGGACAGCCTGAGCCGGGACGCAAACCAGTGAAACTCCGATCATTGGACGACCTGTTCTGCCAACTGACCCACAGGCACCCCTAGTTAACAAGAAAAAAGATAACTAAATTCTTGACACTTTCAACATATCATGTCGTGGATATGTTTCATTATCTACTGAAACATCCAGTTTTAACCTTGGTACAACAGTGCACATGCAGAAGTGAGAATGACTGAAGGATATTAGAAATGCTTCAGGACTCCAAAAAGTTTATTCCCTACCACTGTAGATGATTTATAATGAAAAAAATACACATCATAATATAATCTAATGTTAAATACAGAGACCATTTCATGTGCAAACTGATACAAAAGTAATAATAATAATGGATTAGATTCCTATAGTGCTTTTCAAGGTACCCAAAGTGCTTCACATTAGTGTTCCATTATTCATTCACTCTAACATGCTCCCTCTGGTGGTGGTAAACTACATATGTAGTCACAGTTGCCCTGGGGCAGACTGACAGAAGCGTGGCTGCCATTTCGCACCTACGGCCCCTCTGACCACCACCGAACATTCATACTCATTCATACACCAGTGTGAGTGACACTGGAGGTAAGGAGGGTGAAGTGTCTTGCCCAAGGACACAACAGACTGACTAGGACAGAGCAGGAATCGAACCGCCAACCCTTTATTTAATGGACGACCTGCTCTACCAACTGAGCCATGGCTGGATAATACTGGATTCAAAGGTGTTGAGTTAACAAAAAAATCCAGCATTACAGAATACCATCTGTTCTGTGGTTTCATAAACTGAAATGAAGTTCTGGCACCTTTTAAGACCCTCCTCATCACGACTTGGCCTTCAGAGCACTGATCTGGGACAGAAACCTGCCAAGCACTTAGATCACCACAGGGCTTTTACCACAGACATGACACACTGACAGAACACAGCAAAGGACAAATGACAAAATATGAACAGCCAGTACCTGTTGTAATATGTCCTCACACACACACACACACACACACACACACACACACACAATAATACGTACATTTGACACCGCTGACAAAACACGACAGCAGCACGTCAGTAAAATATGTCAGGTATCTTGAGGACACAGTGTGATGTCAAATACTCTTTAATTATCCTCTTTTCATGCTCTGTGACTTTCTGTCACCAACACTGTGTGTGTGTGTGTGTGTGTGTGTGTGTGTGTATGAGTGTTGTAGAAAAGTGACAGAACATCATACTTTTCATTGTTCCCTCTGCTTGTGCACCTTTTATATCTTTCTCTCATTAAGTCTCTTTTCATCTCGGCAGAAATTAGGAACAGTTCAGGAGGCAATACTTTCAAAACACTGCAGGAAAAATGTGTCCTTTTCTTATCCTCTTTTTATTGTTAGTGGCACTATGAATAAGACGTGGATGGAGAAAATAGAAGATAAAAGGGAACAGTGGTTATTAGAGTTCACTACTGAATATCAGCTAATGCCAAACTATGTTATAGGTGTCAGAGGATTAAAGCAGAACAGAATACAAGGAACAGAACAGAATAGAATACAATGGAATAGAACAGAATAGAAGAGAAGAGAAAGGAATAGAATAGAAATTAATATATATGTATGTATTTGGAGGCACATTTTGCTGTTGTGGGAATGGGATAGGATACGATATTGTAAGATAGGATGGACTAGAATAGAATAAATTAGAATTGGATATGATAAAATCGAATAGAATAGTTGGTTGGTTGTACAAAAAATTGCAGGAAACAAAATGAACCTGTTATTAAAAGAAAAAGAACTCTTTAGAGGCACATTTTACTGTTGTGTTTAATTCAAAAGCTGCCTAATTTGATATCTTTGGAGATTAATCAAGGGTAGAAATTATTGCTGGCGGACATACACGAATCTGGGAAAAATAAACATGCAAAGGTTCTCCTCAACATTCATGCTTTATTGTCTCCGGTTGAATGAGAAAACAAATGTGGTAGAACACTGATTATTGAATAAAACACTTCCTGATTAAATTCTGAAGTTGCCCTGAGCAAAACGGGCAAATGAAGAAAGAAAGGGGATGAGTGAAAGCCAATTTACTTTAATCTTTAAGGCATTTTTTGTCTTAGTATCACACATTAAATATCAAAACGTTTCAGTTGGAAAGGAAAAGAAAGCAAAAAAGGGTGGATGTACGATGATGAGGTTCAGCCGGCTCAGCTCACAAACCTAGGCTTTGGATTATTGTAGTGGTTCACACAGACAAGAAAACATTTGCTGTCTCACAGACAGACAGATGGGTCTGCAGATGAATCATGTCTTTTTGCCAGAAATGGTCGTCATCTACCAGCATGGCGCACGCACACATACACACACACGCACACCTGTCCTGATCCACTGTATAATGAGTTCCTGGAAGAATATGTACTCTCACATGATTCGACACAATGAGAAACAAACTTTTTTTTTTTTTTTTTTTTAAACCTCCCTTCAGTTTCAGAAAGTAGCTGATTACACATAATGCCTGAATAAATGAGACTGTGGTAAAAAGCTGAAATTATTATTGGTGAGACTGAGCTACAGTTTTGTGCTAAAACTGCTGATTTCCTCTGGTTTTTCTCTGTTCCCCAAAGTGTTCCTGTCAAAAGAAAAAAATATATATTTAAAAAAAAAAAAAAAAAAAAGTGGTGCAAGCATGATACAAGACACTGAAGTAGCTTTGCATTGGCCTCCACATTCCTCTAAAAACCAGCTTTAACCCTTGATGTGTCTGTTGTGATTGTTCTGACAGGTATGATTTATGTTAAATGTTCATTAAAAAAAAAAATCATCCATTTGGCTCAATAGGAAAAATGTCAAAACATGCCGATAGAATAGACCTTGTTCTTTCCATAGACATCTGAGCATGCTCAGTACGCTCCATGCCTGCTGTGTAATGGGTGGAGGCGACAATGTAGTGATTGACTTAATATATATATAAAAAAAAATAGACAGTTTGGGCTTTTTTTGTACACGGTTTTCCTTGTAATTTTTATTTAGTTTTTTTTTACTGTTGTTTACAGTGCTGGAGTGATTTTCCTGTATTTTATTGAGTTTTGATTGTGTAACTGCTTTTTGGAGTTCAATCAGGTGAAAAAAAGGAGCTGGAATGATTTTTATGAATTTTTCTTTCTTTTAATAAAAACTGTTGGAACACACTCAACACTTGTTCAGTGTGTTCCAAATCACAGTTCATATTATGAGTGCCTTATTTAGTAATAAATAAATAAATTTTCTTTCTTTGCCTGTAATTCCACCCCATTTTGACCCTAAAACACAGAAACCCCCCCTCCCCCAAAAGAAACAGAACACAAACATATAAACACAGCTGATTTTATGACATTGAAACAGATGCAAATTCACAGCAGCACCTTTACTTGGAATAATATGTCAGGGGTTTAAAGGGTTAACTTTTTCATGCTTTTCATAAGTCGAAAACAGGTGAACATCTTGTGTGTAAACTCAACAACAAAACACTCCGGCCATAACTGGAATATGTTATTACATAATCAGCTAACAGACAATGGTTTTGTGCCAAATGATGCTGAACGCTATGTCTGTGAAATATCAACCAAGGTTCTCCTAATGAAAGGGTTAAAATGCCTTTTCATGGTCTTCTCATTGGTTTCAATGCTCTCACCATCCCTGTAGTTATAAATTAAATGTAAGTGTAGCCACATTAAGTAAAATGAGGCTTAAAACACATGTTGATGGTTTTCATTGTGTAAATAGAAATACAGTGGGCAGAATGAGTGATGTCAATTGTGTTTAATTTCCACAGCCTTGCAATCAGTCAGATTAGATTGAAGTACATTAGTATTAATCTCTGCCTCAGATGAGCTGACAGCCCCTCCTTCATGATGAGTAATTAATAATAAACGGATAAGACTGCTGTCAGCTTATATTTGTTGAGGTTAATTGGTGCTGATGTGCTTTGGCAGCAGCTGAGTGGAAAACTAAACACATACTGAAGCTAAAATAGAGATCAATGACAAGCTTTGATATAATGGCAAAAAAGTACAAAGATTTTTTTGTTGTTGTTTGGAAGATGAATGAGAACATATATTTCAAACCGGACAGAACAATGCCATTACTTTTCTGAATTAACCCAAAGACACAAACGTCCAACGTCATCTACTGGACCAAAATGTTGATCAACTAATCCTATCAATATATGTAAATCATCTTTTCATGGTCTTCACATAAAACCCATATGGATGTTCAGAGGAAACATCTTCTACAACATTGATTCATTAGTAAAACCTATGGAGTTTCATCACTAGTTATTTTTCCATTAACTTCCAAGTTGTCTAAATATAACTTGCACATAAAAATGTCCCTAATGGAAAAAAACAACAACTTCATCAAAACAATTTTTTGACTGAAATGTTTCTGCACTGGCAAGAAATGTTTTTTCATGGGTAGCAAAATTGGCATATCAAAGAAACAGACCTTTTTCTGCAGCTAGAGTCACATTCAGGGGCGGCTCAGTTGGTAGAGTGGATTGTCCAATAACTTAAGGGTTGGCGGTTTAAATCCTGTTCTGTCCTAGTCAATCTGTTGTGTCCTTGGGCAAGACACTTTACCCTGTCTGAATATATATATCTATCTCTATATCTCTATTTATCTTTACTCCTCTATCCTATAATAAATTAATGTGATATGTATGTTTGTCACTAAATTCATGATATGACTTCTCATGTCATGTCGCAATAAACAAACCACCGCTGTGTTTTGACATTTAGAAAATATCGGTAAAGTTTTGGTTAGATGTCCAATGGAAAATCCCCTAGTGACAGTGGACAGAGACACTTGTTTTTATGTTATGTTAATGAGAGATTTTACTGAAGAAGTCACTTTTTCTGCAGTTTTCTCTGTTTTAAATATAGTAACCCTCTACTTTATTCTGAGCATGTATTAAAATTGTCCTGATGAGTAAATTAAATGAAGGAACATATCTGATTTAAACTGATGAGATATAAAATACAGATGATAATAGAAATAAATGGTGACAAATCATTTATGAAAGTTAGATATAAAGAAAACTTCATTTGGGAACTGGAATACAAATAGCACTGGGTCTTTAAGGGTTAAGTTAATGTGTGATCCTGCTGTGAGCACATTCAGTTTAGAGCATGCCTATTTTTTTTTCATTATTTATTTATTGGTATTCATCATCTTTCCTTTTAGCTCCGTGTTGAAATCCACTCCCTCCTGAGGGAAATGTCTGGTAGTTTAGTTGAAAAATGTTCCACAACTACATCCTAACTTCATCAGGAAGTTCTTTGATGCTGAGTAAATGGTATATAGAGGATTTTTCAAGTTTTATTTTTGCTCAAAACAGCAGACACTTTCTGCAAACAAGGCTGTGAGAGCAGGGACTGCAGGGTCTACAACAAAAGTTTAAATGGCTTTTTCCTCAAGCCTCTTTGAAATTACAGAGCAGCTACTGCAGATCCAACAACAAGCTTCATGTGGCAATTGGAAAGTTTTGTTCAAAACAATACAAAATGACAGCATTTTCTGTGAAAGGACAAGAAACCTGGTGAATTCAAAAGCACACAAAAATGGCTGTTGTGTAGATGCAAGACCACTGCAAATGAAAAAAAAAAACATATGACATGACATCCTATTATTTCTCAAGATCTTTCAGTCAGGAAAGAATTATTACATTAAATGTGAAATTTTCAGTCAGATGTCAGTATGAGTGTCATCTCTGACTTTGATTTGTGTATTTCGAGCAATTCTACACATACCTATGAAAATATATAATATTTACACCCGAAAAGGAGTGGGAAGAAGAAACACTTATTTTATCCCATCCCCATTTTCATCTATAACTTAAAACATTCACTCCTGTCCCTTAACCATAAACCAAATAAATAAACTAGTACTTTCAGGTACTTATATATAGTATGAAAAGATCTGATGAAAATTTAAGTCACACAGTTCTGGATCTTCATGTACAAAGGTTGCTTAAACGGAAAAAAGCTTCATAGGTCACTTCTCACATAAATGTTCAAGTGTTGGGTATCATTACCTCCGCCAAGGAGGTTATGTTTTTATCTGTTTGTCTGTCTGTCTGTGTTCAAGATAACTCGAAAACTTCTGGACAGATTTTGATAAAATTTTCAGGGCAGGTTGGTAATGGGGAAATCTGGAAATGAATGGTGATCGGGGGGGGGGGGCTTTTCTAGTTTTTCAGAATGTGACAAGGGTCATTATTTACCTAGGTCATAATACATAATGCTACAGTTAGCATTGTTGTGCTGAGTCATCTCAAAACCGCATTACACTTGCTCATTACCACCATAGTTTAACGTTTCGCGAGAATCACCCAGTGATATGATGATAGGACTACGACTACCCACCCGAGCCTTGTTATGAATCCATGATGGTGTCACATGTGATATAAGCTAAGTATTTGTTTGAAAATATTAAATAAATTAAAATATCAGGACAAAGAGAATGTCAAACTACAGTCTTTAAAAGACCTCAGTAAAAAGTTAAAATGTTAATAAGTGTCTCATGTTTTTCTATATGTAAGTGGTGCCTGACACACCAAACCTCGCTCCTCGCCAACATTTGACCTGATTTGCTTTGTCTCTTATCATTGCAAACATTTTAGTGACCTACATTCACCAAAAGTTAATGGGATCTATTGTGAACCGTCTCACACCTTTCCTGAAAATATTGTGTAAATTTTTCCAGTAGTTTTTGCACAAAATTGGTGACAAACAGACAGACGGACAAAAAAAGAACCAAAAACAATACTGTTGTGTCCCTTTTGGGGGGTGGGGAAAAACTTATTGTAAAAACATTTTGCCTTTAAGCTACATTTAGACCAAGTTTCTAAGATCAAGATTCTGAGCACTTTTTGTGGCCTGTTTTTGTTGGTACGTTGCTCATGTGTTTGTACTGCAACTGGCTTTACTGAGGATTATGCAGATGATGTTACATTTTGTTAATTCAGCTCCTTTTAAACTCACGTTGTGTCTCTTCTGTTTTTGGATGAGGTGCCAAAATATCCACATTCTTTAAGTTGAAGTACAGCTACTTGTGTGAAAAAGTACTCTCATAAAAGTAGAAGTACTGATTCAACTCCTTTAAGTAAAACATTAAAAAAGTACAACTCCTCAATTGTAATAAAGTAAATAAAAAGGAAAATTGCATTTTTTTTGCCATGGATGAAAATATATTTACTGAACCAAATATAATCATAACTTTCAACAGTAGGCAAAAATAAAGCCCTTAAAAGTGAGTTACTGTGTCGACAATGTGTTTGTTTGGGTCACAGTTGTCAACTTTTTGGGTACAGGTAGGAGATTTTTGGAAAAAATGGACCCATGTAGGACTCTGGTTATGACCCTGGATTCATTCTGTGCTCCTTCAGTCCTCCACTGATTTCCCCCCACATATTTTTCATACTGTCGTATCCGTATAGTTTCAAAAAGTAACAAGTGTATTTTGAGAAAGTAAGGAGTATAAAGTACTGATATTTATGAAAAACTGTAAAAACTTGACAGAAAAATAAATACTCAGGTAAAGTACAGATACCTAAAAACTACTACTTAAGTACCGTAACAAAGTACTTACACTTAGTTATTTGTCACTTGTGATTTTTGGTGACTATATTCTTCTGTTGTTATGACTAGTTTGTTCTGAAAAGTCTGGCCCAGACTGGGCAGCTGTGAAAACCATCTGAACAGAGACGGTGAGTAATGGTGAGTACAGTTTTATTTCCATTGAGGATGAAATCGTAAAAAACATGAACACAACAGTTTTCCCGTAGGAGTTCTGTTGCTTTGAGGAGTTGCTGTCTGGAATAATGAACAGAGAAAAGAGTAACTATCGAGACAGGAACACCTGACTCAGCTTCTTGGTGACAAATGAGCTATAGCCCATGAACCTGAGGAAAACTTAAACTGTACGTAACACTGCATTTTAAAACCAAACACCGGAACTTTGACAAGCTGAGGCCTAAGCCGAAGTCTCCTGAATCATGCTGCGACATGTCCTAAACAGTGACATCTCCCATTAATCACAACACAATAATATACAAGCAACGTTTGCTGAAGACATTTATGGAAGACGGTGGACGTTAACTGATGATGCTGCTGAATATTCAGGCAGATCATTAAGGTGGACAGACTGGAAGATAAATGGATAGGATAATATATAGCAGAATACATGTGTCCTGGGTGCGATTCACTCGGGGGGATGAACTCCCTCCACCCCTCTGGTTTTGGACATCACCATATGGTCCTGTGGTCTATGAGTCTTTCGGACAGCGTAAACACAAAAGGCCTGAAAGAGGAACCTCACATGCAGCGAAGGGAACGCTGTGAAGCTCCCAGCTGGACACACGAGCCATCTTCCCGTTGACCATTCCTGGCCCACCCTGAGCTGGTTGTGGCAGACTGCTGTCCGGCGGGGACACAAGCCAGACCCAGGGGAGGTCCAGGATCGAATGTGGGCCGTCCGGAGACGGGCCTCATGCGTTCAGTTTGACCTGACGCTGGCCATAAAGAACCAAACCCCAGTCCGAGGCGCGCCACTGTACTGTGCCCTCGCATGTGGGCAGCAGAAAAGGTCACATGAACTGAACCATCAGAGAAAACTATTTATTTAAAATGTTTATTTAGTGAGTTGACCCTCATTTATGTTATTCGTGTGGGAGTAAGTGTCATATCCGACGCAAGCTTTTTTGTGTGGAAAAAAAGCTTGCGTCAGATATGATGCAATTTTTGATAAATCACACCCTGCATTTATCTATAGTTTGTGGGTTATATAGCAAACATAATTAAGAAAAGTATAAAAAAATCTAAATTATAAGGAAAGGAAATTACAACATATGTATGTAGCAGATATGTTGGGGATTATGATACAAAATTATATGGTAATTACTTTATATATAATTAATAATATAGATTGCATTGTATTGTAATAAATTGAATGTGGTTTGGGATAGGAATGAATAATCTTTTGTTGCAGCCTACTCCATTTGGAATACATTTTGGGATTTATAGTAATTTATGTATTTATTTATTCTGTCCTTCCTTCCTCAGAAATCTTTGAGCTTCCGAGACTGTGGAATGACATTGTCTGGAATTCCATCCTAATTTGTTTCACGCCACATGCTACATTTTTGTCCAACTGAACCAGAATACTCTTGTACCACTTATCTGTTGCAGTATCTTTCCAGACATGTCATGGTCTTTGTCCATCCTCTGCTTTCTGTGCACGTCCCCCGGGATCAGTGAGTGGCCACTGGAGGATTCTCCGATCTGATTGGAGAGCACATCTCTGTTTCAGGCTGAGGGCCTTGACATTAGACAGCAAACTATGCATTTCCTTTTCTATTTCAGAAAGGTACCACAATGCATATCTTACACTCATTAGTGGATAAGGTGCCATTTTCCATTCTGTGGCACTGACAGAAGTGTGTCCAGAGAGAGAAGAATATGCAGCAGTCCCATTTGCTTCCATCAGGTAGTATCAGAAAAACAAAAAAAAAAAATCCCAAAATATTTTAATCAGATCCTTTTTAGCAATGTGAGACTAAAGGTTTGTCTCAGATAACAAGCCGTGTCTCTGTCTACGCTGCAGTACAAGCTAGAGTCTGATTAAAGCAAACAAACTATTCATTTAATGCTTCTCTTTGAGAAATGTAATTTGGCAGAATGCTTCCTTTGGGACTAGAAGCCAAATGCAGCATTTGAGATGCTGACAATGCGTCTCGCTGCAAAGCAGTCAGGTTCCAAATGATCCTGACAGCTCTGTGTGGGCAAAGGCAGAACCACAGGTCTGTTGCATTTAGCCCTGTCAAACACAGTTAGTGGTGTGTGCGCAGACACCTTCCCCAGTGTTAACTGTATCTGCCATCATTTGTTTACCACTTCATGAGCTGCAGCTTCTTGGTCCAACAGTATAAAGACCAATTAAAACAATGAAACTGTCAGCATTCTTTTATCAGAACAAGTACTACTTATTTAATAAACTAATACCAGCATATTGGAATGTACATTAATGTGCCATGCACTCATTTATTTAATACAGAACAAAAGGAGTCGCTGCACAGTAACATTAATTAATCACAGGTCTCTTATTCTTGACACATTTCAGTATGCATGTGCTGGCTCTTCCAGTCATGCAACATTCATGGCGTAAGCGTTCATTAAAGTTTGACAGATACAAATGAGGCATTAACTCACCTCTCACAACTTGGACCACATTAAGAGACAATAATAAGGATGGAACTCAAAGTACACACATTGTGGCAGTGGGTGGTGGAGCAAAGACACTTATAAAAGCTTTTTTTTTTAAGTGAACGAAGCCAAACAGCTTATTATTTCCAACCTTTTCTCCACATGGCATGAAAGATATATATTTGCTACAAGCTTTCTTTTGTAACTTGCTTAATTTACCTCAACAACAAAGTCCTGGAGCTATCAAACATTTTACATTTTCTGCACAGTTCAAGAAGGTTGGCTGCAATGTAGCGTATTGCATTTGCACAGATAAAAAAAAACAAGCTATGGTTAATCCACTGATGAGGTGGATTTTTGGATTTGAAAAGACACATGCCGGCATCTGTTTTCAGCCTTTATGCAGAGATAAGTCAGTCTGTGAAGGCCTCATATTTATAAGACTTTTTCAAAATCTTGTGCAACGCGACTCCATGTTTGAGCTACACAAATAAAGAAGGTTGTTCACACACAAGTCCCAAACCAACTTACCTCAACCACTCATGTTCAATAAAAGTGTAAGTACTAGGGCATTAACAGAAACGTCAACTCCCATAGTTCAAGTCGACTTAAATTTGGAGAATTTGATAAGTCGCAGAGTTCTGAAGCAGCTGCAGTGGCACAATGGTCTTTTTCGGAAGACCAGAAAGGAGCGCGTTGGCATAATCAATGCGGCTGGTCACAAATGCATGCATCAGAGTCTTCCTCGGGACAGAAAGGGTCGCACTCTGGCAATATTTTTTAAATAAAAACCAGTTTTTGTAACGGCCCTTATATCTAAAATGATACATTTTTCACAAATTCTCATGCTTTTCTTGAAATGTATCCATTGGCATTATTTACATTCAAAGAAAATAAAAAGGTCATTCATTATAAAAAAAAAAAAAAATCATTGTTTGCAAAACTCACTTTTAATTGTCTTTGGTTCATTTAGTTCTGTTTTCGGACCCCAAACTTCCAGCGAATTACCTCAAATGATCAGCTGTTACTTGAATGGGACAGACCTGGAGGGGGTGGGGCTCATATGCATTTAAAGGACCAGTGTTCAAAATGACTTTTCTGGTGTCATTACTCAGAAATAGTGTTGAAGATGGACCTGTGGAGTTGAATTAATGAAGACTTCAGACCTTCAGACTATAATTCCTATCAGACTATAAATACATTTTAAAGAAGCAAAATATCACTCCTTTAACATAATCTTTTAATCTATTGTTGTAATTTATAATACTTCAAAATGTAATTTATCACCAAATTAAAAAGATTAGTCTAGCTATTTAATTAAGTATTTCCAGGTTATATTTCTAATTCAGTACAAAGTATACTTTTTAATTATGGTTGATTATTAAAATCTTGACAAACAAAAGGTTGTTTTCACACAAGACAGAACAAACATTTTACTCCAAACAGAAATCCATATTCCCTTCAAAACAGCTTAATGGTCGCTGTAATTTCCTCCTGTCTCACATCCAGTTACTTTTCACTTTTTTCTCATCCTCCCGAGGACTTTATATGAATTTTCAAAATTATGCAGAACGTGAGATAGAATAAAAAGTCTGAGTTCATTTCAGATCCTGTGCTTTCACTCTTACCCGAGTGAGGAAGTTGAATCAGCACTTCTACTGATCTGTTCTTCTGTTCGAGTCAAGAATGTCTGATGTTATGAGGCCACTTCTTTCCCTTTTCCGTCTCTTTTTAGTCGAAGGCAGATGATCTCATTAATCCCAACTGGGTAACAGATGGTGCTCCCACATCATATATTTCCACCAAATATCTATTAAAGAGGAAGAGTCGCTGCATATCACCAGTTCTGCAGAAGTAAGTTCAAGGAAGAAGGCATTTTGAAGTCCCATAATTCATGCACGATGCCATGTGGCTAGAACTAATGTAAGGTAGAAAAACTAAACCCAAGAGTCCATGCAGCTACATGTGGACTAAAGGTATTCGATTGCCTCTGAAGCAGCCAAACTGCAGTAAAGAAGCTACATACTCATGGCAGCACAGACCATCTATAAAATCACAACGATATTAAAAGAGCATTAACTGCTCAAGTACCAAATGTGAAGCATATTCACATAAAAACATTTTAAAATGCAATGTTCAGGATGTACATTTCTCATCACTTCCTGTGAGAATGTTTGCCCTTCGGTGTACGGAAAGAGCATTAAGAGTTTCAGTTTGAGGAATGTAGTCCTGATGTCACAGATTACAGACATCTAAGTATCTTTTATCTCATCCTGGTATTTGATGCAAGAAATGTTCTACATCCAGTACTTGGTTTGTCTATTCTAGGCTGTTGAACCATGGCAGACCCAATGAATCAGGACCTACTCCATATATAGATACATACATAGAGTAGCAGAACAAAAAAAAACTGCTTTCACACCAAACATACAGTGTGTAGAATGGGAAAATATACATGTGAAAAAAGACTGAAATATACCAGACTGCGCAAATAGATATAAAAAATATGTCCCCTTTAGTGGATGTCAGTTGTAGTATTTTTCCATACACACTAATATTTTCCCATTATTCCATTTGACCGGTGTTCTCCAAACATATCCCAAATAAGGATTTTTTCTGAATGGAGCATTTTCCAATTCAAATGTTTGATTATATTACACTGAGATTTATTTGGCATTAAAAAAAACAAACAAAAAAACCCAGGTGTATTAGTGTGACTGTAAAAATAATTACCTCGTTTGAGGCATGGAGTGGAAATGACATTCTCTCTGATCTTTTGGATTTGAATACACAGAGAATGTCTCTGGGCAACACAGGGACGAACAATCAATGTAGCTACATGCTTTTCCAGTATTTTTTCATTAAGGATTTTCCAATTTTAATACCATAAAGCACTCCCTGATGTGAACAAGTGCCACCAAAACTACTATATTGGCAAAACTATTCAGTCACCTGCCTTGAAATAGAATTTCATACAACATTGCAAAGTCTTTTACCATAATACAGCATCACAGCTAAACCTTACCAGTTGAAAAGCTGCGTTAACAAAAATCTCTTGCTTCAGCACGAGAAACATTTATATGCTCCCAAGTTTGTGAGAACAGTTCAGAGATGGTCCCTTCTTGTTCCAACATGACTGTGCCCCAATGCATAAAGATAGGGCTGAGCGACCTTTATGTGGATGAACTGGACTGGTCTGAACAGAGTCCTGACCTCTGACCCCATATACACTTTTGGGACGAATCAGAGCAGAAACTGAGAGCCAGGACTTCTCATCCAATGTCAGTATGTGATCTCACAAATATTTCTGAGAGAAATGATGAAACATTTCCATAAAAACACCCCTAAACCTTGTGGAAAACCTTCCCAGAAGGCTGTTATAGCTCCAAAGGCTGAACCGACGTCATATTACACCCTATGGATTAAGAATGGGATGTCAAGCTCATAATTAAAAATGAAGTCAAGGCAGGTGAGTAAATACTTTTGTCAATATAGTCTATTTCTACTGTGCAAATACACTGTCTTGCACATTATGTTGCTTAAAAATTGCAACCCAGATACCTTTAACCCCTATTCCAGAAATATAGTGCAGGGTGTCAGACAGTACTGGTATTGTGCTAATAGACTGCGGCAATAGCTCTGGATATGTGAGACTACTACAACCTGACAACTTCCCATCTATGCTATTCCCTCAGGATTTAGGATTATTGTTGCCATCTGTGTTCACCTGAGACTCTAACATTCAACTTGTGTGGAAGAAAAACAGAAAACTCAGTGAAACTGCAGAACAACATATTGAGTCATTAAAATATTCTGTTAATTGATTCCATTGTTCGACTCGAGTATGAATCAAGTTGCCACTAGTTAGGCATAAATTGGTTTACATGGTGTTATATGTTCTGCCAAAGAAGTAAATCTATTGAATTATAGATATGAATTAAGTGTATATACACACACTAACAGGTCAGTGGGTTTTTGTGACCATTAGAGTGAGTAGTGAATCACTCTGTCCGTCTCCCATGGTGAAGAAAACTTACACCAAAGGGATGAGAACCAAAAAGCAACTTTCAAAGGTGGCTGATTTGTGGTTTTACTGCATCTGTTTTCTGTCTAAAATAGAGCTAAGGTAACAGAGCTAAAATGTATATAAACTATCAGCTGATGCAGCACGTAAAGATTGAAAGACTGTTATTTTGTCCGACTGTCAAAATAACCAAACATGAGTCTGGGGAAGAAAACTTGATAAAATCATAATATAGATGTGTGTTGTATACTTTGTCCAGTGAGTGACAGTCTGTGGATACACAGCACTGATACACTGGTGGGTTTGATTTAGTGTGTGGTCTGTGGTCTGGTATATAGCTTCCTCCTGCTGTTAAGTATCTGAAATGACAATAATAGATAGAACATGTTTAAGGGCCAACATTTACTAAAATACAATTTGCCATATATCAAAATGGGTTTGGTCTGATAACAGCATGAGGAAAAGATCATTCTTTAGACTATATTCAATTTCTCCTCATGCCCTATGCATTGTGTCTTTAACTGTTTGTTAAATATCTATATTTAGGATTAGATTTGGGTACTACTGCACTGCACTGCACTGTATGACATTTCTGCTAGCATAGTGTTCCATTTCCTAGCCCTGGAATATGAGACAATTTATAGAAACACCTATATTTGCCACTACATATAAGCTTTTGTGCAGAAATTAGGAAATTATAACAGCACAATGAAGTTGAACTATGATGCTATAGTAATAAGTAGTTGTCATGACTGACATTTTGTCATTAAAAGCATTAATTCCTCTGTTTTTTCAGTGAAAACAACCTGCTCAGTGAGGTGTGTGACGTTCAACAGTCATCATATAACTAAGGGTCTGTGTAAAATGTGAAGAAACACCCCAAAGGCATTCCCAAAATATCACATCGACCAGAAAATGAGGCATGGAGGGACAATCCAAAAATAAAAGCCTCAAGGCTATGACAGTCACTCATATTTGCCTGAGCTTTCACAGCACACAAACTCCCAAGTGTGTTTTCAGGGATAGTGTCCTCAGCATCAGCTAGGATAAGCAGGTGGCATTAAAAACAACACTCACTGTCTTAAACAAGGCCGACACCTTCACATATTGCAAATAGAGTTGCAACACCCACCCCCCTCGCTTCCCCCTGTCACTAAAATTATGAAGCAGGATGAAAATTTGGGATGCTTTTAAGTGACAAATCAGGCCATCTGTGCAACGAAGGCAAACGACAGTAGGAAAAGTTGCCAGTAATGCCAAAGTTGTTAAGCTATTTTATCCTGCTACTACCGAAGAGCCATCAGTGATAGACCTGCTGCGTTTGTAAGATCAAAGGTGACGACTATGAACTCTGATCAGATTTAGGGGAATGACATTTTTGTACACCTCTGAAGTGTGGTGTGATCCTGATAGTCCTGCACTGTGGTGAGTACGAGACTGAAATGAAAAATGATATAATAGAGAAAGAGGGAAGGCACTACTTTCAGAGCTCTAACTGTGATGGAAAGAACATTCAGTAGATAAGCTTAAAAATTTAAATGACTTTTTCAGTTTCTTTACTCTCATATGGGATATTCACTGGGAAAAATCTAAAATCCTACCAAGTGTATTTTTGTCATTTATAGTCAAAATATCTCATCATATTTAAAGCTAGAAAAGACCAAGGCAAACCACTTGCGTACAAAATACTCCCATTCAAGGAGAAGTACCAATTCAACTCTTACTTTAATAAAACTTTAAAAAGTACATCTTCTCTCTTGTAATAAAGTACAGAAGTGAAGAATAAAACTAGATTTTTTTTAAAAAATGTATTTAATCAGGCAAATTCCTAAAAGTTTCTGTTCTGTAATTCCACAGTGAGTCCTGTACTGGGTCTGGTACCTGACAATTAACCCCCAAAAACATGTGGGTAAAAAACATTTGTATTTTACATGCTGTCACATCATTTAGTTTGAAAAAGTAACAATCCTATACAATACATATTTATGCTAAAATGTAAGAAGTAAAAGTAAAAAGGTGCCAGAAAAAGTAAAGCACAGATACACACAAAAAAAAAAATTCTACTTACGGTAAGTACAGTTCTTATACTTTTTTACTTCCTACCTCTGTTGTAGTGGTCACATTAACACCCCCCGCCCACTCATCTAAATAAATTCATTTCATGCCTGTACAATACAATGGAATCTTTGGCAGAATTTCTGAGCTCTTTATTTCTTAACAAGCACCTTTTATAGAAATGAAACACCATAACTGCGATATGACAATATGTAGTATTCACCACCGCCCACATTCATATGGTGTTTGTAGAGCAAAAAGAAGACAAGAAAATACTGAAGGAAGTTGACAATGCAATTTTTTTTTTTTAGATGAGTAAGATGCGAATAAACCAAAAATGCTGCTTCATGTCACAGCTTAAACTGGGTTATCACTATTTTACTATTTTACAGTATCTCTCAAGTCTTCAGGTAGAGCTTGCAAGCTTATGTAACGATATGTAGTAAAATAAAAAAATAAATAAATCCAGAATTACATGTCATCTATACAAAGAAAAAAAGTATGCAGGGAGAGAAGAATGGCCAGATGTATGAACACAAAAGTAAAGAAGAATTTGTCAGAGCATCATATCTGAATGTCAGGAAGAGGCTGACATGACCATGAGAAATAGAGATAAAAAAAACACAGACATACCTGTGATAGAACTTGGAAGCAGCTTCTTTTGTGTCACTGGGATGTTTACAATGTGTCATGATGATGGTCGCTTTAAAGCATGAGAAAAGAAGAAGTAGATTCTGTGAGCTATATGTCATTATCATAGAGGTAAGTGGTGATAAGTGGTATCATGAAGATACTTGGAAAAATAAGCATTTTCATAATTTAATGATTTGTTTACACTAAAACAAAGACAATATTTATATGTTGCAATTCAATATTTTATTATTATTGTATAACACACACACAAGATTGATGTCAAGAATCTTCATGCATATATAATACAGTACTAAAGCAAAAATGAATCAAAACAATGAGTGTAATAGTGCAAAGGTTGTGATGAAAGTTCAAATGAGACTTGAAAATGGAGTAAACATTTTAAAGCAACTAATATTAAAACTGTTGGAGATGGGTTTTTTTTTTTTTTCCAACTAACCACACGTCATCAGATTTAATCATTGCTATTGTCACAATCACATTCCTTTGTTAATGTCAGTCATTGTTCTGGATAAAACTTGCTCCTCTTCCTAGGTAAATGTTTGTACATTAAGACATCATCCTCATTTTGTAACTCAGCCTTACAAGAGCCGACTGATGTAAGCCTGTATTTGGGTCAGTGGGAGGCAGTGCAGGGTCTGATCTGAGCCAAACTGGGCCTATTAATCCACCCTGGACCCAGCAGAAGCCACGGTGCCCGCACATCTCCAGATCCTGAACTGGAGCAGAGCGACTGGAAGCCTATAAGCACAACATCTACAGCAGTACAGTCAAAGAAACTCCAGGGCTCTGTCCTGAATTCTGAAAGTACACCGCAACAATAACCAACAATCAGGTACTAACCCCTTGCAAAAAAAAAATAGATAAGATAAGATAAGATAAATTCACCGCTTAAGGCTTCAACAGAGCACAAACAATACAGACAATAATAGTTACAAAACACTACCGGCTATATACATTTAAATAACATTCATTCATTCATTCATTATCTGAACCCGCTTTATCCTCACTTGGGTCACGGGGGTCACTGGGGGCCTAATCCAGCTACAATGGGCGAAGGCGGGGTACACCCTGTATGAGACGCCAGTTCATCGCAGGGCTGACATATATGGACAAACAATCACTCTCACATTCACACCTATTGCCAATTTTAGATTAACCAATTAACCTATCAGTGCATGTGTTTGGATGGTGGGAGGAAACCGGAGTGCCCGGCGAAAACCCACGCGGACACGGAGAGGACGTGCAAACTCCACACAGAAAGGTCTGGTGTGGAATTCGAACCAGGGTCCTTCTTGCTGTGAGGCACGAGTGCTAACCACTGCACCACCGTGCCGCCCATTTAAATAACAATTACAATTGCATACTCACAGATAAAATATGACTGTGGACTATTACAATGGAAAACAATAAGTTAAGCATCAAGCCCTTGTAACTGTATTTATTTTTTACATTAATTCATGTCACATAGTCCATTACATATGCAAACAACAGCTGCACAGTGCATTGTTTGGAGCACCATTTCACAGCTACAGATAACACCACATATTGTTTCAGGTGGACCATAATTACATGCTACGTATCTGACTTAAGAGCTGCTGATGTTGCTGCCATGCATTGTAATGACGAAAAACAATTAAATTACATCGCCAATATCTTTGTAATAACTGAAAACAAATATTTTACTCAGATAAATATTAGAATGGACCATGCGTGTACAGTCTGGACTATAACAGATGAGTTATTGGTTTTCGGTTTGCTTTATTTCATTTTTCTGCCAGCTCTATACTGCTAACTCTTCTCTTACTGTGTGTTACGGACTTTTATTGTGTTAAACAAAGAAATCTGTAATTAATTCAGGCTGACAGCTTTTTGTTTGTTTTCTTTGCCAGCAGCTAAGTGGTTCACATTTTTCAATCTTTGTTTTTTATTTATTTCTTGCAGAGGGACCAGAGAGCTGCTTTTTTTTTTTTTTTTTGGGTCCCTTTGTGTGTTAATTCTTTTTGTCAATCTAATCACGGCTTTGTCCTGACACTGAAGTTTGAAACAATACATTTCTTTTTTTGGCTTGAAAAACATCCCAAAGCTGCTGGCCTGCACACAATCCCACAAACACATTCAGATGTTAATGCCATGCACACATGCACACGCTTTTTCCCTGCTTATTTCTGTCTGTCACTGATCCCCTGAACATTATTTCAAATCATGCCTGACAAGCAACCAGCGACCAAAGCAGCTAAATAAGCTCAGATATAAATAAACCCCACACATCTGTCTAAATCAGTCACTTCCTGTCTGTGAGAGAGACAGGCACTAATGGACAGAGTTAATGTTGCCAGTTATCCTTGATGTGTCTGTGTAGGAGTCAGTGATGCCCTGTGCTCTTCTCACTGTGTTTACTTCTTCCTGTCAGACCCTTAAACCTCCACAAAACCTGGAACAATTTGTCCTCTGCTGCCAGAAAGTGACACCAGCTGACCTCCTTGCTAATAATAACACGAAGGTTGTAACCCATCTAAACTTCACTGACTGCCAAAGGAGGAGAGGCGATGTTGAGCGACGAGGTGCTCAGATGGTAGACGAAACAGGATGCCACTGATATTTTTAAGCTGATTGACATTGAAATTACTCTCAACTGTTGTTCTGACTGCTGTGTGCAGGTGATTAGAAACTTCACACCGAGGACATTATCTCACCTTTTAATTTCTTTTTCTTCTCAGATGTCTCAAGACTTTCATTTTCTGCAAGAAAGCCAGATAGATGGCATATTGAGTCACACATTTGAGGATTAGCCAAAACAAATGTGTGTCTCCGTAGGGGGAAAAAAAAAAGTGTTTTGATGTAGTGAGTTAAATCTAGAAATCATTCAGTGAAATACTTTGGGCTTTTATTTGTTTGATGCAAAAATGTAAAATGATAAGAAACAGCAAAAAGACAATTATTTTCAATTTCTTCTCATAAAAACTTCAATCATGATCTCATACTTGTTTTCACGAATTAACTATAAACCAAAATTATGAAAGTGCCACATCCAAAAGCTGAGAGAGAAAAGCTCTGCACACACTGCTGCTAGCTTCAACTTATTAAAACTAAAAACAGCCACATCCCTGTCTGACTACCACAGCAGACATGAAACACTGTTTCAGATCACTCCTGTCATAGTCGTACTGGGTCTGTGAAACTTCAGTGTAGTAAATGGACAATAGGAAAACTGAAGTACCACTCCAGTGTCACATGACGGCAAAAATAAACCACAGAATATGAATGAAAAAAAGAATATGAATGAAAAAAATGGCACCGAGTTGGGGTATTTGGCTGTCCACTATCTGCTTTTACTGCAAGCATCATGGACCTACGAAGGAAGATAGACAGACAGACAGTTAGTTAGGGGGAAAAAAACACACCACAGGTCTAGTTTAATATAAACACAATTTCCTGCATTATTTCTAGAATGGGGTCCTTGGTTTGTATCTCTAAGGGGTGGCTGAAAAACACTGAAAACCCCTGGAGTTGTGATTTTTGTTGTTTTGTTTTTTTTTTACTCCAGTTGTAATGTAGCCATGCTAAGAGCACTAACAAAGCCTGGACGATCAGAGGCATTTCTGAACACGGTCTATAGAGGGTATGCACATGATGTCACAGTAGCAGAAGTCGCCATGTTTACACCCACCAAGTGGCAAAAAGAGGGAGACGAGTACAATAATATAGAAATGGATAAGAGGTGTTGGGCCTCTGATTGCACTAAGAGGTTTAAAAAGTGTTTGGAGCTATCTTTTTAAAGGTTACATGAAGGCAAAGAAAAGAGAAGTAGATGGATCACTGTAATTCATAGAAACAACTGGAATCCAGACAAGAAAACCTGGATTTGTGGTTGTCCTGACATAACAGCAAACATGAACACTGCTGCTGAGCTGTAGTGTCCTAGTCCTGCCATACATGTACAATTAGTAGTCAAAAGTGTCCCTGTCTTCACAGCAATCCAAGGTTTCAAAGGAGGCTCGTTTATTCTCTATGTCTCACATGTACAATTAGTGAAGAGCAGCATTAATTAAGAACAAAGCATGTCTGATAATAGCTAATTTACAATGTATATATAGGCTATGTACATACTAACCTGTCCACAGACAATTAGAATATCCATCAGTGTTCTTGTCACTTTAATTTTGTGAACAAATGTGGCCTTGAAGTACGACCACACATCCAGGCTTTCATTTAATTTAAAGCGCTGCACTACATACTCTCCTAATGTTGGAATCAGATTTATATAAATGTCAGGATACGTGATTTCCAGCCACATATTAAGGTTCGTAGACCATTTCTTGTTTGGTAGCTTGTATGGCTCAATCCGATTGTCCTTAATTTCATCTTATATCCCACATTTTCCCCCCATCTCGCTGAGGTCTGCTATGTTGAGCCGGATTGTTTTTCCACAATTGGACTCGACATTGATCCATTATTATGTATTTATAAACATTTTCTGTTAAGTATTTCAAGTAAATATTGATAACTGTGTTTGACCTTTAGTGAAGGAAACCTGCTGAGTTGTGTTCATTAGGTTTCTTGCTTCAGTAATGTCATGTTACATGAGACACACCCAATTATATTTACTTTTTTGCATAGTGGCTCAGTTGGTAGAACACATAGTAGGCAGTTTGAATCCTACACTATCCTAGTCATTCCATTGTGTCTTTGGGCATGACACTTCACCTTCCTTGTCTCCAGTGCCACTCAATCCCTAGAGTGATGCATTCACCCCAACTGTGCATACTGCAATTTTTTTTGCATAATTTGTGGGACATTTGAGATGAAAATATATATAGTTATGTTCTCAAAGTGAGGTCCAACAGATGTCCTTGAAAGCCCAGGATGATCAATCCTGATCGTCATATCATTGTAAATTGACCATTGTTGTTGTTGGTGAATATTATGGCAGCCCTAGTGAAGGAGGAAGCAGGAGGGCCCAAGTGGGTGGGGCTCCAAGCAACTGCCTGGTTTGCCTGTCCTCAAGGCCCACCCCTGACTGGCGTAGGAATATTCAGTGGTGATGTTCGTGAACCCACAACCTCTGAGAACCCAATCTGATTATTAACCCACTGAGTTGCCAGTTCCCTGTTATGCACCTGTTCAGGTAAGGCTCCAGTTGATGCAGTGTGGGTGTGGTCCTGTGACCTCCTGTGTGAGTGCTGCTAGGCAAGATGGGAGACAGTCTTGCGACTTTCCCAGGTTAGATTATTGTTATTACTGTGTCTAGTTCTGTGTGAGTGTATTTTACTAACACAAATGAATTTGACACACACGTCCCCAAACACAAACCATATCAGATCAGGACGTGTTTTGTTGAGCCACTGTGAAGAACTAAAATATCACCACCAGAGGGCGCTGTGCTGTGGAGGTGTTTCAGACAGTGGTTCAGAGCATTTGTTTCAAGTGCTTCATGGTTTCATGAGGCTTTGTTTTGCCCATCACTACTCCTAACCCTGACAGTAAGGATAGGAGAGAGGCTTGTAACCGTGGGTCACGCTCCATTCACCCATGGGTTCAGAATGATAATAAATACAGCAAACAATATACCCCTGTGCCTTGCATTACATGCAAGCACACAGGGAATAATACATAATTTACATTATTATTTTATTTACATATGGTCCATTTGAGAAGTATTTAATTGGTCAGTTGAGTTAATCTAATTGTAATCTGGTGGTTCGCACTTAGGGATTTATTCTGTTAAAATCCAATCACCTCGAAGGCCATAAGGGGCAGGAGGATTCCCAGCACGAACAATAACTGGAGAAGGACACCCTGAAGAATAAGTACAATCATATTGTGGGAAAGTCTGTCCAACCTTAACCTCACTGACAAGCGCTATCTTAGCTCCCGCTGTGTTTCTGAGCGTCACACTCCCACAGAGCGATCAGCTGTCAACACTCCCGTAACTGACAGCTTTGTAATATGTGTGAGGACACTTAAAAGCAATCTCTTTCACCTGACGCCTTCAAGAGCCAACAAATACCATGGCCACTGTCAGCGAATGTGTGGAGGCAGAGTTCTCCTATCAGACGGTACCAACTGGACCTGTCGCTCTCTCCTGCACAAAGATGATAAGACACATTTACTAATCACACACACGCAGCTGGAAGGAGGAAACATTTGACCATATGTCACTTTAACATTGTGTTCAAGGAGTGCCGATTTGTTCATAGCAGGTTCAGGAAAAAAAAAGAAAAGAAGAAAAGACAAATGATGTCTTTAACTTTCTCATGTATAACATTACTAGAGTAGGAAATGACTTAGTATTTAACCCTTTAACTCCTGAGGTATTACTATTTCAGATACATGTGCTGCTATGAATATGTGCATGTGTTTGTGTTCCTTTTCTTCAGTGGTTTTGCTTTACTGTGTGATGTACGGTGGAATAATAGAAAAAGACAAAAAAGAGGAAATTAAGTTTGACAAGATTTTACTACATTAGGCACCCGGGATGTACATTAATGAGAGAGAAAGTTAATAAGAGAGAAAGTTGAACATGAGCTTTGAATAGGAACACACAAGTATATGAATATTGACCCAGAAGGTTTTGTTTTAGGGTTATTTTTTTTCCCCAAAATTACTGCAGTTGCTTTTTGGCCCCTAGCTGAACTCCAAAAAGCAGTTACACAGTCAAAAGTTAAAAAAAGTAAAAAAAAAAAAAAAAAAAAAACAACAACAAAAAAACAGAACTTAATTGTCTATGTTTAAAGTGAGTCAGTGCAACTCACTGCTCTGTGTTTGAATCCCCTTCCCATAGGCAGTTGGGGGTATACTGAGCATGCTCAGATGTGGAAATGGAAATGACAAGGTCTATTCTATTAATCCTACCCAGGGTCTACACAGGTGACTCCACATAGGGTGCCTGGAATTCAAATATGAAAAATTCTACTAAATGATTTAAGAAAGAAAGCTTACTCATTTTTTATTTTTTTTAATATGTGGTGATTTGAGAGAGACTATTAACATTCCATTAAAGACATGACAAACTGTAAAGGTGAAACTGAAGCACTGCTGTACTGTTTATCTGTCAAATATTTCAGATGCTGCAGCTCTTTAATAATTCATAGTTTGAGTTATTGTTTGTCCAGTATTAACAGCCTTGTAAATACAAGGTTGGACTCACTGTACGTACCCTGACCAAGCGAAATCAAATTCTCACTTTGTGCAATAATCTACACCTGATTTTTCTGCCATTGTCAATAACATACACTATATAGATGAAATATTGCCTAAAATGAAACTTTATTTGCAACATAGTACAGCAAACTAACAAAAAGATAACAGTTGTTTTTTATAATCTCATAAGTGGTAATATTTTGTTTCAAAAGGATAATGACAGTTAGCTATTTGTTGACATCTAACCAAATAAAGACAGCAACTATTACTAAAACTGACAGTTGTGCAGACATTAGCAGGTCTGGAGTCCTGGAAATGAATTTCATTCAGTTAATTAAACCACAGGCCTTTTCTGTTTCTCACATTAACCAACTCCTCCTGGACCTCTCTTCAACCCATCACACAAAAGGCTAATTCATAGGAGCTTCAAAAGACCCCGCAGGTGGGAAGGAAATAATGAAGAGGACACTTTTGAATCATGTTTTTTACAAACTGATATGACCTGTCAAATTGATTTCAGTTAAAGCTGATCTTAGAAACGTCACTCTTTCCTCTTAGTGTTAAAAGCTGAGGTGTAATGTCTACAGTTTAATCTTAACAAAATAGGTAAATGATGTTGGCACATATAAATCTAGTTTACAGATCACATAATGTGTTAAAGCAAATGTTTTCATCTTAAATGAGTAATATGGAGTAATACAGAGTTATATTTGAATTACAAGAACATCTAAATTTTTTTTTATTGATACATCAGTTCAGTTCATTGGGATCGTAGCTTATGCATTGCTTTGTCTCGTCTCGTCATCTGAACCCGCTTTATCCTCACTAGGGTCACAGAGGTAATTGTAATGGGCAAGTTAGATTAACCAATTTCTTTGGATGGTGGGCGGAAACCGGAGTACCTGGAGAAAACCCACCTTGACAGAGGGTTGCTTTGTCAATCAGTATAATTATGTGACACTGTATGATTCAAATGTGTATTATGGGGATATGCTATCACCAACAAGTGAACAAATAAAGCTGCAAGTATACAAGATACTAAATATATACAACAAACACCTTATTTTCTTTCATACATTTTAATGCAATGTTATAGTTTGGATGGAATGTGTCTTTCTTTGTTTTTTCTCTTTTTTTTGTCTGGTAGCATCATGTCCACACTGGATGGAACACTCTGTCATTTGCCACAGATCATTTCCAGGGGAAAAAAAGAAACACATTTTAAGGTAACATGTGGCCTCTAGTGAGAAACGGTTTTATTTTCCAATTCACAGCTCCTGGTGACATGAGGAAAGAAAATGGAAAGACATCTTCAGAGCATCCCCACAGTGACCCTGAAATGAAACATGTGTTTAAACATGTAACTGGGAGGGTGGGCGTTGGCACATGCTACTGCTGCGTTCATTATGCAGTTTTCCACTCATCTCAGCCTTCAAGGACATTTGGATATCTGGTGTTGGAGCACTTAGTCGTCCTCCAGAACAGCAGCTCATGCAACACTCAGCCGGATGTCAAGACTTCACACATTTGCACGTTTACAAACATGGTGTGAAGGAGGTGACAGTGAAGGAGGTGAGCAAATGCAAAGTGCTGCTACATGACGATGAGCTTCAAGGCCTTCGCTCCCTCTCCTCAGACTATAGGCTGGTTTTCCACATCTGTCCACAAGAAACACTCTTTAATTAGAAGCAAAAGGTCATCTTTGCACATTTTAGCCTGCCAGCAGCCCCCCAGGTGACCACTAGCAATGATATTATGAGCATGCCAAGTTCCCCAGAAGCATAGGCCCAAGCCAACACTCCCTCCGGCTTAATGGGTCTAAAAGGATTTCCTCAGAGATATGACATAGTTGAAATTCAAAGGCAATGCTGTGGCCATCTGAACATGCCAAAACTTCATGCAAAGCAGCCAAATGGTTGGTGGAGCTCAGCTGCAAGGAACATTAAGGGCCAATTCCAATTCCTCCCTTAGCCCTCAAACTCAATCCTCAATCAGTAACCCTCAAAACTAAGTGTAAAGGGCTATCTGTGACATAGAAATGGGACACCTCTTAAATGTTGGTTCTGAACTTAATCAGGGCCTGCGTTGTCTCTGTAGTCCCTGAAATGAAACACAACTTTATTTATTTATTTATTTTTAATATTTGCACTGCTAACCCTGCATGTTTAATCATAAGCCACAAACACAGCTATCATCGACTGGTCCATCAGGTCCAAGTTTTTGAAATTGTTGTGGACTTGCTGTAAGTTATTCCTTCAATTAGAGCTATCAAACAAATAATCTGGATAAATAACACAACCATATTCAGCTGTCACCGCATACCACGGCTCAATGAAAGGTGAACACCAGCTATAAGTATCGTTACATAACTCTGCGGCTACGGGAGATGATATTGCCCCAGTCATCTTATACCATTATTGGCACAAGCATGTTATATAGGCCGTTATCTTGATGAAACAACTAAATTACCACTGCGAAAAATGACCGTTTTTGTAACGTAAGCTAACTTAAACGATAGCTAGCTTGTCCGCACCAGAGGCTATTGACAAGAGATCGTAAAATAAAAAATACACCTTATGCAACAATGAGATACATAATCCATGAAATGGACCTAAACTAAGATAATACAATAATTTTCATAATTATTATATCTCCATTAACAAAGAAAATACTTACATTTGTAGCTCGACTTCTCTGAGGCCATGTCTGTTGCTGAACATACACAATGCATTCTGGGTAACCCTTGCTCCCAAGGGTGGTGTCGGGGAATCTCAGTATTGAGGGCTATACAGCCCCCCAACTTGCCCCTCAACTAAATGTTCAACTAAATTGGGACAGCATTTAGACTTTGCGGGGGCGTGCATTTTTGAGATTGAGGGTTACATAGAGAAGCCACCCCCAGGCCAAATTCCGAAAAATATTTCCCATATACAAATGAGTAAGATGAGCCCTTTGCGCCGTGAATTGTGGCATCATTCACCCTCGAAATAAATGCCCAGTACGCGGAAAGTAATGAGGAGACAAAATCAAGTACACTAATTCAATTTAGACAAGATACTTAGTTGGCAATGCAAGAATGCAGTTACTGTAGGAATCCAACCTGTGGTCAGTTCTCATAGAGTCGAACATTAGCTGGGTCGCCAGGAAAATGCTTCCCCACACTTATTTAGGTCTTGGAACAGTGGGGAAACACTGAATTTGGCCCAGGGGTGGTGTAGCCCGTTAAGGGAGGAATTGGAATTGGCCCTAAGTCTGGCAGTTATGTTTAAATACCACTTTACACATTACACATTCACATCAGTGCATTTTAGACCTGAAACTCATGTTACATTTTAATTAGCACCGGACACTTTCAGATTTTGGTGTTTCACCGAGCAGCAGTTTAAAGGCCTGTTAACACTGGGGTGGGACAGATAAACAACTCAAAATTGCAAAATAGTGTTTGGTCCAGCATCTTCTGTTTGTCTGGGTCTAGTGTTCAGGTCAAAAAACACTGTATTTGAATCAGATTATGTCCATTTTAGAACCTCCTCACTATGCGTACAGTCTAGATCAGGGGTTCTCAAACTTTTTTGGCCCAGGTCCCCCTTGGAGGGGTGAAATTTTTCCATGTCCCCCCTCATCCTCGCGATACTGAAAATAATCAAAAAATTCAACAATGATTATTATGAAACAATGATAACCTTTTTTAATAGTGCTTTTGTGCAAACCAGCGAAATTTTCAGGTATTATAATATAAATGAGCACTTCAGAAACAACAATTTTAAATAATTTTAAAATAATAAACGGAACAAAAGACACAAAACCGTGTGTGTGTGTGTGTGACAGACAGACAGACAGACAGACTTAATGAGAGGGATGAGCTTGTCAAACTCAATATAACTATCAATGTACTTTCTCTTTTTAGGGTTAGGGCGTTTGTTTTTGTCATTGTCATTTTCATTTTCATTTCTTTTACCACTTCTTGAGGATCTTGGCGGACACAAAAATCGATCCATGTTCGCTGCAGGGTGGCTAAAAATAGCCTGTGACTTGCTCTGTCTCAATTTAGTCAAGCTGGCGTCAAACAGCGCTGTTACTTCCGCCCGCTCACTACAAAATAAAACTTCCGCTTTCAAAATAAAACAGCAAAAAAAAACAAAAAACAAAACCCAAAACAAAACAAAACAAAACCGTGATTTCGCGTACCCCCTGGACATGCGCCACGTCCCCCTAGGGGTCCGCGGACCCCAGTTTGAGAACCGTGGGTCTAGATCATTATAGGAATGCACAGAAAGATGCCACTTCTTCTCTAAAGATGGAAACAGACACCCAGTCATGCCAGATTAATGCCTAGGTCAGAATGAATTGGGAGAAGTAATTTCTAGTCTCCTTTTAGTCCTTTTATCTCTTTTTTCTAAATAATTTAAAAAAAAAAGCTTAAATTAATCTTGAAACTTTTTGACCAAGTTTGGTTAATACTGACATTTCCATCAGCCTAAAGGTGCGTAACCTTTTATAGGGCACTCATTGAACTACTCTGAAATTCAAAATTTCAACCTCAGTGTGTGACTGGACATTATTACCTCCATTTGCCATAGAAATATCCAAGCAGCACAGTAAACACATGCAATAAAACTGTTATGAAGTCATAAACTGATTAAAACACTCATATTTACAGTTTAAAGCCTCAAAATGTAAAGAAAACCTCTCTGAATAACTATATGGTGCATTAAAAAACAACATGCTTCTGAACCAATGGTTACCAATGTTGGTGAAAATTACAGAAAATAATCACTTTCCCAATAAAGGGGTAGGAAAAGGGATGTGTTCAAAATTGATAGAAGACCTGGAATCCTATCGAGGATTCACCCAGTCTGTGAACTCTACTCAGTAATGGACACCATTACTCAAAACAATATTTACCGATTTGGTGTTGATGCCTGGAAGTGTAAAGCGTCTAATAAATGTTTTAATTGGGGTGAAACTGAGGAACCTTGAAAGCCAAAGCCTGTGATTCATGTAATTTTTCTACCGAGACCATTCAGTGACTGGGGCACCGTCATCCACACCCATCGGGTCTTTCCTCCAATATGCCATCTGTGCATCTTCTACAACTTGTGGCTTAATTGAATTATTCTACCCTCACTGCTTTCCCAGCTGCAGCTACACAGATTGCCAACTCTTTCCTTGATGACACATATGAGAGTAGTTCTCCTTCATTAACTTTGCACCACGTGCCAGTCAAAGGCCAAAACTGAAATGAAGTCGTAAAGAAGCATCAGTAATGCACCAAATTACACTTTCATAAAATTAGATATTTACTTAGATGTTGGCTGAATACCAATTCAACCCTTGGCCCTCCCACTTACCCCTGTTCCTCAATTTTTCACATACACATGAAGAGGTAGTGTTGTTCTGATTCTCAATTAGACGGTGGGGAAGGGCTGATGCAGGGGGCTGTTTAGCTCTTGAAAGAAAGATTTTCCAGGACCACACAATGAACAGAGGGGTAGAAGAAATCCCCCGTAATTCGGTTTGAAGATGGAGGTGAACACAGCAAAAAAGTACAGCAGTTTGATGAAAGAAACAAAAACTTTGTAAACAACTTAACCATTTGATCGACTGTTTAATGCTTTTTCAATGTGATTGCATTTTTGTGGTTTAGTTGATAGCCGCAAAATGATGAGTTACGGCTACTGACAGAATGGGGAAGACTTTTGGAAACAAAGTTGTTGAATGTGTTGAGAGTTGCATCATTAACTGCTGATGATGTAACACATCTTAAAGAGTTGATTAATCCCCTACTCCTTGCAGCTCCATTTCAAAGAGTAGGGCCAAAGGGTAGGAGGGAAAGGGAGGACTAAGGGGTGAATTAGGATTGGGCCAATATAATATCAAATTATCTGTATTGAATCCACTTAACTATACAGGTTTAACTGTAGTATTGCAAACTCTCAACAGCAGTAAGAACCAGAACACAATTAGGATCGAGGCTATGTATCCACAGAATGTTCCACTAAACTAAATAACATATACAAGTCATTATTTAAACTGATCTATACTAGGGCATTAAGGACTTCAGTTTTTTTCAAGTCGACTTATCCATCAATAAAGTTGAAGTTGAGTCGACAGGTCGCAATGACGTCATCACATTGTCAGTGTAGGGACAACGCCGACACACGTCTGTACTTGTATTAAAGTTCACTGCAACGTAAAATGTCCACTGTCAAGACACAAATATCAGCATTTTAACCCCAACAAAACAAAGGCTAATGTTAGCCTTGAGTTTCCTTTTAAATTTAACTGCAGAACATTAGAAGGCTGTACATATGTCCAGATTTTTTCTGGAACCACAGCTCTAAAACCAGACGAAATCCAGACATATGGTCACCACACATAAAATGCAAAACATGTACCACAGCGGCTGCCAAGACGCACACCACACTTGTTCACATCATGTTTGGAAAAAAAAAAGACTGCGTTGACTTAATGCATGTTAGCTAGCAGATGTGTTAGCTAGCAGATGCGTCTTCAGATGCCGTGCATGACGCTTGTGTTTTTGTTGTATTTTAAATTGGACTGTGCAGGTCACTGTGCCACTTTGTTTTGTCAGACCCACTTGCCCAGCAGCCATGTCTCCTGGTCTGTGTTTACATGCTGAGGGAGAGGGAGAAAGAACAAAATGCAAATTATCGACTCTTCTAAATTTATGTTGACTTGTGCAACGGGAGTTGATGTTTCTGTTAATACCCTAATCTATAATATGCATCAGCTGATAGTTTACATTGTACCTGTTACCTTGTCACAGTTTAGTTTGAAAGGTGACATAATGTAATAACCCTCACAATCAAAGTCACCCATGTAGAAGAAACACTGCCATTTCAGCAGCAAACCCCATTATATATGTGTCGAGTGGTGAAAACAACCACAATTTTTCTACTTTTTATCACTTTATTTGATTCTAAAAGTGATTTTTTTTTAGTGGTTCTCATCTCATCTGTCAGTTTCTGAGACTTTGATCAAAGTTCCAAGGGTGTTAATTTTCTTCACCATGGGGGACCGGCAGAGTGACTCACATGATTCCTCCAGACAATTAGTGGAAAAATATTCCGTTCATATCTCTAAAACGTAAAAGACTAAGGATAATCTTAGGTCATTTTTTTAAAAAGATTTTTCACATGTTGAAGAAAAACTATACGGAGTACAGCCCCTTATACTGTAAATAAGAATACAACACAATAAAGGTGTCCAAGTCTGGTATTTAATATCGAGATCCATTGTCTCCCCCCACTCTATAGTACATTACAGAACTGCAATTCAAGATTCATGATTGTGATTAAAAACTCATGATAGGATCTTTGGACCAGACAGACCATCCCTATTGTAGAGAATGAAAAATTCAACCCACCACCTGCTTCACTGTATTGGGTTGGTGATATTTCCTCACATGGAGCAATGTTATGAATCAATGCATGAGGTTACAAATAGGGTGTTTCCTCTGATTGCATCTACTGTCCTCTTACTGCATTCTCTGGGGCTTTTTGTTTATTATTTTTTTCTCCACAGGTCATCGGCCTTCCCCATCTTCTCTCATTTCTGACCACTTTCCTCATTGCTCTCACTAAATCACAAAAACTGTTATCATCGCTCCCTCACCACCCTCTCGGACACGTGTTCAAGTGCTTGAAGAGGCATCACCAAATGAAGACATCTATAGCAAGAGAATCTGTTGTTGGGCTTATATATGTGACTAACAAGTTTTAATTTACACCTTCTCTCCACTCTCTCAGCTTAATTTTTCATATCTGCTGTCATTCCCCAGGGGACGGTGTGACTTTCCTCTCCTTGAAAATGTGTACTTTGCATTTCAGAAGTTGACAGTTTAGAAAGAATGAAGTGGTCCAATTTTCTTCTCATAAATGTTCTTTATTAAAATACCGAAGTCTTACGTATACTTTGCCTGTGGCTATTAAATTTGACTTATTATTCTATTTCATATCCACCTGTCTGGGAGCAATCAACCCACAGTTATAATTTAATGAGATTATAGCTGTAACCACAAGAGCTAAATTAAGTCGCCACATTTTTTTCAACTTTGCAAATACGTTCAGTGTTCACACAAGCTGTTAAAAACTCAATGGAGTCTGTCTATCACTGACATGAGGCTCCCCCACTGTGGCACACCAAAGTGTCTTGAATAGTCTTTCGTCTCTTTTTAATAACATTTCTATTATTGTCAAGAAGTCATTTCCTTGGTTAATCTCCTTTTGAAAAAAAAATAGAGAAGAGTCACAGGGAGTAATATACTTTTTAGAGTTTCCTTTAATTGAGGAGTCATGGCAGGATTAAATTTTGTTTGGTCCAAGGGAGCAGCCGGTCCTGGTGAGGCGACAAAGGAAATTGATTTTGTGCCCCACATCCTTTCCCGTAGCTCCTGGCTTGCGTTTGCATGGGGCGGCATGGTGCCATGTCAGGCCAGGCCAGGATGCAATATAGCTCCTGACATTTCGTTATCTCAGGGCATGGAAGGTGGCTTGACTGTCATGCTGTTTTGAAGGAAAAGCATGAAATGTGAAGGAGGAGCAAGTATGAAAAATGAGTAGAAAAGGATTCCAGTTCTAATGGATTTCTTGGGAGCAGATGGAGAAGCAGCAGATGTTTGTAGCTGTGTTTGTGTCAACATATTCTTATAAACATTCTAAAATATAACATTCACACTTGTGCACACACACACACACACAAAAAAAAGGATTTTATGTTTGCTTGACAAGACTTGTAAAAGTTTTTGTTTTTTTTTTACTGAAGGTTTGTAACAATACAATAATATTGGAGTTTTGGGGGTAGTATGTGTTTGATGCAACCACTGACACCATTGGTCATCGTTCATATTGATGTAATAAAAAAATATTTGGTTTAGAAACTCCACGTTTTACATATCAATGAATATGACGGAGAGGAAGAACTGATTCGATTTTGGATGGGTTAGTATTTCTAGATTGGCCACAAGGGAGCATTCCTAAGTTAAAAATCACTAAACATTCTTTTGGTCATCTCTGAAACTATTTGTCTGTTTGACTTCAAATCAAGTGCAAATAAACGGTCATGACCTGAGGATGCCTCATGTCATAATATCAAACCTGTCTGGTTAAGGATTGGGGGTGTTTTCTTCAGACGGTGTAAGTCTAGTTAAAAACAATGAGCTTTGTTTGGGTGTCTGCAACGTTTCTGAGCCTGTTAACGTGCACTCATTATTTTATTTTTACTCATACATTGGTCATTTTACTGCTAATGTTTACTTGTTTCCTATTTTTGTAACACACAGAAACATTTCATTCAATAATGGGTAGTTATGCCTATATTTAGATTAGCTTCAACCATGTGAAAATCAGCTTTGTCATGTTAACTGCAAGCTTTGACCATTAGCTTTAGCATATTAGCAAGGTAGCCTATGAGTTCTGTTGTGTATTGCAATGTATTTATTTTGCCTACTTAATGTTTGAAGTGAATTGTGTGTGTGTAATATGGCTATGAATTTATGTTGAAATTTTTTTTTTACATTTTGTTCAGTATTGTGTACAATTCATTTTAAGAGTTGTAAGATTTGTTAATGTACATTGAGGAACTCACATGGGACTTTGTATACTAATGCATCCTTACTCCATCTTTTTCTACTGATCACAAACTGCACTTCATCTTGCTTTTTTGCAAAAATTTTACTTTCTATTTTTGCTTAGGTCTCTTTTTATATATTAAATAAACAGATTAGCAGTAACTTAAAATGATCAGTATTAAGCTCTCAAATTGTACCAAAGACCCACTATATTAAACTGAAGAGATGTGAACTGTATCTACACATACTATCGGTTGGATTTATGCAGATTTGTTGGTGGTTTTGTTAGTCCCATGTATGTTCTGATACATGACTTCTCCCTGTGGTTGAGAGTTTGGAATATCAATACTTTTAAAAGAGATTTAGAAATGACATCCTAGCATTCATTCCTCAAATTCTGACAAATCTTCGAAGAAACGTCATCATAAAGACAGTGAATGACATGAAGGGTGTAATATTTGCAGCTATTCATGTCATGTCTCAGATGTACAGTCACATGTTAGGATTTTAAAACCTTTATTTTCTGCTTCTTTAAAAAAGTGTTCTCTTGAGTCGCCTTTCTCCTGCAGTTTGGTCATACTTTATCTACTTCTGTAATGCCTCACTCACCAACACTATCTTGGTTTTCTAAGAATGCCTTTATCCATCACACTGCTGGTGTTTGTCATGCATCACATGCATCTCATGTTAGGGATAAAATAGACATGTGAAGCCATCTGTGCAATCCTCAGAGCTGTATATTAGTCTATATAAATATTGGATGATGATATAAAACATACGTTATAAAAGCTCTTTGAAGCTATGACATGCAGACTGGAAACACAAGGGTGGCATAAATTTACATGATCTCTGTAGACTAATGTAGTAAACCAATATTGTTTGGCACAGCTTAAGTTAAAGGAGACATATTGTAAAGAATAAGGTCTCTGTCTTTTCTTCTTATAAAACATTCCCAGTGGCTGCAAAAGTAATACTCAGTCTAGAAATACATAAAGCTTCTTTTCAGATAAACAGGTCTGAAACAAATCATTGGCATTTCTGCATATTTGGGATATAACTATATATTCAGCCCTTTAGAACCAAGAAAAAAACACAAACCATTATGACATCCTGCAATAATCCACCAGGGAGTCTAGATGAAGGTAGCACATTTGCATTTAAAGTAACAGATTCTGAATCGTTCCATCCATTTCCGGGCAAGGAATGATACAGATACCAATATACAATATTTTGAGCTGAAATACTTGAATGTAAAACTTATAATAAACATTCTCTGCCCATGTGTGAGTTAAAATGACAATCTTGAAGACAGAATGGCAGCTTAAAGAAATTCAAATATATCACAGGTGTCCTAAGGTTAGCTCAGGTAGAGCAGACATACAGAATCTGTTGAAGCCAAACTTAGGACACCACAGAACTGGGTTTATGGGTCTTAATTAAGTTTTTCTTTAGTATTTCAGTCAGACAGTGGATCCTTTCATAAAAAGGACTGCAACTGTATTCACTCTGTTCCCATAATTATGTCTGATTCATCTGGGAAAACTATTAACCCCTGCAGACTAAAGTTAATAAGCAGAAAAGAGGAAAACAGTTGTAAGGTTTTTTTTCCACTTTATATTAATATAGCTTATATCAAAGTGTACCACAGAGGATGGTTTTATTGTATTTTTCTATTACTGCTAAACCTATTAATTAAAAACAATAAGCTTCAGATCTGAGAGAAGAATTAACATGTAAATACAGTACATGGTTTTAATGGTAAAATAAAGTGGAGGAGAACAGAAAGGCTCCAGACCAAACGGAACCAAGAACCTTCTAGGTCAGGGGTGTCAAACTCATTTTAGTTCAGGGGCCACATTCAGCCCAATATGATCCGAAAAGGGCCAGACCAGTAAAATAATAACAGTGAAAAGAGTAAAATTGTATTATGATAATGTTTACATTTATAATATTTGCCTCAAAATGTGAAGAACATCAACAACTTGACATGTTTTAAGAAAAACATGGAATTTTAATCAGGCCCCATTTGCCTCAGTTACAACTTATATTACAATTACAAATCCACAAAATACGTAGTGAGAGGCAGATTATTGCTATAATTACACTTAACTTCTCTCAAGACATTTCAGGTTGCTCTTATTTGTTCAGGTTATTCACAGATTTTCATGTAACTTTACTGTTTTTAATGCTAAAACAAAAATAATATCTGCAGTTTTCATTATTTATAGATAATTATGATCATACTTTACTGCTCTGACCCAGTTGAAGTCTAATTATTCTGTATATAAAATCTGAATTAATATCACTTTTACACCATTAATATCTTCATTGTTATTCATTCTATGTGCCAGATTGGACCCTTTGGCGAGCCGGATTTGGCCCCTGGACCTCATGTTGGACACTTGTGTTCTATGTGTTTGCACCTAAATTGATCCTGAATATAAAAGTCAACTTCATGCACCCTTTCCAAATCTTTGTGCTGATAGAGTCGACAAACCATAATAAAATCTGACTCACTGAAATGACTTAGGGGCGTGGCCACAGGTTGCAGCCATCACCTGACTGATGATGCTTGATGGTGTCACACTGTTCCAATCTCTGACCTGGAATTAAAAGATAGGAATGACATCAGAAATGAGTGTGTTAGGTACTTAGGAAACAAGTTCAACCTTTAACCCTGAGTGTGTTAGTGCTGAATGGATAGTTTAGTTCAAATACTTAGCTTAGTTTAAATTCCTATATTTTATTCCTTATTTTAATACATTTTGTTGATGGAACTTATGTATGGAGATAAATAGGTGTCACAAAGCAACTGATTTAGAAAAAAGAAAAAAACAAAACTGAAACTACTAGCACCAAATTACAATACTAGTTGTATGTTTATTTATCTATTTACATCATTTTAGTTAACTTTAATGCAAAGTTTTTCAAGTTATTTATTATTTGTAAATATTTATTAGTTTTTGATCGTTTTGTTTATTTATCGACATTTTGTTTTTATTTTATGATTTTTTCTTCACTTTTGTTCCTTTTGTGTCTTACTTTGTTCATGTTACTTATTGTTTTGTTGGTTTATTATTCACTTTTGTTAATTTTATTGAATAGAATAGCCTTTATTGTGAGTTTTTACAAACACATTAACATGTATTGTACACACTGAAATATTTTCTCTACATTTAACCCAACACTAGGAGTAGTGGGCTGCCATATAAAGCGCCCGGGGAGCAGATAGAGGGGTTAAGTGCCTTGCTCAAGGGCACATCAGCCAACAACGACTCTGCCAGAGCTGGGCCACAAACCGATGACCCTACAGTCAATGGACGACCTGCTTTACCAACTGAGCTGGCTGTTTTTCATTTTGTTTCTTATTCTTATTCTTCTCTTTTTCTTTTTTTTTTTTTTACTGTGGAACTGCTAAAGCCTCAGGAGTTAAAGGGTTAATGAACAAATCTGCAGTTAGCTTTTATCACCAGCCACTGGCCACCAAAGAGAGCAGCAATAGAATAAAAATTTGCACCTTTTCCACTGCAGGGAATTTTGAAAGAAACTAGGGAATTTCAACCAAGATTACTAAGGATAAAAAGAAAATCCTTTCCGTAACTTTCCCGAAAAAAAGGTCTTGGTAGGGGAGGAGGACTGATCCCATAGAATTCTATAGAGGCGCTCACGCATGCTGATTGGTGGAACACATCTCCCGTGTTCCACATTTAAGTTCACTCACATGCTTGTGTACAGCTACAAACTTGTGTACTACATTTCTAAAAGCTTCACTTTGTGTTTTTATTAAAATAGAGCAACAGAAGCAAAACTATAAGAAGTGGTCTGATGACATTCAGGCTCTTTAGAGCATATTTGGCAAAGACAGAAATTCATTATCACTTGGGAGTCGTCAACGTGCAACATCTAAAATTGATTTGCATAAATTTCCTGGAACACTGAGGTGAGGTGGAAATGCCAACCATACAAATTACTAGAAACATTTATTCAGGTAAATACATTTCTGGAAAATAAAAGTCCCGGGAAATGTCTGTGGAAAAGGGGCTATTGTTAAAATAGCTTCCCTGTAATTATGATTCATATGGAAATCTTGTGGGAAGTTTGTGCAAAAATGGCCAAAGAGCAGACAGACATATAGGCTTATGATGAGGTTTAAGTATTCCTTTTTTAATATGATTAAATTTCAGTGTCTAAATGAACTTTTAACTAAATGATTCATAGATAAGTAGTTAATGCAACCCATTTTAAAGCCTTCTTTTGGGTTTGGGGTTTATAATCCAATGATTTTTTGACTGTCTGAATATGAAGTGTCCTTGTTAGGATGTGTTACCACTAGAATGTTACAGATATGTGAATGTATGCGGTACACAGTGAATGACTAATCCTCTTCTTGACCTTACACACCTCCCACTGTTTGAACAGCCCCACCTCGGAGCCTCCGGTAAATGTTGGCATTAGCATTTTGGCATTTCCACTGTTTGTGCTTGTGTGATTTGTGTTGTGCATCTGCTGGAGTGTGCAGCCTGGCGCTCTGAGACATTTTTCACAGTTTTAATTCTAATAAGAACTTTAACTGTCATGAATTGAGGAGTACCGTGTCCTAAGCAGGAGAGGGCAGGGCATTAGATGTAAAAAAAAAAAAACCTCGGTGGATATTCTCAACATGCTGCCTGGCCTTTTCAGGGGGTCAAAAGCTCACTTTTCACTGATCTCATTACAGACAGTGGCATTTCATTAGCCAGGATCTATCATAAAGCACCATTATCTCTCCATCTGATGGAGTCTGTTCTTCACAGCCTCCCAGGCTTGCTATAAATGATTGCTAATCTAATCCTGGAGCTCTGTGAGTCCCAAGTGAGGAGGGGAAGGAAAAGGGGCATGTAGAGGGAGAAGAAAGAAAAAAACTTAAGTCTTAAACATGAAAGAGCAAGTGCCAGAAAAGAAGAGTTTGACCTGTAATTAATCTTTCAATTGGGACTCTTACTCTTCCTTAAATGTGGGTGCCTCAAGGTGAACTTTCCTTAAATCTATAGATTAAAAATGTAAGTGTCTCTCTTCAACAATAATACAAGTTGTAAACCTGAGCAGAGGTACAAAGTTTTCTTCAGGTACCCAATGTTCTACTTTTAATCCCTACATTTGAACACAAATGCAAGTACAAATATTCCTACTCCTACGTAGTATGTACATTATTATAGTTTCACCCCATTTAAGACCAATTATTGATAATTTATCTTTTGCATCATTATGCAATTTCCTACAATTAAAAGTATTTTCATTCTAAACAACAGCAGAAAAGATGATCTGAAACCAGTCTGTGCATTTTACACATGACATACTGTATATAACAACACAAATATATTTCAAGTTTTGTTTCTGAAATTGAAAACTTAGTTGATGTTAGTTAATAGAGTGATATTTTGCTTTCTTTAAAGTTTAAAACATTTCCTCGTGGCCTACGTAAACTGTACATGCTCTGCTTGGGTCAGAATTCTTCATTAATTCAAATTCACAGGTCCATCTTCGACCCTATTTCTGTGTAATGACAATGGAAAGGTTGTTTTGAGCACTGGCCCTTTGAATGCAAATGAGCCACTTAACACCCCACACTCTCCAGGTTCTTGACTGTGCTGCTCTGTTCAACAACTGAACATTTTAGATAATTGGCTTGAAGACATATTTTCAGTTTGGACTACAACTGCTGTTGCTGACAATTCAAATGTACATGTACAAATGCTCATTGGAATTCTTGACCTTATATGTGCAAATGTCATGACATAAGTAGTTATAGACGTAACAAATTACTCTGACCCAAATGCTGAACTGGAAGTCAAATCTCATGTATCCCCCTCATACAGAACAGACAGAAGTACAATATGAGCACATTTGCAGTGTTGTTCTTCATCATACTGGTTTCCCTTTGGGTTGATGACTTCATATCTCATTATTGACTATTGTTGTGGTCTGTGACAGCATAGGTTAACAGGCTGAATGAGTACATGTCACCTCCTATTGTAGTAGAGGTGACAATTTCAACAAGGCAGTAGTCAGAGACAGCAGATGTCCACCGAGGCTCGATTTTTTAGGTGTAGGTGTTGACCCATCTGATGTCCGAAGGTAAGACGATGTCCGAAGGTAAGACGATGTGAATGCAAGCAATGACATGGAATTTGAACACAGATCTAAATGCAGGTATGTGAGTAAGATCATATGATGTTCATAAAGACCATTGACTACGTTTTAAAAATGCGGGTCAAGAAGTGGGTCGGGTGCATCCTTTCCACATATGTGACCCACCACCACGAAACCAGGCATAAGTGTCTGGAAATCAAAACTGAGTTATATGTGTAGCTTGGTAGAGTGGAAACTAAGGTTTAAGCTGGTGAAAAAATTATGTTTCTATCATAAGTAGAACCAAAGTTATGGTCATTTTAATATCCACAGTTGGACCTATTATGCAATTTGCATATTTTTAGATATTGTCCGTTAAAGTTTTGGATTGTTTTGGGGTAGGAAGTCCTTAGCAATGCATAATAATTCGTATCCGATTGACAAAAAATATTCACAGACGTTAAAGGACACTCTGATGGACATGTCACAGAAGTTCTATATATTGTAATAATAGGACAGAATTGCAACATATTATAATCATTTGGCTTACTCCATTGGACAAGAACATTCAATATAAGCTTTTACCTCGTACCAAACACTTGGATGTTTACGCACGGAACGGAGACCGGTTTGTTCGGCGAAAAGAGGTGGAAGTCGTCTTTGTTCAGCAATCCTTAAACTTTTGTCACAGCTTAAATAATTGACCCAATAAACACCTTTATTGATTGGATTTCAATGTAATGACCACAGGAACTGAACATAGAGGTGTTACGGTACTGTTTTTTGATATGGTGTAAACAGAAATAAGAAATCGCCTTCCAGCCTAAATTTGGCTGTAGCTCTGAACGGCTCAGCGCGACTTATGCCTGGTTTCGTGGTGGCGGGTCACATATATTTCTTGTGGTCCGAGTTGTGGACGGGTTAGTTAAAAAAAAAGTCAGTTGTGGTTCGCATCACTGGTACTATGTACACTTATGATCAGGTTGATTTGGATAGTTTCTGTTGTCAGTGTGATTTAAAAAAAAAAAGAAAATATATATGTATATTCTTTTTTTAATAACTGGATTCACCAGTCATGAGTGAAGGAAAAGTGTTTGGGGTATCATTCATATTCTCTGAAAAATGGCCAAAGGATAACAAATTCTGGTGGGGTAACAACTGTAGCATTGATTTATTGGCGGTTCTGGTCCTAAATGTGTTTTGTTACATGAATTCCCCCTGATCCAATAGCTGGATTGCAGTTTGCATCTCTTCACGTACTGCCCAGCCTAAATGGCAGATGTGAGTGTCTGGTTCATTCCCACCCTCCCACTCTTTGATGTGTTAAACTGAAACTATTGGATGCATTCAGTCAAAGTGAGACCCGCTGCTCTCTAACCGGTGCTCTTCAGGGAGTGATCCACAGCAGCAGTGTGGGTGGTTTGAGCTCTCAACCCTTCAATGTGTGTGGGAGGCATGTGAACAGTCAAGCCACCAGAGGTAATTAACTCAATTACATTGAACTGTGCCTTACCATTATGTTATAGGCTTTAATTAACAGCGGAAAAGTGACCTGGCTCTCATAATTTATGGCTCCTTGAAATAATAGAGGCTCAATGTATTGATATCACAGCTGCTTTGGACTCACTGGCACCATTGATTGTATGAATTCATCGGCTTGTCAGTGAAAACTTCTTTTTGGGCGATTTGTATGAGATGGTTACCAAACCGAGTGCTTTGTGGTCGTCATATACACCATCACAGAGAGGCTGAAGTGGTTCTCATCTGCTGGGTGTCAAGAATTGACACCAAATCTATGAAAGACTTTGAAGTGTAAAGCACTGCAGCTCTGCTGTGGTCAATCATGTCACTGCTGACGGATGCTGCCCTGTGTTACCAAAAAGCTCCATTTATATAGATGATGAAATAGGGTGCTCAAATAAAACATAAACACTACCTTCTGCTTGGTCTTGGGATTGTTATTAGTGTTATCTTATAAGAAATTAACTACAACACAAAGATGTAATAATGTAGTGCATTACATTTAGAGTCTGAGCGAGAATAAAAATAACTGGTGAATGTTCTTCATAGCATTAATAGAACAGACTCTTCAGCAGTCCTGAAGGAGCTAGCTGCTGAAGACAGTACCCTTTTTTGGTTCCCCACTTCTGGGACTGATAAAAGACTGTTTTTATACACAGACCTCTAAAACGCTGCTTCTATCAAGCTGTATTGAAGCATGATTTATGCTGGAGGTTACTCAGCTGTTAATGTTAGTGATACTTCACTAACAGAGAGGAGAAGAGAGTGTGAAAATCCAATCACAGTCTGCTACATTCAGATTATTGTACAAAATGTTATCAAGGACAATAGCAACCAAGACAGTGGGGGAATGTATGCAGTTTTTAAATGACAATATGTTCACATAATGGAAATACACTTCATGGCCAATGTCCCCATCTGGATTTAACTAAGCGAACAGCTAATAACTACTGTGATAGTTATTTAACCATAGCTTTAAACACTACAGCAATTATTAGCTGAAACTACAGAAACTGTCAAAATTATCTTAAAACTTGAAGAAAATATATGGATGTGTAGGATATTGTGATAAAAAAAAAAAAATCAATATTGGGATTCCATCAGGGTGGGAAGAGATGTAGAAAAGCTGATTATCCATCATGCCCAGTGCCGACAGTACAAACTTGTGGGGGCGGTGTTGTGATCTGGGGTTGCTTCTATTTTTCAGGTTTAGGTTCACAGCATTATGTGTCCAAAAAAATAAGTACACATACTGAATGACTGGATCTGAACATCAGTGGATTTCTCTATATGCCGATAATGCTGCTGTATTCCAAGATGCTGATCCAGGGTCGGATAACGAAAGCATTGTTCAGATGCTTCCAACTTCATTCACACGTGTATTGAAGGGTCCAGAAATGAAGCACCCTTTGAGGAGTCAATACAAGATCGTAACTAGGGTGACGTCATGAATTGCTTGGCGACCTGAGAGTTTGTTTTTGTTTTTACACATACTTTTAAAAAGTGATAAGTACCCACAGTTTGAAAAAAAATTGACAGTTAATATCAATATGAGTAATACTCAATGAAAAGCTAAAACACAAAAGGGAAAACATCTTAACAAAAATTAACAAAACTGTGGATGACAATATAAGCTGCAATATTTATTGTGATATTGGATAACCATCAGGTGGCATAAAGAGTTCCACAGAGAATCTTTACCATAATTAAAGTAGGGCTGTAAAAGTTATTGCATTAATGTTGATTAATTAATCATGATTAATCTGATTAAAATTTGGAATGCAATTCATCCATTTGTGCAGAATGACTAAATATCTCTGACAATGCATTTCAGGCAGTTTGTCCAAGTAAAGTAATTGTCACACATGAACAAATGAGCAGTTTATCTGGTGGTGACAGGCAGCAGAACCAACTTATAAAGATGAAAGATGCATGTTGGCCTCTGGGTGGAAATATGAGGAAAATTTTTTTTTTAAACTGTAAGCAGTCTCAAATGGCTTCCGCCTCCCCTTGCGACCGCCAACATCAGCCGACAGTGAGACAACATCGTACCGTGGCCAGGCTGAGATATTCTACCAGAAACGCATACTTTTGTATCAATATGTAGGGGGCGCTATAGAGTGACTTAACTACAGTGTTACGGGCTCGGGTTAAAGCATGTGTGTTCATGCAGATGTGTCATCGTTCCACCATCACCTGCGGAACCAGTTCGAGGGGACACTGAGGACATCATCGGGGATTCCCTCCAGAGCACTCCACCCACGCCAGACCACCGCCATTGCAGCTGTAGCCACTCATCTAACCAGCTGAAGCTCATCCCTAGATCACCTGCTTCCAGATATAAACCCCTCTCCATCCTGCATTCGGGGGCAGTCTGTGTGTGGACAGTTCTGCTGTAGCTCAGCTGTGTGTCCTCTGAGTTGTGTCTAGAGACTTTTCTAGTGTGTTCTGCTGTATGTGTGACAGCAGAAAGCTGACTGTTCATTCTGCCGTGTGTGGCCTCATTATCTAGTGCTTTTCTTTCTTTATTCTTCTTTAAGTTACTCCGTGTGTTGGAGAACTTGTGTTTGATTTATATTTGTGTTTTCTTTATAATTGTGCCAGCTGTGAGCCTTATTTAGGTACCTTTTTTTAATTAATAAATAACCTACCGATCCAACTTACTATTTTTGTTATTTCCCTTATTTCTTCCCCTCTACTCCACCATCAATCTGGCTTGTAACACACAGTCATTTTAATCAAATTAAATACCTAGGGGGCACTATAGTAAAAAATCATAATGCCTTTAGCTAAATGGATGTAAACCTGTGAGATAAACATCTGTGTCAAATTTCAGCGAATTGAGTGTTTGCATATCTGAGTTGAAGCAATTTATGTAGTGGAAATTTTTCCAGAAAACTTTTGTATTGTAGCACAACAATGACAGAACCCTTTTATTCTACAACTTTTGATGTGCCAGTTGTCTAGATAGTGTTCACTGATGCCCAAGGAGGAGTTTGTTAAAATACGAAGACAGCGAAAATGATGACTCAGCATTTTTGAATGTTCAATCCAGGATGTCCTTTTGGTTTATGGGCCTGGCCATCACAAGGTTCTTTGTTTGTCATCATATGATGAACATGTGTACACATTTTCATAGCTCTAACTTCACTTGGGCATGATCAGGCCTAATACAATACATTTGACTATTTAAGGGGGTACTGTAGACACATTTCTTTACCAACTTTTATGAACATATATACACTCGCAATTTTTCATACTTCTGACTTTCGTGGATTTTCAACGCATCTCTTTGAGCTCAAAGAGATGCGTTGGAAAGAAATCGAGCAGGAACAATATAGCGTTTTTCTGATCCACTCGAAGTTGGCCTCATATGAAAGCTTTCGACCTCCCCGAGTGTGTGTGAGTGGTGCAAGTCATCCATGGCATATTTTGTCCCCTTGGCCTATAGGCCTTGCGCCGGACGTGGTCTGCGGCAAAGGCCTAAAAAAGCAAGATGGCGCAGTCGACCATGTACACTCTGGCGGAAGTAATATTCTATTCACCAAAGCACTTCCAACTTAAAATACCACATTAATGTGAACCATCTGGGATTCTCCTAGCACTTTGCCATGGGCTGAGTGACACATTGGGTACATATAGATTATCTTCCTTCTTGAGTCTGTTTGCTAATGCAAAAATGAAATGCAATTAATAGAGATTAAAAATGCTAAAATAAAATAATAAAATAAATCATAATGAATAAAATTATTGAATCATTATTTACCAAAATTAATCCACAGCAGCCCTGTAATTATTCTGATTAAAACTTTTAATGGTTTGACAGCACTAAATCAAAGTTAAATGTGTTGTATTACATGTTGTGTATAGCTGGGTAGTGTGTAAAAGTGATTACTACATGCAAATTCCATAGAGAGAGCAAAGAACTAACACTAAATGTATGTTTGTATAACCTGCCTTATATGAGCCCAGTGTTTCTGACTTGCATGTCAAACAGTTTCATTTTATTTGGAAAGACAGCATGATTTGTTCAAACTTTCGCTTTTTTTTTTTTTAAAGCAATTTCTGTGTTACATACTGTACTTCCATGGATTACTTCTCTTGCAGGGTCAGTACTTCAGAGCACAAGATGAACCTTGTGTGACATTATTTCCAATGTTAAGTACACTTTGAAACTTCTATTAACCACAGCGAAGTGGACTGGCAGTACAGTCCAGGGTTTATTATATCTATATGCATGTGATTTACTGCTCAAAATGGAATATGACAATCTTTGCTTGCATATTTAGTGTGAATTTAGACTGAAAAAGTCCCTTTATGTACCCTCCTCCCCTGTGGGTTGTTACCTTCAGGGATTTCCCGGATCTATTTGGTCCAAAAGCGCCTTATGTTTAGATGGGAGTAGGTGCCAAGTTAATCTTTAATGAGGCCTTTGTATGAACTGAAAACTGAGCTGTGTCTATTGAGAATGCAAAACCAGCAGAGCACAAAAAGCAGACAGATCAGTCAGTTAGTCGACATATAGGGCCAATTTTGCCCTTCAAAGGAAAACTAAAAATCATTGAGCCAACGATGCACATGAGGAGAAGATACGATTTCATTAAATGAATGAAGTCTCATCTTTTGAGCTGCATCCGTTGGGGATACTACAGTAGACAAACACACATTTTTTATTTCAGTAAATGCAAAATATCAGCAGCAAAAGGCTTGTGTCAGTATGTTTCATATTACAAAAAATGAGTTTGGGCTGTCGCTAAATAAATAAGAATATAATTATATGCACCCAACAGAGATTCATTTCATCTTTACCATATATGTAAGGATATTATGTTAATATCCACTTGTATGTTGGTGTTGTCTTTGAAAGGCAAAAACAGGAAAAACAAGTATTTATTCACTGCGGATTGCAGTGCAAAGTTTCACGCCATTATGACATACAACAACGAAGATATCAAACTAATTTAATTTTCTCTTTCTAACTTTGTTGCTCAGGGCATTGTCAAGTCCCACCCCCTGATTTGGCTACAGCTGTGCCCAATTTGATTCTGTCATTCTTGCTCACACACAGAAATTGAGTGAGAGAGTTGGGTACTGAAAGTCAGTATAGTTATGGAACCAGGGCAAACATTAACAGTAGTAACCAGACAGAAATCTAATGTGAATTTTGCTACCGCTTATACAGCTGTTGTTTACTTACGCCATCTCTCCACTGTTAAATGGCGGCGCGCCCACGCAGCGGTGCAGACAACAACATGTCAAAGATGAAACATGCAGTTACAGTTCACAGGAGGTTTCAGATGCTTCCATATGCTACAGGTGTTAAATATATCTGCATGTAAAGGCTGGAGCCAAACAATGTTTATGGGCCTTGCACTAGAAGAAACAATATTTCGTATTTTTAAGGAATGAGAAACTCTACAGCTGTTTAGTGTTTAACTTTTCAGGATATAAAAGAAAATTAAAAATTATAGCCAAAGACTGTTCATCAAATATCTAAGCAACGTAATGAGTTTTACTGGTAAATTAACATTGTAGAAAATGATGGTGTTTCCTTGTTCACCACTGAGCCTCTGAAACATCCAAATGGGTTCATATCTGATGACCATGAAAAGAGAACAAACATTTTAAACCAATTATTTAAATGTATAGAATGGTTTAGATCAGCAGGTGCTACTGGTCACCAGTGGCTGTTTGGTTCTTTATGTGTTAAATAGTCCATCTCCTCAAGGGTGCAGAAAACATCTCCACATGTTTTTCTATTTTTGAGAAAGCATAAAACTTGTCATGCTTCTTTATTCTCTAATGAAAAAGAAATACGAGAGATACAATATTTCACCTGTAGGAAAGTAAATACCCAAAACACAGTGTAATAATAAAAAAAAAGAGTAGGACAGCGAGTTTGTATTAGTGAGAGGAAAAAAGCTCTTTGTTCTTTTTTCTGTGTAATAAAATAGATCATGAGCTCTTAATAGGATTTTCTAAGACGTACGTGCATACCCATAATACTCTTAATCCCACTCCCCTAAATGACTAAATACAGTTAACCATCAGTGTTGCATTATTTTCTCCATCTTCCACCCACTTGCCACCACCAGCATCATTTGTGATTTAATAAGAAGTCTGGTTATTAATCCCTGACTGATTCTAGCCTCATTTACAGCGTCAGAATGGGAACACAATGTGATTTAGAGCCCAGTCTGGTTTAATTTAAAAGGCCTACTGAGTCCTTTTTTGCATCATTTTGTAATTATCTATTTTACCTTCGATTTGTCAGGAGATTTACAGAGCTTTTTAGTCCAGCAGTGTCAAACCCATTTCAGTGCAGGTCCAATATAACCTCAAGTGGCTCAAACCAGTAAAACAATAGCATAACTTATAAATAATGAGATCTCCAAATTTGTATCTTTGTTTTAGGTTGAAAAAAGTAGTTATTTAATGAAAATGTGAATTACCTAAATCACCATGCAAAACCAAAAACATTCAAAATTAAAAATAAAATTTCAACAATATTGTGTATATCATTTATACATATACATAAGAACTTACACATCACAGTGGATCTACAAGGGCACAAAGCATTTTGTAATAGGAATTTATGTTATTAATAATGTTAAAATTGAACTTTTTAAATTTTTTATTGATGTTCAGATTATTCACTTTTTTTCAATGGATAGTTGGTCAATTTAAAAATGTTCATCATATAATTGTACTTTTTCCATATTAAATCAAGGGGGGAAATGGATTTGTCATTAATATAGGTTACTATGCTATTACACTTTTGCCTACGCAATAGTAATAAAATATTTTTTAACTCTTTTCATGAAATTATTGTTACAATGTTACAATTATTCTTGATAGATAAAGTAGGATGGAACCATGGTCAAAAGTGATTACTGATGTATATGAATTGGAATTGGAATACAAACAAAAATGTGTTTGAAAACTCAATTATTTCAACTTTGTGAGGCATCAGTGTATTTTTATTTGAAATTAGATAGTATGTAATCCCTGAAGTAATAGTAGTCCGACACCCTTGACGTCCAGAAATTCCCCTGCAGACTGTACTGGACCCTTTGGTTGAGATTGTTTTGGTCCATGGACCATATGTTTGACACACGTGTTCGAATCTCACTTCAGATCTGAACAGGACAACAAACAAAGACTTCAGCTGGTACTCACAGGTGACTCACAGCATGTGTGTGTTCTGTTTACTCTGTAGTTTTACACCAAACAGTGACTGAGTTGAAGTTAACTTTACCGAGTCCTACTTTCTCTGGACACTGAGCTCATTAGTTTGTGTTTGGGAGACACTTAGAGTTAACGTTCAGCTTCTTGTTTGTCACTTCCTGTTTCCTGGCAATTAGAAACTGAAGAGTGTATCTGGAGCCCTGGTAACAGTGTGTAGCTTTGTTCCCTGTTCTTTCTTTTCCCTTTGTCCTGCTCTACTTTCTGATTCATGCTGATGAGATGTTCTCAGAAGAGCCTTGTCTCGTGCAGCTTTAATATCTGTACATTGGTGAACATCACCAGGATCCTTTACATATTTATTACCGGTGTGAATCCTGTAGCATTCTGCTGCCATAAATACCAACAAAGCAAACATGGCTGGTGAAAGTAAGAATTAACTGTTCACTCTTGTTAACGTTCTAAACCCTGAGTCTAAAATAGTCCACCTCTACTTTATGTCTTATTACCTCCACCAAGGAGATATTATGGTCTGAATATTATTGTCTGATTCTCAGGATTACGCAAAAAGTTCTGAATGGACTTTGATGAAACTTTCAGGAATGATAGATAATGGGTCAAGGAGGAACCCATTTGATTTTGAGTAATGAAGGTGAAAGGTCAAGGTCGCACTAAAACTCAACAGGTAAAACACATCCCCTTATGATTCCCTCTCTCACATTTGCAGAGAACTCATTTAATTATTTTCAGAAGTGCAATTTACCAGATCCAAAATTAGGACAGCCAAGCTGCATGTGGTACCATTGGAACACTGTCATCAGTATTTTGCCTGTTAATTGCAGAAAACCACTTGTTTCTTCATGTTTCTTTTGGGATATGATATAAGACTATTAGCAGGATCACATTTCTGATTGCATCTGACTGTACAACAGTGTTTCTTACCATTTCTGGAGGACAACAACAAAATATTCATTCTATTTGGAAGTGAAATTCATCAAGAGACACTATGTAGCTTCATACAAAAGCTCCTTCGAGTGGAAATGTCTTGTGGAAGAAAACATAATCATGAGGTAGATCTGAATTCGAGTAAATCTTCACCAGCAAAAATAAACATTTGATTGGTGAAATCCTGACAACCGAAGTCATTAAATACCATATATCACTGCTCCCACACCCATGTATCTGGTTGGCTGTTTCACCTTTGGCCTCAAGTCCTGTATCTTTGAGGTTTACTGTCACATGATCACTACAGAGACAATGATATCATTATCACAATTCCCTGAAGAGACATTGAAAGGAATTGAAAATACTCTTCTGGAATCACACTTCCAGGCAGTATTCAAGGTGTGTTTTCTCTCAATGTGTGAGGACAAACATCCCCAGTGGGGCTTCATACTGTTCCAAAGCCAATAGAAAATAATGCCTGAAGCCATTTTTGGACTAAAATGGAAGACAAAACGACAGGGAGATTCACATGGGACGCTTTGTGCATTGTTGTCACGTACCGACATCACAAACGGATTATCCTACACTTCCTTTTTGCATCTGAATAGTAGAAAATGAAGCTTCTTTACATCTCTTTGGCCTCATGATGTGTTTTTATCAGTCAAAGAAATATCTCCAGGAAAAGAGTTCATCTGCAACCCAAGTCTCTTCCAAAAGTTGGCAAGCTGGCACAGTACCAGTATGTTTGGCCCGTTAGCTGCCATGTCAGAGTCCAATGGAGGTGATTCATGCAGAATGATCCACAGTGGGCAGTGTAATTCATCACTGTAAGTGTCGGTGACGGGAGGAGCAGAGACACCACTGATAAATGGAGGTGAGTAGAAACAGAGGAATGAAGATTAGAGATATGAAAAGAGAAAGGAGCCACTCTGTGTCCTTGACCCTGAGGAAATATACTGCTTTTAGTGCATCACATTACCACCAACCTCTGTATTCATTTGGAATATGAGCTATGGGCTTCTTCATACACAGTGTAATTCCAATAATCCAGTATCTGTGGCCCCTCATGCATTGCCAGTCCATTGTTTGACCTCATTTGGATTGAATGCCTGTGCACAGACACACACTGAAAGCAAACGCATAAAAAAGTCCATTCTGCTGCACTGTAGTGCCATATGGAGCTTGGCGATAGACTGTAGAGGAGCAGGGACATCCCTGAGGACAGAGCAGCACAACTCTGTGGGCAATGAGCCTAGAGTGCAATGTTTTCCAACCACTTCATCGAGTCTCAGCAGTGTTATCAAGTAATACTCCTGTGGTCAGTCCTTTTATTGTTCTGCTGTGCTTGACACATAAACAACTAAAGCACTTCCCCCAATATAACTATGCATTGGCTTTTACTGAATATATCTATATGCATCACTGTACACAGCATAAACACACACACACACACACACACAAAAAATAAACATCCAGGCAGTCCTAAGATACATATATACAGGAATGACAAGAGCCATGCAGAGGATTTGTGCTGGTGACGCATATTTGATCAATCACACAAAACATATTATACACATATAAAAGCTCTAGGGTCATGTGAGAAGTAAAGAAAATGAGGGGGAAAAAAACATCATCTGTCAATGCATTTGGAATGAGTCCATGAACAATCGACAAAACTGATGTATTAAAAAAGTAAAATGCCAAAACCAAACTAAATATGCAAAATATGAAATATGTTTTTATATGGAGCAGATCAGAAATAATGTTCATTAATATATAACATTAAGAAATTCTGCTACAAAAATATTTGATACAGCTCTTCCTTAGTTGATTAAGATTTGTTGATGTATGTAACTTCTCACAGTTTATTTTAAGCCTTATTCCAATCTCTGACCAAAGCCTCCATGGAGTATTTTTGCTTTAATGAGTAGTCCATAAACCACACACACAAAATTAAGAAAAGTCAGTACTTAAGGATGTTTAGCATCAAAAGCTATTTTAATATTGACTGCCGTTCATTACAGCCTGGCAATTACTGTTAAATTACCGAGATCCCATAAAACAAAAACACGATTAAAATTAAAAAATACCTCTGAGAGGGGATGCAAACCTGGCTCACGAACACTCATCAGCACTGAATGGACTGGAACACACTATTGGGCATTGAATACATGTTTAAGAAAAGTTCATGTAGTCACTTCTGAACAACACAGAAAGAGGAGAAAAAGGGAGAGTGTGTTATTTTTTTCATATATATAATATTTAGGTAAATGACATTAACACACACAAAAAAAAATAATCCATGATCGACTGTATGTACCTTTTAATCAAACATATAGAGAACAAAAAGACAACAAAAAAATAACCTGTGTGCAATTTGTGAAGTTTCAACCAAACTAAACAGTAAGATTTAGATGAGAAAAATAACTTACTGGCTACTGTACACTTCATTAAATGTTATAAAATAAAAGCCCTATGGTATTTTAGTGAAATCGTTCATTTATTAATAATTCATATTAATTCTACAAATATCTGTCATTGAAGAAGACACACACCTGCAGTGGCTGAGAAACAACATTTCAGGTATGTGATCTACAACAACAAATTCTTGGAAATATATGGATTATATTTTTGGATATCCTTGCAAACTGGCTTTTGTTTGTGCCAACCTCCACATGTGGTGTTAATAATAACAGACTCATTATTGATGAAAACTTTGAATTTTTGGTCTAACTTTGCCCAAGAACTCCATCTAGATAGATGTGATTATAGTTAAACAATAGGGTGGCCATGGCTCAGTTGGTACAGCTGGTTGTCCAATAACCAAAAGGTTGGTGGTTCAAATCCCACTCTGTCCTAGTCAGCCTGTTGTGTCCTTGGGCACAACAGGGGGGGGTAGATCAGCCAGAGTGTGAAATGGTGTGAAAATTGACCAGGTTATTGAGACAAGGGAAATGGCAGAGTGCCCAGGTTATGGAGGTGACCAACTGAATGGTCCTGCAACTGCAAGCTTCACTGCTTATATATTGCAGATCAGCAACAACTTGCAGCTGCACCATGCGGTGCCAGGTGTATCTGGAGGTAAGGTAGTGACAGTGGTGCATGAATGTTTGGTAGTGGTCAGAGTAGGTGCAAAATGGCAGGCACACTTCGGTCAGTCTGCCCCAGGGCAGCTGTAGCTACAAATGTAGTTTACCACCACGAGAGCGAAAATGTGAGAGTGAATGAATAATGGGTCACTAATGTGAAGTGCTTTGAGTGGCCAAAAAAAAAAAGCTATATAAATCCAAGTCATCAATAAATCAATGCTCTAATAATGTGTGCTAACAGCTGACTTAAAAATATTATTTGGAGTAACTATAGTTTTTGCAGACATCAAGGCAAAAGGATGTGCAAAAATAAAAATGTAAAAAAATATTTTTACCTAGAAGTCTGTTAAATAGTAATAGGAGGTTTTTGAGTTGAGGAGCTTCATATATAGCTAATAAGGTCACATTGACTTCATCATGATTAGGAAAATGGACACTGCATGATCAACTTATCAAAACCAGAGTACGGAGAAGTAGAGCAGGATAGGTGAGTGATCAAAGACAGCGCCAATCTAGTCAGAAGATGTAGTGACTCAAGAGTAAGGATGAAAAGTGATGCTGAGATTGAAATTGAAAGAGGTGGGAGTGGGAGTGCATTGGACGAAAATGAGAGTGTGAAAGTGGGTGAAAATGAGTGACATGGATCCACATGGAGGTGAGAATGGATAAGGGCCAGACAGAGGCCACCGAGAGGCAATCAGATTCCCTGGACTGGACGGACAGATGTGTGAACAGCCCCTGACAGATGATTAGCAGATGTCACTGCGCAGCCCCACCGCTCAAATGACATGTAATCTGAAGGAGAGCATTAAAAGGCCTGTCACATCAACTCCAGTGGGAGGAGTTGCACCTCCTAGATCCACAGGGAGATGCTGCCAGTGGAATCACTCTGCTCCATTTAACAAAGCCACTGACACTGGATCAGGGTGTTTTGTGAATGCCATGATTTCGATCGACTGTTTTTTTAAATTTTCTAATCACGCGTACAAAGTCTCCAGTCTTTTGCAACACATCAGTGGTCAAATAATTCATTACTAGATTACATGCTGTTTTACAGCTTGATTTTAAAGCTTCAGTGGGAGGAAACCAGTAGGAAAATAACACATCCGATAAATTAAGCTCCTTCATTTCCTCTCTAGGCATAAACTGAGAGCATGGTAAGTTACTGGGGGGAAACTACTGTATGTATTACAGTCAATGGGTACAGATGTTTTTCTTTTTTTTTGTTTTTATTTTAAGCACACAAAATCATTAAAACATCAAGGCATCCATCAAAATAGTCAATGTATTTTTTTGCACTAGAAAGGGAGTGGGAACAAGTAAAACTTATAGACTTCCACCCACTTTTTACAAAATAATAAATAAATTCTGCATTCTATGCTTTAACACACTTTTTTATGTCCATTTACCATTAACACAAAGCATCCATACAATCCATTTCCATACACATTTTTGAAAGTCACGTCACACAATCCAATTCTTAAGTATATTTATATTCACTTTAAATTGACCTTAATAGATATGATAATACCTCCTATTCATGAAAGTTTCTAGTAAGATATAATCATAAAAACTATATTCAGTTATATAAATCCAAAATTCAAAATTGAATTTTGGATTGAACTTTTGAAGTATTCAAAAAAGAGACTTCCAAAGAGCACCAAAATGCTGGTATTTCAATTCTGAATCTTGTGTATAGATTATGACCTATTGTTGACCCAAGAGGTCAAGGGTCACTGGGTCAATAACTAAAACTAAAATAGACCAGAATGAAAATAATGAGTGGAGATAGAGACTTAGTTACTATTATTGACAGACAGGAAACCTGGCATGGGCTTCATATTGGAGTCATGACCTTTGACCTTGAGTGAGCTTCAAAGGTCAAAATCATGGTCACATGATTTTAAATTATCATAACACCAAAAAAAAGTGGTAATAAGTACTCAGTTACTATTGTTGACATATAGGAAACTACATGTAGGTTCCAAAATGGCATCATGACCTTTCACCTTGAGTGACCTTGAATGGTCAAACCCATATTCTCACATTTTGAGAGGGAGATGTCCATTAAATGCAAAAACTTTGGTGACCGGCAGGGTTTGTTGTGTCTGGCACCACTTGTTCCAGACTGTTGACCAATGGCTAATAAAAGAAGATACTGGTGTTGTCAGTTCTCAGACTCCTTCCTCTGGAGGAAGAAAGATGTTGCAGGTGAAAATTCTTGAGAAATTGCACTATGCTGAGAATGCTAACAGTGGTCACTTAACGGAAGGAGTAAATTCCACAGACAACACTGACTCCACCAATCAGATGAGTCTGGCTGAATAAAGGGTAGTGGCTGATTACACATGTTGAATTGACCTAAAAGACTGGCAATGGCATTATCCCATGGAACACACCAAACAGTCATGTCACCAATCTAACCAAACTGCTCGTTGAGAACTGACCACAGAAAATTGGGATGGTATGTCATTTCCTTTACACAAAATCCATCCATCCATCATCTTCCACTTATCAGGGGCAACATAACATAAAATGCCGTAGCCAGCTGAACAGCTACTAAAGAAGTTTCTTTTCTATCTTCTGCCTCCACCATTTTAGATCGTTAATAATGCAGTGCTTTAAAAAAAAATCCTTTAGATTCAGTGTTATATTGTGCCTCAGAGGCAGATCAGTTGCTGAAAAACTACCCATATCAGACAACCAGCCATAAATGAAATGTGTTTGTTAGAGGCCATATGAATCTTCCACAGAAAATGTAATTTACACAGGTTCCTACACTGGAGATATTGTGAGAAATTGAGGTTGTATTTTTTTGTTTCTATTGTATATCAGCTGATCATTAACCGACATAAATTGCGATGTAGGATGTTTCCCTTAATACCTTTTGCCATTTACTTAGTGATGTATTTATTTTATTTAATGAGTTGTTATTTGACGCTCTGTTTCTTGCCAACAACACACACTGAACTGAACTAAAATATGTAAAAATCTATCCAGTAGTAGGAAAATAAATGGCCAGTCGCTCTGGATTTCGACTCCACAGCCACAGGTTGACCATGTGAAATGTCCCAATTATATAAAAATTAAATATGTATAAGTATCGAATGCTAGATTTCTACATTGTTAAACTTTGCTCAGTGTAGATCCAATGCATAGCAACATCATGTATTATTTAAGTCATGCTCTATTATACCAAGAATTGAGGAAAGATTACATTTTTGACTCTTTATTGTCACTGTATGTAATAGTGCAATCCTGCCTGAAGCGATGTCTTCATAATGTCAGCTTGATAACATGTTATGTTTTTGGTTTCGGGAGTTGTAGTGCTCATTTGGCATTAATATTCAGGCTACAAAATGTAATTTTAGGGAAATTATAGCTGTCCTTTATCTGACCTATCCTTTGGAATTACCTGTCCGAATAGAGATTACATTAAACACTGAAGTAAAGTCACAATATTAAAGCAAATCAAGGGATGAAGCTCAACCAAAAAGGTTGCTACAGTCACTAAAATTTAATTACAGCCCCAGCTTTACATTTGGACCAGTCCCAGTGCACGTCGTTAGCATACACAATAATAAGAGATGTGGACATGATGGGGGTGCAGAACCCGCTGGGAGATATAAGGGGAAAGCCAACAGGGTTCATGAGGGGGGCAACGCATACACAGAATCTACTGAGCACAGAAAAGATGGGCGAGTGAGCCGAATACCAACATTACAATGAAGGCAAACAGTCAATGTGCCAATTCCACACAAGCTGTGCTATGATTTAATGAACCTGAGGATCAATAACAACAGCTCCCCTGTGTACGACCAACATATTAAGATATTTCATGTCAAAAATTAGGGAAAAGCACAATTCTAATGTTTGTTAGGGCTGGTTGGTTATGTAAGTTTAGTGTGAACTTATAAATATGCATGTGTTCCTATATATATATATATATATATATATATATATATATATATATATATATATATGTGTGTGTGCGTGTGTGTGTGTGTACTTCTATATTTTTTATGTGAGTATATTATGTCCAGCTGTAAAACTTAAATTAAATGAATTAGTTCGTTAAAAAGTCGAAAGGGCAGTTGGATAGGAATTTGGATTCATGCTAAAAAAGTTGTATGTTTCAAAACTAAAATAGAAAAGACTGATCCAAAAAAAAATGATCGAACACTGCTTTTTGTTTTTGTATGGTTCTAATAGGTGTGCCTGCACTTTTAACAGGACATATGTATACATTACTGAAACACACACACACAACATTTGAAATGCATGACCTCATATGTGCATTTTTCAGTCTTTGTATATCAATTGTTTTGCTTCACATTGAAATGATTCCTACTGGAAAAAAATGAACCAGAGTTTGCGTTAAATATGTTAATGGACATAAAGCATACATGTTGAAATTTATCTTGACATAAATTTTATTTAATTCATGAATGGACATGAATTAGAATTGAATCACTGACATATATAAGGGTGAAAAACTTTAGTTTTTGCATAATGAATTATTTAATGTTTTCAAAAAACATGTATAACTGGAACTTGAAGTAAGCAAATAAAAAAATATGCCGGTGGAATGTAAATTATATTTTGGTAAGATTTCTTGAAATAAGATTTTCCAGATCTATTGTCTAAAAATAAGTTCTGTATCCTCCTGAGACCCACCAACGCACTTATGTCCTCTGTGGAGGACATAAGGTTTGACAATTATACTTAAAAATGTTATCCATTATAAAGAAAACTCCATTAAAAAATAGATACAAGAAAAAAATATTTTATTAAAAAAAATGATCTGAAAAAACTGTTATATTGTGCATTTTCCAATTAAGGCAATTATTGAATGTAAAATATTTTAAATTTCATGGGTCTCAGGAGGGTATATCTCACTGAAATCTAGGGTGGCTGTGGCTCAGTTGGTAGAGCGAGTTATCCAATGACCACCCGCTCTACCAACTCCCGTTGACCGTTCGCATCCCTCCTCTGGCTGGTCCACATGTTCAAGTGTCCAAAGTTGCTCCCAGTAGGGTCAGGCAGCGCCAGTGTATCGGCAGCAGACGTCTACTGGTGTACGAGTGTGTGAATGGATGAATGTCAGGAGTTGTAAAGCGCTTTGGGCACCCACTGGTGTATACAGTATAATGTGCTATATAAGTACAATCCATTTACCATGAAAGTTACTCTCTAAGTGATTGTCTTATTTTAAGTGTGATCAGATATTCTGACTAGAAATGAGAAAAATATGCTCAGTAAAATTTTGATTTTTTTTTTTTTTTTACTTTTTTTATTGCATATTTTGACAGTGTATTTGACAGCACTCCCTGAAGGGGAGAGGAAAAAAATAAATAAAACAAACAAAAAACTCCAAAAGAGTTGGATTGTCAAACATCAGCTAGCTGCTCCTGTGTTTTAGTTTGGATTTTTGCAGTGTATGCTTTGGGTCATTGTCTTGTTGTATCATCCAACACCATCCTATTGTGCATTCATTCAGGGTATGTAAACTTATGAGCACAAATAAATATAAATGCCACACGTGAGATGTTTTGTGCCATTTCCTTTGGCTTATAGGGAAAACCCTGCAACACTGATAACCATTTACATTTACCCTGAAGGATTTTTTCTTTATTGCGATATGCTTCTGTAAACAGACGTGCATTTGTAGATAAACACACCTTTACGTAGTGACAGATGATATCCTTGTCCAATAGAGGTTCAATCATATTAAAAACGTGATTTCATTTTCAACAGACATTGATCGGTCATATTGAAATGTTCCTAGTTGTGTTGGCTGTGCACAGGCACGTCTGCTTTCATGTACAGTTCACTGGTTAACACGGGAATAAGGCCGAACTAATTGAATTGCAGTGTTGTGTGCTGTAACAGATCTTAATCAGGAGAGAGATTCAGCACATGGACAGCAGGCCCATACATCTCCGGGCCTGACATCTGATCACTGGAAGAACAATTACCGAGTAGTGCACTAGACCATCCGCACAGGTTTAGATGATTAAAAAAACCCCAACATAAAACAGATCTGATAAAACCAATGTCTCTCTCTGTCCTCTTTGGATTTTTTAGTGTGTCTTATTTCCTGCTTATTTACAATTCAAGAGTTAAGATGGTTATTTAAACAGTCTATAATCAAGCTGAGGTGACTTTCAGAAAAAAAACAAAAAAAAAAACAGTTTGTCATTATCCGGACTCAAGGTGTTATGTTTTGTCTTATTTTTTGTGTGTCTTCATGCATTTTTTTTAATCATTGTTCGTGTTTGGGCTTTTATTTCGGGATCTGTGTTTCACGTTCACACTTACGCTCTTTGCTTCCTGTCACTGGTGTTTTCCCCGCCCCTCGTTAATCTCTCCTGGATGTGTTCCACCTGTCTGTCCCTGTATATAAGTTCCCCTTTTGTGTGGTCCAGTGCAAATTTGTCAGCCCAAGTAGCGACTTATAAGCAAGATATTTCTGTGTTTTTTTCGGTGTTGAACTCCATTTGATATTCTGGTTATTTGATCTCCGTCTTTGCCCCTGTCTGTCTCACCCGGACCTTGTGTCAGATTTCTTGTCTGTCCCCAACTACAAGCCTGCTTATCCCCTGTTGGTGCTTCATTGCCTTTCAGACCCTGGACTCGATCCTGCTTCTGAAACCTGGTATGATTTTTGGATTTTCCTGGATACTAGTGTTCTGCTGTGTATGACCCCTGCCTGTCTGACTCTGCCTCCGTCCTCATTTAGAGTGGTTCTCCGTCTTCTTGGTTTTTTCACGGATCCCTACTGAGGAGTCACCCATTCAATATATTTATATTCTTTTCAATAAAATCTATAAACACAGTCTTTCGTGTCTGAATCTTCCTATTGGATCCACCACTGGTACTGAGATTGTAACACAGTTAAGTATTTATATTATACTCGCGCCCACTTCAGGGGACAAATTTTCCAGAGAGTTCACTGTGAGTCACGTTGCTTATACCAGCCCACGATTGCAATCCATCAGGCTTTAATCTCACATTTTTCATTTTCACCCATTTAATTTGCTCCACATATCTGTAAAAAAATGAGAGCATGCACACTTATACAGTAGATTGAACACAGTGTAACATTAGCAAACCATGGCGACATATAACCTCAATATAATTAGTCACAGAAAGATCAACAACTTGGATGTCAGTGGATTTATAAAATCCAGGAATCATTACCAGAGACATTCAATTTAATTTGGATCATTAGGACGGGATTGTGTTTCAGTTTAACTCCCTGAGAACTAGGTTGTTTGTCTAATGCAGTCACACTTATTATAACTGCAAATATTTCAGATTGTGAAAATTTGAAGGGCATCTAAACTTTTTTTTCTCAGTACAGTTTATTCTTTACATGATGTGGATTTGTCCATATCTCCGGTACAGTCTGTCACCCAAATGTGCTGACCTCGATCTACTGAAGGTCATACAATGATTTATGCACCTGGATTGGACGTTTCAGGCACAGCTTCACTCAAAGTTATAATAGACACGAGCAAAATAGGATGTGATGCTAGTGTGTGTTTTCTAATCTGTTTTTCTATGTCCACACTTAAACACACACAAAAAAATTCCACTTTGCAAAGAACTCTTAAAAATTTCAGTTTCTGCACCCTAAAAACAACCTTTACATGTGGACACTAGGGATGGAATGGTATGAAAATTACATATGGTCATTGTGACCAAAAGTATCACAGTTATTATTATTATCATGGTATTGTTAAAATATGCTCAAAATGTCCAAACAAAAACTTATATATACACTGAAATAATTTAACCAAGTTTCATATATATATAAAAAAATACTAAAATAAAACACAATATTCTTTCTGTAGGAAGAATCATTAAAATATTACAACCTTATGTAAACATCAAACCTACAAATATGCATCAATGATGGTAACTTATGGCCATAAGAGGAAACTACAGATAAGAACCAAGAATACTTTTATCCATACTTTACATCCAGCGTTTAAGACTATATTTTAGTTTTACAGATTTAAGAACTCATATGGAAAGAACACTTTCACTGTTTTATGTACCTTATATAGACATCAAATGTGCATATAAAGCAACTCTAATAATTTAAACAAAGTTCTGTGGCAGAAATATTAAAAACCTTTTAGAGGGCAGAGCATATCCAGAATGTCGCCTGTGCAGTTGCCTTCTGCCATGTTTTCAGAGACCAAACACTGCAAACTGCACATGACCTGGACTAATGCTTTTTCTCCATGAAATGAACAGCATCACCATGAATTTTTCAAAGTGTGGTAATCAAAGAGGGTTTTATTGATAATTAAAAATTTTAAGTCTAATACTGTTTGGAATTTTACCATAAGGTTTATCATCATACCAGTAATCATTACATCTCTAGTGGAGCCGTGGCCAAAATTTTAAGAAAACTATCAGTTTTGCAAAGTATTTGCATGAGTGTGGAATGGGTTTGGAGTAAATTAGTAATCAAGTAAAAAAGTACATAGTTGTTCAGTGTGGGACCACTGCAGCTTTCCTTTCTCGTCAATTTTCTCAGTGAAGTTGGGGGGGAATCCAGCTGAAGAAGATGGATTTCATTTCTGGACTCCCTGCTGCTGATCCAGAGGAGGCACACCATTACTCTGCTTTTATCACCAAACTCGTCACTCACTCCAGCCTCGGTCTGCTCTGAAAGCAGCTTCTGCTCTCTATCTCTGGCTAGATTTAAAATTGCCTGGGCTATTTATCTCAGACTGGGGTGTAAATAGTATTCAACATGCCGCTCCAGTAAGACAGAGTGGAATAGCCCTCGCCCGCCCATCGCAAAATTCTTGACAATAACAAAACACCCACTGCGTTAGCGGCACTGATGAGCACGATGGGACCATTCAGCGCTGTGTGCGTATAGTCTAAGCACCTGCAAAAACCGGTATTCTAGACCAGTCCTGCTGCATGTGAGCATGAAAACGGCTCCCTTTATATTTGTGTTGCTTAAATCTCCATATGAAATACGAGATGTGTTTGTTGAGGAGGTGTTGTCCCTGGCGATGGAGGACTCCATATGTTCTGCATTTGTTTACTCAGTGATTATAGGCCTCTCCACCCCGTCTGTCTGCACTGTTGTCTTAGCGGGAGCTGCACTGTCACACCAACACAACCCCTCCTCCTCTTCCTCATCTCCATCGTCACGGGAACAGCAGCCACAGGGGAGAGCTGGTCCACAGGAAATTAGGAGTGTGACAAGATAAGACCCAGCGTTCATCTGATACTGTTCCCTGGCAACCAGTAAGAACAGCAGAGAATGACAAAAAAAAAAAACAAAAGTGCAGAAAAGGTACGTGCTGATGTGAATGTAATGGGGAACCTGCCACATCAGTTTCCCACCTTTAAACTCATCTACAGATTGGGAGAGCCGCAGGACAAATCAAACATTTCACACACACTTAACAGTACTTTCTTGTAACTTGTATAAGTAAGGCTATCTCTCTAGTTGTCTGTGGTGTAGACTGTCTGGCTGGAAAGTCGATACTTTCAAGTCATTCTTCGATACAGAGCCAGGAAGAAGCATGGCTGTAGGCCTATCTCACATTGTGCTTTATGGGTTTCCACATCAGCACATTGTGATAAAAGTGTTATGAAAACGGTTGTCTCAGCTTCAGCAAGAAAACTTCCTAATTGAAAAAAATAAAATAAAAATAAACTTTTTATCTCATGACGCCCTGATTATACAGTGTCAAACATGACTTGCAGGAGGCTGAAATGAATGCGATATATGACGCAAACCTCAAAATAGGACTGCTGGTACAGAACTGTTTAGATGCTTCTGTTGCAGAGATAACCAGCAAGTTGGATGTAGGACACAAAGTCCCAGAAAACATGGACAATCACAGCAAACTGACAGGCAATTTCTGCGTCCAGCTTCTTATCACATTGAATCTAAATTGTCATTCAACTCGCTGCAGATTTAAATGAACCACAATTGTTCAGAGATGTCAACCCAGGTAAATGTTCTCTTTCTTGCTATGATTTGGCCGCTTGTGGAAACTGCCTCCTTTGTTGTTCCTTGCACTTCAAGCCCCGGTGAGACACAGTTTGGTTTGAAAATATATCAGGAGTATAAATGTTCATGCAGTGTTCATGCACCCCAGGTCTCTGAGCAGCTTTTATAGTCTAGGATTAAACATAAAGGCTTAGAGAAGGTCATCTGTGTGCAGAACAAATCAGAGCTGTAGCAATTTTATTTTTACCAATCAAATAATGGTTTGTATTGTACATATAAAAAGGTCTACATTTGACTATGTGTAACTGTGTGAGTAAAAACCCAGATATGGACAAAACTTGAAAATTGTTAAAAGCTGAAAACTGAGCTGTATATCAGTTTTATTATATTTTTTTATATGTTAAAGTGGAACTTGGTAAACCTCCCCCTGCAGTTTCAGTCGTAAAACCTACAACAATGTGCATTTGTTTTCAATAGATCTGGTGACAAGAAGGCAAAAAAAAAGAAAAATCATAAATTAAAAAATCAAAGTGGAGTGAAATGGGAAACTTTAGCCCGAGGTTAAAGTTCCAGGTGTTTGATTACATTACATGGCTCTTAGTTCTGCAGCTAAAGTTAGCAGCTCGGTAGTAACCGCTATCTGGTGTCTTCAGGCTTGATCTGAAGCTGCTTGCAATGTCAGTTCATGAATGGTGATGCCCCAATGTTTTACTGAATGTCATAGGAACCCTTGTTCCTGCTGTTGTACGTTTTTATCATGATAACTTTATTTGGAGTTGCTATTGGGCTGTTGCACTGATGTTACAGTTAGCCGAGTCCATAATGTTGGGGGGTGTTTGTACTGTTATGGGGTTTGAATTTGTAGATTACCAAAGTGATTTGATTTAGCCATACAGCAGAAGAGCTAAATGGCTAACAAATACTGCTCCCACATGCCACTATGTTCCAGCCCTGTTAGCGATTAGCGTGCTGTCATGCCGGAACTAACATACTGTACAACTGACAGTATCACACAACAGCAGCCAATAGCAACCGTCAAGGCTAATTATTATACCAGTCACTATTCAGACGAAACCAATTACACAAATCATAGATATGCACTATTTCACAATCATTTTTCATTGACAGACCGACATTTACCGAAAGAACGCCAGCCGAATACGTTTACATTTTTGTAGGAAATAAAAGCAAAGGAATGTAGTTTGGTTTAAATATTACGAAATACATTGTGAGTCAGTTTATAATCATATGTTTTCAGACCTTTTTTTAAACATGAAAACGTATCCTGTTCTCAGCTTCCTGGTTCTTAAACCCCAAAGCTTAGAGACACAACGTGTGACACTGAACAGATTGTAGCATATGAGTGTGGAGGTCTGGAAGTACTCAGTGGCAGGATTATCACTCTTCTTCTTTCCACTATCTGTGTCTCTCCCTTTATAAAGTCCTCCCTCCCTCTGTGAAAGAACAACAACCTCTGAGCTTCTTCTTCACCCTGGAAATTCCACATTTGGATGAAGACATAGGCCTTTCCCCCCCCCCAACGGTTACTTTCTTTTTTAGGGATTTCGTCATTTTAATACCACAACATGCCTCCTTACATGCTCCACCAACACCTCTTTACACTACTTTGTACTTTGCATCCATTGTTCAGTGCAGAGAAAGATGAGTGGGGTTGTTTTTAACCCTTTAACCCCTGAGACATTATTTCAGGTAAACATTCTGAACATGCATCTGTTTCAGTGTCAGAAAGGCTGCTGTGAATGTGGGCTCGTGTTCCTTTTTCTTCAGTGGTTTTGCTTTATTGTGTCCTTTATGTTTAGTTGTGCCAGACACAACAAACCTTGTCCCTCACAAATATTTTTGCTCTTAACCCTTTGATGCATACTGGTCACTACAGTGGACAGTTATTCTACAGCTGTTCTCTTATATATTCATAGGTTTTGTTGTTTTAGTTCCATATCAGTCAGTCAATCCCCAGAGGATGCATTTATTTTCTTTCCCATTTCTGCTTTTAGAACACTGAATCCTCTTAGATCTGTAGCCTGTATCTGTATATAATTACCCAGGTTGACAATTACAGTGTGATTAATTATGTTCCATACAGTATACATATATTTAACTTTTCTGAAAAACGACGGTGCAGCACCGCATTAAATAATTAAATAAAACCGGTCGATATTAATGTGTGCCAAGTCATCAATCTACTTTCTGTCACAGTTTCAGAATCAGTATATATGTTGGCCTGGTCACCTCCCATTACAATGGAGTCGACTTCATCCTCACAGCCTCACCATTACGACATAATGCTCTCACACATCATTTATTGATTTACTGATTATCCCCCAGAGAATTAGGAGACACAAGACCATTCTCAGCTTATTGAGGCTGTTACAATGTGGTTTTCACTCAGACAATTCAAATACAGACAGAAAAAGGAGATTCCGTTCTGGGTGTCGATGCTATTGTAGAAGCTATTGTGCTCGATTAGATTGTCACTCATATGCATGTCCTGCAGTTGCTGAAATGCAACCTGTAGGCCAATGCAAATGAGTATGTCACTCAGACTGAGGCACGGCTTCTAATGTTTCTCCATATTTAGCGGAGGTGGCTGACAACCAAATGAAACCAGATCACAACCATGTGCAAAAATGTGTGCCAGGTGTCATTTTTAATTACAACACAACAACAAAAACCCATTGGGCTGAAAGGCAGCGTGATAAATTGTTCTGACAGGTGATTTTTCTAGTCAGTGGACATGCAGGAAGAAAGAGAGCATCTGTTCACATGTGCAGGTCTGCTTTGAAGGAATCTATTTCTGTATGTTTTTACATATGTTCTCATATATGCACAGTGATGAAAGTAGGCCATCAGTACGACTAAGACTGTAATTGCAGATGAAATTTAATTGTCTAAATTGATTTATTCCCGTCTTTAACTGCACAGACGACACGTGGCATACATCAAGAATCAATTCCATTTTCTCTGTGTGTACAACGATTATCTCAGCAATCCATTCCCTCTTACACAGTATATACACAGTGCCGTAAAAGGAAGACAGACAGTATTTCATTGGACCATCTTTAGCTTTGATCATGGGACGCAGTGCTTATGCAACAGTACGTATTTCTATCTGCAGCTACACTACTTTTTGGTAAACATCTTGTATTGATGACATATTTGGACCACTGTGTGATGTCTCGTAAACCACATCTCAAAGATTCTCATTGAGGTTCAGATCTGGACTCCGGTGTCCAATACATGTGTGGAAATTATGTTGCATATTTCCTGTACCATTATTTCACACTCTGAACCTCACAAATCTTGGTCTTGCCATCATGGAATATTACAATGTCATCAGTGAAGAAAACCACGCACCTATTTTAAGATCTGCTCATTCAGCATAATTATTTATTTTTGGACACTTAATATTGCTCAACCTAGACTTGACCAACTGAACCAACAACCAGATCATAACACTATTCCCACAGGCTTGTACTGTAGGTACTAGGCATGATGGGTAATCACTTCATCTACCTCTCAAGAGCAGAATCAATCTGGACTCATCAGATGGCATGACCTTTTTCCACTGAAACATAGTCCAAACTTTATGTCCTGGAATGAGAGGCTACTCATTTCATCACTTAAAGGGTTACAGAACACTGTAACCCTTTCATTAAAACCCTGTAATTCATATTTAGTTTGGAAGGGTCTGAAATATTTAGTTTAGGTGATTTTTTTCCACCCCGTATCCTTTGATCAAGTATAATGATGAAACCTCTTTTGAAACAAACCAGAGTTATATACTGGTGTTGTGGCAAAATTCTTGTAATGGAAGTTAATTTCAGTGAACTGTGTGACATTAGCCAAGAAATGAATGAGGGGAAAGAGATGGCGGGGATGAGAGATTAGATGAGATGAAAGACATGACATGAGATGACAGATAAGATGAGATTAGATGAGACTATGAGAAATTTCACAATTGACAGCACAAAACAGAGCAACAGAAAGTGCAGAGAAAGACAGGAATTGGGGGAAAAATGCAGAGAGAAAGGTAAGACATTTAGTGTTTATATGAATATTTATTAAAAAAAAGTTTTGAAGTAAAGAAAATAAAAATTATAATATTAAGATATTAAAAGGAACTTTTTTTTCCAAACTCTGGGATAAAAAAGGAAAAAAGGGAGAATAAATACACTGTTTATGTCTTCAGTCAGGGAACTGACATTGAGTACAAATAAGCCGTTACTGTGGCACCAGCCTTGGGACCTACAACAAGAGCTGCATAGCTGATGTGAAACTGGGCACTACCAAACTTTGTGAAGCGAAACTCAGACAAAACTGCGGTGCGTATCACTGGCCCTGAACAACTTCATGATCGAGTCCAGCCACTGCTCTGTTGCAAATATTAAGGGTTCTGTTGTGAACCTGGGTATTATCGCTGGCAGTCTGCTCAGCTTTGGACAAAACAAAAAAACAAGTGGTGCGATCACACCTCTACCAGCTGTAAAGTTATCTCCTGGAAATGCACAGAAAATGACTTTTACTTCCACATGTCTGAACTTTTTTCTCCTTCCATCTTCAACTTCAGTCTGGTTTAAACGTCTAAGCTCCTCCAGAGTCGAGGGTGAGGTGAAATCACCATCTTCTGTATCAGCCTCTTTGCTTCAGAAAAGGTCCAATTAGTATTTGATCTATTGACACCTTTAGCTTTAAATCCTCTCTAAATACACATTTTATAGACTTGTCTTTAAACCTGACAGCTGGTCTTATTAGAACAGTTAAGTTAAGTTGATAAATATGACACAGATTTAGCAGTTTTGCCTCTCTAAGTTACCACAGTGGACCTGAAATGACACAATCAAGATTACTATATTTGGACATGTCGCTCAATTACCTACCTCAATTACTCTCTATAGCACAGGTGTCAAACATAAGGCCCGGGGACCAAATGCGGCCCACCAAAAGGTCCAATCAGTGGTGTAAAAATCATTTTAATTTACATACAGAATAATTAGATCTCAGTTAGGTCAGACCAGTAAAATATGATCATAATCACCTATACATTTTTGTTTAAAATTTTGTTTTACTGTAAAAAGGGAAAATTACATGAAAATCTTTATATTGACTTTGACTATTGACTTTATATTATATTGAATAACCTGAACAAATATGAATAACATTAAGTGTCTTAAGTGAAATTTGACCAATATTCTGCTTCTTACTAAATGTTTTATGTATTTGTAATTGTAATGTATTTGTTATTGAGGCAAACTGAGGCAAAATATTGTTAAAATCGCTATTGTTTTTCTTAAGATATAGCAAGTTGATCATGTTATTCAGATTTTTAATGAACTGCTGTAGATATAAACATTGTGAATGTAATTTTGCCCTTTTTTTTCACCATTATTATTTGACTGATCCGGCCCATTTGAGATCATATTGGGCTGAGTGTGGCCCCTGAACAGAAAAAAGTTTGACACCCCTGCTCTATAGCATAGGTTGGTGTAAAAAAAAAAATGCCCTCATAAGGTCTTATAAAGTCTACTTGTATTGTTCTGGACCGGTTTTTATCTTAATTTGATGCCATCTATGGAAAGCACTTTGTGTTCTTGTTCAGTAAAAATAAAATTATCATCACCTATAATCATCCTCATTTTACATTGATTACTTGTTTTTTTCACCATATTTCTTCCATCCCAAAGCGTCTTCTTGTTTTCATCTATGCTTCAATTAAATTGTGTCAAGTGCTTTTCAAACTTTTGTTTTCCATCTCTGACCTTTTCACAGAAGACTTAGAGATGTTTTTTTGTTTTTTTTTTCTTTGGAATTGAATTGATTAACGGTGAAGTCTCAGCAGGATATCCTCTTAGTGGAGAAGAGGCAGACATTATAGGTGCACTTAGCAAAAAGGACAAAATCTCACTGAAAATAGATCCTCAACACACACACACAAACTAAAAAGGAACACCGACCTTCAGGTCAGCCTTCTCAGACAACAACAGCTCACAGTTGGGAACCAATCAAGACCATGTGACAAAGGAACTGACAGAACCGCATTTTCTCAGAGACATTTAGATTTTGCATTTAATATTCCCCATTGCCATGATAATGACAGTTTGAGTGTTCAGAAGAGCTGTTGGCAAATCTGTGCTGCCATTCAAAGTTCAACAGCTTTTATTTGCTATGGAGATTACAGCTAACACCGGCAATCACCCCGAATGTCGTCATCAAAACAAAACAAATCTGAGCATTAAAAAGAGCTGCAAAGAACTCATTCAGACTTTCAGACACAATGACATTCATGAAATATCACCAAGTATGACTAGAATTAAAACTGTCAGAAACACAAGTGACTCAGTGGAGAAAGATTAAACAAGAAATTACTTCAGGGTGGGGTAAAAAAAATCAATCTGTGAGAACTCAACTTTTTAAAATAAAAATAGATCAGTAAGCAGTGGCAGAAAAAGTGAAAACCTACTTACTACATAATGATAAAATTTAACAACTTTCATCACTTTTGCTGTTGTCACTACTTATAAACAGTATATATATATAAACATGGCAACATACTCACAATCTGGCCTTTAGTAGTAGTAGTGGTAGTAGTACTTAGTACAGCTACTTGTTTGAAAAAATACTCTCATAAAAGTAGAATTACTGATTTACTCCTTTGCTTAAATAAAAGTATAACTTCTCAATTGTAATAAAGTACAAAACTTAATTTTTTGCCACAAATGAAACAATAATTACTTAACCAGGCAAAACCATAGCATTTTCTGTTCTCCATTTCTACAGTGAAAGGTTCTGACTAGAGTCCTGCAGCAGGTTCAATATTCGAGAGGTAACCTGCAAAACCATGCAGGCAAGGGTAAAAGACATACGTATTTTACAAACTGTCACATCCATCTATTTTGAAAAAGTAACAAGCCTATTCTGAGAATGTAAGGAGCATAAATACAGATATTATAGATATAGATAGATATTATAGATATTACAGATAATACAGATATTTATGCCAAAATGTAGGGAATAAAAATAAAAAGCTGCCAGAAAAATGAATCCTGAAGTACAAAAAGTATGTAAAAAAAAAAAAGTACTTTTTTACTTCTCACATCATGTAATAATTTATCAAACTAACAAACTTGTCAAATCTACTGTATAAAACATCCTGAAGGACTCATTTTACTGATAAGAGATAGGTATAGGCCATGAGTCAATAAAGAAGAACATACATTATTATTCCATCAAAAATGATGGTTATACAATTAAGTATTTAAGACTGATAGTCTTTTCTAACTTTTGCCATGTTTCCACTAGTACTGGCTTAACTCAACTCTGTGTTCCTAGAGAGCATTTCCTACCGGATAGTAGTGACTTTACCTGGACGTCATAGCAGGGTGGTGCATAGTTATGTGTCATCTTCTTTGGGAATTGTTGATAAACTCATTCAGTTCATGGTGACTCAACTGAAATGGTCGTCTCAATAGTCTGCACTTATATAGCGCTATTCCACCTTCATGGTGCTCAACGCGCTTTACATTAGCCTCACATTCACCCATTCACACACACACACTCATACACCAGTAGGTTTCTAAGGTTCTGTCAGTCCTACTGTGAGCTTAAGTCAGGGTTCAGTGTCTTGCCCAAAGACACTTCAACATGTGGACAGCCAGAGGCAGGACGCAAACCGTCAACCTCTTGGTCATTGGGCGACCAACTGAGGCACAGTTTTGGGCTGCATTCATGTGGATTACTGTCAACATCCATATCTGTATTTTGGAAACTGGTGGGTCACAGAGATAACTATCTGACCAATCAATGCAGGGTTTATACATCACGTTGTAGTATCACTTGGAACCTCCACGGAGGTGATGCCCAAGAACTAGTATCGCGTACTATATTCCAGGTCCTTTTTTTGTAATAGAAAAGCAAAAAATTCTGTATTCTATTCTGTATATCGTTATATTTGTATATTTGTACAGTTGTTTTTCATCTTTGTACAGTCTTAAGGGGAATGTCACTTTCATTCCACTGTTGATGCACATCCCCATGTGACAAATTAAGAATTCTGATTCTGAAAAAGTACACGTCAGTGGAAACGTGCCATAACTTTGTGTGATAGGGCTGAAAGTTTGACATGTCCAAAAAGTGCCTTAATGGTTCAGCTTGATCTGGACTAAGACTACCTCTTTTTGGGCAAAGATCAGCTGTCTGGTCTATATTGTGGAGCAGAGGAGGTTTAACACCTGTATCTACATTTGATTTAAATGAAACTGGAGATCTGGAAACTGCAGAACAAACCAAGTATGAAAGCATCCATGGACATGTTATGTTGGTTCTTCGCTTGTCAACATCTGTAGATCCAATGTTCAGACAGACTTCCATTCAATCATACCACAGTGCCAAAGTGCCACGATCTAGGAAGACCTTACGAACAGATGTTGACATCATCCCCACATTTTAAACCAATTCAACACCTAAGAAATATGCTCAAAGTGACAAGTGCTGGCATTCCAGTTCTGTTGGCCTAGTTTCATTATTTTAATCCAAATGTCTCATGTTCAGCAGGGTGTCAGGTTCACCGCTGGGTGCTGCCACTACAGCACGATTACATAAAAGCTACGTGTCACTCCGCATCACATATTAGATCGTCTTCTCTCCATGAGGCCTCAAGTCTCACTTCTCTTCCTTTCTCCTGAACCATTCCTTCAGTGCTTAAATATACAGGCTCAACTGTGGTTGTAGCCAGTTATAAAGTCTCCCGTCTTCACTGAAACACTTTTAGGCATGATGTATTTTCTTAGATGTCTGCAACATTACCGTACACTCCTGCTGTGAGTATTTTATTCTGGAGATTTGCCTCTTGTTATCAACACTGGTCTGTCCTATTCTTATGTGTTATCGGTACCTGAAGGTGCCCACTGTGAAAATTCAATGTCTCTGATTCTAGTCTGGCAGCTTGGATTTTAATCCTAGGGAAAATCATACAATCACACTCTACCAGAGATCAACACCATCTACACCACCTGTGCAACCAACACCTTCCCGCTCACCATCTTTTCCACCTGATGTCCTCAGGAAGAAGACACTGGTCCATACGAGCCAGAACATACGAGACTGTCCGACAGTCTGTACCCATAGGCTGAGAGGCGACTGAACTCTGTTCTATCTCACAGAAAACAGCTCGAAACAAGACAACTATAATGTAATTTTTCACAAAACAGACAATGCATTCAAACATAGTGGTGACGATGGAAGTTAACCTTTAACATATCCTACTGTAGTTAGTGTAGGAGTCATTTGGTTTTGCAGGGTGTAGAGCTACAGTATGTACAGAACTGTATAGCCTGTCCTGTCTCATTTCACCACTTCGTATCTTAGGAGGTGAAGTGAGTCACTGTGGTGTCCAGTTTGCCTTCAGTCCGATATGAGGAGAGCCGTTGCCAGAGGATGTATTGTAACCTCTTGTTAATCATGTGGAAGAACAGGTAGTCTCTAAGAGGAACAGTAAACAACAGTAAACATAACGTTGGCTGAAGCTCTTGCCAACTGACTGTTATCAGCACCTTGACTCCACTTCTGCCAAAACAACATGGAAATGGAAGCAATGCCAGGTTACATTTTGCCACTGGAAAAAAATAAAAAATAAATAAATGTGATGCATAACTCATTTTCAGTGTTTATTCTAGCCAGGAAAGTTGGCTCCGTAGTAACTATGTCTGCTGTTTTGTTGAGTTGCCTCTTAGTGAAATTATCTGAATATATTTTAGTCACAGTGTTTGACTTTAATGTGACAATTCAAGATAAACTCTAACATTTCTGGCTCATGAGCAAGAAAGAATAACACAGTGAATGGAGAAAGTAAACAGCAATAGTTTTTTTTTTTAAAGCTGTATATCAGAAAAAAAACATTAAAAAGTTTCATTTTCTTTTTCATAACGGTTATATTCTAAAGTACATGACAGTTTTTAGCCAGGAGTAAAAAAAAGCAGCAAAAAAGGAAGAAGACCAAAAAGAACCATTGTCCCTTCATTTTTCTATTCATTTTATATTGTTGTACCTATCAGCAGGACCCTATCATAAAAGTTATAGTAGTATACTTATCAGATCTCTTACTCTCTTATTGCATTGTAAGTTTTATTGCTCTTGTAAAGCTTGAAGACTGCATATTCCTTTTGCATTTGAATATATATATATATATATATATATATATATATATATATATATATATAAAATACAAATATTTGATTCCTTTTTATTGTTTCATGTATCCTGTATTCTTTTCAGATTTTTTTTTTTTAATATTGTGATTTTTTTTGTGTAAACACTGTTTTATGTCCCACTGTGGGTTCCTTTTGTTTATGTAAATCACAAATTGGTGTCTGAATGCACTATGTAAATAAACTTACAATTGTATTTCTATGTATAATCAGGAAACAACAAACAGCCTATTCCTTATTAATCTTCTAGAAGGCTTTTTTTCTCCTTTCCTAATCCAATAAAAACTGAATAAAGTTCATGGTATGGTGCATCTACACTGACATAGTAATATCAGAGCCACCTTCACATAATAGCAGCTGGATTTTACACACAAGCCGTGATTATGATAATACAGTGCACTTTATATTCATGAAGTGAGTGTCAATCAATCCATGGAGACACCTGCATTTTTAAATTACTCGTATTGTTATTTTTTATCATTTGGATTTTTTTTAGAAATAGACTGCACTTGTATAGTGCTTTTCCACCTTCATGGCGCTCAAAGTGCTTTACATTAGCCTCACATTCACACACACACACACACGCACACACACACACACCAATAGGTTTCTCAGGTTCTGTCTGTCCTACTGGAAGGGTACAGCGTCTTGCTCAAGGACACTTCAACACATGGACAGCCAGAGTCAGGACGCAAACCACTGACCCTTCAGTCATTGAACGACCCGCTCTACCAACTGGCCTACAGAAATTCACCTTTATATAATTCTTAATTGTCTTCTTATCTTGTTTGCAGTCTTTTATGTACCTTTTGCTGAGCTCTTGTAACTCGTTTTCATTATTCACTTCATTGGTTTATTTGTCTCAAACTGAAAATCATCATTTTTTAAAAGGATAAAATCAAGAAGTAAATTACATAAGTACCTGTTAATACTCATTACTCACAGAGAAAGCAACAATTAAAATACATTTAACATAGGTGTGCATACTGTAAGAATGAATTCATAAGGAATGAAGGAACAGAAAGAAGCTAAACCTTCTCTAGTCCTGTCTCTTCTTTACCTTCAGTGTCAGATTCATGAACAATTATATGTTAATTATCAGATTAATTTAGAAGAAGGAGTAGCTTTTTTGTTTGTTTGTTTTGACTGCAAATGGAAAATAAATGGCAAATAAATTGGATCTTGATTCTTGAATACAGGAACACAGAACCAAACACAAAACACAATTTCAGCAATTTTTAGAGACCCCTGATACTTCATAAATCATGTTTTAGAGATGGGTATCCAAGCGCTACATGGCTCCCCTGCATATGCTTGCACTTTGAATAAATCAGACACTTCATTTCAATTCAATTCCTTCAGGTAGGGAGCGGTATCATAGCGTATAGGAGAATCTATGCGTGCAAATATTTTACACCTCGCCTGTTCGCAGCAGTTGTCACGTGTTGCATACAAACACATGACCCCTGACCTCAACATTAGTATGTGGAAGTCAGTACATTTAGCATGTCCACAGGCGTTCAGGCGGTCAGACAGGCTGTCAACTCCCATCAGCCCCTGTTCATCTGTGATTCAGCAGCTGCATGTAGATCCATGGTGTGTGTGTGTGTGTAAGGGGGGGGTCAAGAATACAGGAAAAAAGAAAGGGGGGGGGGGGTTAGAAAGAAAAGGCGGAGGAACACAAGCCGCATGTTGGGTGCGTGCTGAGGTCGGGTCTACTCATTCCCCACTGGCACTAAAACTGCATTGAGCATCAAGACGCTAACGACAAGATGACAAGGAGGCAAAAGTCACGGGCAGACAGGTTAAAGGAGGCCCAGATTTAGTGGGAGAGCTCAGTCACCTCCCCCTCGGACCCTGCTGACTTTTACAAATTGAATAAAGTTGCTCATTCACAGCCTGACTCCGCAGCACCGTCATCATAACACCTTTTGAGGCTACAGTAAAATGCAAGGACTCGTATGTGTGTGTGTGTGTGTGTGTGTGTGTGTGTGGTCCTGACTCCAGGCTCTGTGATTAAACCCTTCTGCTCTCTGTTTGACATAGTTTCACTCTGACATCTGAGGTCCCGTGTGACAACCCAATGCCTGCTGGATTGATGACAAAATGACATGCAAGACTTGACTGAAGAAAAGATTTCGGGTAGTACAAAGCACTAAAAAAAAAACAAAAGAGGAAAAAAAAGGGTTGTGTTTGGTTAATTAGTCTTAGTTTTACTTAAAAAAAAGGAAGAGAATGAGTCAAAGCTTTTGAGCCAGATTTCACCAGTGGCAAACTAAAATAATGTCATGCATAATATTCCACTGTTTTTCTTATTTTCCATTTATGCAACACATTCTCAAGGATTTTCAGTTTCATGTATGCCTGTTGAGTCATTCTCCGTTGTCAAATTCATTCTGACTGAGCTTATGACCCCCTTGGCTATGATGTAGGGAAATTCTTGCACATTTTATAGAGGAGTGGAATCACTTATCCCTTATGTTTTAATCAGTGTTCTGACAAACTGTGGATGCAGTGGCTGTTTGTTTGGACTTGTACAGATTTAACCAATTCTTTTCCACCTAATATATATTCATTTTCACTTATTTACCAAGTTTAAAACTGAGGAAGAATGATGTAAAATTAATTAATAATAGCACATTTAAGGATAATAACCTCTTATTTTAGTATGTGGCTAACACCTTAACTACATACACCACTCACATTAGCTTTGGTAGTTCTTGGTCAATTTTTGTTTTGTTGCTAAGGAATAATCTATAAAAGCAAAGCAAAAATGTAATTATAGAAACTTGTTTTCTTTATCTGATTTATTCTAAATAGCAAAAAGGTACACGCTTCTTGATTGCTACTATTTGACTTCTTTGGACAACATAATATTCAAGGAAGCAAAAAATAAAACATTAGTAAAAATACGAAAAAAAGAGTCATTCAAAAAAAGAGTGAGAAGAAATGTAGCTTAACTTCTTGGAATAGTGAGGTTAAGGTTAAAGATTAATTTACTTCATTATCTCTGCAGGGCCTCATGTCAGCATTTGACATACACACAGTTCCTAGCATTAGTATTTTGTAGATCTGGAGCAGTGAACGGCCATTGTAGTGGCTCAAGGATGAACTCCAGACCTTCATTAGCACCGTGGCAACAGGCACTAACAGGGTAATTAATCTATTTAGACCTGTTTCTGATGGTGGTGGGGGCTGAACCCACAGAAACCCTATGCATCAATGGGAAAACAGGCAGAAACAAGTAAACTCTATTAACCTATAGAGACCCGCTGCTATTTTTCTGGCCATTCCAACATTTTTTTCTCTATAGTGTAATCTATAATATTTATTAAGTGATTTATCATCACTTATTAAGACATTATCCACTCTATTGAGCCTTTTTTCAGTGAATATCGTGTATTTTTCTATAATTTACTGATCATGTGGATGTTCATAAAAAGTCAGATTCAAGTTGACGTGTATCACATCAAAAAAAGAAGAAAATACAACTTTTTCGGTAAAATATATCATTAACCTAATATAAAACAAATGTGTCAATCCAGTGTCATTGATCAAATTTCATGGGTTACTGGGGAATCAATGTTGTAGTAGATGACAGTGTTTCCACAGTAATTACGCCCATCAAAATGTGAAGAACTGCATTTTGCACCCATTATTTATATGGATTGACAGAATTAGTGGATCAGCAGGTATTAAACATTTTACATTAATAGTGGGCGTTGGGTGTTTTGGGTGTTAATGGCTGTTTGGGTCTTTATGGGTTAATAGAAAGGGCTTTGGTCTGCACTTTCTGAGTACTGTTCTAGTCAACTAATGTCATCAAATTTATATTTTTAGTTGCATTCAAATAAGTTTTTGTAAATATATTTGACATCCAGGCTTACAGTGAAACAGGCCTAAAATATAGAGCTACTAGGAAAGGTAGAAAAAAGGAATAAAAAGACAGAGTGATGAGGGCCACATTGTTAGATATAGGTTGAGAGGGTTCAACATCATCATTACTGTTATGCAAAACAGCAAATTAAGTGGAAAACACAAAAGTGGATTAATCAGCATCATCACAGACAAAATGACCACATGTTCTAACATCAGCTGAAGGATGATACTGGATAATGTGACTGTTGCTCTGTAATTATGACCCATCATCAATAGGGAGCACACAGAAAAACTGTTTTCCATTATGTGTAATAAGCAAAGCAGCTACACTGTTCTTTTGGTTGAGTGGCTCATCCAGGAAATCACAAAGGTTGCAACCAAGTAAATAGTTTAGGTCCTACTTTTAGATAATTACTGCAGTGATTCTGATCTTTCAGCTGCAACCAGTTCAGTGAATAGCTGACTATCTTTTGTAGAGTGTAATGATTGGACTATTTTTCAATGATAAATGTTGATGTGATCTGATGATATTTCATTTTGCTACAGTCAAATCTCCATTATATGGAAGCACATCTGTCTCATCAGATTTGGAATTATAAAAGCCACTCAACTTCAAGCACTTAATGAGTCTAGACTAGAGTGATCAAGAGGTGGAAGAAGTGATTACAGTACAAGCCTGTGGGGAAAGTACAGTCCCCAAAATGGTGAAAATAAATGTGGTACTATATGAGGTTACTTGTGACTGTAGTTTTACTGTAGGTGGCTTAGCGGTTAGTGCTCTTGCCTCATAGCAAGAAGGCCTGGGTTCCATTCCCGGACCCTGCAAGCCTTTCTGTGCGTTTCTGTCCCTGTGTCTGGATGGGTTTCCTCCGGGTGCTCCAGTTTCCCCCATCACCCAAAAACATGTTTGTTAGGGTACAAATCCTCCAGCCAGGTGAATCTGACCATTAGCCTGGCTCTACAACTGGAGATGGGCTCCCGGGCACCGCACATGGTTGCCCACTGCTCCTTACAGGTGCCCCAACGGCATGAAGGATGGGTTAAATGTAGAGGGCAAATTCCATTGTACAATATATATTGACAAATAAAGTACTTTACCTTTTACACCATAATCAAAACGAAAGGCAATCCAAGTACATATTAGAACATAATAGTTTTGATATTTAGAATTTAGAACTAATTTACCTAGTCCTATGTTTGTCATTTGCACCTCAGTCAAGCTACATGTGGAAGTTACATAAAACTACCAAAATAAAAAAAAAAGTCTTCACTTTTAGATGAAGTCTAAAATGGCAGAAACAGAACTGCCAGCTCTCAACTAAGGTGAGAAAATAATTACTGTTTGTGTTTAAGCACATCAGTCATACTTCAGTTAGCACAAGCAGACAGCGGAGAGAAGTAAATTAAATATGTTATCGCATAAGTATAAACACTTCACAGCAGTGTTCAATAAAAATATGCTGGTGGAAGTTGACTTTTTGTGGCAGAAATTACAGCATTGTCAGACAGTGATAAAACAACACAAACAATCAGGGCTTTATTCTATTTATGAATGCCATATGCAGAGCACAAGACACAGGATGCTTCTCATTTTCCTCATGGTTGTCATAAATTACCTTTTGTTAATCATTAATGCAGTCTCCATGTTAACGTAACGCAATGATGAGTGGACAAATACACCACTTTCTACAGACTGGTTACTGCAAATAACAACTATAATGAAACCTATTTCACAGAGGAAGAGCCAACACGTACACAGTGTGAGAATAAAGACTAATAAGGTGAAATAAAACAGTCATTCAGTTTGACGATCCGGATATAAAGCATCATTTTAGTACAGTGCAAATAGGAGTGGGTGAGTTAATACTGTAATTGATCTTATATATTTTTACAATTTCTCATTTCCCTGAATTGTGGAGTTTATCATTGCACTCCTGCTTCCAAACTCACACTAGAATTTACAGAGCATTTAATAACATGGATCGATGCTGTGTCAACAGTCCATTAAAGCTGCATAGCCTAATATTTCAAATGACTGTACTCTAACATGATGAACAAGTAAACAGTTCAAATGGAGTAATAGCACGGCTAGCATCAGATTTGTTAATTAAACCACATATTAATGACTGAAGTGTTTGAAGAGTTGACAAACTAAGAAAAACCAAAGGGGGTGTTGTGCTATAGTACGTATCCCTGCTAACAATTGTTTCCCCTGGCAACAGGAGCATACTTTCTCATATATATCTCAGCCTTCTATGAATAGGAAGCCCATTTCTGCCAAACTCCTCACAACAAGTCAAAATTATGAGCTTAAAAGTTAGAATTATGAGAAGAAAAAGTCACAATCATGAGACAAATAGTCAACATTATGAGATAAAGAATCATTACAATATAAATGTCATAATTATGAGATGAAAAAAAGCATAATTATGAGATAAAAAGTCAAAATTGCGAAATAAAAAGTCACAATTATGAGATAAAAGTGAAAATTATGAGATGGAACTCACAATTATATGACAAAAAGTCCAAATTATGAGATCAAAAGTCACAATTATGAGATGAAGTCAAAATTACACTATAAAAAGTCACAATTATGAGATAAGAAATAAATAATTATAAAGTTGAACAGATTCTGAGAAGAGATACGTACCATGGAACAACAGGAAAATGCAGGAGAGGAGACTGAATGTTCATCTTTCATTGATTCAAAGACGGAATTAGGCTCCAAACATCACATGACTTAGTTGTCAGGACAACTAACATTATGGCAGTAAACATCTTCGCACCATCAGAGTGCACATCTCACTTCAGCTTGCGTGAAATTCAGATTTATATGCAGAAATTGGACAGATTAAATATAATGGACCTGTACAATGCCCCTGGGGTGATTTTCAAAAGTATCTCCTCAGCTGAAAAAGACGTCCCTGATTTACATTATGCTAACATCTACAGCTACCTCATCAGCTTCCCATCAGTTTAGTCAGGGAACTCCCTGAGGGCCTACAAGAGGCTGGAGGTTTACAAACGGACTCAGTCTGGCTTTGTTTCAAACATTCAGTTGTGGAATATTAAATCCAAAAACTGCAGCATCACCACTGGAAGTGTAAGTGTTAAATGATTTCAGTTTAACAATACTAAAGTTCGGTATCATTTAAAATAAATAGCTGAGGGCATCAATAAGTCTTAGACGTCACATAAGCACGCACAAAGCTATAAGAAAACAGAAGATTTATTATTTTATGTTGATGCTCACTCCGTTTAAAATACTCAATAAAATCATTTTTTATTAGATAAAAAACAAATATAACGACAATGATATACTGAAATTTCATATTGCACTTTAATCATGAAAATAGATGAAATAATGTGCCATTTACTTTGTCCTCAACAACACTATGCTATATTTAGAAAATAAGACAATTCCAAATCTTATCATGGATCGTGATAGCGATTCTAAACATTACGATATGATCTTTCATTAAAATTGCAGACCCCTAAGGCCCAAGATATAAGTAGGAAATATGTAAAGCGAACCATTGCACTATAAGGAAAAATATCTGGCAAAAAAATACGGAGCAGCAACAGCTCAGAAATATTTCAGTTTGATTAGAGCGCTATAACATCTCATTTACATGCAGGACTGTGAGAGCACACTCATATATGACTGTAACAAGCTGTGACGAATTTGAATCTAAATGTGAAATGTGTATTTATGGTTCTCATGGCCTGAACTGTAACAGACACACACATGTGATCATGCACAGGCGAACACACCAAGCCTGTGGGATCATGTTTGAGCTCATAATTGAGGAAAACTGCAAACCTTATAAGACGCTTAGAGTAAACCCAGAGCAGAGCTTTAGCCTTATCAGAGCTGCACTCGTCACCCAAGTTCAGCTGCGGTGGGTTCCATTTACTGTTCAACTTCCTCTTTTATTTAAGCCACGGCATCTTTGCTTCTTGATCTGCATCAGGTGAGGACCAGAAATGAAAAACAAAGGAATGAAAACACATCTAAAAAGGAAACAACCCTTTCACATTACATTAACTGGAATATTTTTAATTTCATGGTTGGATACCAGACGTGTGAAGCTTAAATGTTATCTGGAAATCAATGTGATGGTTCTTTTACGCAAGGAAAAAAAAAAGAAAAAAAGGAAAGAAAAAGTGAGTGTTACATAAAGCGTTTCCATAAAGATCCATGCATGAAGCCAATAATCACTTGACTGCTGTGGTCAGCCCGTCTTTGAGAACACAGGATGTTTCTGTTGCCACATAAGCAACACTCAGTCTCACTGATCTCTGCTATCCTCCCCCGCTGGTTTAATTATTGAATCCCCGAGGATTATTTGTGCAGCCGCTATTGGAAAAAAATCTACGCTCGGTGGGGAGTTCAAACTAGATGAAACCCCAACAGACAATTTACTAAACCAGCCTGATGGAGAAGTGAGTGTTTGATGACCGCTCCAGCTTCAGTCAAATGACCTGTTCTGGTCATTTTACAACCAGCTGAGTCACTGTCTAACATGTTAAAAGAATGATACGTGTTCGTTTTAGATGCATCTGAAGCTACTTAGTGGAGTCATTTTAACAGCTGAGAGGAAGGTTCCAGCAGGATTCCAACATGTAAAATTTCTGTAGGAAGAGGAGGAGGGAACGACGGCCATAAAAGCATGTGTGTCTCAATACTCAGTCACATTAACCGTTTATTGGGCAGGTGACGATTTTTGGTCATTTCCACGCATATTACAAGAAAGTGACAATAGTTACAGTGATGACTTGGGGTATGTATTGGCAAGAATCTGACGATATGATACATATCGTAATACTAAGACTGTGATGCAGTGGCGGACTTTCAATTAGGGAAATCCAGGCAATTGGCCCCCATCAAATCCGCCCTCTACTGTATAGGGGCCCCCAATCTGACCAGCCCAGTCACAGTAAACACACATACAAACAAAAGAAACTCATTTTAATTTGTTACTGATGTAAAGTAATAAAATGTTTTTCTATGGGGAAAAAAAACACTAAATATCTGCAGAGTATATCGAATTAATGTCTAAATAATACACACATACTGTACTGTAACTCCCATATGTTACCACACACACTCTCTCTCTCTCTCTCTCTCTCTCTCTCCCACTGTTTTGCTTGTCAGTCATTCACTCTTATGGAATGGTGATGGCAACATGGAAAATGGACATTTGAAGATTGATGACTTAACAAGTCTCCCTCTCTTTCTGTCTGTCTCTCTCTCTCTCTCTCCCCCTTTCTCTCTCTCTGTTTCTCTTTCATCTCAATTTACAGCGAGGGTATAACCGGTGCCAAGTAGGGATGATACAGTGGTAATAACTCCATTGCAGTCCCATTTGAACTATGAAACACCCGGAATGAGCTAAAGTAAATAAATAATGTAACCCGAGACACACAAGTGACGCCACCTCTGCACACACAGAGTCAAGAAGCTTTAGCTCTTTGCTTTAGCTTAGGTACTTGGTACTCAGCAGTTTATAGCAAAAAGTTATGTCGGAACTCTTGTTTTTCATGATCGCTACAATGGTTTGAATGTGTGCATACCCTCAGCCCTTCCAGGAGGCTTATGGGGCCTGAGATAGGAAACTTAATGAATGGTATTCAATGGGAAATAAAATGTTAAAATCGAATCTGCTTTGTCATGTGGCCTGAATCACACACATCTTGAACCTCATAATAAATGACAATAGTTGATGTACATTTCAACTGCTTCTGTTAACCAACGGCTGATTCATTTGCGAGTAAAACCCGTTAATAATTTAGACTACATGCCTGGCGCGCATGTGACGTCACGACAGACTCAACACCACAGCTGAGCGGAGTGTGACGTCACATACACATAGTCTCTTACTAAGCCCACATAAAACCTAATGTCACATTTGTACACAAATGTAACCCCCCTTCCCCCAAAAAAAGGGGGAGGCAAGGAGAATTGTTTGTTTCTTTGTTCAAAAGTGAAACAGGCGCAAAACTATTCACTGAATTAATACTAAATTGGATGATAGTGACCCAGAATAGATCTCAGTACATTTAGAGGAAAAGTGGGTAAAAGTGAAAAAAATTTTCCTAATTTTTTAAAATCTATATTTTTTCCCCCACATTTACTTATAATGGGTGAGATTTCACATGTGTGTAGCAGCAAAACTACAATAATTGTTGAATTCATACCAAATAGAGATTGTAGATTGCAAGTGACCCAGAAAAGATGCGGTTACATTTTGGAAAAAAGTAGGTCATAGTAGAAAATTCTAAGGAATTTTTAAATTTAATTTTTTTCCCGCACAAATTTCATTTCTATAAAACTTTTTTTTTTTTCAATGTACAGTACTTCTAACTCAGCACATATGTAGATGCAAGTGATATGCTGACAACAACTGGATCAATGCCAAAATAATTATTAATTTTTACCATTATCACTATCACCACAATCATTATTAGAATTATCATTATCTTCATCACTATCATCACTATTATTATCATCATGACTAGCATCAGTATCACTAACACACTTATTTTCTTTATTACATTTATTGTAATGCTTATATCAATATGGAACATTGTGAATGTGGTTAAAAACAGGCCTTTTTGTTTGTAAAACAACTACAGTGATTCCAGAAACAGCCATTTGTTTGAAACAAAATTTTTATATGCCATTCATTTTTGTAAAGCTAAAAATTGTGTTATAGTTCATGTATATTAACAATATGGAAACAATTTAGAGGAAAATAATTAATTTGTTTGTAAATTAAAAAAAGATGAGAGGCTTTAATGTCATCTCCGTGAGGTCAGCTTCTTATATCATAAAACTCAGATCGATAAAGTATTTTCTCCATCTAACTATCAATGTTCATATAAAACAACCAACAACCAATCACACACAAAGCGGGTATATTTCTCACAACAACAAATTGTAATTTTACGTAGTTATAAGAAATTTTAAAGTAGATGTCAGGTTACAGCCACACTGCTGCTCCAGTCAAACACAGGGAGAAAAGCTGACTCCAAACTGGCCGATGTGTAAATGTGGAACGGTCTTATCAATATCACTGTCTCATCATTAAAGCTCAAGTGGATCTGAGTATAATTGCATTTATAAACCCATTAAATTGATGTGTCTATTCATCTACTGTTGTTAAACACTCCGGGAGCAATTAAAGAACAAATATAAAATAAGAATTCAGAGTCATATGATCCATGAGCTGAAGGGTTTAGTGCTTTAATCCATCTGTATTAGGTTTATATAGTGTTTTATCGCCAAACACAGGGAAGCCAAAGGTCCTCAATTCTCATTAGCAAGGTCCATGTAATAGTTTTGGATTGAACAGATCGATTTGCTGCATTTTTGTGTTTTATTGTCAGTCAAAGGTAACTTACTTTAGGGCTGGTTAGTTACTGAACACAAATGACTATATAAATGGGTCTTGGTATAAGGGTCGAAAAATAACCCAAGGCTGTGACACTGAAAACCTGGTTTAAAACTTGGAATTTCCTTTATAAGTTTTTCATCCTGGTTCAGATGAGTAAAGGCCTGTCAGTGTACAGCCAAAAACAAGAGACTAGAAATAGTTTTTTTCTTTAGCTTTAGCTAATTTTGTTAATATATTTGTAATTATGCCTACATGCTTAGACCTTTCACTTGTGTGTGTGGTTTGTTTTTTTTAGCCCTTTTGTCAAATGACTTTGAATAAACACAGCGACTCCTAACAAATGTCGAAGAAGAGTGCAAATGCATTGGACTGCACCTCAATGCAAGACCAAGGTCTTGTCCTGCAATATTTCACCACCAAACACCCTTACCACTAGTAGTGGGAATATCTTGAAAGACGTCAATGACTTTAAATACCTAAACAAAAAAAAAATACCTTGGCTGCTGGGTGAAGTCAACCAAACGTGACATAGAACATTGCAAAGCTTTAGCCTGGTCAGCTCTTAACACCATGAGCAAAGTCTGGAAGTCTGGTATCTCGTATGATCTAAAACCCTGGCTCTTCGTTGCCACTGTTGAGACAGTGCTACTGTACGGCTCTGAAACTTGGTCGCTCACGTCCACTCTCGAATGTTCAATAGACGGATCATACACTCGGATGCTCTGTGCGGCCCTCAACATCTCCTGGCAACTACTACTTTGAACGATGTCCTGTATGGCTTCCTTCACAGTGTCTCTAACAACATTGCCAGGAGACGCCTTGGACTCGCCGGCCACTGCTATAGGCATTCTGGCACAGCTGGTGAGCTGGGCCACCAGTATGGCCAACAGCAGGATTGTTCTGCCAGGCGCGCTGCTCTGCTTCGGTTGCTATGATTATGACTATGAAGTGACTAATACAGTAGCTGTTCTGCTGCACATAACTGGAACAACCTCCCAACTGACCTGAAAGGTAAACATTTTTAAATCCACGTTGAAAACCTTCCTCTTTTCATGTGTGTATGAATAAACTCTTTGACTGTCTTACTCTTTACTCTATGTTAATTTCAATGTTGATTTTAATATATGGTTTTGATATTTATAATTTTACTGTCTTTTAGCCTTTTTGTGATTACCCCCCAGAAAGGAGAGAGGTGTATTGTTTTTGGTTCAGCTTTTTTGTGTCAGCAACTTTACACCAAAAAAAATATTTCCATGAAATTTTCAGAAAAGGTTTTTTACATTTTGGTGAATCTAGGTCAAAGGTCACAGTCACCAAAACTGTGGTTTCACAGTGTTAAGAGATTGGACAAATCAGATAAAATCTATGCGAGGAGGGCGGGGTTTGTTGTACCTGGTTTTTAATATGTTTTATTCTAATGGGGCTTTTTGTTGTCTTTGTAAAGCACTTTGAGTTGCCATGTGTACGAATAGTGCTTTACAAATAAACGTGTCTTACCTAACAGACTGTGATACGTTTTCCAGGGCTGTTTGGTACATCTACCTCCAACCATGCAAGAACTGTATGGAAATGGGTAATGCACTCTTTCAGAACCACTTGGGTTAGAACAAAAAGCTATTTTGTGTTTCCAGAATAAAAGGAGCCTATAAAACCAACACATAATGTAACATTTCTTGGTACCACTCCATTGGGCGTCTATAGGAAAATGGAACAAATACGTTGCTAAGGTGACAGAAAAACAACACTCCTTGCTGCTGGATGTCCTCTACTGTGAGTAGAGTACATATAGTAGTAGGCCTACAGTACCAACATGAACTGTACTGCTCAGTGGAAACATGCTATCAGTAATATATTTATCTATGTACCTTAAATTTGAGGTAAAGCAGGACGTTTTGGGAGGAATCACAATTTTGGTGAGTTATTCCAGTTTCCTTTTTTGTGCACAGAATCATCATGAATGTTTTGGAGATTCCTTTTATAGAGCTGGAAAGTTAAATTGCATCCATCATTTGAATAATAATTTTGTCAACTCTGCTAACATCTTGATGAGTTACAGCTAAACGCAAAGGTTTCTGTTAGTTTTCTCTGGGGTATTTAGACTATGTGTTGGCTTTTTGTTATTGCATTGGACAAGAAACACAGATTTTGGCATAATTTTGGCTGACATAGTACATAAAGGTAGGTAGATACACCCAGATTTTCATGTACAGACAACTGCAGTGCTTGCATTTCTTGTATAGTGTCCTAATTTTGTCGAAAGGACTCTTCAAATGAATGAAAACTTTTTCACATATACAAAACTTTAAAACACCTGTGTAAATCCACTAAAACACTTTTTATTCATCAAAATTTTCATCATCATTTCCTCAGCAGCAACAGAAATATGTATAGCACTTATTTTATTTACTTTTATTGGCTGTTGTATTATATGCCCAGTGTGTGTGAGAGTGAGTGAATGGCATAATGTTAACATTAAAATTGTAATGTCATGTAGAGGAGACCCCAGGAAGGATAGTAATTGAAACATCAGTTGCTAATAGGGATATTAACAAAAAATAACTTTTGTAAGGTAACAGAACAAAACCAAATAATTTAGTACATACCGTTACTACAAAAAATAGGATACTGTAATTACACTACTGTATTGTAATTCAAATAACAATACACATGGAAGGATATTTTGACAGCATTTTTTTTTTTTAATGACATGATCTGTTCTATTGCAATAACTGGGACTTAACCTTGACCTGAACTGAGCTTATATACTCATTATGTTAGTAATATTTTATGAAACCAAAATCCAAGTTGTGAAACAGAATTAAAATCTCATGAATGGCAGAAAACATCACAATAGATGTGATAATATTGTTAAACGTCTACATTTTTTGTTCTTTATTAGGCTGTATTGCGTGTGCTGATTTATGTTTATACAAAATAATCATTCAGTCCCTTCAATAGATGGTTAATGAGGTCTTGGATCCATGTGTTTGATGGTGCACATTAATAGATCTATGGTCCAGTCATCCATTTACTATCTATATTTAATTGACAACATATATCAGAAGTAGAGAATGTAGGGTTATTACAATTACACCACTGCAAAATACATACCTATAAAATATTGGGACTGGCATTTTGTATTGTACAGGGAGTGAACGCTGTATTTATGACTCCATAAGATGGTAAGTGCAGACCAAGAGTGAGAAGATATAGGAAAACATAAAAGCATACATCGACTTCATAATTGGACTGCAGGTTGCGTTTCTTGTGATCAGCCAACTGAATAAACTGCGATAGCTAAATGATCTCACCGTAAACGCAGTAATGTGTTTTGAGATTGTGCAGACAGCAGAGCTAAAAGCAGGACACTATCACTGCTTCACTTCACACAAAAGGAGAGGTGAATGTGCTGCAGGGAAACCAACGCAGGGATTGGAAACGGGCGTCAACTGAACAAGACTTCTGGACCTTTGGCCGGTTTGTCTGACCTGTGCATACTGATGACAGCCTGCATGGAGATTATCCAAACGCAGCGTGATGGGACTGGAAAAGGTCAGCAACTATGATTAGTTTCTCACACTTCTCTGCTAGAGCACCTGCCACTGATGAGGCCGGACATATTACTCTGCACACAGAGGGCTACAGTCAGTGATTTCACGCTGGTTCTCATCTATGGTTCAATCTTTCACACCCACACTGCAAGGGCCGTAAAAATATATGGACAGAAAAAGAGTCACAGAAGTGTATTTAACAGAGCTAGGGCATCAGGCCAAAAACCGTATGACCATATTTGGACATAGAAGCACAAGCCATGATCTGAATTAAATTTTTATCTCCTCTTATTAAACGTGTTCGGGCCATTTCATAGTTGACACAAAGGGACGCAGATGTGAACGCATTGTGATGCATTAGCTGCCATGATGTATGCTTGCGTTGCAAAATGTGATTTTTTTTTGCTATGCAATACAGAGACATGTAATACCATGTGTCACAGCAGGGGCAAGATGCAAGGGCAGAAGTTTAATTTAACACGTTATATTAGTGAAGAAGAATATGATGAAGAGTTTTTTGAAGACAGACGTTTGGACATAGTGGAAATGTCATTCTCTGCCTAGAATTCACATAGACCAAATAAGAGATTGGAATTAATTACCTGTCCTGGTTGTGTCTCTGCTTCAGTTTGGAGGTTGGACATACCACGTCTACATTTGGTGTGCTTTTTTTGTGCCACAGTTTCAAAATCAATATTGTTAAATATTACAACCTGTCGTGTGTTCATTGATCATCATAAACCAAAGAGTCAAACACAATGTTCATTAGTAAAACGTGACAGGCTGTCAGTATGTTTACATGCACTTAGACAAATTCAAATGACTGCCTTAGTCTTGCTAATATTGAAGTTTTAAAAGATATACACACCTTAGTCAGACTGTAATCAAACCAAATGTGAGTTTTTGTCATTTGACTATTCGTGCCAGATCTAAGTCAAGCTTTTTCAGCAAAACCACAGTTATTTCAACTGTTGACTCCCCCTTCCAGAATTGAACCAGAGTCACAGCATAACAAAAACACAGTAGCCGAAGAAGACGAGGAACAATGAATGCAGCTTATGTGCAACATGATCAGGATGCACAGTCTGTATGAAATGTCCTGAGCTGCTGCATTGTTTTTGTCCATATTCTCACTCAGTGTTGTCCTCCTACTACGTCTGCTTCAAATCTGTTGTTTGTTTACCATGTGGTCTTTATCTATGATGCTAACCGGAAGAATGCCAACATGAAAGCCTACTGTCTCGGAGTCAAACATACCTCATGCAATAATTTGATTCCCTTGTTGCATGTGTACAGTCTGATTTCTAGGAATGAGTGAGTTCCAGTGGGATGTTAGCAAAGTCTATGTATATAATTATTGTTGAATTGGCTGCATTACCATGGTATTTGTACCCTTAAAATGCCCCTTGCAACAAACATCAGAATACTTCTTTAGCAGCCATATTGCTTTGAATACCACTCTGTTTGACACCCAGACTGTACTGGACTACACATTACACATTACCTGACTCACTTGTGTTATTAACTATGAAAAGAAATGTGTTGCTCATGTCATGCACCTTGCACACCTCCACTAGATAGGTAGCCTTAAAACTAATCTTCTGCACATAACTAGAAATACTTGCATAATTTTGGATCATGTTAGTGTAACATTTAACAACTAATGTGATGCTACAATTCCATTTATTACCTCAACTATGGTTTCATTTATCTAACTGGAGTTTTAGAAAGAACCATAATTGTTTCTTGCATTCTAACATAATACTAAAACATCATTGTCAGTCTGACTCAGGCTTTATGGTAATGGCCTCTCCATCATCATTTCTTCAACAGCAGAAAAATAACACATTACAAAATAAAAGTTAAAGCATGCAAGAACCAAACACTTAAGTCGAGACAGACACTAATGTATTGCTATAAACAGACTGAAATAATCTCTCTAGTGACAGATACATTAATGCAAGCCCACAGGTTAGTGAAACTCTGTAAAATAATGTCATTCCCCAGATAAGTGGAACATTTAATATAAATCTGATTTGAGTAGGAAATTTAAACAGCAGTGATTTTCACGTTTTAATGACATTATACTGTATGTGCAGTTCCTCTGAGATGTAGATATGGCAGATTAAAATTATTTGTTGTTTTCAGAGTAGATGTGAATATTGTACATCTTTTGGGTTATTAGTTGTGCTTTGTTTGTTTTAGAGTAGAAAAAAAGTTGTTGATTGATGTATTGACGATTATGTATGGTCGAAATAAAGTAAACTGAACTCAAGTTTATGTTCCTGTTTATTTTCTAGATTAAAAAAAATCACAAAATTGTTTAATTTATATTTTCACTGCTGTGTATAGTGGGTAGGTGAGATAATTTTATAAACCTCTTGGGGATTTTACCATATTTGATCCTTGTTTTTCATGCCTTTTTTGAATTGTGAAAACAAGAAGAAAATTAAAACTGTAAGCAGTCTCAAAGGCCTTCGCCATCCCTCACAACAGCCTCCCAGCGTGACCACCGGCAACAGCCAACAGCAACCCGACGTTATGCCATGGGGAGGATGCAATATTCTGCCAGAAACGCACATTGTATAAATATGTAGGGAACGCTATAGAGCAACTTATTTGAAATGTGTGTTCAAAGGGTGCAGAACTGTGAGACTGACAACTGAGTAAAATGTCAGCCAAATCGATGTTTGTATGTCTGAACTACAGTCATTTTAATAAAAGTACATTTCTAGGGGGTGCTATCGTACGAAATCACAATGTCTTTAGCTAAATGGATGTAGACCTGGGAGATAGACGTCTGTGTCAAATTTCAGCCAAATGAGCTGAATTGAGCTGAAGCATTTGCATTTGCAAATTTACAAACTTTGCAACGTCGTAGCACAAAAACAATGCAACTTTTCCCCAAAATTTTGATGTCCCACTTGTTTAGATAGTGTTCACCAATTTTTAGCTCAATGGGCCCAACGGTCAACAAGGAGTTTGTTAAAATACGAAGACAGCAAATTCCATGAAATTTCAATCCAAGGTGGCAGACTTCCCATTGGTTTATGGACGTGGCCATCACAAGGTTTTTTTGTTTGTCTCCTTATGGTGAACATGTGTACCAATTTTCATAGCTCTAACTTCATTTGGGTGTGATCAACTAACCCTAAAAATTTGACTATTCAAGGGGGTGCTGTAGACACATTTCTTCACAGACTTTTACGAAACTATACATACTCGCAATCTTTAACCATTTCTGTAGTGTGTGCAAAATTTGGTCAAATTGTAGCTCCAAGGGTTGCATCCCTTGTGATCACAACAGACTCAATAGGCCGGACATGGTCTGCGACAAAGGCCTAATGAATGAGGATGGTGACGACAAGACTAAAAAAACTGATCATGAACTAAGCTTGTAAGACACTCAGCCAACAAACATAATGATAGGCTGATACATCAGCCAGCCCAGATATTGGGCCGTTCATAAAAGATAATAGTTCATTTGGAACATTTTGGAACAATGAATTCAATGCTTTTTAAGACTTTTCAAGGATCTGCGGGAACCCTGATGGTGAATGCTGCTGTCATCAGAAAACAATTTCCCCAATTGTGGGATAAATAAAATACCTGTATATTTATATCACACTGGTATCGGGTTTACAGATTTATCATTTCAGTGCCACAGGGCTGAACATTTGTACTTCAAAAATATTTGTATCATTCCTACACACATATTCTTCCTTCCCTTTCCACAAGCTGTATTTCAGTTCAGATGGAAAATTGAGATATGTGCTGCATTCATGTGCACCTTCAAAATGGAAAAGGTGCATTTTCTAAATTATTCTACTTATATTCAATTTGGTACATGTTTCAGTAAAACAAACAAATGAGTAAGATATCATTCAAATTATAATAAATAGGCCTTTTCATATAGTCATATGAAAATTATTTGTGCACTCAATTTACAAAGAATGCCTTCTATTGGGATGTGGATTTGGATTAAAAAAAATTGCCTACATGGAGAAGCAGCATTTGACTGTGATGACAACTAAGTAATGTTCAAGTAATGTTTGAAGTGAAATGAGAAGCTCAGACTATACGACCCAAAATTACATATAAATGCAAATAGTTTACACACTTGCAAATCTTATTTTTCAGTTGCCGATAATGCACTAAACATTTCTGTCAATTCTGAGGCTATGATCTCACCATATAAAGACACCAAATGAGAAATATGAAGCAAATGAAAGTACGACAAAGGATTTGAATGAATGCTACAAACTTAGATGAGTTTCATTTTAAATATGCATGAGGAAAATCATGTTGGCTTAAGACATCACTGGTAGCTCTTCAGGTTTTATGCATGCTTCCTTTGAAAGCACCATCCTCTGTCTCATACAGCTCTTCTCTTGTGGTTGAGCCAGCACAAGGAGCCAGACATCAATACTTGATCAGAGTCCAAGGCAGCCTGCAGCTACCCAGCTCCACCAGCTGGTCAGGGCAGCTCCACCCCACCATGGAGAAGCAGAGGAGACGGCAGGCTGGAAAAGGCTGGAAAAGGCTGGAACAGGCGCTGCTCCTACAGGCTGGCGGTGTCCACAGAGCCAGAAGGAAGCACTCAGCGATGCACAGTCAGCCTCAGGTGGCACCGGGAGGCCACGGCGGGGATCCAACTTAAAATATCTCAAACAAAACAAGATAAAACCGCTTCCTGTCAGGCAGCTGATAGGCGCGTTTGTGGACAAGGTGTTGTTTATTTGTCAAGTCCCATGGGGTCCTATATGTGTTAGGTCCCGTGTGAGGCACCCAGGCATCTGCTGCAGTAACTTATTTGTTGTGTCCTGAGCAAAGCCACGGTTCATCTCTGAGGAGATGTTCAATCCCATCACGCTGCAACATTAAACACTGCGGAGAGCCTCTTTTCTCATGCTAATATGAAAACATCTGAATGTTATATCATGAAAAGATTTCGTCATTATCCATCATTGACAAGATAATTAATTACCATTCAGCAGTCAGAGATAGGACACAGACGAAGCTGTTTATTGAGCAGTTTTTGTAAAGGCGATGATTATTAATTTAGGAAACTTGAACAATGTCTCAGGAGAACAATTAACTGCTTCTTCACATTGACACAGTTTATTAGAATCAGTGAAGTAAAACATTGAAATCAAAAGAGACAATATAACAATATTAAATATAAATATTGTTTCAATATTTTACCCATAAAAGCATCATAATTACAGTCTTGTGGGTTTATCCTTCTAATATATGGTAATACAGAGCGAGCGAGAGCGAGAGAGAGAGAGAGAAGATTTCTCATTATATTAGTAACCCATTCAGCCTATCAACACTAATTATTTCAACAGGAAATTGGATTTGACCACTTCCTGTATGTGACATAAAAATCATATGATGGTCAAAAATGCTCCTACATTTATAGCGCCTTTGAATTCCTGTACTTTCTTGGAAATACTGTGTAATGAGGGTTTCTGTCTCATCTGGATTAAGTTGGAATAGGTTATCTGGGACCCAGGCCTTGATAGCCATTAGGCACTTTTACAGAGAGGAAGGTTTATGGAGGTCATCTGATCTCCAGGAGAAATACAGCAGAATGTGGTCGACATTATAGTGATAAGAAATACCATTAAAGTAACTAATTACGGAATCCTGTGATGCACGGGGATTTCACAGTGTCATCTGTCAAGTTGGAAATCTGCTGCCACTGGGTTGGTGATTCTCTGTTAATGGGTAATCCTATCTTCTAGGGAGGACTTTTACCAAAGGCTCGGGGCACGATCAAAATCATTATATGGACAAAAATACAGAACACTTTTCATTCCTATTTATTTCAGCAGTTTTGACTAAATCAAACCAGTTTAAACAGTTACATGGGACCAGACCGGAAAAACTAGAGCTCATCCCAACTCCATCGCATAAAAATACTTTAGATAATTTGAGCTTTTGCTGCAGGAATTTATGCAAGGTCACAAGCATAAAAAAGAAGAAGATTTAACTCAAGGAACTTAAAATAAGGTGAATTTACACAGTAAAACAACCACACGTGTGAACACCAGTGCTTTAAAGCATATTGTGCATTTGTCAGATAGACTGGTTTAGTAAATCATTCGTTAAATTTTAAGGTTCTATCGCTTATGTTTCTGCTTATAATTTAATATTTGTTTACCAATGTAAATACAGCTTAGCAATCTACATCATTTTCAAAGTATCGATTTGGTATCAATATCGAATGGTACCCAACCCTAGATATAACAATGCACGCATTTTTGTGAAATTACAAGATATAAGTTGCGTATTTTTATTCTGTTTCCAAAATGACTGATTCTGTGCCAGCGTCCTTCTATAAGTTGTATAAACCTAGCTTGGAAGTTTGGAAAACAATCTCTCAATTACTGCAAGCTGACACTTGTTTGTGCTGCCAACTCAGTTAGTGTTCTCGAATTGTAATGGGGATATTCTATGAAGCATGTGTGAGCCCGTCCTCACTAAATACACTAGCTGCATCCCACAGTGAGTCATTTACAACATGGTTTGGACAGGATGGGTTTCCTTTCCTGGCTGGAGTAGCGTTGACGGCAAACACACACGTTAGTTGTTTGGAAGAACTTGACTCATTACAATTAGTTCTCCAAACAACAGCGCTCTCCACCAGTATGCATGATACGTCCAAGTCCAATTAGTCCTGCAGCGATGAGAATTTGTCTTATAAACAGAATCCCAATTTAAATAGAGTGACAGGTTTGTCAGAGCTTGGCAGTGTATACCCCATCATCACCAAATGTGCAGTTGTCAAAGGATTTGTACAGATCTGAGAATCTGACTCCAAGCTAAACTTTGAGCTTGCAATGAGCAGATTGTTTAGAGGGTGGAGATGAGTGCATATCATTGTGTCAGTGTAAGTATGATGCAAAAAACAGCTGGTTAGACCCAGAATACACTGGGCAACCTTTAATCAACTCCACTGCCACGGAGCGCCCAGCCAACAAAATAAAACACTATTCATCCACAAACAATGCTTTTCACATGTTTTTTTCTTTACGCTTCTCATCTATTTTTTTAAACATATAATGATATAAAAACTTTCAATTAAGTAAGTTGCTACAGTGGTGGTTTTTTTGCCACCAGGGCCCGATCACCTTGGCATCTGAAAACACAGTGGATGCATCACAAAACTGTGCTGTGTAAGATGTTGTCATCCCCTGAGATGTCATCATCTCGGGGGCCAAAATTCCACACGCCCTCAACCCACCATGTCCTCTCTCCATCGCCTACCTGGATTACCTGCCCTACTCATTCTATAGACTCACACAAGGTATCTGTAGTATTACTGCAGTTTATTCTGAAGACTGAAGAGATAGATAGACACCCCTCTCGCCCCTTGGTCAAATGGGTTCTGTGGTCTATAGGTCTGAGTCTTGGTCGTTGTGCGAGTGTCCGGGGCCATGGTCGGTCTGACCCAAGTTGATCGGACTGGCTGTTCCGTGACCGTGGTGTCGTGGCTCTTTTGGCCGACGAACCAGACCATAACACGCACCGGGCTGTAAAAGTGTACGTCCCAGGGTCCTGGTCTCAGCCCTGGTTGCTGTGCGTGTGTCTGGGTCTGTGTTTTTGTCTCTTTTTCTCTGCTGCAACCCCACCCCCCCCCCTTCTCCTACTCCACTCACATCATGTGGAAGAAGAGCGGAGTCAGAAGAGAGGGGCGGAATCAGCTGTGGCTCATTTAAATGAAAGCACGAGGCACTAAAACCGAGGGTCTTGAAAAGAGAAGTTTCTCCAAGTTGAAGAAGCTGCTGCATCTTCTTCATCAATGTGGTATTTTGACCAAAGCATGTCACAGACAGGTCACAGACACCAGGGAACTGTGGTCACTTGTGAAAAATAGCCATGATATATATCCTCTTTAATGACAAACAGAAAATGGATGACTGAAAAATAAAAACAAACCAAAGCACAGCACTGGCTCACATTCAAAACACACACCCAATTATAATGTGCAAAAAGAAGAGTAGAGAAAATCCCTGTAGAATGAATGCAGATAGAGGCTCCACATCCTTAAAAATGTTGTATAGGATAAGTTTGTGAATGTTGTTGAATGTATACATAAGACAGAGACTAATTGAACCAAAACAAACAATCCCCTCTGTGAGCATTTAAAGGGTTTATATGTAGTATTGATGCGGAGTCAGTGGGAAAGCAGTGAACCAGAACACACTCATGGCTACCACAACCAATAACAGACTAACACGACATCTCACAGTCTGCATCTCCCATTGAATACACTGAAGCATATTGCTCACACACACACAGACATTAGTGTTCTAGTATCATCAAGACAAAACCCAGACAGTTGGCCAAAATAACACTGTGTTTCAAAATCGATATGTGCTGTATATCAGATGACAGTTGGTTGTAGCCATACTACATGATCTCTTTTCTGTATGGTTTGTTGTCAATATCTGCATTAAAGGTCTGTTTGGAATTGTCCAAAAAGGTCAGAATTGTAATAAATAAATAAATAAAATGGAGATTAAACTAGGTCAGGGGTTCTCCATCCTGGTCCTTGAGAGGTACTATCCTGTATGTTTTAGATGTATCCCCTTCCAACACACCTGATTCAAATGCTAAACCTCTCATCAAGCTCTGCAGAAGAATGATTTATTATTTTTTTTTTTTACATTTACAGCTAAGGAACCAACTATAATAACTTCATTGACTTTAACTTTCTACATGACAATAAAATATATATATAATAAATTCCCACAAACATAATAAAATCAGTTTCTGTCCTCCAATAACACACTGAGGTTGAAATGGTAGATTTCACAGTATTTCTTTGAGTGAACTCTAAAGGGTTAATATTTGTGATCCCTTGACTCCTTCTGCATTTCTGATCAATCATGAAGCCATTCCTTTAGGATCTGTAGAAAATCAACACATCACAGGACAGACTCTGGGGAACTTCACTCCATTTCCCATGAGTCTCTGGCCTCAGCTTGCCAGAAAAACCCACCGTCAGAGAGAGAATCCCGTGAGAGACGTCGTCCTCAGCAGTAAAGTTCATACACGAGTGATCTGTAGTGTCAAAATGAGCATGTCTGACAGAAAGAAATGAAATCTAGAAATTGCTTAGCGGCAAACGCTGCAGGCATCGCTCTTTATATTCTTATGAAAACATGTCTGTGCAGTTAACGGTGCAGTTTTGTAAAAGCAGATGGATGCAACCTGCTTAGAAACATATATCCAGTGAAACACACAGAAAACCTCCTGTCAAAGTGACAGATGCAAGAGCTGCTCTGCTTCACTGGACTCTGCACCTGAGCCTCAGCCTCTCGCCTGGATGCTCTGGTGGAGAGATGGATTTCCAGGAAAAACATTCAGATCACACAATCTCTCTGAGGGTCCTACAGGTCTGATCTATCTTTTATTAGTCCTGTAACATTGCCCACCTATGATCATCATAGAAAACAGTCATACACAAAAGGTCAGGAAGAGATGTGACTGATCCGCTATGACCCAGTTCAGAACTGCGACTGCAAAACCCACTAGTTAGTCCACTAAGGCTGCACAATACAAGGAAAAAAATTATACTTTGACTTTTTTTTTTTCTCAGATATATTGCAATCTTTAAAACTTCAGGGTTGTTTTTCTTTGTTTTAATAATTAAAGAAGCTGAAATATTACTGAAGATAGCGAAAGTTTGTTTTTTAGTGAAAGACATATTTATTCAACTTTAATGCAAGTTGTTTCAAGCAAAGCCACAAGGACTTCAACTCCAAAATGAAGCCAGTGCAGAAGTATTTCAAAGTGTAATACTGCTGATGCCAACTAGGTGCTGGCTGCAAAATGCCTCAGGTTCTATAGGTTTATTTATGCATTTGGCAGATGCTTTTTGCCCAAAGGAACTTACACAGGATAGTCAACATTTAAACTCTCTATTTATACTAAATTTCTTTTTAGTTTATTTTATTTAGCAATTTATTTCATGTGGACATAGCAATTACATTGGACAAACCAGATGCATTGTTTGAGTGTTTTAGCATATCTGCTAATTTACACCATTTAAATATACAATGAGTCAGTAATATTTTCCAAGTGTCGTATTCCACACACATTTTACTTTTTATCTAAATTAGTGATCACATCATCCACCACTGAATATTCATACAGTACAGGCAAGGTGGGTGAAGTGTCCAAGGACACAATGGACTGGTGAGTACAGAGTGGGATTTGAACTGCCAACCCTTTGATTACACTGGGGAACAATTGGAAAAAAAAAATGTATTGTGTTAAATTTTTATACTGATTAAAACTAAAATTGTCAGTGTTTTTACTGCAAAAGATCAACATTTCAAGTGTCTTAAAGACAGTTTCAGGTCCTGGTCCATTCACAGCCTTGCACCGCTTCACTTCATGCTCAGGTGTGTATTGACATAGTTCATTAGTTTATTCCTCTTTCCCTGAACTAGACACAAAATATGTCACAGGGTAAGAATGTATTGTAACATGATTGTTCAACCAAGTCAAAGCAAAAAAATAAATAAATAAATAAATACCCGAATGAATTATAATACAACTACCTAAATGTCTCTCACTGAATATCACTTAGCAGAAAAGTTAAACTCACTTTAATCATCTAGACCAAGGCGGTCAAAAATCGTTCCAACGAGCCTGTGATATGAATTTGTAAAACGTAAGAATGACACCCAAGATATTAACAATCAGGGGTGGTAAAATAATTTTAGTTCAGGGGTCACATACAGATCAAACGGATCTCAAACTGTCTAATGAGACATAAATGAGCTAAACTGAGCTAAGACGAGGGTCTGCTTTTCCCCCAATGTCCTTTTCCTACATCCTTTTGTAGTCTCAGATTGTAAGTGATCTGCTCCATATGAAGTAAGTGATTCATAATGGTCATAAAAGTGTCCACAGAAGGACTGTGCTTCTGGAGCCAGCATCTCGTGATGGATTTCTTGCTGGCTTTCATAAAAATCTTTACTGGGTAAGAGTTATTTATGTTTAAATCCCCTGAGAGAAGTCCAAGGTATACTACGATGAGAAAAGACATGTTAACCTTAAAGTCCAGTCCAGAGGTTTAGAGGACAATTCCCCTAAAAAACAGCCTGATAAAAGGGACAAGATCAGAATATATGGACATGAACCACCAATATTCTACTACTACATCACCAGCATGGCAGGGGGGTCCCTATTTGTTTAGATTTGTATTTTTGGGTGCTGACATATCGAATAATTAGACATTGGATGAATCCAGGTACAGATTTTTTTTATTTTTTTTTTTAAATCGTTATATTCTCGGAAAGTCAATTCCATTTACAGTAAGTATAATCTTGAAAGCAGTAAAAGCCAATACAGCCTTAGAGGAACCAACATTTTTAAAAAACCTAAAGCAAGAACTAATAAAACTTTTTTTTGTTGTTTCTTATTTTTTAAGTAGATGCATTTCTGTTAGAGGGGTTCATCTGTGGAAATGGCCTGGAAGATGCATTAAAACAGTCTAACACAATTAAAACTTTTAAAAAGTTGTGCAAATTAATTATTTAAAAATATAAAGTTCAATCTTACCTAGAAAAATGATTTTATTTTTTAAAGATTAAAATCACAAGGCAATTGAGATAAGGTTATGATTTACCGGAATTAAAATTAAATGTGTGTCCTCTTCTGTTGTTAGGATTAGATTGAAATGATATTTGTTTTGTTTGCTTGTTGGATGGGTCTGGATGGGTTTCCCCATCATCCAAAAAGTTTATTAGGGTAAATTCCTGCACCCAGGTGACTCTGACCATTAGCCTGGCTATATAGCAGGAGATGGGTCCCCATGGCTGCCCACCGCTACTTACAGGTTTTGCCATTGGGGTAATGGCATCATGGATGCGTTAAATGCAGAGGACAAATTTTGTAGTACAGTGTATAATGACAAATAAAGTTATTTACTTTTACCTTGTTTTTCTTGTGGAAACATATTAAATGTAAATAGGGGTACGTAATAATAAGTTTAATTCAGCCTAAACTCTTTCAGTCACAATGGATAGGTTGTTTTTTTTCCTGTCATTTACAGAAATTAAGGACAGAATAAACTACTACTACTACTATTATTATTATATTTACTCTGTGTGAGTATTAGAGCCATAGTCTGATCGTGGTCATTTCTGCATGCTATCTGTGCTCTAATGAACTGAATCTACACCTTTGAAAAATTTAGCTTCTAGATCAAAAATGTTGTGAAATCATTTGAGCATGATGTCTTTTTCAAAGAAAGTAAAATCAAGGAGGTGTACTGGCATCACTGTGACCACACCCACTGTTTTTACACCATCTACCATGTCATTCGGGGTGAGTGAGGAACAACATGAATCCCAAACTCAAACACCAAACCCCACTGTTTTCCTGCAGGCTGTTCCTCAGGCAGGCGTTAAAGGCAGATCAACTCAAAGCTGCTGCCGACACTGAAAGACAACTGATGATACGTACAGATGAAACCACATAGATCACAGAGACCATGCAGATGGTGGGAGCACCACAGCAGGACACATTTAAAGCATTTCCCTGGTTTTGAGGGCTAATGTGGCTGCTAGGATATATGTTCAGGTGTGTGTCAAAACCACTTAGCAGCCACCAACAAACGCATTAACGAGGAGTGTCGCAACATCCAAGCTGAGCAGAAATGTGGAGCAGGGGATGAGAGGATGTGCCAGAGGATGTATCACAAGTCTGCATGCTTTTCTCTTCCCGTTTATGGAGCATCTCAGTATGAGTCACCATGAACAAGCACAATTCACTGTGGGAATAAATGCTACATTATGCATGTGTTTGTTAAATAAATGTGGGTGTGTTTTCTGCTGATGAATTGCAATAATATAAAAAGAGGAAAGGCTACTGGTGTGTATTGATTTTTCTGAAGCTGGATCATAATAAACAAAGGTAAACTAGAAAAGCCATTATGAAAAAAAATCATCATCAATAAGTATGTTTGGCTGTTCATGTCAGACTTCCAGATCAGAATCTATAATAACTCAGCAATGGCTTGTAATGGGTGCATTAGAGCTAAGGCAAAGTTGAAATGACTCTGTTTGCATCCACAACAATATTGGATGATTATACTGATTATTCTATTCAGATATTCATAATTAGGTCTGGTTCTGACAAGGTGGTATTTCAAATTTCAAATATTAAAAAGGTGATCAGAGTGCTTAGAATAAACATGCTAATGTGTCTTATTAAAATATCCACATTACCATACATAATATAATATAGATATGTGTAATCAATTATATGTTATTCAGTGGATATATAGATATGTACTTTACATCTCCATTGGGATTTTTCTCGACAGTTTCTGAGACATCTTCTTGACAGATCTGTGAATTTTACATAAAAACTACCTAAATTATACCAACACTTTGCAAGACCAGTGTACATATTCATCCCCAGAAGAAAAGCCCACATTTCTGGTCAGAAGCAGAAGTACACATTATGAAAGACTCTCATATAAACAGGTTTTGAATTGAGTTATACAGGTCTAGAAATCATAATGCAGACATTTTCAGGAAAGTGGATGAAAGAACGAACAATGGAGGCTGTGTTTGTACCGAGGGATTAGTCTGCAGACGTAGAAAACTAAGAAAATATGCTTTTGATGCTGTGTCCTGCTGAGTAAAAGTGAAGCCAGTGTTGCTGCATTGTTGGTTTGACTAATGTGGAAGGGACAGTATTTATTTAGAACTTATCCTGCAGTCTGCGAGGTGAGTGAAAGCCAGATGTTTTGGTTTTAGAAGCTGTGTTTATGTCTCCATTTACACAATCTATGCAAGTGCAGGTAATATAATGAAAGTGCATAATAACCAGTCATTCTATTTATCTTATTAGAAAACTCTGCTTTGATAATAACTTTTAACATATAGTATGTGTAACCTGTTCATTTTATACAATCCTATAATTACACAAAATGTTCTTAGTCTCATTAATATCACATACATACCTGGTATGTTTCCTATTGTGCAGCCTGTTTGGGGTGCTGGTTCTCCAGCCACACCCATTTCTTCTTCATGTCCCTCTGTGAATACACAGTATAACTACCCTGTGGGTCGATAGTTCACCCTTTTTTCACGTTGTCCTTCAGGAGAGGTCAGTGTCTATACTTGTAAAATCAAATTGTATTTCTTTGTGTTTATCATCCATGTTTATTAAGTCGCATATATTGTGATCTTGAACTTTGTTTCTCTTATTGTTATGTTCACTATAGATCTGGGTACGGGCATTTATTAGCATCTATGCTAAGTGCTGCATTTCCCTGTCATCTAGTTTAAATAAATGGAGGCTGTCTCCACGTGATCAACGGTGGCTTCAGGTTCTTCTTTTCACAACAAACAACACAAAGGAAATAGACCGGTCACATATGCATTGTCAGTTTCCTTAAAATCTTTAAATTAATCTTTTATTTCACCAGAAATCTCTCCTGTTGCAGGTGTTAACTGACAAATACTTAAAGCTAAAAAAAAGGATAACTTAATTTTTCTGTCCTGTCCTGAATTGTACATCTATTTACATAAAAAAAAAACACACATCCTTAAATACAATGATGTATTTAATCTGACAAAAGGTTGTGTGGACATCAGTTGCTACTACATCGTTTCTACGTAGCAGATGTAAACAACATTCGACATTTGCACGACGCTGCAAGACGTCTGATGATTGACAGGAGGAAGTGTGTACATGCCAATGACTTTAAGCTGCATGGAGGTAAATGTACAGATTCATTTGACGCTTTTCCTGCCCTGCTTGTCTGTCATTAACTCTAACCTTCACCGTCTCCATCCTTTTCCTCTTCCCTATATTTATTTACTCGCTGCTTTATCTATGCATTTTCCAAGCTTTTCACATCTCTAAAGACAGTATCCATTTACACGTAAATAAGCTGTAACCATATTTCCCCATCAGCAGATGAATGTACTGTATTCATGCCATATGGCCACTAATCTAATACACTGCATTGTGTGGAGCTGCTGCCAGTAATAAGCATGATTGCTGCAAGGTTAAAATAAATATCCAGCTTCTACTCAGTCCCTGCACAAGGTCAGATAAGGTTCCATATCATCCATCTTTGCAGGAAGGAGGAATAAATGAATTTTTATTGAGAAACAACCTCGATTCAGGGTCCAGATGTGGAAAAAAAAAAAAAGACAAAAGCAGCAGGTCGAGTCAAGCAGAATAAAAACAACACGCTGAGCCTCCTGTAACCCCAGAATGTTTACTTGTCCTTACAACTTGGACAAAATAAGCCGGAAGATGAGTAGGACAATTGCAATGATGTCTTTTTTTTAGTCTAATTCAGCATACGTCCTGGAGTGAACACAGAATAAGAACAGTTGAGGAACTGTTACAATGGAAAGAAGATCTTGTGCTCATGAAACTGCAATAGATTTACAACCTCTGAGAGAGAAAAAAAAAACTTTTTAAAGGTTACGTTTCCAGAAAAATGCACTTCCCGTTCATTATTTAAATTTTTCTCATGGAGAAATAAGCATTAAAAGTCTGACATCCATTGGAGAATTCCTCAAGCTCCTAATTACGCTGCAAAGTACACCAAAAAAACAAAAAAAAAAACTCATAACAACACCCATACTAACAACAAGTAACTCCAATATGCTGAGTTTAATAAATGGTCACAGACACATTCCCTCTAGTCACACATACACACACACAGTTTTAAATCACAAGATGCTTATTTGTGAATATTTTCAGAAGATAATAAGTAGAAGTTGTGAGATGAAATTACAAAAAGTGCTCAATGACCAGATGAGTCCCTGTGCAGCAGACGTAGGGGGTGAAATAAGTAATTACATTTTTAATTAAAGTCGATTTGCAGTGATTGCGCCAGGATATTTCATTGTGCATCTCGTCCATGTCGGACTCTGGGTGTTTGAGAGAAGTTGTTCTCGGTGTAAGAAACGTTGAGCACTCAGGGGGATGACGGGAGTGAGTCTTTTTAATTATCACGGCCGAGCGCACAGCACAAACAACTGCACAACACAATCACTATGAAGAAGGACACAACACACACTGTCTTACACTGCACATCCTCTCTGCTGTTGCCGCTCTGCATCTTTCTTTAAGGCGATCTGAACAATGATTACTGCACTTACTCTATCTATTAAACTATATCTTGGTTTAACTTTTAAATGCATGCATACTTGTCTTCAGTGTATACATTTTCATGCTTGAATTGTCCGTTTGATTGTGTTCTTTCTCACCCTGACACTTAACGTCTACCTTTTCTAATCTGCATATTACTGGTTTCACTCATTTAACTTTCCAGTACTTTCTCCTTCTGTAGTTTCGTTATTATTTAAATAGAGTGTTTGACTTCTGGCCAAAGTTAAATGGTTGCCACAAATAAAACCCAGATACACACAACTGCAGTGATCTTGATCAGAAGCCATTATCTCTGAACCAAACTGGAGAGAAAATAAATAAATAAATAAAAAATCAAACACAATACTGCATTAGCACACAGGTTCACCTGAGCCCAGGCTCTTTGTCAGTAGCCCGATTAGAAATTCAATGCACGGCAGCACCATTAGACAGTTCAGGAACATTTAACTCTCATGGGTCTGCAAACACCTCGGGCACAGTGCCCTCTTTTGCATCCATTCTCTTCCCTCCCACACTTTATCTTTCAAAAAGATTATTTTTTAAATTATCTTTGAAAGTGACAAGTGTTTGCTTCACAATTAATGTAACACCACAGGCAGGTAATTCTGATAATACAAGCGTTCTAGCCCAGGGACCCCTGCCGTCTGGTAATTAAGCCTAAGCCGCCCATTGACTCCAGTAGCAAAGACAGAAGTAAACCACAAGACCCCATCAAATGTCACTTGAACCTCTAGTGGCAACTTCAGATACAACATTAAAGGCCGTCTCTGTGGATCTACCAGGCCCCATCATTACACAGGTGTGAGACTGAAACAGTGTTGCATTATATCTGTGAATGCTTGGGTGAAAAATGCATGTATATTAAGATAGTAATCACAAAGACTTCACACGTTTGTTCTCCAAAGGGAATCATCATGCAGTTGTTTTTCCCTCTGCTGTAGTTTGACTGGTGGTAACTTTTGACGAATTATCAGAACAAATGATGGAGAGGGAGAATAAATGCCACAATATCCCAAAATGTAACATTACAGCGTAATAAATCAATGTTATATTTTTCATGGCATTCAGCTGCCAGAGAAATAATGCTCCTATTGTCTGTTTCAACTGATAATAAATATAGTAATAAATATAATAATCTCAACTTAATTTACCAGCAAATAAGACACTAATCTTTTTGTGGTTGGAAATAAGACAAACAAAAAAAATTTGAAAATTGGAGGTTACATCTTTGTCGACAGAGACAAAACTTTATTGATCCACAAAAGAAATTGGTTACAGTAGCTCAGTTGCATAAAAACATTCGGGAAAAAACACAAGCAAAAAAGGAAACTTCTGATTGGATGCTAATGGCATTTCTTTGCCTTATGTTCAGTAATGACAAAGTTTAATCTAATCTGATAAGGAATCAATAACATGAATATACCAATAAAACTGCCAGCAGTCTCAAAGGCCTTCACAGTCCCTTGCAACTGCCGCCGACAGCAAGACAACATTGTTCCTTGGACCGAAAGCAATATTCTGCCAGAAATATGTAGGGGACACTAGAGAGTGACTTATTTTAAATGCGGACTCAATAGGTCTTGCGCCGGACGTGGTCCACGGCGAAGGCCTAATAGAGCTGAAAAACTACAAGATGTGCACACGTACACTGAATATATACAGGTGTGAAAACGACTGAGGTGTAGTAATGTGAATGTATGAGTCATCTGTTACAGATGGGTGAGCTGTTGTATAGGTGGATGGAGAACAGTATGAATGAAGTGTCCTGTACTGTGACACTGTGTCACTGTGGCAGTGGAAGTGGGTCAGTCTGTTGGTAAAGGAGCTCTGCTGACCTTCTATAGTCACAGGCCTGGTTTGCCTTGGTGGAGTTCTGTGCTCTGGACTGGTTTTGTAGTCTGAGAAAAGTTTATATTTTGGGGTAGGATGCAGAATCTGAATTTGTGATATTTTTTCACAGTATTTATCTCACAATACTTATCTTTCATGTCATTTGTACGACTTCTCATGGTATTTGCACTGCTTAAACTCTGTTTTACAAATAGCTTAGTTTACAATACTTTATTTGAAATTTAAATAACTGTCTTTTACTGATATTTGTTGTTTGCAAATTGAACCTGAGAGCTCTACCTCCAGTTCGTTGTACTTAATGCAATGATAATAAAGCATTACTGATTCAAACACATGAGGGGTCACCATGGAAACCATGGACAAACCCACATGAGAACCTTATATGCAGTCGAAATGGAACCCTTCTGGGGCCCTTATGGATATTGCCGGCTGGGGGTTTGGAATGGACTTTAATGGAATGGTCCTCCGGTTTTAAAATACCCATCAATCAGTCATGGATGGAGTCGTAGAAGCAAAATGTAGGTATATCTTTACAACATCTTTGTTTTTATTCTTGTCTTAAGATGATGTCCAGCATTAATTTTGTTTGTTGATTTTATGACCTGGGCTGTTTTGTTCTCATGCATTTATTATTTGGGGTTAAACCGACAACAATACACCCTAATTTAAATAACAGTTTTCATTATGCAAATACGGTGTCTGGTATGAAAGTTTAAAGAACGACAACACAGTCTGCAAAACAACATCATAGACTTCAGGGTCATAATAAGCCCATTTGGCCTGCGATGCTGTTTCCTAACAGGATTTTCCGTTTTATTTTTACTTTAGAAACGGATTCTGTCTTTACAAAAAAAAAAAGAAAAGAAAAAGCCCACACTAACCTGCACCCCTGAGTTACTTTCACCGTTTTGTTTTCTTCTTTTACTTCACTGTAATGATGGTCAGTATTAGAGCAGCAGTTATGTAACCCCTCCCCGGTGCACCATCTGTTCATCGTAGCTACAACGCCGTACGAAGAAAATGAAATCACCCATGCATACACCTCAAAGCTACAATCAGCAGCATCCTGTTTGTAAAACGCCTAAACAACAAAAGACAGAAAGAAGTGGTGAAGACGGAGGAGGAGTGGAGTCCAAGTTTCAATTTTCTGCTTCCCTTCTCTTCTCTTTTGATCAGCTTTTCTTTCCTCAACACTTGGTCACACTTCAGTTCAGGCATCAGGCTCACGTCTCCAGAACAGATGTGATTTATCAGGCCACGTCTCTCCTTCTCAGCCCTCCCATCTGCATCCTGTTCCTTTAACACCACAGTCTTAGTCACAGTCTGAAGCTGGAGACCCACAGCCCATATGAACTTCACACCACATCCTTACAAACAACCAAAAATAAAAAATAAAAATAGTACCAATGCCCTGGTATTGCATTGGTATGTTCCATCAAGAATCAATATCAAGTTGAATTTGCAGGTTTGTCAGGTTCTTCCACTGTGCTAGTGTTAGAGTCATGTGGTCTTGATGCAGGAGATCAATCTCCCAATAGAAGTGGGCGGGACTTTCACTGAAAGAGAACTCAACTAATTAAATGAAAGTCCATATATCTATCAAGGAGAAGATACTTAACCATCAGAGACTGGCAAAAGAATAAGCTTTTGCTTCTGGCATATTCCTTTGTTTGGTGTTGATGTGTATTGTGGTTGTTTTGTTGTGTGCAATGATGGCTATACAAACAAAAAATAAACATTTCATTCATCCATTCATTCATCATGACTTGGAACTCTGCAAATGCTAAACACATAATAATCAACAATGTACAATCTTAAAGACATTTTCATCAGGAATGTTCAATAACCAATAAATAAAAGTATGAAAGAAACTTAATTTGGGAAATAATTAATGTGCCATACTGTAACTGGGTACCTCTGCCCTGTACATTAGTGTGAATACTGTACTTAAGCATTTACACATTATATCCTGTTACTCTTTGTCTTGCTTGATTTTATTATTTAAATGCATGAATAAGAAATGCTGTAGTTTAATAAAAGGTAAAAAGAATAAATATATGTATAACTATAATATAGCTAATATAAACCTTTAATATTACTGGAACCATAAATGCTTTTTTCCATATCCTTTTTCCATAATAACTGACTTCACTTGAATAAAACATCAGCACATTAACTCTTCTCTTACTCGTATAAAACGTATTATTTTCACCTTTGCTCCAAATGAATGATCAGAATGAGGCAACTGGGAGCAATAGAAGTCATTTCATTCATGCCTTTGGAGCAAAGTGTTTCAGACCTGGTGATGCTGTGAGCTAATCGCCCTTGTCTAGTCCTCATTAGTTCTGTGTAGGAATCAATGGGGAAAGGAAGAACAAAATGAAACCTCCCTTATTGTTGACATCAGGTCAAGTATTTTTTACTTGCGTCACTGGAGTACTGCAGCCGTACAAAGAATACAAAAGGTACAAAGAAAAAGAACTGAGATCAAAGATGCATATGCTTTTATATTATCTACGCAGATACAATAGGAATCCACTTCATTCCTCAGATGAATGCTTCATGTTCTCCTTCAAATCTGGGGAAGCTGCTTACAACAATAGTGTAACAAGTGTGATAGGACTTGCAGTCTTGTAAATCATCAGCAAGTGAGCAGAGTAAAAAAAAAAAAAAAAACTTTTCAAGGCTACAAATGCCCAGTGGTGCATCTTATTACCAGGATGAAAATGATAAAACCCTGACACATATCCTCACCCCTTCACTTTCAGCTGCTCAGTGCATTCATGTACATCTTTTTGCCATCTTCATAACTAGACATACTTCTATTCTATGGTCAGTGATAATTCCCTCTCAAGAGTCCAAACAAATATTTTACAAAACCGAGTCAGTGAATACATATACAATATCCTCGTCCAACTCAAACCCTTTTTTTTTAATCCAACATTTCTGGAGGATGCTTTGGTTAAGGCTAGCTTCAGTTTGATATATCATGTATTCTTCTTTTTTATCCTCTGCTTTGTCAATCTGTATTTAATACACCTGGGGTTGTATTTACACCTTTGCAATTTCCAAAAGTCAGCCTAGTCCAAAGGCCACATTGAGAGTTCTAAGTCACTAGAAACCTAGCTGCAAAACCACTAAATAAATAAGACATTTATTGTGAGCATGTGAAAAAAAAAACATGTAGAATATTGAAGTAAAGTGGCATGAAGAAATCAATATGAACTCAATTTGAGCTACATCCACCTGATAGTAGAATAATGGACTGAGAACCAATTTTTCCCCACAAAATTTCACCATATAAACTCTGGATCATAACCAGAAAATGGACATTTGTGAGATGATCAATATGAATCAAATGTTATCTTAACTGGCCTATATATATATATATATAAAGAAAAACACAAAACAATGTAGACATTTTTGGTGCAATGATTCATAAATACAAACATCTATAGACAGACTACCACAAAATGTTAATACTGTATTTTCCTCGTGTTAGTCTTTGTTCAGCAGGTCATGCGTTAAAGCATCATGAGGACAGTCATCACTAACACATTCTATACAATCACCATGGATACAAATATTGTGGTCATAATCCCCCCCCCATACAGCCCAGTTCTACTTCATACACATTTATTCCCTCTCCAGATGCACACTTTACCTTTGAGAGATCCACATGAAATGATCTGCAAATTCCTATTTCCACAAGAGTGAAGTCATTACTGTCCTATGTTCTCAAACAAACCTCTTGTGTAACAGAGTTGAAGCCAGAGGAGGTTTTTTTTTTTTTAAATTCAAATGAGTCACAGGAATGAAAACAGTGGAGTGATGTGGTTGCCCATGGACAGATTCTCACACATTCATCAACAAAACAAGCACATTGTTACAACATAGATTACGATCAGACTACCATGGCAATAAATAATATATCCTTAATGGAATAATGCCACAACCAAAGCATCTATAAGTTACCCATCATTAAACAAATGGTGAATAAAACATGGGCACTGGTCTGCTTTGACAAAGCACAAGTGGAACTGTGTTTTGAACTCTTCTCCACTCCACTGTGGGAGTGGGCGATGAGCAAGGGTGATACAAGCAAGCAGAGGCAAACTCATTTCCCTGCTTCAAAAGCCGGCAGCTCTATTGTGTTTCATGTCCTGGCAGGCGAGGCTTTCCCTCTGCTCTGCTGGGGAGTACAACCTGACCCACAATCCACTGCGGGGGAGCTGTGAGCTCAGACTGAGGGGATCGCCTTCTGTTCGGTCTCTGCTTTCATGTGCGAGTGAGAGTGCTGTGGGCATTTGTCTGTGGCGGCAAATGAGTGGGTGTGGGTTTTCTATGTGATATTCACTACAAATGCAATTACAACAGCAAGATGATAAGGCTGACAATAGCCTCCACTTCCAATTTCATTTCATGCTCTTTTTTTTCACCCCCTTCTACCATTGTTAATTTCTTTCTTCCTCTGTTATTCACCTTCCTCTCCTTGCTTGTCGTTAGTGCGAGAGCTCCATGCTGCTGACCCATTGTTCATCATTAAGTACTGGACCTGTCTCCAATCAGGACTAATTGAAGAACATAGCTATAATTAACCATGAGCCTTAATTGGCATGCCTTAATAGCATTGCTTATCATTCAGGGTATTTTCCACAACCTGTGACGTTTTTCAGGCTGTAGTTCCTGCTCTGAGCCCACACATTTGATTTGGTTATGAGCTTCACAATGCAGGATCAATATACAGATCTATAGTTATCACAGCTGAGACTTCTGGGATGTACAGGATCAGAGGGTAATGTCACAACAGGGAAATACAAAGACAACAGAGCTGGGACCAATGAAATGTTATCCAATATCAGGATCAGGTCCTTATACTGACACAGTCCACTCGAGGGAGATCATACAGATATCAAAATCCTCATACCACACCGATTCCATAGCTTGTCGTTTTTATGACTTATAAATATGTAATGATGACATTTTGCTGCACATTGTAACTTATGAATTAATTAGTAATTAAAGTGATCTACAAGGATATCCAGCAGACCCCAGCTGCGATTTTATAGCTAGTGAAAATTAAGGTTAAAAAGCAATGGGGAAAAAATGACAGTAAAATAAGAAGGATGTTATGAAAAGGTTGAAAACTGAATCTTAAGAAACAGAACTGCTGGCAAAACTCACATTTCCGTTTTCTGCATTTCAGACAGGAGGGTTTTAAGTTCCGTTTTGATATGCATGGTTTCATTCATCATTCTTCAGCTTAACATCTGAAGCAAAAAGAAAATAGTGACTCATCCAAAACTAAACTGTAAACCTAAAACAACAAAAAAAAAGCGAACAAAAAGTCAAAGCAATGACTCAAGTCTGAACATTTTCTTGTTTTTCAGAATTGGACACAGGTGGGATGTCACTGGTCAGTATCGTCACTCATCCAATGAAACAGATCTCTTCACCTTTTTCAGCAGATTCCCTCTGGTTCTTTTAACGGTTCCATTCCAGGTACTTCTTGTTACACCCCAGCCAAGGGGTTTACCAGGACCTACATAATATCCTCTCATCCGCTCCCAAATCCCAAAAGACATGCCTGTGTGTTTATGGGTACCGGCCTTCATGATATGCATTTATATTTGTTAGTAGTAGTCATTTTTATGTTGTAAATTAAATCATTTTTGCATATACAGTCATACCACTACTTACGAAAGACCCAGCCAATGAAAAATCCAAGTTACAAAAACACTTTCGTAAGTAAAGGTACCACTGTAGCTTCTTTTGGCTCTCACAGTTGATGTGCATTGGCATCAGAACCTTGAAGCACTAATTTGAAGACTCTAGGTCAAAGTTCAAGGTCACAATAAAGCTAAAGTAACTTTTGAAGTATTCATCTTAGAGACTTCTGATGAGCACCAAAAGACTTGTCTTTAATTATGCATCTTGTGGGTATAGATTTTGAGCTACTGTTGAGGGGGGGTCATTCAGTCAACACCTAAAAAGGACTAGAACAGAAAAACGCATGGAGATAAAGACTTAGTTACTATTACTGAAGGATTGGAAACCTGATATGGGCTTCAAAATGGTGTCATGACCTTTGACTTTGTACCACTTGCTTATTTTAGAGTCGGAGATTTAGGTTTGATTTTGAAGATTTTTTTTTGGTTTGTTGTTTTACCCGAGTACTTCCCCAACACTTTCAGTTATTTTAAAACAATTACATCTGGACTGTAAATTTTGCTCTTGGCGTTTGTGCTTGGGAGTTGGAAAATGACTGGGGAATTATATCAAAATCCATTATGATATAGAGAAACCACCCACAAGAATTCTGACAAATACTAAACATACCAGGACGTGCATAATTTGGGAGCTTGTCTGACTTTTCCGTGTTTTGTTTTGGGTTTTTTCTGGCTAAGTTCGGGAAGTATTTTGACATTTATGGTTGGTGGTTTCCGTGTAACAATGGATTATGATTTAAAGGCATCTTCTGTGCTGCTACTCTACACTGGAGTGAACAACCCCATGCCTCCACACACATTGAGGAGAAGCATTCAAACAATACATCATTAAAAACGTAAGCCCTGGGCCATTTGTTTCCAGCTGGAATCTTTCCTATGCGACACAAAACCCTACAGTAACTGGTGCTTTACTTTCATTTATATGAAACAGTAAAAGCAAAACAAAATGTATAATTAATCCTCTTGTCATAATGCAGCATTTATTTATGCTCCTCTTTGTCATCCAGTGTGTTTTAGCCATAGATAATTCATTATTTTACTGGTGGATCCGCTTAGTATTAGCTTTGCTGTGCAAAGTTTGTCTCATTAGTGTTTTATACAATTATTCATGCCATATGATACTAGATTGTTTATATATTTGTCAATTTCAGTGTTTTTTTTTAGTTTTCTGACAAATGGTTTTGTTAAGCTTTTAGCTGATGTTTTCCTGGTCACATGGATCTCTAGGATATTATGTATATCGCTACAAGCCATGTTACCATGACAACAGAAGCAGAACTGTGGCTGCTGTCAGCACCGGGGGCAACTGGGCTTAAGAATTAGAATGCATCATGCACAAAAGGACCAGAATATGGTAATATATAACCCCTTCCAGTGTAAACCTTTAGCTAGTGAACCATCATCATGATCACTGTCGCAGCTGATGGACTACAAGAACGACCGCAACAAATGTCACTTCATCTTTCACCTCAACTAACACTTTACGATTGAACAGAATCAACACTAGCCAGCAAAAAATTATTAGACCATCCAAAAGTCATCAAAAACAATGGTGATGTAATTAAGTACCAACTCCTATACTAAACTATATTATAGTTATTGATGTAAGAACTGAAGTGATTTTGGTTATTATCAAGAAAACCATATAAACTAGATAGATATCACCTGTGAAAATAAATGTATGAGTTACTTTTGTTCTCACTATATTTACCCACACAAATGTGTCATGTGGTGGTTAGGACAAGAGGACCCCTAGTCTTAACCACTAGTCAAGGTGTGTATTGGCAAAAATCTGGCAATATGATGCACATCACAATACTCTGATCACATTATATCATGATACTGTTAACAAGGTTTTTCTTTTTAATAATTGCTTCACTGAAAAGTCTTCAGTGAAAACTTTAATTACACCAGAAATCTGCACAAATACTAAACACACTTATTTGATCAGAAACGGAGCTGATGCTATATCACCACATCATACTCTGTAAAAACCTCAGATGCTTCACAGACAGGTAGAACAGGAAACGGGCAGACTGGACTGAAGAGGGACAGACTGACCAGGAGACAGGCTTAACAGGATACAGGCAGATTAACTGAGTCCAGGACAGCAGGTAAGTAGAAAGAACGCAAAGTCACTGGCAGGTACTGAAGAGAGAAAAAGTAGAACAGTGAATCCAGCCAGCCTGATGAGCTGCAGCTGTGCCTACGGGTGAGTGGAGTGTGGGCCCCAGAAGGGTCACATTTGGGCTGAATGTAAGGGTTCCATGCGTGTTTGTCTGTAGTTGCCATAATGGACCCACATGTGTTTGCCCATATCAGAATTAAAATTAGAAATCTGAATATCTCATTTATTTTTCTTACTATTTATGCCACAATATTTATCTTTCATGTTATCTGCACTACTTAAATTCTGTTTCACACATATCTTATTTTGCAATACTTTTTAAAAATATGAATAATGGTACCTTTTACTGATATTCAGTCTTTTGCCGAACCTGAGAACTGTACCACAATTTTGTTGCTCTTGGTAAAATTACTAGAAAAGCAGTCTGAGAGCATAGACTCCGCCAAGGCAGATCAGACCCCCACCCCACCCATCCTTCACTGATGACCACCAAACTTTTATTGCTTGCTTCTTGTGACGGTATCAACATTTCTTGAGAAATTCAGCTAAATCCATCAACTTCTTGCATTATCTTGCTACAAAAAAACACAAACATGCCCCCACCGATCACCAAATTTTTATCATTTTTCAGCCAAATCTGTCCATAATTTTTTCAGTTATGTTGCTAACAAATAAAGAGACATACCCCGATGATTACATTACTCCACCATTCTTTTGGCAGAGTAATAATAAAGAGATTCTGATTCCGTCAAACACATATGGGGTCACGTTGGAAACCGTGGACAAACCCACATGTCTAATATTTTTTTCTGCAAATGTACATTCAGGATTAGTCAGTGGGAGATCAGCAGATGACTAAGACTAGAATCAACCTACAACAGAAAGCTCTCAATTTAACAGTCGAACTACAGTCCTTCCTTCACCAGCGGTCACAAGCTGTGGGTGGTGACCCAAAGAACAAACACTGCTGATACAAGTGGGTGAAATGAGTTTTCTCTGCAGGATGGCTTGGCTCTGGCATGGAGGGGGTAAGGGATTCAGTATGGACTCACTGCTCCTGCACATCAAGAGGAGCCAGTTGAAGTTGTCCAGATGTCTGGTCAGGGTGCCCTGGGTATGAGGAGTTTCGTATCCATCCGAAAACATGCCTGGAGCAAACCAAGGACACACTCGAAGGATTATATAGCCAAAGCCTTGGAATGCTTTGGTGTCACCCCCAGAAGACCTGGAGGAGGGGGGGGGGTTCTCTGCTTAAGCTGCTAAACCCCTGATCTGACCAGGACAAATAGAAGGAAGGACAAATAGATGGCAGGACCCGAGAGCTTTGTCTGTTACCTACTCTTACACTCAAGTGCTACCTTACCATTCTCATGCTAAATAACTTTCCTTGAATTTAGCAGACACTAAATCAATAAGCAATGGATTCCATTAGCAGCTATTACGGCACGGACGTAATAGCTGCACGGCACAGGACGGCAGACAGCTCCGGTAAAACCAGAGGCGGAGGTTTGTGCATTTACATTAACAATGCTTGGTGCACTAACTCTAACACTAACCGAGAGACACTGCTCACCTAATGTGGAGTTTCTCATAGTTAAATGTCGACCTTACTACCTCCCAAGAGAACTCACATCAGTTATTGTCACTGCTGTTTACACACCACCGGATGCTAATGCTAAGCTTGCAATGAAAGAACTACATGCAGCCATTAGCAAGCGGCAAACAACACACCCTGAGGCTGCCTTTATTGTTGCGGGTGACTTTAATCACTCCAACCTGAAGACAGTCCTCCCCAGGTTTCATCAGCACGTTTCCTGCCACACCAGAGGAGACAAGACACTGGACCATGTTTATTCAAACAGTAAACAGATGCAAGACTCAGCAGGATGAGCTGTCAATCACACCTAGCAATCAAACCCTACCAGTCATCAGAAGGAAGAATAAATCACAAAAAGACCACCGGTATATATAATAGTTGGTGTAAATAAGATGTGCAAATGTAATGCTGCATTCCAGGCAGGTTTTTGAGCACGTACATCACAACTCATGACTTTGTAGTGTTGCAGGCAAGTCATGCCAAATTGCCTGAGGGCAAGGAATTATGGTAGTTGGATGTAAATAAACCAGCATGGCAGACTGTACAAGGCTTATGCTCATTTACAATCATGTCTATTGGCAGAGGTGCTTGCTCCCTGCTTATTTGAGGGAAACAGGATACAGATAAGGCAAGAGAAACCATTATACCTTTTATATGATGTTATTTGGATATGTATTTGGTAGTAAATTATTCTTGCACTCAATGGACTGAAAACTAGCCAATGTTAAAGTAGCTGCTATTTATGTACATTTGTGTGTAAATAATTTGCATAAGCACCGCATCCATGGGGGCCACCATTGTTATTTCCTGAGGTATATAATCTCAGACTATGTACCTGCGAGTACACTGACCAAGTACGAGTTACAGGTTTGACTGGTTTTCACTGGTACAGGTTGCCTGGAATGCAGCATAAATAAGGAGATAAAACATACTGACTTCTAGACAAGAATTTAGTGGATGTCTACAAGAGTCAGATAACACCTAGCAGTTGTCAGTGGTGTTGGTTTAATATAATCCACATTTGCTTCATTGTCTAGATGTGGTTATTTTGGTTTGATCAGACTGAAAGAAAATGTATTTGTGCATCTGTAAAGACAATACAAAAGTAGTAATTGTGACCACTTCTGTCAGAGAAAAGATGTGACAATTCATTCACCAATTCATTTTTCTTTTAATCTAATATACTGATTAAAATATGTTCTAATTTGACTTACAAAGTCAGAATTTAAGTCCAAATAATGAGGATTCTTTGAGCATAATTTACAGAAATTCATGTTTTACTCATTTGTGAAAGTAAATTATTATGCAGGAGAACAAAAAGTGAACAGAAATAAAAGCCTGTGCGAGCGAGTCTGAAGCCTCTGTGCATGTTTGTCACATTCAAAGACTAATTACAAAAGTTTTCCCACAACAAAGGCGGGATAAAATAAACAGCCGGAAATTAAACTGCGTACTTCATAGTGGTTGATATGGGTCCTATTTTTGGAAACATTAGTAGATTCCTTTAATGTATGAACACCATCATTGTCATTTGGGCAACACTACATTATTAATAACATTCTACAAAATCCTTCAACAGATGATTTATGGTGCAGGACTGTCGGAGATAATTGAACAACCACGACCTCTAAATGAAGTGTGTGTATTTTACATCTGTTAGGATGAAGGATCTCTGCAGCTGCACAACAAGAGGCTTTATTATAGCCTGTAATAAGCGTAGAGGAAAGAGCGAGGTGTTTGACATTAGGCCATAAATAATAACCAGACAGATATGTAGGTGCATAAGAATGTGTAAAATATTAGCTTCTTTTTGTGTGTATCTGTCACTGTGACAATGTGACTCAGTGGGCTCTGGGTGGCCCTGTCAGGCCTCTTTTCACACTGCAGACAGAATGCGCCTGGTTCTGTAAACACAGACAAATGTGCCCTACAGGAGCGCCTGCCACCCTGCAGCTCCCCCATGCCTCAAACTAATGAATTTTTAAAGACAGCATCAATCAAACTGCAGGCCAGATCAATAGACCACAGAGTGGATTTCATCAGCGTTGCAGAGCAAGGTTGGTCCACACATCACTTCCACCCAGGCCTCTTGTCAAGTGGCGTTTCCCTTTAGCTTCAGCTTCACAGTTGGCTGCAGTTTAAGGCAGCACAGTCAACCAAAACCAGGGCAATATAATCAAGACAGGGCTAAACAATAATATATTCTGATTAAAGAGATTACGGGAATGGTGATGGTAGCATGTCCTCTACGCAGGACTGACTGACCCTGAATGGTTTATTAAGATGTCTGGTAACAGTCAATCACAGAATCACCACAGCAGTCATGGACAGACATCCATTTGGATCATTTTACAAAACATTCAGGTAAGCAGGGGCATTAATTCTCATCAGAAATACCAGCCGTGACAGTACGCAACAGTCTAGTGGCTGACACACACATAGAATATTTTTTCATGCTCTGTTTTCTCCCTAACATTAACTATAACTGGAGTGGGTGGTCTCACAGGCTGAGACTGTGGTCGATCATAATTTAGCCTATGATCTACTTTTCAAAAAACCCACTAGAACTGTCAAAAATGTCTTTCTCCACATTCCATTTAAACATCCGGTTATAATATTTTATGAGTCTCTACTTCAATCCATTATATGGTAACTTTAGTGTATGTCCACAAGACCTTTTACTTTGCAAAGTCTGAATAATGTATTATTTTGCTGCTGCTGAAGAAATAATGACACAGAATTATCAAAAGTCCATTTAGCTGTAGGTTTGGCTTCTGAACTCTGACACACAGGGAGTCTGATTAACACCCATGATATGGAGTTATGATTTTATGAGTCTGGTTTCATTAAAACTCTAGCAGGGCCAATCATCCCACCATAATGAAGGCAATTAACAAACACTTATGTTTGTCTGATGGTCACTGAACTATAGTGGAACTGGTGTCCAAGTTAAAACAGAACCACTTAATGTTTGAATTGAGGTGACAAAGGAGAGGAATGAATATAGTTTCGGCACCAAAAATATAAGCAGCTTACAAAATAACAAAGTAGTGAATAACAGATGACTTGTGTTAACTTAAATGCTATGGGTTGGGCAGGTTTTTTAATACAGGCCAAATATACAGGCTGTTTATAGCATTTAAAGGAAATAAATAAGCTTACAGTACATATGAATGGTATTAACACTACAGTACCTCTAGACAAACCTAAATCTAAGACAAATTACTGTGTAAACGTTCTCATCCAAAATTAGGTTTGTTAATTTAGTAAAATTGTAATGATCAGACATTTGCATTTCACAGTCTCTGTAATAAGAACCAATCTGGATATAAAAACGAAAATTCTAAATAAAAAGTAAAAAAAACAAAATAAAACCTTCACATAACCTAATGACCAGATGACCTTATTTTCAGCCTAAAAAAACATCCTAAATCTTAATGCAAGACACATCCTAACTGAATGAAATGAAATGAAATTAAATGCTTTACATGGTGTGATACTGCTTTAACTCCAGAAAGTTCACCACAAAAAAAACTAAACAATTTTGGCTTTAATTGTCAGTTGATGTAGACAAGGACCGTGGGGGGTGGGGGGGGGGTGGGGGGGGGGTTGCCATGCCATGCAACTAAAGCCCTAGGCCCACTTTAGTTCAAGGTGTCAACTATGTCACCAGAACACATGTAGACACGGTTTCAGCATTTCCCTTTGTCGGTGAACAGATGGCTGATTGTAGTTTCACATTCACACAGAGTCACAAGGACTATTAAAGCACAAATTAACTGTCATTTGGAGCGAAGTCATTTTTTTCCCCCTACACACTATGAATGTTAAATAACCTTTTAGTTGTTTTTGGTTCAGATAATAGATAAAAACAGATTTAAAAAATGTGAATATCAATAACTAATTTCATTTTTTATGACGCGACATCCTGGAAGGTCAGTGAGCTCTGTATAACAGCCATACCTGGACAAGTATCGAACACCTGGTAATATTGTTAGATGAAATGCCATTCGAAGTGGACTGTTTTAATTTGATTTCACTTTGTTTTCCACCTATGTAGCCTTTAACCGTTACACTGCTTGAGTCGCTTCCTTCTAAAAATATTGAGAATTATTCTGTTTTTCAATTTCAGATCAAGCTGTGAGGTTTTCATCAATTTACCAGAAATAAAGACACAAATGTCACCTTTCTTACATTTCCATTCTTCTTGATGCTTTTTAAAAATCAAGAGATTAAAGATTACACACAGACCTTAAGGAGGAAGCAATTTCTCCGCTCTATGGTGGTGTGATAAGAAATCAAGAGGTAAGCTATCCCTTGAATTGCTTTTAATTAAATTACAGCTATGAGGCGGAACAACACTGAAGCAATGATAAATTAAAGTAGAGAAAGAGAGCAAAAAGAGTGCATTATATCAGTGTCAGTTTCTGGGTTAGCTGCACTGCAAGGTAATGTAAAAGCAAAACAATGGAAACAATGCATAATTTACTGAGCAGTTCTAGAAATAATTTTCTAATTGGTGAAACAGAAATGCAATGTTATATCTATTTGGGGGGAAGAAAGAAATCGTTTTTGCCTGCAAGCAAGCACATGTGAAATCAAAAGGAATAAAGCACAACGATGGTGCATGTGCAGAACTGAAATCAGCCGGAGGCTTTGTATGACACTGAACAAAAGTTCATTTTCAGGGTGACTTCACAGTCTGCAATTTATATGAAATAAAAAAAGTCTCTCTCACTCACTCACGCTCTCTCTCACTCTCTCTCGTTGGGGTTAAAATGCTGTTTGTGTCTTGTCAGAGGACATTGTTATGTTGCAGTGAACTTTAATACCAGTTGCTCATTGCTCGACAGACGTGTTTCCATGTTTTTTCGGGGGGGTTTTTTGGCCGTGTGTCTGTGTCGTTTATCCGAGTTGTTTATTGAGTCGATGTGTCATCACGACACATCGACTCGACTTCGACATCGAGTTGTACCAGGGTGTCACCAGGGTCACTTGTAACACTTGCAAAGCTTTTTTCAAAAGGAGCAAATTCCTTCAAATACACTCAAACATTTGTCCATAAAGCATCCAGTTCATTTGCAGGAAGGTCACATCTTTGATCTGATGCTTGGTAATGCTTGTGAATCTAGCAGCAGAGTAAACATGAGGATGTCATAAGACCTCGGTCGGGGGGTGGGGAGGTTAACAAATGCCCTGCCTCCTCAAATAAAAGTTTCTGTAGCTTGGGAAAAAGAAAATGAGGTGCATAACAGTGGGAGACATGAATGTGCCTTGAGTTTCACTTTCAATTTGGACAGTTGTATGGTATGACATAACACCCCCCCACACACACACACACACACAAACTGGGCCAGGCATCGTCTGTTATTATTTGTGCATAATATGTTATATTTTCTGCACAGATATGGCAATATAGAAGACAGTTCATGTTGTACAATTGTACTCTTATTCACTCAACCTTTGAAAATCAAAGAACTGGATTGATAGATTCTTGACAATTCTCAACCCAACAACAACAAACATTCGCTCTCACATTCACACCTTTTGGTGATTTAGATCAACCAGTTAACCTATTAGTGTCTTTAGACAATGTACATGTGGACATTGGGAGAACATGCAAACACCAAGGAACAGAAAAGGAGCCATTTTTGAAGACCTTGTTGCAACCACTGAAGTGACGATGATGCTCAATAGTAGACCAAAGTTTTTAAACACCACATACGTTTGTGATGTATGACATTAATAATCCCTCTTAAGTCATTGAACTCTGCCAAGTATTGTTTCATTCTCCAAAGCCACATGTTCTGTTTCCAATTAGGTCAAAACTGGGTGTGTTTTAGCAAAATAGTGAAACACATCTAGGACATGATGTATGGAAACGGTCAAGAACTGTGCTTTTTTTCTCTGCTTAAAAACAAATTGCATGTGTTTGTGTGTCTGAGTGTCATCTCTTGAATCCCAAAGAAGATATTCCCCATATATTTAATGGCAATACTTGACATTGCGTAAAATTTTAAGGGCGTCTGAAAACTTCGCAGTACTGTATGTTAATAAGGGTGCTTTCACACCTACACCATTTGGTTCGCTTTAAGCGGACTCGAGTTCGGAACACCTGCAGGTACGGTTCGTCTGGGCTGGTGTGAAAGTGGACCAGTCTATTTTGGGTCGCACTAAAGGACCATACCGAGACCTCCTTTTCGAGGTGGTCTCAGTCCGGTTCCAAGCGGACTCTGGAGCGGTTCGCTGCTGGTGAGAACGCTGACCAGCCTCGATTCAGCCCATCTCTTTTATGGAGGAGTCTTTTTGACCTACGGAAGTTTCCATAATGTGTTCGAAGTAAAAGTTGGTTCAGGTTTAGGAGCGTAGTCTACTTTACGCGATAATGTCTCGCAACGTGTCTTCTCTGCGCCAAAAACAAAGGCATTATCGTGCCGGATGCTAGCTTCATGCTGGGACAAGAGCAGTAATCATGCTCGCTGCACAAAGCAGTGATAAAAATATATTGAAACAAAAACAAGCAGAAAACCACAGTTCATTGTTCAGAAAAAAACAAATCCACCTGATGTTTTCTTCCGGGATTTTCCCTCTGCACGTGCTGCACCAATCAGCTTTCGTCTACGTCACCCAAAGCGCAGTATTGTTCAAACAGCGCCTCCACATGGGTGAGGAGATATATAACACCCACAGTGGGTTCACATTCACTGGTGTGAATGTGAACCGAACCAGTTGAGAACTGCAACATTGTAACAACTTTTGGGCCCAAACGAACCAGTCTACCGAACTAACAGGTGTGAGAACAGCCTAAATAAAACTTGAAACACATCAATGTCTATAAATGTAGTTTGGCCTTAGGTCAATTGGAACCCACTCCTCCCCAGTTAAACAGGTATTTTAGAAAATCTCACTGAAAAGATTTACTGATCTAAACTGCCATTGATCTATACATAAGAAGTCATATTATAGAGTGGGTATTCACAGTATTATTAATCAAATGTTGAAGAAATTATGAGAAAATATCCATTCTGTCTGAATATGAAGCTGAAAACTATCCAATATCACATTCATTGTAGATTTTCTATCCAAATAATTATTTTTTTTTAAAGATAATCGTCCGACTAAACCATCACCAAATGTGTATTTTTAATATTTGCATCATTTTTAGGATTTTATGAGTGAATGCTAAGAGCAATATACACATAATCCACAAATACACAAGCATTTTGTACTAGCCCACACCATCCTGTAATCTCTAGCAAAAAAAGCTACAAAAGAAAGTCGTCTTCAGTTTTTCTCTGTTTTCCTGCCAAGAAGAGGATTTCAGCAGCGAAATAAGGAAGCAGAGCTGTTTGGCTAAAAGCCTGCTGGGGTCTTTGATTTTCAAGGACATTTCTCTGTCCTACACTCCACTGAGTCCTCCACCCTTTATCTGAGCCCATCCCACCCAGCCCCATTATATCCTTCTCAGTCAGAGAGCATTTTCTACAATTCCAGCTCGGCTGCTTATGAATTAGGAAGCCGTGTAAGCCCCCCAGAGCCGCAGAGGTTGAGATCCCCTGAGTAAAACGAAGCGTATTTAAAGAAAAAAAAAAAAACAACAACACTGTAGTCTTTCAGTTTTAACTTTTTTCTGTCCTAAGTGCCATTCAGAAAACAAAGACACGTTTAAGTCACTCTTCACAGAAAATTGGCTTATTGAGAAGTTAAAAGGCCAGAGAATGTTATGAGCAGCAGAGGGCTTCTGAAACGGGATAATTAAAAGGAAACTATTTCACAAGTGGTTCTTAGGGTTGGAGCTGCTCTGTATGCACTGAACGCTTCACTCACTGATCTATTTAGAATCATGCCTTTATAGAAACCGCTGTCATTCAGACCTTCCACAGTTTACGTCACAAGCTAAAGCATTCAACAGTCTGAAAAAACAATACATAATATCATCAGCTGTGACAACGCATGTTTAGTGGGTACAGTTCATTTCTATTCATGTTAGACAATAGAAGGTGACGGTGTTTCACTGAATGACTTCTCTAGAGTAACTGGAGCCAACACTCCCAAAAAAGTATGATTTTCTGAAGATTAATGGCACTGACAAATATGTACTTAAGGGATTAGAAGCTCCATCTACCTTTCTTTTTAATAATATCAAATGAAGAGTCCTTCACATTAGATTAAAACTTCACTGTCACTTGGTTTGTGGTAAATAGACCTGATATATATATATATATATATATATATACATACATACACACACACACACACACACGATGTGATTAAAATCTTAAAAGTATGAGAATGCTGATCAATACTGGTGTGTGAAATTTTTTTAAATGTATTTTAACAGTTCCTGAAGAGTCATTGAGCATATTTACACAACCATAGAAGTCTGATAGCTGGGAGTAATCAGATGGTTATGTACCCTAAGAGTGTCAGAGAGAATGTTTTTGGTCCAACCACTAACTCCGCCACCACCGAATAGCCTTCGTATTTTCAGAATAACTTGAAAGATATTGGGTTCAGAAATTCCATGTTTTCCAGTTCAATAAATATCAAGGAGAGGAAGAACCGAGTTGATTTAGGGGAATTTACCATTTCTAGATTGCCCACAAGGGGGCATTCAGAAATGTAAAATTAATCAGTTAAATCAATAAAAAAAAAATTCCAATTAAAATTAATCAATTAAAAATCATATCTATGGCATTATATTGACATAACCAGTGCTTTTAAGCATTCCATGTTTTCTTTTGTGTGTTTTAGTCACATGATAGATCATATGCATATGCATCATATGCATCATAGTAATTGATGCATAACCATTGTTTTGTTTTTTTCCCCACAACTGTATAAACCCAATTTGGTTTCAAATTGTAGTTCTGCTGCTAGACTAAAAAACAAAACTGAACCAAAAGAAAAATACTCCTCCCCTCTCTTATGTTTGGTGAATTTTATAGCGGATTTAATACATGGGTTAAAACCAACCCATTAACATAAGAAGTGATACCAGGAAGCTAACACAAGACAAAGGTATATTCATGGCAAAAATAGTTTTACTTTTGTACTTTATTACAGTTGAGAAGTTGGACTTATTTGTTTATTTAAGTAAAGGAATTGAATCAGTACATCTAATTCTATAAGATTTTTTTTTTTCCACAAGTAGCTGTACTTCTATTTAAGTACAGAATGTGAGTACTTTTGCCACCTCTGCAGAAATCCAATAATGATAAAAGTGTGTATGTAAACAGGCTCATTGATGGCTACCTCGGGTTTCATCGGATATATCCATGGTTACTTTTCAAACCTCAATGCCACATATTGATGCAGCTGATCGACCATAAACTATAGTTAGGTGTTATAGTTTCTCTAATTGCCTTCAGTAGAGGCCACCTTCAGATCTGCAGCCTCCACAGACCCAGCACCATTCTGATGGACACAGCTCCCCTGTTTCATCTCCCAGCTGCTATATAGTACATGGTATAGGGCTATAAAAATCCTCACTACCAGGCTCAAAAATATCTATTTTTTTTACTGCAGAGCAATCAGTGACATAACTGTAGAATAAAGTATGTCCTACAAACAACACCAAACAGGACAAAAACCTGATATACACCTCATTTTAATTACTTTTCATCTCTACCTATTGTATGTGTGAATGAGACACACAGGTAAAGATAAAGAACATTATATGTCAAACATGCAGTGGCAACAAAAGTACGAATTTCTTATACACGACGTTTGTTTTTATTATTTCCAAATTACAATAGCCACGTTTCTACAAAAGAAACACATTTTAAGACAAAAAGTAAAAGTTAAAGAAAAAAAAAAAAGAAGAAAATGTCAAGTAACGCATTTCCATCTGGAATATGTGCAACTATTTTAGTAATGTGGTGTCGCTCTTCATCACATCTCCTACACACTGAAATCCATCACAGACAATGATGAGCAGCACTGTCTCCACCACACACTGGACAGACAGTGGTGCACCTTGTCAAAAACATTGCTGCAGCTCTGCTGTCGAAGAGACGAATACAAGAAATCTTTCCAACCACATTATATTTCTCTTTGCAATCAACTCAGTTCTGCTTGATGTTTAAACCTATTTCCATTCTGCACTTTATTGTTTCTTTATGCATCTTCATCCTACTGGAATATTTCACTTTACATATTATAGTTTATTATTGCACCTTCCAGTTTAAAATTATCCAGATTTCTTACCCACTTCAGTGTTTACTTACTTCTAATTTATAGAGTATAGTGTGTTTGCTGTTGTATTCTGTTTCTTAATTTTATTTTTACTGTCTCACTCTATCCATCTAGATGACAGAAACGCAGCCTCAGAGCTACAATTGTACTCTGAAAAGTTTTGGCCAACAATGTATTTGTCCCATTTTCTTTTGGAGCCATTTTTTCAAACTGTGTTTGACATGTTTTCCTATGTGGTATGTGCAACACTTGTTACAAACCAGGGGTGTCAAACATCTGGCCCACCAAAAGGTTCAATCCGGCTCATGGGATGAATTTGTAGAATACAAAATTTTCCATTACATTTTAAGGAAAGGTGCGAGGTGGTCGAGAATAGATCCATTAAATTTTGGTGGATGTAGGTCAGACGTCAATGTCACAGTCACCAAAAATTGCGTGTTCACAATGATAAGAGATAGGGAAAATCAGGTAAAATGTTTGCAGGTTTTTTTGTAAATCTGTCCCTGATGACCTCAGGGGTTTGGATGCTTCATACTGGGGTGTATGTGGCCACCTGTGATGTGCGGGCTGACCTGAAGTGAGTGGGTGCCTGTGGTCATTCGCAGTTACAGGTCATTCAAAATATTTTTTACGATATTCGGGTTGCGGTCGGTCGGGTCATTCGTCATTCGATATAAACATTAAAATAACCTGGTAAATACACTTTATTAACTGAATGTCCGTGAAGGTGACATACAACGTCGTCAGTGTCCTACGGTATTGGAGGGAGCAAGAGAGTAGTCAAGTTAGGAGAGTGGAAGCTCCAGAAACGTTAAGGTTTGGGACACATTCACTGAGATTTTTAAAGATGATGAGCAGCACCCAGTGTTTTCTTTTCTGTGGAAACCAGGTTCAAATGTGTCTTTGGGTGTTACAGGTTGTCAACCCCAATGACATCGGATTTTAACACGGAAATAAATGCAGGTATGTGAGTAAGGTCATTTGATGTTCATAAAGACCATCGATTACATTTTTTTAAATGCGGGCCGAGACCGTTCTTTTCAAATATATTTATTGCGGTCCGAGCTGCGGACAGGCCAATTTAAAAAAAAAAAGGGTGTTTTGCCATTGTTGCCATCATGCTATATGTTTGCTGTGTGTGAATGTATTGTAATAATGAAATACTTGCACATTGTTACATCAGTATATGTACTCTGGGTAAATAAATGTATCTCAGAATTTTTTTTTTCTTTGCTTATTGATTTGTATGGAGTATGACATGTGAGATGTGGCAAAACTTCAAGAGTGATCCATCAGCTGCATCTTTACATCATGTCACTTTGATCTCTACTACAGGCTGACAAATGATGCTTCATCAAACCGCTCCAATGCTATGAATCTGATTATAACTCAACCATCTCTGGAGTTCATGCTAACAATTGGTTGCAACTTCATGCAGACTGTACATTCCACAAACCACAATTCAGCCAAATTCAGAGCAGGTCCATGTCTGAACCCATAGAATGATCAGTCTTTGAGACGTGCGTACTAGACTTGTATCTTACCTCTTCTGGAGTTCAGCCTCCTGAGTCATCTGTGCGTTTTGGATACAGATAGAGTTGCCATGGTTTGCCTCCAGCGTCTAAGTGCCAGACAGAAAAAGAAAAAAAACAAAAACATTTTTTTTTTCCTCTTTTACATCTGGGAAGCATTACCACCCCCACAAAACACAAGATGAGCACTGACAATACAATATGGGGTAGACAGACTTCAATAGCAATTCTCTGACAAACCGGACGATAATATTTCCAAATGCACTCTCAGGCTTGCAACTAGACAATTTCTCCATCTATATTTCTAGAAAACACATTCTCATTTTCCAGTCTGAGTATTGATGAAGGGCAGCTTTAAATGACGCATGAAAGTGTGAGGCATAAAATAAACTTGACTACATCTGAAGATGGAAAATGTTGCCTTTATATATACTCATTTTTCAAGGTGCTGGATTTAATCAACCTTTTCATCTTTGAAAAATGTGAAATAACAGCAAAAAAAAAAAATGTCAATGTGGATTGATTTCCCTCTTAACCACACCTGCCAGGACAGCTAAAGAGAAAAATGCATCTCAGGCTTCCACTCTGTCGACAGCAGACATCAAACATGAAACATGTCACCGAGAAATGTTTCCCCCACTGTTTCTGATTAAGACACAGAAAGGAACAAGTAAATTATTAGAGTGCTGCTCTACATAGATACCCAGCTTCTCAAAGACCTCCCTCAGCCATCTGTTAATGAAAGACACCCCCACCCCCCCCCTCCTGGTTTTCACAAACACACTCCCTTTTACTGCCTGCAGAGCGGCACGGGGCTGCAGATGTCACCAAAGGCCACGGGGGCTGTAAATGAAGCCACTACTTCTGCCTGCACAGCCAGATGTGATGACTATGAAAAACCAGCAGCTGTAAGTCTGAAGCACGTTTCTGTTCTCTAATTAACAGAAACATAGGAATAGGTGAGGAGGTCGTCTCAGTCTGTGCTGCAATTCTGATTAACTACTGAAATTCATTCATTTATGAGCTGGTGTGCAGTGGAAGAAGGTGAGGAGAGCCAGATTTTTCATTGTGTGTGTGTGCATGTGCGTGTGTGTGTGTGTGTGTGTAGGAATGACTGCACCGCTGCACCTCAGTAACCATCAGTCCTGGTGCATCGATAGCCTGTCCGCCCATAGTAGTGGATTTCTCCTTCACTGTGGTTTTCCCTGAGGTTTCTTTTTCCCCCCCTCAGGGTTTTTGGAGTTTTTCTTTGCCGAGAAAGGAGGGTCTAAGCACGGGGAAATGCCCGGGGACATAAATCCATTTCCTTCATCTGCTGTTTATTTGACTGTTGTTTCTTTTCATACCCAACTAATTCTGTCAAGCCCTGTGAGACAACCTTGTTGTGATATAGGGCTCTACGAATAAAATTCAATTAAACTGTACTGATTGTCTTTCCATAAAATGTCAGGAAAATCTCAAATGCAGTAAAAAAACAACAACAGAAAAGCAGACCTCCCCTCCCCCCTGATTAGTACCAAAATTTAATTCATTCCTGTGCCAGTATCAACATTTCCTGAAAATTTCATCGACCCCCTCCCTCACCATCACCACCAAAATTCAGTTTACCCCCTCCCCACCCATCCATAATTTTCTGAGTTTTTTTGCCAACAGACAAAACAGACGAACCCTGATGAAAACATAACATCCTCAGCTGTGATTTTGTTTTCTTGCACAAGATCAAGTAATAATTCACTTTCCTTCACAGTTCATTCTGCCTATTGCATTATGGGAATATAGTAGGAATGTCAGCTGCTCACTCACACAAGTTAAAGAATCTCTATATCAGAACTTCATTGAAAAAAATGGCCCTTATGAGTCGGCCCATATGAAATCACTGGAGGCCTCTCCTTTCTATCTTATCCTCAGAAAATATTATACATATACACCTTGTATTTTCATTAAGGTTATTTAGCTTTTTTTTTTACTATTTCACTAATCACAAAGGATTGCCAATCCTCATTGACATTTACTTACAATAAATATGTCAATTTTTGACACATTGGAAATTTGAAAATGCAGTGTGATATGGATTTCCCAATTGTAGGATCAATAAATTACTATTACTGTTCAAAAAGTAGCATAGAAAAATAACTATTTATGATAGATCAGGGGTGTCCAGTTTTGGTCCTCGAAGGCCAGTATGCTGTATGTTTTAGATGTATCCATCTTTCAACACCTGATTCAAATGATCAGCTATCATCAAACTCTGCAGAAGCCTAATAATGACTGTCAGGTGTGATGGAGGAGGGATACATCTAAAGCATGCAGGATACTGGTTTCTCGAGGACCAGGATTGGGTACTACTGTGATAGAAGCATGAAATTTCCTGTTTTTGTTCCAAGACATAAGATGTATTTAGCATCACAGTTGCATATTTGACCAGTTATATCGGTTTAAAAACTGGGGGGAAAAAACATGCTTCAGGCCAACCTTTCCTTGGTATAGCTACACATAAAAGTATGTCAGATCTTTAAAGTTTGTTATATGCATTTCTCATGGGTCACAGGGGTCACTGGGGGCTTAATCCAGCTACAATGGGTGAAGGCGGGGTACACCCTGTATGAGTCTCCAGTTCATCTCAGGGCTGAACATATATAGACAAACAATCACTTTCACATTCACACCTATGGAAAATTTAGATTAACTAATTAACCTATCAGTAAAGTCTTTGGATGGTGGGAGGAAACTGGAGTACCTGGAGAGAACCCACGCAGACACAAGGAGAAAATGCAAACTCCACACAGAAAGGTCTGGTGTGGGATTTGAACTAAGGTCCTTCTTGCTTTGAGGCACAAATGCTAACCACTGCACCACCGTGCCACCCTTGCTGGAGTTTATCTTAGCTACATATGGGCGAAGGTGGGGAACAACCTGGACATGTCACTAGTTCATCACAGGGCTGACATATTTTGAGAATAACCAAACTATTTATTTTTCTTATTTTCTTACCTCTTTTATACATATGTTTATATCTTACTATGTGCATTGAGCATGAAAAGCTTTGTGTAAAATTAAATGTGAAACTGTCAATTTCTTTTCCATAAACATGTTCACGTCGACTCCCTCCACAACAGCTGCCTTCCATATTCATGTTCACATGAGTCACACGAGAGCTGAATTGGGACACGTGTCAATCTGGAGTGACGTAAAGCTCACATGAACACTCATGAGACAGTTGAGAAAAATGAGAAAAAAAAAGAAAAAAAAAAACACCCCAAAAATATCAAACTGTGGACCACATATGATGTGATTTGAAAAGATCAGATACCGTGTGACCTGTGTTGTTCACAAAAACAATGTGACTCACTTAAGGACAAAGAAAAACAGATTTGGGCCACTTTTGCCTGCAGTCTGGATGCTGCCTTAGTCATCCCTCTTTCCTCATGAATCCAGGACGTGAGAACGATGTCAGAGCTGTGATACTGAGACATAAACTGAAGGAGATTTGAGGAAACGATGCATGATTTAGTGCCTCCTGTCTGCTGCAGATCTCAGCAGCTGGCACACCGGTCCAAGAGACGACGACAGGTGGCGTCTATTCATTATTATTCAATTAATCAGGTCCAATTATTGATAGGTAAAGCCTGCCAATGAACATACATAGAGCAATGTGCTAACCAGATCCTAAAGCTTTATCCAAACTACTCAAAAGCTTTACTCCATCCTTTTCTTTGTTATAAACCAGTAAAACAGAACTGCTGCGTCCTCTCTAATCAGTGTTTTGGAGCAATTTAACTAACTCATGAACGCCACTCAGTGGTCAGACTCTGAAGTGAGCAAAAATTAAAACCTCTGATTCAGACCAAGGTAGTTTCTTCAAATAGTCTGTTTTAGCCTTAAATTTTTTTGGGGGGGGACATATCAATTTAACCCATAACGACTCAAAGCCACTTTTGTGTCAGTGTACAAATGAATTTTCATCAATATTACCACATTCATAACTGTTTTATCACAATTTATTGTTCTATTATATCATCTTTTTTATTTTGCAGTTCTTCAGTGACAGTCTTTTTTTCTATATTCAATGTACTAATCATCTACATGATCATGAAAGCTCTGCTTAAATTCAAATGTTACATCAGAAACATGATTAGAGAAAGAGGTATTTTTTCAACAAAATATACCATTAACTGAACATACACCAGTGTGTCCATCCACTGTCATTTATCAAACTTTTATGTTTTACAGGTGAATCAATGTTGTACAAGATGATGGCGTTTCCATGTTCACTACAGAACCTCTGAAATGTCCAAATGGGTCATATCTAACGACCATGAAAAGATGACAAACTGGATACACCAGTTATTTACATGGATTGATATGATTAGTGGATTAACAGGTATTAAACATTTCAGATCAGTGGATGCTTTTGGACAATGGCAGATGTTTAGGTCTTTATGGATGGTAAACACAAAGAGAAGCCAGAATATGTGACTGATTAAAAACAATCATCATAATTTAAAAAAAAAAAATGTTCCTCTCGCCCCACGTGGGCGGTGTCTCCATCAGACTCGGGTCCTCTACCAGAGGCCTGGGAGCCTGAGGGTTCTGCGCAGGATCTTAGCTGTTCCTAGCAATGCGTTCTTTTGTACAGAGATCTCTGATGTTGTTCCTGGTATCTGCTGGAGCCATTCTCCCAGCTTGGGGGTCACTGCCCCTAGTGCTCCGATCACTACTGGTACCACTGTTGCCTTCACACTCCACATTTTCTCTAACTCCTCTTTCAGCCCTTGGTATTTCTCAAGCTTCTCATGTTCTTTCTTTCTGATGTTGCTATCACTGGGGACTGCTACATCTATCACCACCACTGTCTTCTCATGTTTATCCACCACCACTATGTCAGGCTGATTGGCCATCACGATCTTGTCAGTCTGGATCTGGAAGTCCCACAGGATCTTGGCCTGTTTGTTCTCTGTCACCTTTGGGGGGTTCTCCCATCTTGACCCTGGGACCTCCAGTCCATACTCTTTACAGATGTTCCTGTACAGTATGCCCGCTACCTGGTTATGCCTCTCCATGTATGCCTTGCCTGCCAGCATCTTACACCCTGCTGTGATGTGCTGGACTGTTTCAGGGGCTTCTCTACACAGCCTACACCTGGGGTCCTGTCTGATGTGGTAGACCCCGGCCTCTATTGCTCTGGTGTTCAGGGCTTGTTCTTGTGCAGCCATGAGTAGCGCCTCTGTGCTGTCCTTTAGTCCAGCCTTTTCCAGCCACTGGTATGTCTTTTCCATATCAGCCACTTCCTCAATTTGCCGATGGTACACGCCATGCAAGGGTTTGTCCTTCCATGATAGCCCCTCTGGTTCCTCGACCTTACTGGGCTTTTGTTGCCTGAGGCATTCACTTAGCAGTTGGTCATTGGGGGCCATTTTCTTGATGTATTCCTGGAGGTTCGCCGTTTCCTCCTGGACAGTAGTTCTAACACTTACTAGTCCTCGGCCCCCTTCCTTTCACTTAGTGTACAGCCTCAGGACACTGGACTTGGGGTAGAACCCTCCATGCATGGTAAGGAGTTCCCTTGTCTTGATATCAGTGGCTTGTATCTCTTCCAGTGGCCAGGATATTATCCCAGCTGGGTATCTGATTACTGGCAGGGCATATGTGTTAATGGCCTGGATCTTATTTTTGCCGTTCAGCTGACTTTTCAGGACCTGCCTTACCCTCTGTAGGTATTTGGCTGTGGCTGACTTCCGAGCTGCCTCCTCATGATTACCATTTGTCTGTGGGATCCCTAGGTATTTGTAACTTTCCTGCACATCTGTGATATTCCCTTCAGGTAGGTCAACCCCTTCAGTTGTAATCACCTTTCCTCTTCTAGATATCATCCGCCCACATTTATCTAGTCCGAATGACATCGCAATGTCTTTGCTGTAGATCCGGGTGAGGTGAATTAGGGAATCAATGTCACGCTCATTCTTGGCATACAGCTTGATGTCATCCATGTAGAGGAGGTGGTTGATGGATGTTCCACTTCGGAACTGGTATCCGAAGCCACTCTTTGAGATGATCTGGCTGAGGGGGTTTAGGCCTATATATATATATATATATATATATATATATATATATATATATATATATATATATATATATATATATATAAACACCAGCAATGACCAGTCAATGCACTTCAAGTTGAAAAAATTTGTTTTTTTTTTTTTTTTACTTTGTTGGTCAGTGATTTTTGCTTTCATGATTTTTTTTCAGTTACTATTCCATGCAATTTGCAAAGCACCATTTTCCTGTTCAGTAGAAACCCCTAAAAGCCTAAGAAAAACAGTTAATTAAACTAAGTACTGATCAAATGAGCTTTAACTTAGCCACGTCTGTTGGTCCTGTTTGTTCTTTAAGAGAAACTCAACCACAAAGAATAAAGGACTTTAAACTAAATAAAAACAAGATTTCTCCCACAAAGTCTACACTCCTGTAACATCAAGGCCAGGTAATGGTTCAATTACACCTCGTCGACTTTTTTCTCAAGAGGAATCGACTGTTACCAGCTGATTAGCTCAGCCGCTGTGCACTGGATAGCACTCATGAGCTTGTTGACTTGTGGAATAGCAAACCCGCTACCGGTAATGAACAATACAAGCTGCATTTATGAGCAGTGACTGACTATGTCCCCATTAGACACAAACATCAGAGTAAGTGTGTTACATGTAGGAAAAGAACGCCAGATTATTGCAGCTTCAATCGAGGAGCGTGAAATGTTTGCAGTGGCAGAAATAAATAGATATAAAGGCTATCTCCTCACATTAAGGGTAATTCTGATTAAATATGTTTCTGTTCATCTTAAATCAACACACGTGTGGGCGAGTCTGTTCCGTTTCTGCTTGTATTTTCATTGTACGGAGGGAAACTTCAAAGCTCTAGGATGCTGCACAAACTCAGCTAATGATGCATCACTATCAGTGTTCAGACGTGAACCAGCTCTTGCAGCTCTGAACTGGAAAACCCTGATTTTATACCCGATTCTGAATCAGTGGAGGAGGGTATAATTACCTCAGTTGGTATTATGGATCTGCTCCAGTAAAGTGGAACATGAAGGTGAAATGCATGCAGGGTGTTAATGGAAGAATTCATGAGAAGTGGCAGCAAATACAGAGGGGCTACAACAAAAGGAGGATGCAGTCACTTTACACTGTAATATGACTTAATGTTGCATGAGTTGACATTGAGTGCAGAATAAAATGAGAGTCCAAACCTTAGAGAGATGGTTTCCTTGTGTGACATGGAGGCTTCAGAGACGTTTCCATCAGCAAACCACTGTAAAGATAAATAAACACATTTAATGATGAGTCTGAAAGATCATACTGGAGCTTGAACACCTCATATATTTATCTATAACGAAAAGAGAAATGTGGCTTCATTACTGTAATTTGACTGCATTTCCATTTTAATCTGCTTTATACAGTACTTGTACTTCACTCCATCTCACTCTTCTCTAACAGTTTTAATTACTTTGTACATCCTGTGAAAACCATGCATTTCCATTCATGTTTGTTTTGGATGATGATGATGATAAACGCTCATCTGTCTGCCAATTATGGCTGAAAATATCACAATGTGAAAAACATGCCCGTCTTTTTCATGAAATGTGGGTCAACACTGCAAACATATGATGATCTTAAAGAATGTTGGTTAAATAGTGCCATTTTAAATAAGGTTAATATTTTGCATAAAAATTTAAAATAAAATTGAAGCCAACAAACACTAACACGGCCTGCTGTACTTTTACTTTATATAATTTTAGCATATTTTGTTGATTATATTTACATTATTTAATTGTACTTAAGTATGCAATTAAGTACTGTATGTCAAGTACCAAAGCTTCTCATTGCAAACATACATACATAGCAAACAATACAATACTTGGTATTTCGTAATACATACTTTTTTTTTTTTTACCTCCGCCAAGGGGGTATTAAATTCGGGTCCGTCTGTTTTTGGCTGTCAGTAGGATTACGCAAAAAGTTCTGAACGGATTTTGATGAAACATTCAGGAATGATACATAATGGGCCAAGGAAGATCCCATTAGATTTTGAGCAATGAAGGTCAAGGCAGTTACCAGCTCCATAAACATCACCATTCAAACCTCCACTCCCTCCTCAGGGCTTCAGCAGCCTTCTTTTATACTCTAAGCCACAGGTGTCAAACTCCAGTCCTCGAGGGCCAGTGTCCTGTATGTTTTAGATATTTCCCTCTTCCATGTGATTCAGTTTAACCCTTTAACTCCTGAGAACTAACAAAGTAACTGGTAACATGAGCAAAGTAAGACACAAATGGCAGAAAATCAAAGAAAAATTAAAAGAATCAAAATGTAGAAAGATAAAGAAAATGAACAAAAACTAATAAATATTTACAAAATGACAAATAATGTGGAAAATTTGGAGGGAAAAATTACTAAAGAAGAAATCTAGTATTGACATTTGCTCAAAAAAATGGTGAAATAAAATAATAATTAAAAAAAGAAACACCTCTTGCTTTTTGGCACCTTTTCCATGCACAAAATAAAGTAAAACTGTTGATTTTATGTTTATGTATAAACAGCATAAAGAAATCTAACAGTCCTACAGGAATACTAACTTTACAGATCACATTTCCAAAACAAAATCCCATTATTATGCAAAACACATCAAACACACAGAAGCAATGTTGTTTTCAGTCAGTCAGGTTAGACAATACGTAGCGCATGTTCAGAATGATGTAGGGAAATTCTGTAAATTATATAACTGAGAAATTATGGTAAAGTGTGAGCTGCTGTAGGAGACAGCAGAAGTCAATTGACTCATTCGCGCCCTAAGAGTTATCAATGGGAAATTGCATTTGCAAGTACCTAAAATGCTAACTACGTTAGCAACGACACTGTCGAGAAATGCAATAGCCTAGCAAACCAACACCAAAGCTAGCTGTGTCCGAAAATCACTGACCTAAAACACGTGTAATGGGTCCTGCTGACAATGACTTATCACCAGTAGATAGTTTGTTAAAGAAATTCCTTATGTCCATGATAAAAACGAGTAGACTGCACCGGAGATGTTAGCATTCAGAATTCAAACACACGGACTGGCGCCATTTGTTTTTCTAGTTCCGGGTTGAGACAGGGTCAAAGAAGAACATTTTAATAACGAGGGAAATGTGGGTTTTGGTGTAGGGTTGCTGCCCATATATACGTTTTAATATGCGCTGCATGGAACGTAGTACACGGTTGTTGTTTTTTTTACTATACAAATATCAAAAAAGATCCGGGGTTTTGGCGTGAGACCCTAGGCTGAAGCCCCTAGTATAATCTTACCTTCCCATTTAATAAAGTTTAAGCAAAAATAAATATTTCATTCAACACTAAACATCAGGTCATTAAATGTCATCGTTGTCAAACCTGTAAAATAACATTTTCTTGGCTCATTGCTTCCATTAATTGCTCACTATTAACAATATTATACGTGTTAAACGTTGAAAATTTCAGAAAAAAAAAATCTTATATGAGTGAAATGTTATTTGGAGAACACATAATCATATACATCACATGATTAACATTGTTAAGATACTTTTTCTTTGTCATTTACTGTTTTCAAGACTAACAAATATTAAACTTGTTCTAAATACAGGAATAAAACGTGAGTTGACATAAGTATGTGAATGTGATATTTCCTGCCATGTGCTTTATATAAGCATCTCTAAAGCTTGTCTTTTTAATAGAACAGCATTTTAAAGTCCTTATTATTTGGCCTTAGAGTTTTCGTCTAATAATTACTTGCTCGGATTTAAGTTACTATTAAGTTTCGTTAAATGCTCATTCAGTTCAATTCAGTTTTATTTCGAGCACATAATAATCATCTAAACATTATTGAAAATGGTCAACACACTCGAAAAGGAGTGGGAAGAAGTGAAACTTATCGAAGTATTTGACAAATAAACTACTAATAAAGATAAATAACAGTTTGGTTGTACTTTTACGCACACGAGTTGCAACTAAGCCTGAAAAAACAAAACACTGAAAACATAAAGAAGTGATATTTGGCCTTACCTTTTACCATGTGCCAACCCAAACTGTGCCATACTGTGGTTAATGTCCGCCACCTAGCGTTACGCATCTCCACTGTTGTCGAACGAGTGCGCGCTTTACGCACACTGACAGGCTCCGTGCGCGCCGTCAAGTTTTGGGAATGTAGAAAAGTTGGTGATCAGTCATGGACATTATTCACCGACAGCTTCAGTTCACACGTTCACGTTAATGTGGGCTGCTTCTGTGCGCGCTCCCGTCCTGGGTTTGGAGATGTCGGTGCCTTCTCCGCGCTCCTGGTGGCGGAGGGAAAAAGAATTTGTCTCCTAAAAGGAATCCAACCAAAAGGACAAAATGTTTAGGTAAGTGTCGGGGGAATCTATATATTTATTTCATTCAAGATAGAAGTGTTTCAGATTTTTTTATTGAGGCTTTTTATTTAACAAATGCAGCCTGGTATTAAAGTGTCATCGGTGTTTAGGTGTTAGTAAAATGCGCTGAAGTATTGTGCGTAAAGTTAATTTAAGTAAAATAAATAAATAAAGTAAAAAGATGAGTCACTGAAGTGACTTTTTTTATATTTTAGTGTTTCTGCACAGCCAGAAAATAAGCTTTTCCTCAAAACTGCAGCCTCCAAAAAAAACCTGCCACAAAGTATTTCGGTGTAGCTTTAATACTTTTTCTTTCTTCTTGACATTCTTTTGTTATTCTGCTTTGGTGAACCTTGTCAAATCAAATCTACTTTGCAGAAAATACATTTAGTCCGACTTTCAGATAGCTTTGTGGAGTTTATTTTCTGTCAAATCACCTATTTATTTTCAATGTCTATATGCCCAAAATGACTTTCTCCTTCACTTTATTTATTTATTTAATCACTAATCTGCTCTCCACCTTTGAGAACATTAAGTATTTTGGATGATGAAAGGTGTCTTCTTAATGTTAATTTGACACATGCTGCATTTATGCAGAAGGCTTTTAAGGTTTTAAGATACACTAGATTGCAAAAAAAAAAGGAAAAGAAAATCTGTGGAGCAGGGAAGAGCGACAGGAGAAATCCCTGAATGATACAGTGAGTGTAACACAAATTAATCAGATTAAAGAATTACAGCATTCCACAATCATCCAGGCAAAAATGCAGGTTTACGGTGTTGTAACACAGACTTTTAACCACCCTGAGGTAACGGTTTCCATACAAACTCATATCTGTGCTTTATTAAATCATATTAGTAATGCTGCAGCAGTGACAGACTTGTACAGTCACATACAGACAGAGGTGGAGCAGCTCAGGTTAATGAGTGACTACACTGGGCAGAGGGCATGTATACTTTACACTTTCAGAAAACGACTAAATGCGGGGCCATGTCACCTCAAATAAATTGGAAATAGAGTAAATATATCCCAACCTGGACTGAAAACACTGAAAGGTAAGAGGTCAAAGTTCATATGAGTTGAGTATTGAGTGAGACTTGAGTGTTTTAGGGATGTTTAAGGTATTTGTTCCACTTCATTGAGATGTTGGAACCGCAGTAGAATAACACAGTATTTTCTCTTGTTTACTTTGTGGCTGGTTAACTCCAAGACTTATCAGTACAGTTAAATGACAAAGGTAAAGCACAGTTTCTCTGGTTTTTATAGAGATCCGACATGACCCATACAGATGTTCAGAGCCGACATAGTTAACATGGAAACATCATCATCGTTTATGATATTGATTCACTAGTAAAATCTATTTAGTTAGACTGTAGACACTTGGTTTTATATTACAGTTCATGAAATGTTTTGCTGAAAAAAGCCTTTTTTGTACTAGTTTCCTCTGATTTAACCCTTTGATGCATGAATTATGAGAACCTTAGTCAAGATTGTTTTCCTGAGTATTTTTATTTGTCTTTAGGCCTGAAAAAAACAATGTAATTGAAATCTTTTTAATGAACCTATTTTTTATGGAGTTATAGAAATGTCCACTCAGCTGGACAAGCTTTGAACCAAAGAAACGTGTATTTAAAATGCAATATTAGAGCAAAATGAAATAAAACATTTTAATTTGTTTAAGAAGACTGTTAATTACAGTCTAATAACAACAAATAATTGGTTTAAACAAACATGTTAGTGCCGATCAGGTATTAAGAACAGCCAAGTTACAGTAATGGCATGAACAAAACCCATGAATATACAAGTGAACAACTGTAGAATAACTGTCCACTGGAGTGACCAGTATGCATCAAAGGGTTAATTAATATAAAAACCTTTAATTTTACTCCCAGCTTTTATGACCATCTACATGATTAGTAAATTAAATATAGGAGGAAAATGATTTTTTTTACAGAAAAATGCAAAAGGAAGTGATTAATATAACAATACATTATAATGAATCACATACTAAGGGTTAAATGTAGAGAAAAATGCCCTTGGAAATTGGCACAAAATAAGTCTGGATATAAAGAGTTAATGAATTGGACTAAAATAATGTTATCTTGTGGTAAATGTACTAAAAATATGACATGTACAAAAACAAGTGGAAGTTGTTTGCATTGTATGTGTGCTGTATAGTCTAGTGAAATGCATCTGTTATGTTCTTTCCTCCAAGGGTATAGACGGGCATTTAATTTACATTAAAATGGAAATTTCCTGGAGAATATCTTAGTGTGGTGATATATCACTTCTGTAGTGTTTCCTCTATAGTTTTAATAATGCTGCGGTGCTTTGGGCAATCATTACTTTTTTTAAAGTGGTGATTATAATCTTTTAAATTATGGTATAATTACTTCTTCTAAAACAGATGGGGAAAACTATAGTTATAGATGAAAGTCAAATTAGAGTTTTCTGCTGTGTATGCTGTGGTGGTTCATCTTTGCCAATTAATACAGAGGAAACACTGCAGATTTTTGCAGTAAAAGTGGGAAATGTTACCTTAAATGAACTGTAACTAGTTGAAAAATGCTCCAAAGCATAATATAAAGATGAAAAACTATGACATTTAAGTTCAAATTACTTTGATTGCATTTTCTTTTCTACTTCTGTTGAGTTGTTGTAACACAGTGAGATAAATCATCGGACTCAAAACGACATTTGTTGTGTGTTATTTAGTAGGTGAAATGATTTATCACCATTTATTATGTTATTAACTTCTGTATTTTGCATTTTTTTCAGTGAAAATCATGTATTTTCCTGTATTTAATTTCCTGATTATGTAGACGTTTGAGGCTCAGATTATCCCATAAAGACCCAGAGCTACTTTAGTGACAGTTCCTAACTACATTTGTGTCTTTATTTAACATTTCTTAAAAGATTTATCCCCATTTATTTGATATTATCCTATGTATTATTATTTTCAATGAAAATCATGTATTTTCCTGTGTTTAATTTACTGATCATGTAGATGTTCATTAAAGCTTAGATCAGTGGTGCTCAAAGTTGATCCTCATGAGCTACTAATCCTGCATGTGTTAGATGTAACTCTCTTCCAACACACCTGATGGTCGTTATGAGGCTTCTGTAGAGCTTAATGATAGGCTGATCATTTGAATCAGGTGTGTTGGAAGAGAGACGCATCTAAAACATGCAGGACAGCGGCTCTCTGGGATCAGGGTTACAGACCCCTGTCTTAAATTAACATTTAGAATTATTATATTAGAAACTGAAGAAAAAGTGACTTTTTATGTAAAATCTATAATTAGCTGAATATAAAAAGAAGCGATTCCAACTCCATGGGTTTTACTGGTGAATCAGTGTTGTAGACAATGATTGTGTTTCCATGGTAACCATGGACCCTCTGAACATCTAAATGGATCATATCCAATGACCATAAAAAAGACGCCAAATTGCATTTTTCACTAATTATTTACATGGATGAGTAGGATTAATGGATCAACAGGTATGAAACAGTTTAGATCAGTAGATTATTTTGGTCGACAGTTCTGGTTTGGGTCTTTATTGGGTAAAGTTAAGGGTTATTATGTTAAAAAAAAACAACAAAGGTAACTAAAAGAAAAGAAAAAAAGTTACTTTTTAAACAAATATATTAATAACTGAACAACAAACCCATCCAACTCCATGGGTTTTACTGGTAAAATGGTAAATGGACTGTACTTGTATAGTGCATTTTATACACCACTTGGTGCCCAAAGCACTTTACAGTTCGTCACATTCACCCATTCACACACACACACACACACACACACACACATACACCAGTAGACAGTGTGAATTAATGTTGTAGAAGAAGACAGTGTTTCCATGGTAACTACAGAGGCTTTGAACTTCCACATGGATCATATCTGATGACCATGAAAAGATGATGAACTGTATTTTACACCAATTATATACATGTATTTATAGAATTAATGGATCAATGGGTATTAAACATTTTACATCAGTAGATGATGTTGGTCATAAGGTTCTGTTTGGATCTTCATGGGTTAAATTAATATAAGTTGTTTTGGTTGCATTAAAAAACACATCATATCCTGAAAATATTCTTTTCCTTATCTGATCCAGATAAGATCAGAGTTGTGTTTCTATTGTTGCTGTATTTGTAAGTGTGGATAAATGCCTCTGATGTGTCCTTCACTTCATGCTAGTAGAGAGTTTATCGTGTTTTTATTAAAATGTAAATTTCAACATCATCTTTGCTTCGATGACCCAATCAGACTGAAACCATTTGTTCTCCTCTTGACAGATGAGTGGTCATCTGTAATCGAGCTCAGACATTCAGCAGCCGGACCTGATTGGACTCTTCCCTTCTTGACGAGTTGCCGCCTGCAGTCATTCTGGGCGCTGGAGTCGCCATGGAGACGGTGGTGATTGTGGCCATCGGGGTCTTGGCCACCATATTCTTGGCATCATTTGTCGCCCTGGTGGTGGTTTGTAGACACCGATACTGCCACCCTCACGACCTGCTGCACCACTTCGACTCCAAGTCAGTGCATCAGAACAAAATGTCTGAATCTGGACCAGAAAGGGGTTTTTTTTTTTTTTTTAGTTTCTGAGCCACTTATTAAAATGCTTTAAACACTGTCAGTATGAGTCACAGCAGCACTTTCCTTTTTTCTTTTCTTTTTTTTTCTCTCTACCATTGCATAAGAGGTTTTTATCCAGCGCAGGATGCATCAAATCTTCACAAACATTGATTTCCACAGCTACAGAGAACCTGCTTTAAGTCCTATAATTCTTCACTCATCTTTTCCTGGTTCTGTTCACAGACCCACGGTTGATCTGATTGGTGCCATGGAGACCCAGAGCGAGCCCTCAGAGCTGGAGCTAGATGATGTGGTCATCACCAACCCCCACATCGAGGCCATTTTGGAGAATGAGGACTGGATAGAAGACGCTTCGTATGTCCCACTAAAAATATTGTTTACTTCCTCACCATACAGTCATGGAAAAAATTATTAGACCACCCATATTTTCTTCAATTTCTTGTTCATTTTAATACCTGGTAAAACTACAGGTAAATTTTTTTTGGACAAATATAATGATAACAACAAAAATAGTTCATGTTAGTTTAATTTCACATCTGATATCTACAGTTTCCATTTTCCATGTTTTTTTTGATAATAATTAAAATTACTTCAGTTCTTACATCAATACCTACAGCATTGTACTGACAAAAACAGTACCTACTTTCAGATATTCTATATTTTGTTTTATATCTGTTTAAGTCACATGATAGGCACAGGAGTTAATACTTGACTCCTCATCGTTTTTTCCACAACTGTATTTCAGTACATTTTTAACTTCGGTGCTTTGAAAATGTCATAGATCTGAATTAACTGCATGTTTTTTTCCAACAGTGGTTTAGTCTCTCACTGCATCTCTATTCTAAAGGTAATTTATCTGTTCCTTATTCTGCATATAAACATTACAATATATAATATTTCTGCAATAGATTAATCTATTTTTACACAGTATATAGTGAACATTTGTTAGGTTTCCTGTGGGAAAACAAGTAGTAAATGGATTACATACAGTATGTCAGTATCTATTGCTATATTGTTTTTCCAAATCTCAATATTGGTCCATAATTTTGCGAATTGTGCATCAGTAATTTAATTTATTCTCTTCTTTATGTTAAATACTTGGGGGTACAATGGGGGGGGGGGGGGGGGGGGGGTTGGAGGAAACTTTAAATAAATAAATAATAGACAGAGAGAAATCTGTCATTTTATTCAGTACATGTTTCATTTGGTGAACCCTTAAAAACCTAAAACTATTTTTGTGGCAGTTTCTCAAAATTTTAACTACTGGGTGATTTATCAACAATTATTATCATTTTCTTATTATCAGCTCTATTATTATTATTTTTTTTTTATGAAAATCAAGTATTTTACAATATTTAATATACAAATCATATAGATGTTCATAAATAGTACAATATAACAAAATAGAGAGAACTGAACATGTGAGTTTTCAACCAAATAATCATTACCTGTCATTTGTCAAAAAACATGAGTTTTATTGGTGAATCAATGTTACGGTTTGCTCTGTGACCTTTGAACATCCAAATGTGAGGACACCGAAAAGCTGATTAACTGAATTTTATCGTAATTATTTATTGACAGGTTTAGTTTTAAACAGTTATTAAATATTTTATATCAGTGGATGTTTTTGCTCGGTAGTGACTGTTTTTATTAGTGGAATTATTCTACCTTTAATAATTTTTTTTTTATAAGAAAATGGACTGAAACTGGCATTTTACCTCCTACAGATCTGCCACACTTTGACCGAAAAGCTGGTTGGCATGACAATGGGCTCAGGGGCAAAGGTCAAAGCCCCAGCCAGTCTGAGTGACATCATTACTGTAGCCAAACGCATCAGCCCGAGGTAAACACATACAAGTCACTTCTACTTTACATGGTTGCACTGACCGGCCTCCTGACGTCCACTCGCATCTGGTTTTTCAGGGTGGACGACGTGGTCCGGTCCATGTACCCTCCTCTGGATCCCATCCTGCTGGACGCCAGGTAACTACATCTGCAAAACAAGCCTTTTAATTAATGCTGCAGCTGATTGATGTGGCATCTGAAGCAGCCAAATGCTTAAAATAATCTGTGTTCAAATAATATTAGATGTATAGATATATAATGGTGATCTTAATACAAATATTTCACTGCAGTGATTTATTGAACTAAAAAAATCCAGTTATTTTTGGTTTTAAGTCAGAAACGCAAATGTGTTAATGTTACAAAGATATGGGGCTGCAATTAATGTCAGTCTGTTGATAATTTTTCCATTTAATTAATTTTTGGTGGCTATAAATATTCAGAAAATAATGAAAAATATCAGTATTTCCAAAGCCCAAGATGACATCCTCAAATGTGGTGCTCAGTTCACAATCCATAAATATAAATGTAAATGAGTAAAAAACTGAAAAAAAATATCTAGTCCATCAATTAATAACCAAAATACTCAATTAGTAATAAGTGAACAGCTCCATTAATACTGCCCTCAAATACATTTACTCTCTGTACTTTCTATAGTGTAAGTTTACGTTTATTCCCTATATTTTTATAGAAAAAACACCTTTCATTCTGAATCACACTCAAATCAAATTCTAAGAATTATAAATAAGTGATAAACAGAAACAGGCTTCTACACTCCCGTGTCTGTGCTGAAGTATTTTTGGTTTGTGAGGTTTTGTTTTTTTATTAAAGACATTCTGAACATTTTTACAAGTGAATCAAACAGTGCAAAAGCTAAAAAAAAAAAATGAATGAAATGTGACACTCATGCTCATAGGTTAGATTTCTAAAAATGCAAAAAAAAAATCATGGGGATATACATTATGTCCGTTACGTATATTGCATTTAGTTTAGTTTTTGTTTTTTCATCATTGTGCATTTCTCAACAAAATGTGTTTTAATCTAAATGGGACAAAAACAAAGAATATACTGTATATTTTTAAAAAGTTAGTTTTAATCACACAAAATTAATTTCACCATTACTTTTACTGTCTATAATTCTGTTGAAAAAAACCCCACCACTCATCCTGTATCAGGCTCATTTCAGATGCTGAGGTTCATAAATAATGTAATTGAAAAACAGAAACAGACTTATACACATGCAGGTTTTCAGTAGCAGACTTTGATCGACATTTATTTTTGGAGAGAATGCAGCAGTGCAAAACCTTAAAAACACTTGCATCACTTACAGAATTTGACAGAATTATGCCAATAAGTTGGATTTGTACAGCTAAGAATTATTTATTTTATTTTATTTATTTATTTTTTGAGAGGGGGGGTTGTTGATCCCCAGTTTCAAATGGATGGAAAACTCTGTAAAATACATGAACAAGATGAAACAGACCTGAGACTAAAGGCTAGCTATGTTGTCAGTTTCTTTTTCAATTCTCTTCATTAGATTTGATTTTATAAGTACACAACAGAATAACACAAACAAATAAAAAAACAACAACAATACAATAAGCACTCACTGTGCAATACAAATATATAAAAAGTAAATTAATAAATAGAAAATAGAAGACAGGTAAAATAAAAAAAAATGAAAAACTTGAAGACAATCATAGATGACGGTTCAGAGTCTTTGTAAAAAAAAAAAAAAAAGAATATAAATGTTCCCAGATCCTCCTAAACTTGTCCGACCTCTGGTTAAAGTCATGAGTGAGTTTCGCAGAAATCTGGAATATCCACATGTTAACTGTATGGACCTGAAGAGAAGACCACTGTATCAACATGCACTTTTTAGCCAATAATAAGAGAATTGTCAAAGATTTAGTATCAGTGTCCAGGACATTGGCAGGAGAACGGTTAAATAAATAAAAAGAAGAAGACTGGGAAAACTGTTTACCAGTGACTTCCTGAATTACAGAATTAATACTTTTCCAGAAAGTCTGAATACAGTCACATGACCAAAACAAGTGAATAAATGTACCTTTATTTACATTACATTTATAACAAAGGTTGGAGGGTTTGTGTTCATTTCTGACATTTATATATATGATGTATGTACTTTTTTTTTTATTATTATTCTATTGGAAGTTAGAGTTTAAGACTTTTTGTGTGACATTAATAAGGTTCAGTTCATTTTCCACACAAGACTGGTAGAAATGTTTTATTTTACACTTAGGGTGGATTCAAAATTACCTCTGATCCAGTTCTCATAATGTAACCAGTTTTCATTGGAAAGATGGAAAATAGAAATTTAAAAAGGTCAGAGAATTCAATTACACAGTACAGTAAACCTATATTAAATGCATCAACCATGGTGTAACTACAATATTCTTTCCAAAATTTAACCCAATATGATCTCAACTGATCCAAACCAGTAAAATAATAAAAGAATAACCAATAATGTCTAAGTTAAACTTTTATATGTTTTAGGGTCAGAATTTTTTTTTTTTTTTTTTTAATGACTGTTCACATCTTTACAAAAAATGGAAACAGCACAAGCTGAAACTTCAGGAAAACAAATGCAGTTTTTAAAATATGCCACAGTTTATCATTTATACATGTGCATTATGTTTTACAGATTGTAGATTTGTATTGTGGGTGTATGAATTAAATTTCTTATGTCTTTTTCCCTGTTAAATAAAGGTAGAATTTTAAAAAAAATTCTAAATGCACCAAGTTACAGGCAGAATATTGAGGCATTTCATGTTCATATTTTTTCAGGCTATTCATAGTTTTTGTGAAAGGACGTCTTCATACGATCTTATTTTTTTTATTTTTTTTATTTTTTTAAATACTAAAACATGCCAAACATACAGCCTGTGGTCCAAAACCAGCCCATTATAGGGTCCATCCCGTGGGATGAATTTGTGAAATACAAAAATCACACTGAAGATATTAACAATTAAAGGCGTCACAATCATCCTAGTTTAGGTTCCATATCCAGACCAATTCAATCTCGGATGGAGCAGTAAAATACTATAAAGTACGTATAAATAATGACAACTCAAAATTTAAATGTAGGCCAAAGGTCAGTCACTAAAAAGGTGTTGTCACAATGGAAAAAGGGAGAGGAAATCAGTTAAAACATTTGCAAGGGGCAGGGTTTGTTTATTCCTGGCACCACTTATTCCTTTTATTCATATGTTTAAAAGATCCAAGTAAGAATATTACATTTTGCATTTGTATTATGTGAAATGGGACACCCTGGGAAGCTGGAGAGCATTTGAGAGAGGATCAGAAATACAAAAAAAAACACATTTTACAGTAAGACAAACCCAAAGGCATCTGCAGTTTCAGAACACAGGTGACATGATAAACACATCGATCCACAGTCTGTCACACAATGTCATACACAAAATAAAATAGATTAATTTCCCCAACCTAACCTAAAACTAATTTAAGCCCTAGTACCGCTAACATGATTGTGATTGTATTTGACTTGTACGATCCACTCGAGATTAAGTTTCTACATGCATTACTTTAACTAAAATTATTTTGACACCCTTGATTGTGAATAGAATTTAATAAACTCAATGCATGGGGTAGATTGGACCCTATGATGGGCCAGTTTAGGCCCAAAGGCCACATGTTTGTTGCCCCCGATTTAGAGGATTCAACAGTCAACTCATTTACCTGGTTAAATAAATACCGACATATACACCCACTTATAGAACATTTCACTTTTACATGGATTAAATCAGTAAAACATTATACTTCTACTTAACCCAAAGTACCAACTGCCTTTTGGAGATAATTCATCAACCTGCAGTAAATCTAAACTAACTCTGACCTGTTCTTCCTCCTCAGAGCCACCGCCCTCCTCCTCTCCGTCAGTCACCTGGTGCTGGTCACTCGCAACGCCTGTCACATGTCCGGCAGTATGGACTGGATCGACCAGTCGCTTCACGCCGCTGAAGATCACATGGTGGTTTTACGTGAGGCGGCGTTGGCCTCTGAACCAGAACGAAGCTTACCTGGAGCAGACGCACAGCGAGAGCAGGCTATCTAGAACAAACATCGACTCCCATGCAAAGAAATACACAAACTGATAAGGACATTAAAGTCTACTCTAAGGCACATATTCTGCCAGAAAGTGTTGACCAGGCTTCACAAAGTCTGAATATGTCAGAATAATAACATTTCAGAGCTGTAAACTGGCTGTGTAGATGCATAAGACATCGTTTCCATGGACAAAAAAACAAAACAAAACACATTTTGTGATTTTAGAAGAACATTTGCAACAGTATTTTTTTTTTTTTTTTTTTTTTTTTTTTAAATCAAAGCAAGTCACAAATTCAGGTAGAGGTAGCATTTAAATGGAAGCCTGTTTTTGCCGCTCTGTTTAAGGTATTAGCAGCCTTTCAGATGAACACTCTTTGGAAATTTCTCCGGCGCCATCACCCAGCGGTGGGCCTAAATCCAATCTCACCAGTTCTGCACAGTCACATGGAGGCTTAGTCAGCTAATCCATTCTGAGGAAAATAACACCCAGTTTGCTAGTGAGCCCAAAGGGTGGGAGGGGATTGGGGGGGGTGGGGGGGGGGTCCTGACTCAGTGGACCAGTACAGGACTAACCTGACTTATTTACAATCTGTGAGGTCATGAGTTTTTTGGTGCAGCTGGAGAGACCGACAGCACCACATTTTTAGCCACATCAGCAGCGCTAACAATTTTCCTGATGAGCAATAGCCCCTTTGTGGCATTTCTGCTCTCAAAAGAATAATTACAGCTGTTGTCAGTGGGGAGTGGGGTGCGTTTTTTTGTCGATGCATGATTTCTAAAGACTTGTGAGTCAAGAAAGAAGTCTTCTTTTATTCAGAAACAAGGGTTTTGGAAACTGGAAGGCTCTGAAACTGCTTTTTTTTTTTTTTTTTTTTTTTTTGTCTACATGGGGCAAGTAACATGAACATTACAATTATATATATATATAAAATATATATATTTGTGCAGATCCAGAAATTAAATGTAGTCCAAAGTTTAATTTTTTTTTCACACTGCTGAGGGAAAAAAAATACACACACATTATCCAGCCATATTGTAATGGTTTTATATAGTGTGTTGATTGAGATGGAGCAGAATTAGCATGCTGTTTTGACCAGAGGGATGTTATTGGAGCGTGTCTACCTGCTCCCCCATGCATAGTTAATGGTAAATCCCACAGGACTCTAATAAGGCATTACCATCACCCACAATGAACACATGGGCTATGGCTACAATACACATGGCACAAGCATTTGTACACACACACACACACACACACACACACACACACACGTCGGGAGACAAGTAAACACATCAGTACAATGTATGAACCATGACTGTAAAATACACACCATAAAAAAAAAAAACTATTTCTGAACAATCACTAAGAAAAACAAGTTTTCTTTTTGCTATTTGAGGCTGAAAGGATTCCATCAATGAGGAGGAAACATTTAGAAAGAAGTCAGCCATTTATTGTATTCTTGTTTACATTGTTTATTTAGAATTGATCTTTTTTTGTAAGCACTCCTTTGTTTTCTCATCCTTATCCCACAGTTTATTATTATTGATGTCCTTCCTTTACTCCGACACACCTTTGTCTTTTTTTTATCTTTCACTAATTTGTACAGATAAATTTGAGTTTCATAGGAAATGTTTTTTTGTTTTGTTTTGCTTTCAACAATAGCTACGGAGAAATCCATATCCGATAAGTCCACACACTCGTACTGATTTGACATAAATAAAAGTGAGTTTTTTTCTGTTTTTATTACAATGTTCACGTCGCCGTCCTTTTTCACATGGGTGTTGATTTTTTTTTTTTTTTTTTTTTCCTGTTTCCATCCCTTCTCCACAGCAGAAATAGTCCACTGGTTTTCACCGTCTAGCAGAGCAGGCCTTTGCTTTTCTTCAGATCAATCTGTTTCCAGCTTGGAAGGGAGGCGTATTCATCTCTCTTCATTTCCAAAATAGTCTGAAATATAATTAGAATGAAGCATTTATGGTGGAAACTACATCAGTGTCGATTTTCCAAACAAGCATTTTGAAAAGTTAAGACAAAACTCTCAAGATTTAATTTCAGATATAATATGAGATGAAGTATTTTCATAGTAAAATCTGGTAAACACCGCTCCCTGCTGGTGAATAGACACCACTACATGCCACAGCTTCATCAGTTTACCTGAAAGTCCTGGTCTGACAGGTAAACCTCAAGGTGCTGGGGGTCCACTCCTTCAGGTAAGGGGCTTTGCAGCAGCTCCTCCAGGGGGTACTGGGTCTTCATGAGCTGGGCCAGGGCGTCCTGCACCAAGGTCAGCTTCACCCGGCCCGAATCACCCTGTAATAATAATTATATCGGTACTAAAATGCAGCAGCAGAAAAAACCTGTACAGTATTTCTGGAAAACTGTAATCATTTTTTTTCAGTCTAGCATTTTTTTTAAGTTGAAATGACAACGATTTTACCCAAAAGTCCACTATAATCAGTGCTGGTTAATTACAAGTACTAGTTATCCCCCTTACAAAAAAAGTAATTGCGTTACTCCACTAGCAAAGTAATTAGTGACCAGGAAAATTTTTGCGTTACTTTTTTTGCTTAAAAATGTCAAACAAAAAAAAAACAGTTAAACAGAGTATCTATCCTTGTTCTGCGAGGTTACTTTGAATGTGATTTAAGATGCTTCCTTAATTAATCAACGTGGTACACCTCGCGCCAGTTTAGAACATTTGCTCAAAATGTAAACAAAACTACAACTTCGATAGCAGCTACACTCTGACAGCAAGTTATCACCATGAAACCCAAAAGTACTGTGGATGAGTTGTATTTTCCATCTGATAGACCTACTTATAAAATGACATGACGTGTTTATGCAGTACTGCAGGCAGGTGGACGATCAGTAAGGTTTTTTACAACATATTTAACAGCAGAATTTACTGGAATATCGACTATTTTCTCTATGTGTGAGTGTAAAATGAGCTTTTAACATAAAAATCGCTCAACCTCGCAGTGTGAGTGATGTTTAAAAAGTGACTGAAGCGCCACGGTGCGTGTACGTGTGTGTCGACAAAGCAAGTGTTTTCTTTTCTCAGTGACCAACTACAACCAGTTATAATGAGGCTCAGAGATTTTTTAATGCATTTCATCATTCCTAGTCCAGGTCTAGTCTTGTGATTTCCTCCTCTGCTGCCACTTTGTTATGGTGCCTTTTGTTAGTGATGTTACCATAGCAACTGGCGCGATAGAATGACGTCATCAAAAGGCCTGGTCAAAAGTACTTCCTCCAAAAAAGTCCTGGAAGTACCAATAGTGGAAACACTGTACGGGTAACATTATTTCCCGAGCAACGGTAACGGCGATACAGTTATGGATAAAGCAATTAATTACTCCATTACTTGAAATATGGCTGCGTTAGTAACGTCGTTATACTCCAACGCCATTATTCCCATTACTGACTTTAGTCGATTCCAATTTAAAGCCTAAAATATTCAAATAACAATGACGGGAAGGCGTGCCAGTTGTAAACTTATTTTCCCTGTTCTACAGTGGTGGACAACATTGTAAGACACCCCATGTGATAGACTTGTGATTTAGAGTCACTCTTAACCAACTGTCCACTGCAGAGCATCCAAACCCCTATGTTCCTTCTGCACCTTCTCTATCAAAGCTGGATGTTTCAGCAAAATAATGAAACACATCTAGGATATGATATATTGAGACTATTGACATTTTTTTTCTTAACAAAAAAAAAAAAAACAAGACACTTGTTTGTTGCCATCTCACCTTTGGAAACAAAGAAAAAATCTGCAAATATTTAATAACAATATTTGAGAATTACATCCTTAAAATGGGACACAAAGTTCTGACAAACATTACGGAGTACAAAATAACTAATCAGTGTGCAGGTATTGTCACTGAGGAACCTGCTTAAAATAAGAGACAATGAAATGGAGGTATAATAATTCAGTTTCAACAAGTCTGTAGCCATTACACAGGGTTAAAAAATAAATAAATTGTGCACGAGTCAAAAAGCACAAACTGAACACCCCAGGACCTACAGTAACACACACCTGTGTTGTCACCATAAATTGGTTGTAAATGAGAGGATAAACTACCTGTGTGAGGGGCCCCCAGTGTCCTCTCCCATCGGGGGAAGACATTAGTGAAAGTGAGAGGTTCCGCCCCTTCATAGATGAGGTACGCCTGCGGTGGGCGTCTTGGATTCATCTCTGAGAGGAGATTAAAAAGCAACAAATATTGAACCAGATACTACCTGCTGTTGAGAGTGTGGAAGAAAATCAGATATAATTTATCATGTGGTTTGTCGTTTGTTCTAAAAATGTAGTTTCTTGGTAAGAGTTTAACCTTTGACACACGCACACAGGTAAATGTAGCAGATATGGCATTAAAGTACAGCACCATTTAAATACAGTGGTACCCTTCTCTGCATTGAAGCCTATTTCAGAGCTGTTGAGCATTTACCTTTGCAGTACTGCAGAGCCGTCTGCATTGCACACTTCCTTTCATTATTCCAGCAGCTCCAGGCTGAAGCAGAGCCCTCTGTCTGCTCGGGCTGATCCCTCTGCCAAAGATAGACCTCCAGCCGGTTGTCAAGAAGGAACAAAGCTAAAGGACAGATGAGACAGAGACAGGGAATGTATGAGACAAAGGAGAATTCAATTACATCAACATTCGATTAAGGGGAACTCGCGCTGAATTTGAATGAAGCTGAGCACAGAAAAACAAAATTTTATGGTCTAAAAAAGTTAAATATCTACAGAAACACTGCAGTCCGTAGAAACAAGTTTAGCTTATCTCTCAAAATCTAAAATTGCAGAAACATGTCAGAGCGGCTGAAGCTTAGAGGGGCACCTTAAATAATCAGCAGATTTTTATATGTGCTCATTTGTGTTGTTGCAATGTTCTTGTTTTAATGTAAGAAAGCACAAAACATTATGTTTTAAGATTCTCAGTCAAGTTAAGTCCAACCAGGGGATATACTGTATCTCTCACACTGTGTGAGTGTGTGTGAGAGAGCGAGAGAGCGAGCGACAGAGACCGAGACACAGAGAGACAGAGACAGAGACAGAGAGAGACATATTAAAGTAAGAAATATTATTTAACAATAATAAAGTTAATGTGAATTTAACAATACATACCATCCACAGAAAAATAAAATTATATTTCTGGATAAATACAGTCTTAGAGTATTTAAACCTGCAGTGAAAACTAATGACATACCACTTTACCATCATTTATCATCAAAAAACAACATTTACTCGTTTGTGTCTCCTGAAAATGCAACAACCACCGCCACCACAAAAATTTCCCAGATTCTGCTACTCAAATGTTGGCAGGTATGCTCATACACCAGTAGGCAGCTACTGCCATGTACGGCCAGACCTAATGGGAAAAATTTAGGGTTTAGTGTCTTGCTCAAGGACACTTCGGCAGTTTGAACACACACACACACACACACACACACACGTAAAAATTGAAGTTGGATAATGACAAATCAGACCCAGGCCTTTGACATTTGTGGCAAACGCCTGCAGTCTGTTCTGACCTGGCTCTGGAACAGAGAACAGACTCTCCTGGACGAAGGGCATGGCCATCACCAGCCCCGGCAGACGGGTCGGACTTTGCAGCTCCTCGGCTCGGAAGCTTCCAGAGGAGGCGCTCAGGTGGAAGAGACGAGGTGTGAAGTTATACTTTCCTGGATCTGATTGAGAACAGACAGAGCTGTAAGTACAATAGAAAAGGCTACAGGCCTAAAGAGGCAGTTATTATCCTATTAAAAATGTATAAGTAATAGTACTAGTAATTTCTTCTCTCCTTCACACCTCCTCCTTGGTTTTACTTCAAGTTTTAAGAAAATCACCAATACAATCAGAATTAGCTTTATTGGCAATACACAACTAATGTAATGTTTTATCCTCAGTTCTTATGTATTATTGAATAAATACATATACAAAAACAGAATAGTTTCCCCCAAAACTATACAAATACTGTAAAACCAAACAGTAAATAGAACAGTGCTCATAGAAAACATCTTTACAAGTATAAAGACTAAAATGATGACAAAACACACATTGCCATAAATTAAACAAATCATAATACAAGCAGAGAAGACAAAAATGGCAACATCGATACAAACACTAACTAAACAAAAATTCAGAGCCTAGTATTGAAATTTTAGAAATTAGTTGGTTATTTCTGATGACATGATTCCATTTAGCATTTTGCTTTGTTTAGGTGGTCTTGGCCACAACAGACTGAAGCATGTCTATTATGTGCACATAATGCTGTTTATTTAGGCAGATCTCAGATAGATTAAAAAATACATATATAAAAGAACAAGAATTTTCCAGCAACATAAAAACAGTACAGAATAACTGTATCAATACTATGTACATAATATATAGAAAACAAATGTAAAACATCTGTGACTGGGTTAATGTTTCTGCATTAATAGCATTTATTTTCCACTTCAGTTACATAATACTTTTTCTACCTTGCAGCATGCAGTCGTAGGCCTTCCTGTCCATCTGTCCCAGTGCTTCCCAGAAGTCTGCAGGCTCTGATCCTTCCTCCACAGCCTGGACCTTCATAGGACTATTTGGACTCAGACCCAGCTCCGGTGGACACCTGATGCACAACACAAGCACACATCACAGTCAATAAGCTGAAAGGTTCTGGACAACATCACTCCAGCTCCAATGCTCAGTCAGTACATGGGACTTACATTTGACTGAGACGCTCCACTGTCCTCTTGCTGACCTCTCTGGAACTAGCATGAGCTTTGCATCCGGTCCAGAGATAGAGCACTCCCTGTTGGCTGTTGAGAAGGACTCCAGACCCTCTGGACCTCAGACCGGCACAGCAGCAGTCCACTTCTAACAGAGAACCCTCCTCTGGGAGCTCTCCTCGAACACAGAACAGACGCCACTCGGCTACAATAAACACAAGGATATTCCAATTAATCACATCTTAGGAAACCGAATAAACACTGCAAAAACCAATGGGAAGTTACTGTGCCTGTTTCTGTGGAGACCTCCTCTCGCTTGCCCTTGTGAATGACTAGACCTCCATGAAAAAGCTGTAGAAAACAAGGAGGTTCTTCTCCCTGAGGCACCACAACCTTCAGCGAGAAAACAGAAAATACACGGGCTGTAAACAACATCGATTCTGCTGGAGGTTTTCACTTTATGGCAACATGTTCTAGGACTCAGAGGATGGAACATAGGAAATTATATGGCCCAGAGTTTTAGAACAGGGTCCAATGTGAATTTGTAAATGGAGGCGATTTAACAACACTCGATGGGGTAGAAGCAACCAAGAACATCTATAGATAGAAAATGTTTAATAACTTCACCACTAATCTTATCAATACATATGCTCGGCTTTTCATGGGCATCAGATTTGACCCATTTGGACACTCAGAGAGTCCGTAGTGAACATTGAAACACTTATCTTCTGAAACGTCGAGTCGGCAGGAAAGCCAGTGTAGTTGGACTAATGACAGTCATTGTAGAGAATTGTTTTTCTATACAGTTAATGCTGAAAAATGTACATTTGGTCTAGTTTTCTTTGTTGTGATGCAATGCCCTCTGAATTTACTCTGAGCTCTTGTGAATATCTATAGTATATGACCAGTAAAGCCAATATAGGAAAATTCCTGAAAAATGCAGAGTGAAGAGTCTAATATTATAATAGATGGTGATAAATTATAAAGAAAGACTAAATCTATAAACTTTTGGAAGTCACAGCAAAAATAGTTCCAAGTATTTAAGGGTTAACCAATTAACAGTCATTTTCAACCCCAGTCCCTGAGTAAAGGAAGTACAAACCATTAAAAAGAGTAATATACAAATAGCAATAGTGCAGAGGACACTGCATGAGAAGGAATTAAAAGTTTAAAGTTTAGTTTATCATTTAAAGTTTATTATACATCATCAGAATATTCATGCTAAGGTTTCTTTTTTTTTGGGGGGGGGGGGCTTCAAAGATAACCGTCCTGTTTGCAATATTTAAAAAAGTATAAAGAAACATTTTCAATAACATGTATCAATGTTCATATGAATAGAATAATTTCTTTCCATATTTTATTATGTCACAAAACATTTTCCAATTTTTTTATGGGTTTAACCATCACTGCATTGCTAGTTTTAGTGAAGGTCTCACCTGTGATTCTTCATGGTTGTTCATCCCAATGGACAGAAAAGCAGCCGTGTCCCGTCCACTGACACTGGAATGACGTCCTCGCCACAGAAAAAAGGCTGTGTTTTCTTTTTCTGAACCACAATCATCCAGACCATTTGCCTTATCTATAGATCAGACAAAATATATCAGTATTAATATTTAAATCTTACTTAAACTCTGATTGCTTAACGTTTTTGTAATGGTAATTCTATATATATTCTATATGACCTAGTACATAGAAAACTGAACTCCGTTTCACATTGTACGACAACTGTTTTGAAATTCCGTGTGGGTCAGGATGACACTGACACCTGCTTACACTCTAGTCCTTTTTTTCCCCCAGAATTCTCTCCTTTTCACTCCCAAGCATTCCAACCTAACACACATCCGATATTACCCTAACCCAAAGTAACAATGAATTAATCACTTTTCCCCTATAAGAAAGGGACAACATTTTCCTTGATGCACACTCATGCAGACAGTGTTACCTCTGTATGACCTGAACCCTGAAGCTTCAATTAAACTACACAGAAAGACTGATCGTATAAAGACCATTGTTTTCATTCTCAGGACAAATAAACATATTTTTTCCCCACTACAGTCATCACTGACCGGTACTGTTGAAGGTGTACGTCCAGCGTATGACATATGAATCTCCCTCATGAAGCTGCCCGGTGCTTTCCACAGGAATCTCACTGTCATCAAACTCCTGGACATGCCAAGTATCCACGGCGACCGTCTTCAGCTCCAACTGACGTCCCTCCTCCAGCCTGATGACCCCATGACCTCTCTGGACATCGACACCAGACAGGACGCTGTGAACCGAGGGATCCCCGCCTGCAGATTGTCCCGATACTAGAGCTTTAGCATCACAAGGAATAAGAGGGTCCGACGATGGAGACATGATGGACATGGACTGAAGAGAAATGACAGCAGACATTTCTTTGGTTACCCCTAAAAAGACCCAAACAGCCACCATTTACGAAAAGCATCTACGGATCTAAAATATATATCAACTAGTGATCCACTAATCCTATCAGTGCATGTAAATTATTCAGGTAAAATGCAGCTTATCATGGTCATCAGATATGATCCATTTGGATGTTCAGAGGCTTTGTAATGATCTTGGAACACATCTCTCATTCTTGGTCACTTTTGCTTTAAGACATTAGGATATATATATATATATATATATATATATATATATATATATATATATATATATATATATATATATATATATATATATATATATATATATATATATATATATATATATATATATATATATATATATATATATATATATATAGCATTTGTCCTGTAAGTTTTGCAAATAAGTAATAAAATTTAGAGGTAAAGTCACATTAACCAATATGTCTCTGTGCATTTAGCACCTAGCATTAGCATATTGCACATTAGGATCAGTGAGCTGTCACTGAAGGTGCTTGGGGACCAGCTTCAGATGTTTATCAGAACCATGAACAGCCAAAATAACCCTAACCCTATATTTATCATTACACTCCACCTTTGACAGGTTTCCCTTTCTGTTCTCTGTGTATTTGACATAAACCTCCGTCTTGTCTGTCAGTGTGGCTTTAACTTCCTCGTCTCTGTTCTTCGTCTTCCAGTCCAGGAACTTTTCTCTGAACAAAGACGTCTCTTTGTGCTCCGAGATGCAGCCGAACAGCGCCCAGCTGGGACGCCCCTCACCCCTCCTAAGGACCGATGGGAACATAAATAAACTGGTCATGAAACTGAAAAATAAAAACAAACACTCTACACCACTATACAGCAGTCTGGTGTTACGTACTGGTAAAGATGCAGTATAGCCATTGTTGCTTATTATATATAAATTTCCTTAGAATAGATTCTACCCTGTGTTTGTGAAAGTGAAAACAGATTAAAAACTTCCATTTCATGCATCTGTACAACAGTAAAATGCTTGAAGCTGCAAAGATTCCAATTATATGTATTCCCTTTCAGTTAAGTGAGCTGAAAAGACACTTCTGCATTGATGAGATTTCTTTTCAGAATGTAGAAAGTCTGTCCCGATTTTGACTAATGCCAGGAGCTTTGACAGGAAGGTCGAATAAATATTGAACCTGGAAATGACTACAGCGGCTTCATGTCTCTATTATAGAATGAAACAATATCTGGTTTATCTATATTTAGTCTTTTGATTTGGACCAAGAGAAGAGAGCTGCCGAAGGAAGGTGGCGTTATCATTTCCCCTTTCTTCCTACTGATCACATGGAGCAATAATGAAGCAATGACCCCTAACCAAGAGCTAAATAGTCATCAAAGAACATAATAAAAATGTTTTGATCGGGGATAATTATACCCCCTATCTATGCCATCATTTCTGCAAGCTGTGACTCCAACAGTTTGAGAACCAGACACACAGTGAATTACATCAATTACTATGGATTAGTTTGATGCCTCTTAGACTGAATTTTAATGCATTTTCCCCCACTGTTGTCGTTATCAATGTTGTGAATTATTTGAGATGTTCTGCCTTTTAACATGTGCAAAATTTGTAGTTGTGTTTCTGGTGATTTATGAGGAATGTCTGTGTCATTGCCCATCAAGAAATAAATGCAAATACTTTATAAAAGATAAATAGGGGTTGGTGTCCCACTGAGCTGAGATTTTCTTTTTTTTTTTACATTTAATCAGTTTTTGCTGTATTGGTTTTTGTCTATTTGCCGCATGTTATGTGCCCGAGTTCCATGAATAGTGCTATACAACTAAAATGCATTATTATTATTACTACTACGACTGACCGTGCAGTCAGGTCATGAAAGCACCTTACAAAAACAGAAGGTCCTTTGTCCTTCCAAATCTTCGATTTATGAAGCACGAAAAGGAGAGATTATAATAATATTATTTTTAGATTTTATATTTTTCCATTGTCTTAATGCTTACCTTGTACCGCAATTGTTGATCGTTTAATGCAGACGTAACCAAATAATTTCCTGCAAGGATCAATAACATTCTATTCTATTCCTGTCTACTGTGGCAGATTATACTCCGTAGTATTCATGGTGGGAGGTACAGATAGAAATCATTGTTAACTCTTTGTGATTTAATGGCTGCACAGTGTGTTTTAGTATTGTAGAATCAGTCTTGTGAACATTAGCTTTGTGCACTTTTATTTCCCGATGCATTGAGGCGTTCAGTGTGTGCTCTAAACTGTTATAACAAGCCACGATAATGCTGCTTGCTGTGGTTTTTCCGTGTAAAGTATGAGTCGTCTGCTTTTTTTTTTTTTTTTTTAAAAAGGTGTGCACTACAGGGGACTTCTGAGGATTTGTTGCATGTAAATGAATTAATGCCAACCTTCTCTATTTATAGAATGGAATGCGTTTCATGCTGTGGCGCACAGCGATGCCGATGATATGTATCGAGTATTAGCAGCTGCACACGGTCTTTATAACATGTGCTAACACGGTGTAGATAAGAGTAGTTATTTTATTCAGTGCAGTATTGAAAAAGGCTGAGTACATTGCAGAGCCTGCAGTGTGGACTCACAGCTGTACGCTGGGGTTACTCTGTGTGGGATCCAGTGGGTTGATTCGACAGTTGCTGTAATCATACACACCAACCCACACTTGGTGAGTCAGCTGGAGAGCTACATTCCTCCTGCTGAGGGAGACATCCTGTCCATGCCACAGGTACACTTCACTGCCAAAGTCAAAAACAAGAGCCTGGATGCAAAATAAAACCACAACACACACACACACACACACACACACACACACACACACACACACATAAAATTAACCCCGCAGCACCTAATGATCAGGGAATGTTAAAATCCACAAGAGAGCTCAGACCTCGCTGGGGTTCAACAGGGAGATGCTGGGGATGGAGGCCCAGGCTAGTTCATGGGGAACCAATCTGTTCTCCACCAGCTGGTAAACACAGTTAGACTCGGCCACCCCCCGCTCAAACACCTCATCCTCCTCTGGTGCACCAGCTCCTGCAGAGATCAGGAAAAAAAAAACAAGCTTAACAACCCATGAACACATTCAGCTGACCATTTAATCTGATTGATTTAATCTTGTTCATCTCTTTCTGTTGTAAACTTCTAAACACCTTTGTGCACTCTAAACAACTGTACTACCACCGTCACTGCTGCTTTAAAAACTAGATATTTCATTAGCAAGAAAAAAGGGGATGCAAAATTCCGTACCTCCGTTTGCATCAAACATGTAGCACTTTAATTTACTTCACTGGTCTGATATGAAATTGTATAAATTCCAAGAGACCTTTATGAATCAGTCATGAAAACATTTAGTATCATCTCTCTAATAAGGTTAAAGAAAGCCAATGTGGGTGTCTAAGGACATTTCTCAAGCGATAGAAATCTGTAATACTGGATATTTTAAATGGTAGAAAAATTTTGCGGCAGGTTGTGTGGCTAGTGTCTACTCACTAATTCAACTGTCAGACTTCCTTAGAAGATTGAGGAAATGGGGGATGTCTCCAAAGATCCTCAGTCATTTCAATAGAGGTGCAGGTGAGAGAGTGTGGTATGTTAATTGTGACCTGCAGGACAGGAAGTCACTCCAGCGTGTGATAAAAACTGCACAGTAAATCTCTCGAGTGACCTTCCCATCCCTGGAGGACAATTACCCTGGCAGGGTCATCAGGAGGGGCCATAATACCATAAAAGACAACACACACCCACAGCACACACACTCCAGGAGCACATCCTGAGGGCAGGAGTTCGAAGAGTGAGTTCCGAGCACCCCCCCCCCCCGACTCACAGATTCTTTCTGAACAAATGTTAAATAACCACTTGACCCACATCATGCTGCTACATACCTCAGCAGTTTATTATTGAGTATTGTATATAGACTGCATTTCTGTACGTTACATTTTAGATCGTATATAGACCGTATACACTGCACTCTGTTGGATTCTATACAGGTTGCACTCTTCCACTCTTCGTTTACTCTTATTATTTTTAAACGTATTTATTCACATTACTTTTCTTAGATTGTCGGGAAGCTTGCAATCAAAGAATTTCACCATATGGCATTAAGCCCATTTTTACTGTGCATGTGATAATAAACCATAAAGTCTTTGCAAACTGCATAAGACTTCATGGTCAGTAAATCATTCCTAAAAAAAACAACTGTTTTTAGAGTTGATTTGGCATAATTTCTTACAATTCTTCAGGACAGACGGAGTGCTTTAGTGGTCAGAATACTGTCTATGGGTTTCCAGTTCAGAATCACCGATGTGTATCATTAAGTCACTTTGAACCCTAACCTCTGTACTGTGTCCGTCCTCCTAGAAGGTCCCAAAACTGTGCAGCCAGGCCACTGTCAGAGTTCAATCCTTCCTCGAGGTGAAGAACCTGTGAGGCCCGACAGCCGAGGTCACTCTGGCTCTGAATGAACGACGCCAGCTCACAGGCCTAAAACCAACAGATTAAACACAAGCGCATGACAAATACCACTGTGCAACATGCATGGGTGTTCATTTTAAAGCAATTATATGCAAGACTGATTCTAAACTCCTAAAAGTAGGCGGAGAGCAGGCACCGATTTTAATCCGTCTTCTTCGTTGTGCTGCATCTGCTGATAGTTTACATTATAGCTTTGTTAGCTTAGCTTTGTTTTTAGACAGAAAAACGGTCACAGTACAACCACAAATCACCATTTTCTGTACAGTTTGTGTTGTCAGTTCTGCTCTTATTTGGATGATCTTTAGTGCAGCCACTGTAAGTGTTTAGCTTGAATCACAAAATCAACAAACATCCCATAATAATTGCCTTCATGAGCCTCATAATAAAACTCACCCACAAAAAAAAAACACCTGTCAAACTCCATTTTAAAAAACAGTCCTAACTTTTATCACTTAGTTACTCTATTATACTATAGTATATTTCAACAATAATCATATGCCAAATGTTAGTGACACATACAGTATGGTAAACAATGACAAGCATAAACCAACAAAGGGAAGAAAGAGCCAAAGATGGAATAGACCCGCAGTAAACAAGAAGCCCCAACCATTCCAGTACTGTGATCAGACCATCTGTTTGTAATGCATTTTAAAGCTATGTATGGATACTCTCGCATTGCTTGTGCTGAATATTTCTATGACTCTAAAAGTTGTTCATTTCTGGTTCTCATCTCATTTGGTCACTTTTTGATGCTTTGTGTTAGTTTTCCTCACCATGGGAGACCGGCGGATTAACCCATTACTTCCTACTACCAGACTGTTGGTGTAAATGACTTCAGTTCATCTCTAAAAATTCTGTACAATTGCATCTTTGGCAGAACGTCTAAGCTCTTGATTCTAAACACTACAGTGATATATTATATTTAAGAGTGTAAATGCTGCATATAATCATTTAAGAACATAAATTATGGTTTCTATTATTGCATTAGACCAGTGTTTCTCAATATCTTTGAACCACGGCACATATTTTACATTAGAAATATCACAATGCACCCAAACAAAAATGTTACAAAAAGTATATTTCTTGAAATATAATGCAAATCTCATCTAAACGTACTCATTCAATGCGAAACATAGGCCTGTTTAGTTAAAAACAAAAATTATATTCTAGCAGGAATTGAAGAAATACACACATTTTCAACAGCTCTGAATGGATTTGTGGTGTGTGTGCTGTTGTATGCATCTTAAAAAAAATTTAAAATAAATCGAATTGCTTGCTTACAGTACCAATAAAGAGGAATTGGATAATTTTTCACAGTGCACCTGATTATTTTTCATGGCACACTGGTTGGGAAACACTGCTTTGGACAATAAACATGCATGTCACTGTCCTCTTACCTTTGCCTTCTCTTGTTCATTTGCAAACTCCCCACTCCATATAATGCAGTGTTCTGGACTGACCAGCAGGAAGCAGTCTCCGCTATTCAGTGAATTAACTGAGGGCTCCACCACACGGACCTGGACATGCTGCCTACCTATGTATCACCACAGACACTATTTAATACAAACACCTGAACACTGAGACACCATGATACAAACCGCACCCCAATACCTCCTGACCTTTTATCAGGATAAGCATCAGGCTGTTGAAGGGAGGATGAGCGTTGGCTGCAGCTGATGAAGACACGCTGTTCAAGTCTTCAGACCCAGTAACACGTGCGTGAGCTGAAGACGAGTTCTTAGATTCTACAGGGAGGAAGACACAATGGAATAGAATTAAATAATGAAAAAGTAAATATACAAAGAATGATAGAGTATTTCGACTCACTCTTTTCTGCTTCCTCTGCAGCGGTGTCGACTCTCTCTCCCATGTAGTCCTGCTGGATGTCTTCTCTGGCGGCGAGAGCTCGCAGAGGGTTTCGGGAGCCCTGAGTCCGACGGGATGGACGCACTGCCCGTCTGTGTTCGGCTACAGCTGAAGTTAGTCTGCACCAGCACAAAGCAGCATTTTATGGATCATAATTTAAGAAACCCATTTCTATTAATTATAACAAAGCAAGATGAGATACTATTTGTTTTTGCTGCAGTGTTTGTATTTTAGACAAATCAGACTAATCACAGAAATTTATTAATGATATTAATGAAAAAACTACTTTTGCAACTCATGCAGAGTAAAACGTAACTAAACCAGAAGGTCAAACTGAGCTAAAAGTATCAATTTTATTAAAAATGTTAATGTAGTACCGCACCTTCTGTTAACTTAACTAATATGGTTGTATTACATTATACAATTGTGGATTAAGGTACATCTTGAAACTGCCCAAACTATCCATCCAGTTTATTTTGCTGGAGTAATTGGTTGATGTATTTTAAAATGTAAAAAAAAAAAGGATTTTCATACAAATAGAGTATTAATCATAGAAATTAGCAATATTTTTAGTTCCATTTGAGACTTTTTGGATCAGAAAATAAAGACACAAACTCAGATTATTAGTGTTAGCAAAAATTTGACTTTGATCTCTATCTGAAATTAAACTAAATTAAGATTACATCAAATATGCACTTTCTTCTAGTTTGTACTTCCATCACGTTCATGGCATATTAAATTGATGTGAGATGCATTTTGCACCAACAGGAGGCAGCACATCAGGAGACTGTCGTTTATTTTACCATTCACCCCTTGGCTAACTGGCTGACCAGATACCCTAATGTTTTGTTGTCTGTTCATCTGTCTGTAGTGTGCAGCAAGTTATGTTTTATAAATGTCAGTCATAGTTTTTGTCCTTTTTTCATGATGCGAGCTTGTTTAAGAGGAGACAGATTAGTGTAGTAAAAACAAAGATACCAGCTATACTTCAACATCTACTGCATCTTTTCATCCCAAATGTGTAGTATACCACCTCCTTCCACTTAAAAAAGGCACATCAGGGAAAACCCTAATGAGGAAATGAAAACTAAGCATTCACAAAATTTTAACTATCAAAACTGCCTTGATAATAACAAAATTGGAGTAAGAGCTGGTCAAAGTAGCACATGAATGAAAAAAAATGTTAAATAATACCAAACCAATGCATAAATTATAATGTCAGGATCTGCTGTAAAACCTGGCTCACATGGGTGTGTTGGTCTGACAGAGAACACCCAGGTCCTGTTCACTCTCTGTAGCAGCGACATTTCCACTGGGTGGGGGGGCGCAGCTGAAGGGAGGGGGCTGTTGACCGTAGAAACCTGTGTCGAACATCTGCGATTCATTCACAGGAGCCACGTCTTTCACCTCCTGTGGAGCCGCTGTGGTTCCTGATGCAGCTTCCAACTTCATCCCAGGCTGCAGGGAGGATTCTGAGGAGAAAACACAATGTACTTTAATAAAATCGGAGATGTGATGACAGGTGCACGATCATATGGCCTGCGTTAACCTTCAAACGTGCACGGTGGATCCTCTGTGGTGTGCCTCTTGTGATGAGTGGAGTCATTGATCTCAGATTCGGAAGATCCAAAACCTGAAAACAAGACCAGTAGTCAATTATTTAAAAGTTTTACACAAATATTATTCTCAAATATTTGCAGAAAAATCTGTGTTGTGTTGCAAAAGGTCTGGCTGCATCAGAGAAAATAATAAATGCAATGCTTATTAATTATTATTATTGAAGTAAAATATGGCTGCGTTTCATTATCTTGCTGAAACACCCAGTTTTGACCTCAGTAGAACATAGTACATGCAGAAGAGAGCATGTGAGATTGGGTTTTTCTGCACTTCTTTGTTGTATATTGTTGCTGTTACTGGTGGAAATCCACCCCCCACTGTGAAATAAATAAAGGATTATTTTATCTTTTCAATACCTAGCATTGTTTGATGACTTACGAGCGAATTTTAATGCAATGCACAAATGCATGGGGTACTCAGAAACCGCTTTCCACCACTGTAAACTAAAAATAAAAATGCAAATTACACACAAATACAAACACATAAACTCACTTCTCTTGACCACAGTAGGCTGTGTAGAGTCGTCATTCATCTCGTCCTGCTGTTGATTAACCTCTTCATCTTCTACAGTCTGTGGTTCATCCTCAGTTCCTTTAGACTGTGCAGCCAAAAAGTTTAAATCTGTTAAGGCACTATATAAGATTTAAAGATGTCACAATTGCATCAGTTTCCTGCATCACCTTTTGTCTCCAAAGGGGTTGTACCAGGTTGTTTGTGGGTGAGGAGACTTCCTGTGCCTCAAAGGACAGATTAGTCTGAGGATGGAGTCAAAACACAATAAAATAACAGTTCAGTGCGTCTACTGTATAAACTGGGGAGTTAGTATGAGACTATCAGTGCAAAGTGTACATTATTTGCAACACGCAAGCTATAAACATCTTCAAGATAATCAAGTTGACTACATTTATGCAAACAGAAAATACTAAATGTAAAGTACAAGACAGACAATTTATTTTTGATGTTAATTAAACACTACAATGTTAAAAAAAAAATTATGTTTTTAAGTTCCAGGAGATGCGTGTTGAAAAGGTTTAGTTGTTTGGATCAAGTTTGTGTTTTGTGCAATAAGGGAAAGTAAACACACAGTTCATATAGAATCCAATGGATCTGCTTATAAATACATTTCAAAATGTTCAGAAAACATTGTGAAATGAGCAAAACAAATATCAACTGAAGCGAGTCCTACTGTTTTTTATCACTTGTAACTGTTAACATTTCCTCAATGAGTAGGATAAACCTTGTGCATTAAACAGAATCACAGCTACATCATAAGACTCACCATCGTCACCATTAGTTTAACCACAATAAAACCTCACAATGATACATAAGGAATTTGGATTTTTCTGTCACTGCCAATGAAATATGTTTTTTTTTGTTGGAGAATGACCTAAATCATCTTATGATAACTGCATTTTACTGTATGATTTATAAAACATAATGTTGGCTTTGTAGATATTCCTTTTATGGACATTTTAATGTCTAATTAAATGGTAAAAAAAAATGTCACCTGCTAAATAATATTGGCTCACACTGCAGATCCATGATTAAATTCTAATTCAATCCTCAATAGTGAGTCAGTAGAAAAAGCAATGTTGTATATTTTTAATTTGACATCGTGTCATTCATCATTTTATTAAGTAGTAGGAATATTACCACTGAATGAGGAAAACTGTTCCTGTCAACTTTCCCATTTAGTTTAGCTTTTTCTGTAGTTTATTCTAGTTGCACATTACACACAATTAACTAATTAATAATGTTAACACATGGTGCAGGAAGCGTTAGATGCTATGAATGGCTTGTGCAAATACTTCCTTTTAAAATAGATTGAACAGTAATAAATAAAAAATATACATATAGTAACTGATAAAATACACAAGCATTGATTTAACAAAGAGAAAAAAAAAAGCAGTTTACATATAGATGAAACACAGATACGACACAAGGCAATAACACAGGTCAAATCACCAGAAACACTTTCACAAACATGACTGAGGATGCACCCGTCAATCAATAAAATTAAATTTATATTGCGCCAAATCACAACAAAAGTTATCTCATTATACTTTACATGTAGAGCTGGTCAAAACCAAACTTTTCAATAGCGTACCAAGGTCAATAGCTTTCAGAGATTAGTGTTTGCGATTCACTTTTGTAAACCGCCATGATGGCTGCTGTTGAGGTGGAACAGTGCTTTGAATCTTCCATCACATCCACATTAATCAAACTGGACAGTATATTTGCTCTAAAAGAAGAGCAAACAATTAGACCTGAAGCCTTCTGTTGTTGTTGATAAGACACATGCTTTTGTTGTACGTCCAATTTAACAGGATTTGGTGACATTAAATGACCAACTGGCACGACTGTCACAGCTTTAATGTGGGTCTGTCAAATTGCACCCAGAGGCATTTTGATCAGGGGCTGTTGATAATGGCCCTTGGAAATGAAGGAAAAAAAAAAAAAAAAAAAAAAAAAGCGAGAGAGAGAGAAAAATCCGACACCAATTCACATCTGAGAACTGGTTTGATAATGCCGTGCCTCTCTATACACTTGCACTTCAGTGTTCGTTCTTTTTTAATTCTTTGAAACTGGTAATAGATGCAGAGTTCACCAAGTTCACAGAAAGACATTTGCAAAACTAATGAAGTGTACACAGTTGAAAAGAACAAAACAGAAACTGTGAACGAGAGCTGCGATGTGTCACCTCAGAATAACAATCTTTTTTTACCCCTCTCGCAGGTGAGAGATTTCTATACTTGTTAGCACAACTGAAAATTCACACATCAGATGACGTTACACTGCATATTTAAACACTGCAAACCAAAAGCAGGGGTGTTCCTGCCATGCACCAGCCCAAACCATTACCTGATTGAAACACATAATATATTGAGGTGTACTGCTAGAAAAGACAGAGGCAAAGACGGGGTCCTGGGAGAGAAGAGGGATTAGAAGAAAAAAAAAAAATAAATAAAAAATAAAGAGGGGTTTGCCAAAGCTGATATCTGATAGTATGATGATGGTGATTTAAAAATATCCGTGCAGTGGAAAGCTTTAGTGTACGACTTACCCAGCACTGAGGGAGGGCACTGTCAGCATGAATATCTGCTTCTTCCTGCACAGGGCATTGTGACAAAACAAGACAGACAACAAGCATTAACGTAAATGTTTGCAGGATGATATGGTTAAGACAAAAAGAGCACAAAGCACTCACTTAAAAGAAATCATATGTTCTATTTCTACTTAAAAAAAAATTCTTAAAAGTATCATGAGAGTTTGGAATAAATAGTTCTGAACACAGGATGTAAAAAGTTAAATCAATTCATTGTGTTACAGAGACATGAAGTGAATAGGTTTTACGATCACAGGCAGAGTATGTGACCACAGGAAGGAGTAGTGACAAAAACACTAAGGCCAACGTGACAATGAGAACTGATGGGAAACAACTGTTAAAGTCAAAGTGATGAACGTTTGAAGCACTGTTGTCGTTTTCACCACTGGAGTCGGCTTTAAATGAAAAGAATGGAGTTTTATGCTGAAAATTGTTTCTTCTCCACAGGCGAGTTTGACTAGGAGGCTCATAAAAGGTTATTATGGGATGTTTGTGGCTCCATGACTTGGTTTGAATGATTCTATACAGATCTTTATTGTAGCTACTGACAACAAACTGTACAGAAAATGGAGATTTGCAGTTTCTCTATAAAACCATCAGCTGATGTAGCAAGACACAATGTTATTCAGACTGTTAAAAATAACCAGTTATGAGTTTGTTTGACACAGACATTTTGACAATATTACACGGTTTTTTTTTTGTTAGTTTTTGTACTCAATATTTGTATTAAGTTTGCAGGCATAGAAAACAAAGCACACTCACAAGTATTACAAGGCGGACTTATAAAAGCCAGTAAGACAAGTTGCTCAAAGAAAATATTGTTAACTTAAAGGAGTCATTCCATAGTTATTTCATTAATATTACTGTGTTCTCCATTGTTATTGAATACATTGTAAGTTGGTTCTATTAAAAAAAAAAAAAACATCCAGATTCCTTTATTTCCAGCTGTTTTTGGAGGGTAGAAAAATGACAACAATTTACCAGTACTTCTGCATATTCGGTGATTAATATGGTTGATTTGGTGGGGGGTTTTAGATGTGGATGCATTTTGGTTCTGTTTCCCTCTACGGTTGATAGAATATCAATAAAACCAGAATATCAATATAATAGAATAGAATATCAATAAAACCAACAGTAAAACTGTTGAGTAAAATATGACACAAAATACTCATATACTCAAAAATACTGCCTTTTAAAGTCAAATAATGTAAGTAAGCAAAGTATTATCAGCAGGTATATGTTTAAAGAAGCAAAAATACACTCTTTGGTAAGTTTTTTATACTTTAGTGCCACATTTTAAAAACCCATCACTTAAAAATTACGACAAGGACAAACTGACCGCCCAAATAAACGTTAGCACACAGCAATGTTGACCAATACTACACAAAAATTAGAACATGTAGAACCTTAGAAACCTCAGCATACTGTACATACGGAGCAAATTCTGCTGGAACAAAGCATTAAGTTGTTAAAAATGAAAATGGCAATTCCTTTTGTATTATTTCATAAATTTTTACCATCATAATTAACAAATTCTGCCACCCATTTTCAGCTCATTAGTCATTTGGCTAATTAAGTCATCTTTACAGCTCTACTGGGTATATTAAATGTGTTAGAAAACAGGATATTAAGCATAGAGGATAAATGTAAAGCAAGTGCAATCAAATTTACAGCGCTTGTTTGTGAGATGTAACACATATAAACACATACTGTCACCATGGTGCAGCTCAGATTATAAGGTCATCAAAGGGTCAAAATTTAACTACCAGAATAATCGGCATGTTTACATTCCACATCTCGTATCCCGGCACATAAACACCACGTAGGCTGGCTATATTCACAGCAACATTAGTCTGTGATCTCAAGACATTTAGCACATACCAAATGCAGAGTGCTGTTGCTCAGAGACCATATCTGGTTTCAGTGGAACGACAAAAGCCCTGATCTAACCACAGACATCCTCTTATTCTGGCATCGAGGAAAGGAATGAGCAAACCCCATAACCTCAAAATGAAACGCAAAGGCCTCCATGACAGAGGATTTACACCAAGACAGTGCAAATAATTCTTCTAGGCTTTTTTTTCCTGCATAAAGTATTAAGACGTGCCAACATTACTTCTGTGCAGAGGGTGAATTTCCATTATTCCATCAGTGAGCCCATTTACATGTACATCAGCACTCCCATCATTCTCCAATTTCTGTATTTATCCGATTATTCAAGTGATCGTGGAAACAGCATAAAGTGATTTGCTTCATCAGATAACAGCAGTGATCTGATCAACATATATTAGATTAACACACTTCTCCCCAATGTCTTCCTACATGTATACAAGTTAATCTGATTTATTCAATTCTTTTACATCTGGGCACACAACTGAAATTGTAGGAAACTGAAGTTATGCAGTCAAACATGAGCAGAAAACAGGAAGTTTGAATCCACCGTCACCAATGACACACTCAAATAAAACATCTAAACTAAACCAGGCTTTTTAATGGTCACATTTTTTAGATGCATATAAATGTATCCGATTACTTACATTTATTGCATTTTTATGGTCATGTAAACAGGCTCAGTATTATACTGCTCAAGACAGAATGATCCTTAATACTCTGATATACTGAATATTTGCTGGTTTTACTTGTGTTTAATGATTTAACATGATACACTGCAAAAAATATAAATGTTACCAAGTGTATTTTTCTCATTTCTAGTCAAAATATCTCATCCTTAACAGAAGACATAATCACCTAAAGTGTTAACTTTTCAGTGAGCTATACGAATTAACTTTTTTCAAGAAAGATACATTTTCACTTGTTCCATTAAGCAAAAAAATCTCTTAAATTAAGCAAACTAATCTAACAATGGAAAAAGTGAAGATCATCTTGGTAAGATACAAAGCACTGGCTGTACATTAATTTTACTTTACTTTTTTGTCTCAACAGAAATCATCATTATCTTCAAATAATGATAAATAGCACTTCTAGAAACATCAAAGCAACAAACTTCAGCTTGGTTCTACAAACAAAACCTGTGGTTTAACCGTTTCTAAATTTAACCTTTATTTAACCAGACAACTTCTGTAGACAGATTCTCAAATACTGTTGCACCAAACAGTCAGTTCTTATTAACTCCCCCCCCAATAGGTTTTCACTTCTGTGAGCGCTGGTCTACCTCACCCCACCAGTGATCACCACCAAAATGTAGTCATTTATTCCTTGTGCCAGGATCGATGTTCAATTAAAATTTCATACAAATTCGTCCACAAGTTCTTGAGTTATCTTGTTAAAAGACAAACAAACCCTGGTGAAAACATAACCTCTGTCATTCCTTGCCAAAGGTAATTATGCTGCACTGAACTTAAAAAAAACTAGCTTAAAATTTTAACTAAAATGGAAATCAAACCTTTTTCTCTTTAAACCTCAGTTCTAGTTTTTACTCTTAAATGTGGGAAAAATGTAAGTCCCCGAGATTAAACTCCATTTTAAAATATGATCCACTATTAATTTCATACTTGCATGTGAGGAGATTTTTATTTCAAAATGGCGTCCTTTTCTTGGGGAACTCGTTAAATCTTGAGTCGCTCACACTGAGACTAAACCTAAACCTTAATTTAAATGAACCCTTAGTGCTGCATCGAAGTCTTAAAATAGAAAAACAGCTTGGAATTTGAAAACATGCTGTTATAGAGTATGTAGACTGTATTTGTACTAAAACAACGGCAGCATTGTACAGTTTAACCCCTGTTGACCTCCTGCTGACAGACTGAAACCCACAGCCTCTGAACAATCCTCTCCGAGGATGACAGATCATATGTCAAATAGACTGCACAGGGTCAGATCCCGCAGCTGTGATCAGTTCTACCAAGTCCCGCATCATACATTTAATGATAAGAACCCCCCACCCCCCGTACAGGCTGTCAGTTCTCACCTTAGTGCTGCTGCTGTTAGTTGGATCCTGCAGGTTCGTGTTCCTGTCCACCAGTGTGACCTGAACAAGTCCTGTATTAGTGGTTTCTTCATTCACCATCCTCACACTATCATCCTCATCTCGCCTCCCTCTGGACAAAAAAAAAATGTAAATGGAAGATTAAAAATGAAAAGAATCACATCTAGGAAAGTTAATGTATATGAGGAAAGCTATACCAGCCTACGAAAAACTTATTTAACTGAGCAAATGTTATTACCTTAAAATAAAATCTGACTTTTCTGTAGAGAAGTTGCACCATTAATTTTATTTATATATATATATATATATATATATATATATATATATATATATATATATATATATATATATATATATATATATATATATATATATATATATATATATATATATATATATATATATATATAAATATAAAATCTGAATCTAGATGATATAGTTTTATTATTTATTTTTTTACACTACCTTCTACACAATCTTTCTTATCTACAGTGCTGCATCTGTGATAATCACTGTTACACTCACTTCTGTATGTGTTCTGTTCTGTCAAGGTTAAAAATGGATGTTTCAATAAGATAATGAAACCCATCCAGGGTATGACATGTTGAAACTGAAGAATTTACTTTTTTTTTTTTTTTTCATGGTAACAGGAAACAGCGAAAATCTTTTGTCACCGTTTGTCTGATGCAGCCACACTTTTTGGAACACAAAAAAAGACTCTCTCACAGATATTATAATAATATTTGAGATTATGTGAAATTTTGAAGTTGTCTGAAAACATTTTCCACTACTCTGTCACTCACTGTATGTCGGCTGTTGTCTCTGGTCTGTATTCCTCCACCTGCGTCTTCACCAGGCAGGATCCTTCCTCTACAGCACCATCCTGCTCTGTTGACATTCTCACTGGCATACAGGCGATGGTTTCCCTCCGGTTTCGGGCCCTCTGCCTCCAGGGGGCGGCAGTGACAGACTCGCCGTCCACCCCTGAAGCCCGGCGTCTCTCTCTGTGGCCTTCTACTTCCTCCATTCTCCCTGAAATGCCTACATCTCCATAACCTCCACCGTTGTGTTCGTGGACAGGTGGTGCATCCATCTGACCTCCCTCTGTTCTCCAATCTGAGCCTCCAGACCTGCTCTTCTTCAGGATTCCTCTCAGGACCGGTTCGGAGACATAGGATTGAAGGCCCGGGTGGGTTGGCTCGACCTCAGGACCGAGGTCGGGTTTTGGCTGTGAAAGACGGACCTCACTTGGTTTTAGGTTGACAGACAAGGCCTGCTGTCTGTCGGACAGATGAGGAGACAAACAGAATGCAGGAAGCTGTATGGGGCCTTTCTGGAGCTGGAGACAAAGATCAGGAAAAACAAATAAAATACTATCATTATAACCTATACATAATAACTACAATTTTTTCTCTGTTTCAGTGCAAAAAAAATTAAACTACATGAAAATGTTTACATTGTGATCTGTAAGTTGTAATGCACATGTGTAAACCTGGGGGGGGGGGGCAAACCTCCAGAATCCCCCGCCACCCCCACCCACTGCTCAAACCCCAACACTTTTAAAAACTAATTTATTCAAGATTGCTTTTTATGTTTGAATGCTTTTACTCTGACTGTTTTTTAATGTGCAAGTGCTTTGTTTTCCATTGTTTTATTGTAGTTGGCTTTTATTCTACTTCATGTAAAGCGTCTTTGAGTACCATGAAAAGCACTATAGAAATATATGAAATGGTAAAACTGTGACATTATACTGTTAAAATTTCACTTGTCAAACCTTTGTGCACTGGAGACAAGGTGGATGAAATGTCCAAACAATGCAGCATAGAACAGAATGGAATTCAAACCAACAACCCACTACAGTGTACATCATCTTTGCTAATGTTAATCTTAGTGTAAAAATGCAAGCAACTCAGCTTTGTTTGGGTTTGAGTCAGTTCATATTATATGATACAATATCATCAGCTTCCATATGGTACAATATGCAAAGCTATAAACTGATGGGATGCAAGTCGATGGGACATGCCCAAGTGTAACCATGAGGAAAGTTGTTTTGAGCTTAGTAGTGTAGCAAACATACATTTCTATGAACGAATGACACTACAATAATTATGTCGAAATAGCAATAAATAAAATAAATAATTTTATTGTCATTTTCATTCCTCAATCTGCAACTACAGTGCATTAGCAACATCTTGATCATTTTCAAAGGGGTTCGAATCTGTACATTTGGAGTCTCTCAAATTTTTCCACTTTGGTTTCAAGCTTAAAAACCACTTGTGTCAGTGTGTTTTATTTCATACATTCATCTGCTTCATTGACTCATTGACTCATCACTACTCACCAGGTTGACCTCTTCCACGGTGATGGGCTGTGTGCGGTACCGAGCCCCCTTCTGCCTTCGTCTCTCTGGGGGCGCGTCGGTATGGCCACCCCCCTGTCGCCCTGGCAACGACAGTTTGTTGAACAGGGCCAGTTTCTCGCTCATGCTCAGTTTACAGTTCTCATCACAGTCTTCCACTGACTCAGCCTGCACCGGCGGAGGCTCCACTGGTGGGGTTGGTTTGGGGGCACTGTAGGGAAACATGAGTATGGACGGAGGAGGAATGTCAAGTACTTTTACTCATGTACTGAACTGTCAAACTTTATGGGGTCTTCAGTGATTATTTCTGCCTTATGCCACTTCATCTTTCAATTCAGTACTTTTCCTCAAATACATTTGTTCAACTGTGTTAGTGTCTTTACAGATCTCTTACTGTCCTATGTATTTCTTTACAGATTGAGAGAATTGACCTCCTTAACCTGAATAACCTCCTTAAAATACTGTTGGGAGTCATTGGAAAATGCACAGTAGTAAAGTTGAAACTAGGCCTGGCTTTCATTTTCACAACACAGTAACATTACAAAAAATATTCAACAATATATTCAGGTGCTTTTCTTTGTTAACAGGAGTTAGATACAAAATGCTAATGACAAATGACACAATATAATTTTACATAATGTTAAATATAATTGAAAATAATAATTCAAAAAATACAGTAGAAAAAAAAATGGTTTCTTTTGTCCTTAACTTGACTCAATGCTGGACTTTTTTCATCACAATAATAGATTCAAATGTTTCATATTTTATTTTATTTTATACAAGCTGGTTTCTTCAATCTTCACTTCACTTTAAGCTTTAAACAAATATTGATTTCGACATGTATTGTGACCACTACTGACAAGTGACATGAACATTTTTATCATAATATTAGAAAGTAACTGAAATGATAAGTGGAAAAGCTGTAGATATGATCCGATCCTTTGGATATAGTGTATGTCTTTCTAGAATATAATGCAGTAAGCTACCAATAGTATATTATATACACAAGTAAAGTAACTAATCTTAATATATCAGTAAAATTAATGCAAAAACCTTAATTTAATGCAATATAAACTTTATGTTAAAAAAAAGGCCATTTTACATTTATATATAACAGACATTTCAGTGATAATATGCACACATTTTTTATTTTTAGGTGTGCATTTTCAGATGTGCTTTTAGTATTATTGGAGACTTTTCCATTACAGCCCACCTGATGGCTACTATTTCCTCACAGGTGATTGGCTGAGTGAGGAACCGGTGGTCGTTGCCACGGCGCACCCTGCGTTCATGGCTGACACTGCCGGACCGAGGCTTCAGGAAGGACGAGGCCTCAGGGGAGGCGGATTTCTCCAGCTCCTACAGAGGAAAAGGAGAGACGTTACTATCGACACATGACACCTGCCCGTCACATTTAGGCGTTTGCCACAGGTGGAGCCCAACATTCAGGCTCCATCAACAGGCTGCTGAATAAGTAATGAGGAAGATGGCGAAAACAGTGGTGAAAACGCCCTCTCACGGTGCCTCCTGTTCTATTTGTAAGGATGGAGGTGGGAGGGGCAGTGGGGTCAGATGGCTGGTGAATAAAGCACTAGCTCTAAGGTGGAGCATCTTAGCTACATGGATAGAATGCCAGCCCAACAGGTCACAGTGAAACCAGAGCCCGTTGGGTTCTGTTACATCCTGCCCGCCTCCACACAGCACAAGGCTAATTATAACACAGCTGCTATGGTTCTTAACGGCAATACAGTGTCTGGCAAATTTTCACCTGATGTTTCATGACTGAAACTTGTGCAAGAGGTGAAATGTCGACTCCTTGATGAAAACTGAAGTGAGAGGATTGACTGAAAAACTCTTCATTTTCTACAGAGGAAATATCTACCACCGTTACATGTCTTTGGTCCCTTTTAGATGTGTACAGTTCACACTACAAATTTAGCCTTTCTTTTAATAAGTGCAGATGCACTGTAGCATCAAACTAAGCTCTGCACACCTGTTTGACCATTTATATTCCACATGATCTGGTTCTGTCGTGCGTGCTCAGCGCCCACCATGAACGTCGATCTGTAAGGTGAGCAGCTGAGGTGACCGTCTATGACAGACGGCGCTTTCTCTCATGCAGTTTAACATATTCCACAACAACTTAGCATCTCTCAATAATATTAGTCATTAGTCATCACACGAGGAGGTTTGGTTGTTTATTAGTTGTGATATTTAGCACCCCCACCACCCCCAGACACAAACATATAAATCATAATGAAAAAAAACAAAATAAAACGTAAAATAATAGAAAAAGAAACAACTGTTGTGACTGAAAGGGAGGAGCTAGAAACCACTGCTATTCCCAAATGTAATGTGGGATAAGCATGTGATTATAGTGATTATTCATAAACACACCCCTACACATACAGTTACAGACACACCGATTTATATTCTACATCTGTACACAAACCCATGTCCACAACCACATACAATATAACAACCTGGTTATTCAAATAATGATCACATGCTTCTTTGAGCCAAATGCGACAAAACTATTTCTTTGTAAATTTAAACATCACCTGAAATCTACAGTACACCCAACCTATTCCAAAGCTTAACCCCACACACCCATTCAAACAAACTTTTCCTTGTTGATCATACTAGGACTTTGAAATTCCCACATCTCCCCCATCTATGTCCATTTCATCATTAGAATGTTCGCATCCTTCCATCCAAAATTAAATAAAACAACAACGTCATCACAATGAATGGCTTTGTTTAAATATGCACATTTTTCAAAAACTCAAACGTCAATCTATTTTTTTCCCCCTTGTGATGGTGAAAAACGGTTATTGCTAAATTTAAAAAATTATTGATAATCCCCCATAGTTCAATACGAACGCCAACACAAATACACTTGAATGTGGAATTAATTGTAGTGCATTATTTAGGGGTCTTCATATATAACATGGCCAGTCATTTTATTTACATCCACATTAATATTCAGGGTTTTTTTCAGTTCTGTAAGAGAAAACTTTAAATGTGCCATTAACGTGATCAATGAAAATAAATGTTCCTCTAATATTTCTGTTTACATACAATCGATCATACCCCATTAAAACATTGCTTTTAGTAACTTTTCCACTGTTGGCCGATATTCCCATTCAAATACCTTCAAAAATTTGGGTTTTCAATATTTCCTCATATCATAAACATGTCGATATTCACTGTCGTAATGTTTTGAAATGTGGACTTTCCTATAGAACACCCAGCTGTAACAGAATAGCACTTTTGTCATTATTCCAGATGACTGTAAAAAGAGGCCACGGTAAAATAGTGCAAATTAGATTCATTTTCTGAATATGCTGTATACATTTCCAAAGAATTCATGTTAAACTAGGAAAAAAAAACATATTGCAATAAGAAAATATAGCCAGAAAGCAGCTTAATACAGAATAACCCAAGAGGAATATGCTCTTCACGTGACACCAGCCAAATTCAAAAAGATAGAATATCACAGAGAACATAAATGTATTGGTCATTCACAAGAATTTTCTGTAATTTTATTATTTGCTTGTGTCGGTCAAATTGCTAGACTTCAAAGTACTACTACTGACTGACCCGCCATGTGTTTAGTATAAATATAATATACAGGCATAGACTTGTACAACCTGTGAAATGATTTGTTAAAATGCGTTACTTAATCATTATATATTATATTTATGTCACAAAAACATTACATCCATTATGTTTTTCAGTGTAAATTTGGTCCCACATACTGTAAATCAATCTCCACTAGTATCCCCTTTAAAATCCAACCAATTGACCCCAAGTTCATAAATAGAAGACGTCAAGTTGTCGCAGAGATTGTTTGACAGCTTAACCCCAAATGACCTACGAGTATTTTAGTGGCGACTTCAAATTCATTTTTACTCTTTACGTTTCCTTAATGATTTATCACTACTTAAAATAATATCTTCTTCTGCATTTGGCCATTTTCCAACATTTACTTTACATCATCAGGTACATATCCATAAAGGAGTAAACTGAAGCTAAACCTTTTCAACAAAGTATGTCATTAATGAATCAATGTTTCCATGTTCACTGCCAAACCTCTGTGCGTCCAAATGGGTCTTATCCGAAAAGCTCATGAACTGTATTTTATCTGACTTATTTAAGTGTGTTGATAGGATTAGTGATTCAACATTAAATATTTAATATCAGTAGATGCTTTTGGTCACCAGTGGCTGTTTAGCTTTTGTTTTTTTTTAGGATTCATCTATAAATTTAGATTCTAATTGTCAAAAGTGTTGTAAAATCTTTATTTATTTAGCTGCAAATGAACAAATCAAAAAGGGATGAGTCACAGACTCCATAGAGAATCAGATTTAGCCACAAGGACTTGAACAGACATGAAAATAAGCAGGTCATGAACAGCAATAAGGCTCCAGTTTCAGCAGACCAACTTAGACTTACTTTAAACAAAGACATCTTGGCTGCCACACTCATTTTGGCTCGGTCATCCGTTTTCACATCCCCTATGTGAAAAAACAAAACAAAAAAAACAACCATATTAGATAAATATAGGGATAGACCGGTAGACTCGTACCATTACCAACAGTATTCAAAAGTGACAAAAATTACACAGGTGCCTAACAAAGTGAATATTTCAGAAGTTAATTTAAGCCAAAACAACAGCTTTTCATAAACTTGTAGCATTTAATTCAGTCAGATGCATTGAAGTCTACCTTGAATTTAACTCTAAATGAGGTTTTATTTATTGATTTAATCTGCTGAAGCTGCAAAACTAACATCGCACAGTTTAATCAGTTCTGGTAACGATCAAAAATAAATGGACTCTTTACAGTTGTTGCGCAGTGGAACAAATTCTCTGTATGCCTATGTTTGTCAGGAGAGGCTTGTAATCTTTTTATGGTGCGGTTAATGGTGGGATGAGTTAGTCGTCCTGCTCCACTCACATGATTTTCTGAGTCATAAATCTGTCGTCGCTGAGATAAAACAGTGCGAGGCTAAAATTATAACCCGATTTATTGACGCTTTAAGATCAAATGTAAACTGTATACATTTAAGAGTAAAACCATGACCTTGTAAATTTGTTTATGGAGGTAATGCTAGGAAATAAATCCTGATGTAAAATAACAGATATGTGTGAGAAAATAGTTTGATTCTTCATATGTCTTTGTGGCTTTCAGATGTCCCACAAAAATATAGATCAAATCTTGTTCTATCGGTCAGTGGAAGAGGAAATACTCACCCCTTGGCTGAACTTAAAATAATCATTCATAATCAATCATATATAATAATAATAATCAATAATCAATCATTGTATATTAGGGGACGTGGAGAGAATACAACATATGAGATGAAACGTGATAAATAACTGGAAAAACACTCAGAGCGCAGACTCCACCAAGGCAAATCAGCCCCCCTTATGAAAGACACACTGATCACTACCAACAGTTTAGCAGTTGTTCCTTGTGCCAGTATCAACATTTACTGAAACATTTAGCAAAATCCGTCCATAACTTTGTGTTCTCTTGCCAACAAACCCTGATGGTTACATTAGTCTGTTATTCCTTATTATTACCTCCACCAAGAAGGTTATGTTTTTACCAGCATTGGTTTGTGTACAGCATTACTCAAAAACTTACAGATGGATTTTGATGAAATGGGAAGATCAACAATTTATGCTTTTCTAGTCATGACTATAACATATGCCTTTGGAAATAATTACTAAACCACTAATGGTTTTGATAGGAAATCAGTAAAATACTTATAGACATAATATATGTAGACCAGAATATCTATTAAAATTCATGTTTAACTTTCACATCTTTCCCATTCCTAGTTATTGCACAATGCAAAAGCCTTCGATTAACTTGAATTTTGAATCATGGATCATGTTTCCAAAAGTACCGTATTGATTTCATGTACAGCAGTTTTGGTTGAAAAGCAAGCATGAATCCAGCTAAAAATATCAATTACACCTCACTGAAGTTGATTTAACTTGGTTACTTTACTGTGGGATAAGTGCATTATGCGTTTTAATATACAATATCTGCAATATGAACAACAACAAAAAAAAGTCTGAGACAGACTACACTCTTGATCCAAATGTTAAGATCAGTTGAAAACTTGCATGACTTTTCATTGCAGCAATGGTGCAAATCAAGAGGCCTTGCTTATGCAGCTCAACAATCCAACAAGTATTCAGAGAATCCCTGATCTCGCCTCTATTTTGTACCAATGTCAAGTTTCTATGACGACCCGTTCTTGAATTACAACCAACAATGTGATTTTGACATTTCTGCTAAATGAGACCTTGACCTTGTATATGCATCAGTACATGTACCATTATGATAATATATCCAGTATTGATTAACTAATAGTGTGATATGTCTATGCTTGACACAAACAGTGTTACGGAATTAATTTTGTGACATATAACCTTTGACCTCCAGAGATCTCAAAAACTATTGGTCATAGGTGTTAACACCAACTATGAGAATTGTAGACATCTTCATTCTGTATCGTTTGGTACCAATCTGAAAGTTTTATGACCCTCCATTTTTGAGTTATAACCGAAAATGTAATTTGGATCTTTTAGTTTGTGACCTTGACCTTTGACCTTTACTCAAATGGATCATTGCACCTGATACGCATTAGCTATAGGTCCATATAATTTCATGGTGATATCTCAAGTATTCATTGAGTTATTGCATAATATGTCTCCACAGACACACACACTGATTACAATAATCTCTCCCAACCAACGTTAGCTGAGATTAATTACGTTGAAAGAGAGAACTTTTTTCCCCTTTACCACCAGGAAAATACTGGACAGAAAATTACATAGGATTCACATTTTGTACAGTCCTGTCCATTCCACAGGTGACCAATGTGTTTTAATTTTTGTGTTAGAGCATTTAATTAATTGGTTGCAATCAGGGTGGGAAGGGGATTTTCAAAAATACATGAAAAAAAAATGCTCCAGGGAAACATGTTTTCAATCAATTGCTTACTCAATTTTTTTGTCTCACACTCATTCCTTGCTTTTGCATTTTGAAAGTCTATTTGGAATGTTCTCAAGATCCAACAGTGCAAAATATATATTTTTTGCTATTTTTGAACTGGTCTTAACATTATCCCTTAACACTGGGTGGCTGTGGCTCAGTTGGCAGAGTGGGTCATCCAATGACTGGAAATTTGGTGGTTCGAGTCCCAATCTGGCTGTCCACATGTCGAAGTGTCCTTGGGCAATACACTGAACCCGACTTAGGCTCCCAATAGGACTGACAGAACCTTAGAAACCTACTGGTGTGTGTGTGTGTGTGTGTGTGTGTGTGTGTGAGAATGGGTGAATGTGAGGCTAATGTAAAGTACTTTGAGCACCATGTCGGTAGAGAAGCGTTATATAAGTGCAGTCCATTTAATATTCTGATCAGGTGTTTATACCTGTGATTGACAAAACTGACACATTCAGGAATAATTTCTGAATGCAGGATTTGAGTCCTGGACAAATCTCTTTAAGCTAATGATAAATATTGTGTCATATTGGTCGGATTTTTTTTTTTTTTTTTTTTTAAACGGACACTTGCATAACTGTGGGATTGAAGCAAAGCACATAAAACATTTTATTTAGAATTTTGACTTCAATTCACTGGCTTTTGGTATTATTCCCTACAAACTGTCTAAAGATCAATTAAACCCACACATTTTTGACCAATTCCTCAAAAATAGAAAATAAGGAAGAAATGTGTAATCTTATTTCCAGTTCACTGAACGTGAAATTACACAAAATTAATAGCTCCATGCCCCGTAGATATGCGTGTGTTTGTGGTAGTGCAGTTGATTTGTTTACTGTGTCGACACAAACAAAGGTCGGAGTCAAAAAACAAAAACAGTGCAATTCAAACAACAGTAGAACAGCTTTACCTTTAGTGTCCTCCTCTTCCTCTGCACCCAGAATCCTAAAAGAGTAAACAGAAACAGCATGAGGTCACAAGTGAAATATGAAGAAATAACACGACAAGATGACGTGGGTTTTATCATTCAGCCTCTTCTGGCTCCTGCTCTGAGTGCACAATAACATCCTTTGTACAGCACATGACAATCAAGATACTGTGTCAGATTTGCATGTTTGGTTCAAACAACATCACAGAGGTCACGAGTGAAGAAAAGCACATGCAAACCTCAACACCCATGGGCGATGATGCAAAGGTCACACACCTCAACTTTTCTATTCGTGAAAAAGAAAATAAACACCATGTGCAGTTAAAATAATTTCAAGGAAAAGCTTATGAACCTTTTAGAACGTCACTTTTTTTGCATAAATATGACCTAATGTAATCAGAGTAATATAATTACATTAAAATATTACACAAATCATCCAGTTCAGTTCCATTTGAAAGGATTTTAGCTCATTTCTTCCCACAGAACAGTTTTAACCTCATCATATTTTTGCATGAACTTCCTGTTTCAGTTTCTATTTAAAAATGCTTTGACTTTCCAACACATTAAGTATTTTCTGCTTAAAACAATCCTCAATGGAACACACTTGCATATTTAGGGGTTTTATTTTGCTGCATAACCTTCTGTTGAACTTCACCACACATCTTTACACTCACATCCAGATACATAAATATTATATAAAATAAATGTGTACAGTTCTTTGCCTAATTTAATTGGACACCTTTTATTGAGTCAAAGTACTTTCATGACACCTTGATTGTTTGTGTCAAATTTGTGCAGAAAAAAGTGACATTTCCAAGGGGTTTTTCTTTGCCACCAAGTAAAAACCATATACTTTAATTAATATTCAATACATTTTATGATGCACATTGTCTTTAAGAACATGAATTATGTGAATATGAACTGGGGTTTTTTCCCCGTAAATGGCAAACACTTTACCTTTAGATGCAAGAGCAAACAACACAAAATTTTTTTAAAAAGGCTCAAACAGGAACTCCTTCAAAAATAACAAAACTATCTGCCCGATTTGTGCAGACCTCACATGCTCTTCTAACATCAACACCACAACATGCCGGCCTACCCGCTGCTCTCCTCCATCTCGTTTGCTGTGATTGGCTGCGTCCTGAAGCGGTCGCTGGTCTTGCGGCAACTACCTGACCCGGTGGGGAGGTAACGGCGGGTGCGTCGCCGATTCCCCTCTGAGCCTGACGCCACTGCCAGGTCCAGAGAGGATGTGGCCCGGCCAGTGTCACAACTGGTATTCAGACACACACACACACAGAGCAGGAGGAAAAAAGGAAGAAGACGGTGAAGGGACGAGGAATACTGAGACAGTGTGATAGATAGAGTCTGGATCACACACATGCAGGTGACCCTACGCTTTCTCAGGTTGTGCTCCAGGTCCAGTCTGTTGCAGAAGAGCATTTCTCAACTGGCCCACCGACACCCGAGTGTGGAGCTGTGGGGCATCAGGGTGCCCCTCCCCACCCAACATGCTGGCAGAGTCTTGGGAACCCTGCCTGGAGGGGGCAGGAGTAAGGGGGGGGGGGGGGGGGGGGGGGGGGGGGGGGGGTTGAGGATGCAGGAGTGGGGGATCAAATAATGCAAGGTGCACTCTCACATCTAAACGGATTTAGAGCCTATTAGGGCTGGATGATGTGCAAAAAAAAAAAAAAAAAAAAGATCATGCCATAATTGTGACAGATGCAATAAAAATGAAGTATTGCATTTCTTAAAAAAAAAAGGAAATGACAACACACCCCACCCCTTGCAAACATTTTACCCAAAGTGCCCTATCTCTTATCATCGCAAAACATCATTTCTGGTAACCTTGACCTTTGACCTATATTTGCCAAAAATTTAATGGGATTTATTCTGGACCACCTCACATGTTTACTGAAAATTTCATGGAAATTGGTCCAGTAGTTTTTGTGTAAAATTGCTGACGAACAAATGGACAAAAAAACCAAACCAAAAACAAGTGGTGCCCTGGCACAACAAACCCCGCCCCCATCACACACATTTTACCTAAATTCCCCCATCAATTATTATTGCAAAACCTAATTTCGGGTAACCTTGACCTTTGACCTACATTCACCAACATTTGATGGGATCTATTCTGGACCACCTCACACCTTTCCTGTAAAGTTAATAGAAATTGGTCCAGTAGTTTCTGCCTAAAGTTTCTTACAAGCAAACAGACTCAAAAACAAGACCCCTCTCCCCTTCGGGGGGTGGGGTATCAACACTCTGGGTGGTGGGGTAGCAGTGTTAATAGTAAATATAGGGTGTGTACCAAACAAACATATCCTCTTACTTGTGGAGAATATAATCCATAGGCCAGAGCCAATGCTTTATTTATGGATAATTTGCCATATATTAAAATGTCAATGATCCCAATAAAAGATTGGATTTGAGGACTCATTCTCTGTAGCACAGTTCCTTGAAATCATTAGTCTTGTTTCTTAATGTTTCTGCTCATTAGTTCCACAACATCATTTCTGTATTTTAGTTCAGATGCCTCTAAAGCAGGTGTCAAATGTAGCCCATCAAAAGGTTCCAAACCAGACAGTAGGATTAATTTGCAAAGGCAGTGGAACTCATTGTAGTTCAGATTTCACATACAAACCAGTATGATCTACAACAATAGCATAATAACCTACAAAAAAATTTTAATTTCTTCTCAGTTTGATGTGAAAAAAATATTGCATTACGTCTATAAATAATGACTTTGTGGTTTTCTCTCTTTCAGAACAAAAAAAACATTAAAGTATGAAAATATTTGCATTTACAAACTATCCTGTAAGAATAAAATGTGAATTATCAGTCAATTTTCTGCCTATCACTTCAACATCTGCAAACATTTAACCACAGCATCTAAGTAAACTGTGCCAATGGAATAAATGTCTGATTGTCTGCTTAGCAAAGGGGTGGGTGAGTCTGGAGGCAGAGTTTACAGCAAACCATCCTTGGTGTAACATTAAACTCTTCTAGGTTCTATTGATAATGTTAAAGTTAGCATCATCTCACTGTGTCAGCCTGCTTTTACTATTGTTTAGGACTCATTTTCATGTCCTATAATTACATTTAGAGGACGACCAGGCTGAGGCTGCAGCAGGAAGCCCTCACTCCTTTACCTACAACTTTAATAACCCTCTGAGTTTTATGCGTGTTAAATGCTATATTAAGAATGGTAGTGCACCTTTGACATTAAAAGTAAAGCCATTTGTACAACAGTTTATTCCCTAATCCAATGAGAATTGATGATGCAAACCGAATTACAAAATTCTTACCAATTCCCATCCTTAATCCCAGGAGAACTTTTCAGACCTACTTTCTGTCAAATACTGCACAAAAAAATGGAGAAATTGTGAAAGGGGGAAGTGTTTACTTTTGTTCAGAATTAAAACATGGTTGAGGTGTTAAAACCAGACCACATGATGGGAAAAGTCCTGTGTTGGTTAAGTACCAATACAAGGCAAGAGTCAGACTGGCTTTAAAACGAAAGTTACGTATGTAACTACGGTTCTATGAATCCCGGATGACCGCCAGAGGGCGGTGCTGAAAGCACTGAATGATCCCTTCGCGCATGCGCAGTTCGAGTAGTAATACCAAATGAGTCACACCTGTGACCCTGGATGACACTCCAGAGGTAATATAAACCCTTGTCATCCATGGCTCTGTTCCTAGAGACCCTTCTCGCAGAAAACGCAAGGGTCCTGAGTGACAGAGAACTCTGGCGGTCATCCGGGATTCATAGAACCGTAGTTACATACGTAACTTTCGTTCTATTTCATCCCTACTGACCGCCAGAGGGCGGTGCTGAAAGCACTGAATGACGGAATACCGACAATGTCACGAAGGGCCCCGAGTACAAACCTCACAGAGAAGACTCCGAAGATCCTTGCTGAATGATGCAGCCAAAAGGATGAGGAGCGGCCACATTGACATTGTAGAACCTGGTAAATGTGCTCTGCGAAGCCCATGAGGCCGCAGCACATATGGTTTCCAAAGACACCCCTCTCATCGCTGCCCATGAAGCAGAAACGCCCCTGGTCGAATGAGCTGTAATGCCAGATGGCAGAGCACGACCCCTTAGAGCATAGGCATGCTGGATAACCTCCACAATCCAACGAGAGAGACGCTGCTTGGAGAGTGGACCCCCCATCCTAGGGCCACCATAGCACACAAAGAGCTGGTCTGAGCGCCGCATATCAGCCGTAGCCGCCACATATGCACGCAACGCTCGCACAGGGCACAACTCTGGCCCCTGCCCATCCTCGCCTGGAGAGGGCTGAAACTGAGCCAATCTCAACGGCTGGTTAAAATGAGAGCGGGACACCACCTTAGGCACGAATGCCATGTTAGGCCACAGGGTGACACCAGTGCCATTAGGGCTCCACCTGAGGCACGTGGGACTGACAGAAAGGGCGTGTAACTCCCCAACCCTTTTGGCTGAGACAACCGCCAACAGGAAAGCAGACTTATACGAAAGCCACTTAAGCTCTGCCTCCGCCAAAGGCTCAAAAGGAGGGTGGCACAGTACCTCAAGTACCAAGGACAAATCCCACACCGGAATACGGGGTGCGGCCCGTGGATGCAGCCGACGAGCACCCCGCAAAAACAGAGAAACCAGGGGGTGGCCCCCCACTGACCAAGTCTCCACCATATCGTGGTGACACGAGATGGCAGCAACATATACCTTCAGTGTCGAAGGAGATCTACCAACATCCAGGAGAGACTGAAGAAACTCCAAAATAACAGGGACCGGAGAGGATACCGGATCCACACCACGGTCAGAACACCACTGGGAAAACAGTTTCCACCTGTTCCCATACTGCAGCCGAGTAGAGGGCGCCCTGGCATTCAAAATGGTCCGCTGAACAGGACCCGTCAACTGCGGCGTGGACCTTCCAACGGCCAGAGCCACAGACGAAGTCGCTGAGGATGTGGGTGCCATATCTGACCCCCCAATTGAGACAGCAGATCCCGCCTGTCTGGGAGCTGCCAAGGAGTGCCGCGACATAGGCTGTGCAGCAAAGGGAACCACGGTCGTGCCGGCCAGTATGGGGCCACCAGCAACAACCGGTGACCCCCCATGAGAACCCTCTGAAGAGTTGGCAAAATCAGAGGGAGAGGGGGAAAGGCATACAAGAGGCACTGAGGCCACGGATGCGCCAGCGCATCCCTGCCCAGAGGTCCTGGCACCCCCTTGAGGGAGAACCACAGAGGGCAATGTGTCGACCCCTGTGAGGCAAACAGATCCACCTCTGCCTGACCAAAAAGACTCCAAATCGTGCGCACCACTTCCTGGTGGAGAAACCATTCTCCCGGGGGGGGGCTGTGGCGGGAAAGGGAGTCTGCAACCCGATTGTCGACTCCTGGCAGGTATACTGCCCGCAGGGTAGCAAGACGAGGCGCAGCCCACAGTAGAAGACGGCGGGACACGCACAGGAGTCGCGCCGACCTGACACCCCCTTGGTGATTTATGTGGTAAACGGCAGAGGCACTGTCTGACCGTACGAGCACATGCTTGCCTCTCAAGTGAGGCAGAAAATGCCTGAGAGCCAACTGAACAGCACGCAGCTCCAGCACATTTATGTGCTCGGTGCGACGCCTCCGAGGCCAGGTCCCGCGAACCGCTCTGTGCTGCCACACAGCTCCCCATCCTGTGGGGCAAGCATCTGTGGTGACCACCTCCCTGCGACACACCACCAACCCCATGGGAACTCCCCTGGACAGAGACACCCTGTCCCTCCATGGGGCCAGCGCATGGAGACACTGCCAAGTGACCCACAATTTCCGATACCTGTGTCGTGTCACGTCCAGGCGGAAGCTGTTCAGCCATCTCTGGAAAGGACGCAGCGACAGCAAACCTAGGGGCACAACATGCGTCACAGAGGTTAGTTTCCCCAGAAGCTGAAGGAAAGTGATAAGAGGAAGGCGACTGCCTAGCCTGAAATGATTGACCATACCGAGTATGTCGTCCACCCGCCGGGCTGATGGGCGAGCCACCATGGCCACAGTGTCCAAGGACAATCCAAGGAATGTCACAGTCTGGGATGGGGTCAGAATGCTCTTCGCCGGATTGACCCTGAGCCCCAGCCGGGCTACATGGTCCAGCAGGCGGTCCGTATCCCGGATTGCACGCGCCTCTGACGGAGCACACAACAGCCAGTCGTCCAGGTATGGCAAAATCTTCAGTCCACTGGCCTGCAAGGGAGCCAGCGCTGCCTTCACCACACGGGTAAACACCCTTGGGGAGAGGGAAAGGCCGAAAGGGAGCACCCTGAATTGCCAATGGAGGCCCCGATAAGCGAACCTGAGGAACCGCCGATGTTCGGGGGCAATGGGCACATGAAAATAAGCATCCTTCAAGTCCATCAGCGTGAACCACACCTGGTCCGCCAGAGACTGAATGACTTCCATTGTGGTGAGCATGTGGAACGGCAACACCTTCATGTAGCGATTGAGTCCCCTGAGATCTAATATGGGACGCAAACCACCATCTTTCTTGGTCACGAGAAAGTACGTGGAATAGTAGCCGCTGGGCTGCTGCAGAGGATCTACTGCCTCGATTGCACCCTTGGCCAGGAGGGCAGAAAGCTCCTGGTCCAGGGCCTGTGCCTTTGCCGGGTCGTGAATGATTGTCATCACCACCCGACCGGAGATATGTGGCCGGCGTCGGAATTGCAGTCTGTACCCGTGAGTCAGAGTGGCAACCACCCACGGGTCTACTGCATGAGCAGCCCAGAACTTGAGCTGCTGGTGGGAAAAACATCCGACGGCCGGCCCACCTGCATCACCGGCTGGCCCCACGGCCCTTAGAGGGCATGGGGGGGCGGCGGGTGGCGGCGACCAGAGTCCGAGACCTGAAACCGCCGTACTGGTAGGCGGGGAGCAAAAGCGCCCCTGTTGCCTCCCTGGCGAGAATAGCGTGGGTCACCACGCAAACCCTGAGGAGGGAGGTGAACGCGGGGACCAGCGGCCATGTGCCTCGACCCCTGAGAAGAGGAAGAAGGCCTGGTGCGGCTGAGCTCCGAAAGCTGTTGCCTGGTTTGCCGGGCTTGCACCGTCCGGTCTAGCGCCTCAAGGGCAGCTGAACCAAACAGTTGCCCCGGCTCCACGGGCACATTGCGGAGGGACCGCCGACATGCCTCGGACAGGCTTGACTGGGCAAGCCACACCTGTCGACGAGCTTGGACAATGTAAGACATAGTCCGTCCAAGCTCTCTCGTCAGTAACGCAAACGCCTGCAGGGCTGCATCACTGAAACCACTAGCTGCAGTCGCACCTTCAGTACCCTGAAGGGAGGCAGACAACGCAAACATAAGGTGGGCCAGAGAGTTACCCAGACGGCCAGCCCGAGCCCCAGCATTATAAGCTTTGCTAATAAAGTCATCTGTCACACGACATTGAGGCCGAGGACACCTAACATCCGTGCGTAGTGCTTCCTCAGGTGACACGATGAGGGAAGCAATAGCAGGCTCCACAGCTGGAACACGATCCAGCCCAGCCGCAGAAGCATTATGCATAGACGCCAGAGCACGCCCGTCCGACGACAGGCGTGAAAAAGCATGAGGATCCCTCCAACAGGCATGCAACTCCCTCAGGAAATCTTCAGAGGGAGGAACAGCAAAAGGTGCGGAGGCACATCCACGCCTAAAAAAGGCACTATGTGAACCAGGCCGCTCCAGCTGAGGAACCTCCAGTTGCAAGCAACCCAAAGCCTGACGCATGACATCCTGCATAAAATGGTCTGTGTCAGCAGCCAAGCTCCGACCAGATGACAAGGAGCCCGTAGTAGAAGCCCGAGGAGACTGTGTCTCCTCCGGCCCCTGAAAATGGGAGGCCGACGCCGCCAGAGAAAGAACATCATCGTCCCTGGCCAATGTCGGCATGGGAGGAGAAGAACCCCCCGCCTCTGATAAAGGTGCGTCCTGGCGATGGGCATGAAACATAGTCCTCATCAAGTCCAGTTCCGCAGACAACTGCTGAACCTTAGAAGACAGGTCCCGGGTGGACCTGGTCTTCTTCCTAGGGGGGGCCGCTGCTGCTGCAGCGGGCTCACAGAGACGCTTGGAGCGTCGAGGTGGGGGCAAGGGTAACTGACCTGAAGGTGGGAGGTCAGGCGCACCTGCCGGGGCCACCTGCGCCATCCTTTCCAGTCTCACAGCCCGTGGCATGTAACTACAGTCCATGCACGGATCACCTGACAATGCTTCCCGCAGGTGATCAGGGCCAAGGCAGGCAGGACACTGGTCGTGCCCATCATCCGCCTGAAGCACAGCCCCACAATCTACACAATAATGGGAACCATCCATATTGTGCCAGATAGCGTAAAAATACACCTACGACCTAAGGCCAAAGCTGGGAGCAGGTGCGCGAACGCGGGCCCTCACCGACTACGACCAAAGGCGAATAACCAATAGTAACAGCAGGTGGCACACAGGTAGGAAACCACAAGCTGCACCAGAGACCAAAGTTGGGAGCGGGTGCGCGGACGCTAGCCTTCACCAACTAGGAGGCGGAAACCAGAGAAATAAACACTCGTGACCAAAGGCCAAATCTGGGAGCGGGGTGCGCGAACGCGGGCCTTCACCGACTACGACCAAAGGCGAATAACCAATAGTAACAGCAGGTGGCACACAGGTAGGGAACCACAATCTGCACCAGAGACCAAAGTTGGGAGCGGGTGCGCGGACGCTAGCCTTCACCAACTAGGAGGCGGAAACCAGAGAAATAAACACTCGTGACCAAAGGCCAAATCTGGGAGCGGGTGCGCGAACGCGTGCCCTCACCAGTCACGACCCCAAAACATGTGGCACTATGAGTGTTCAACAATTAACAGCAGACGGCACACAGATATGGAGACACAATCTGCACCAGAAAAAACCAAGGGTGGGAGCGGAAATCAGATTTTTTTTTTTTTTTTTTTTTTTTTTAAACCAAACACACTCACGAGTTCAGGTCAAAGCTGGGAGCGGGTGCGCGAACGCGTGCCTTCACCAGTCATGACGCAGTACGAGCATGTCAACAATAAGTGCAGACAGCACACGGGTACGGAGCCATAATCTGCACAAGAAAACAAAAAGTGGGAGCGGGTGCGCGAACGCTTGCCGTCACCAAACAGGAACCGAATTGCAAGCAAAAGCAATTCGAACAATAGAAGGCGGCAGCCAGGTAATAATACAGAACATTAAAGACGTGGGACCAGAGCTGGGAGCGGGTGCGCGAACGCGTTCCGTCACCAAGTATGACCCAAACAGATGCAAAAAAAAATAACCCGATTACTCACCCGTAACCAGTCAGGAAACTCAAATAGGGAACTAACACCGTCAGTCCATACACTGTCCACATGGGATGGGTGCGACAGTAACACAAAGAAAACTGGGAGAGGGACGCGGTCGTTACCTTCACCAGGAGAAATGAAACGCTAACACCGTTAGCTGCGTTAGCCGCGTGACACTATGGTCACACAGCAAAATAATGATAAACCACCAACCGGAGAAGCCCGTCGCAGCCCCTGGAGGGCGAAATTCGCAGCTCCAACAATCAGAGGGCGTCCAGCAACAGGGCAAATCAAGCACTTAGCAAACTGCTAAACTCTTGCAATTGAACTGCATGCGAGAAGAAAAGAGGAACAGAGCCATGGATGACAAGGGTTTATATTACCTCTGGAGTGTCATCCAGGGTCACAGGTGTGACTCATTTGGTATTACTACTCGAACTGCGCATGCGCGAAGGGATCATTCAGTGCTTTCAGCACCGCCCTCTGGCGGTCAGTAGGGATGAAATAGAACTCCCTGCTGGGATCTACTGATTTAGACCTTTCAGTTTTAATTAGTAACAAAGACTGTAACACATCTACCAAAGTCAAGAAGCTGGTGCCGTTCAACAGTCGGAGGAGAGGGCCACACCTGTTTTGTTAAACTCAGACACTTTAAATTTGCTATTCTGGGTTTTGAATGTGCATTTTTTTACATTTCATCCCTGAGGTTTGCACCGTTGTAAGCCCAGGTCTGCTGTGGATCTACTGTAACGGTTTCTATACATAATGTATGAGCATTCTGTATATATTAAATATGCAGCAACATGCATTCAATAGAAGCTTGTTTAACAGAGTACAAAAAGTTCTGTATCCCATATGACTAAAACGAGGGCTCAAATGGTGTGTGCGTGGTTTACATTTTACAACTGGAGCATCTTGAGAACCTTTAAGAATGTTTTTTAATGTTGAGTTTGTTGGTGAATCAATTTAATCTCTAGTTACTTGGCTTCACCTGCAGAGAGGATATTAAAATGATTCACATAATCATGATCAAAAGTCGACAAAACACGATTTTCTCTTCCATTTTGGGACAATACCTGTGCAAAACGTGTGTTAGGGTAGAAAAAAATAAAAAATCAGTGACATTGAGATAATGAAGCATGTTGTTTCATCTGTGTCCATAACACCGAGTGCTCAAAACATCCACACCCACTCATTTCTCATAGAAACCAACAGGATACATTTATAAATGATTTTAGATTGTGTCATTCACATTATTTAAGTTTAATCAATACATGTTATGGCTAAATTCTGGAGCACATTGCTGCCGAAGAATGTACCTAAAAAAGTAGTTTATATCTGCTGGAAAACAAAAACAAACTTAGGGTTGTCCTGACGAAAATGATAAAAAAAAAAAAGAGCAAAGGTTAAGTTTATCATTTTGCGCTCCTCAATTTTCCCTAGAAGTATAAGTGTGAATTAAAATAATGGATTAAACCGTGATAATATGCTAATGATATCATGCACACTACTGATTTTCAATTAATTTACAAAGACACTGTTTGCCAAATCCATACCTTTGCTCAGGCTGCACAAATAATAAACAGACGATATTAAATGTTAGTTTCACCGTTTTTCTTACACACAGTTTCGTGTTCCTTACTCTGTGAAAGTTTTCCTAAGATTAGAGGACACGCTTGCCCCCAGCATTGCAATGTACACAACATCTGAATGCTCATACATGTGGTCTTGCCACAATATTACACTAATGAAGTGATTAACGACTCCAGACATGACTCACCTCCTCACATAGCTGGACTCAGGTGCATCTGCCTCTATTCCATTTGAAACCCCACGTGTCCTGCTGTGAATTCTGTCACTAACGGCCGGGACGCTGTCCGAGTTCAGCGTCGCTCTGTGGGCCTGGTTCTCTGGACCGTGCAGCTCTTTCCCATCCCTCCTTGTCCACTTGGATGGTAGCTCCTCCAGGTTGCCATAGCGCTCAGCCAATTCCCTCCTCCTCTCTGCCTTATAGCGAGCGATGCGTTCTGATCTGGGCTCCAAGACTGGGTTCTCCATAGCATCCATGTCCCTAAGAAGGATCAGGTCAGTTCTCTGCTCCCTCGTAAATATTCCCAAAGCATTTACGAAGTGAAAACAGATGGACGTGTCTTTGTCTGCTGCTCAGTTAAGGCACAATAATAGAGCTGGTGAAACTCTCAGGTTCCATCGAGTCTCCGTTGTGCTCATAGATTTAACCAGTCAGCAGGTCCAAAACAACTTCTCCATCTGTAAGTGAGCAGTTTCTCCTAAAAGATGAACAACCAAACAAAATGGTAAGAAATATGCTATAGTCCTGAACACAGCAACACTAATCTTCTAAAAGTAGAAAATAAAAACAACACACAAGCTGGCTTTATCTAAGAACCCATTTTCTAAAATGACATTGTTAATTTACTGTAAGCTTCTCTCTTTCTTCTTAAGTCGATGTAAGATGACCTGTACCAGCCTGCAGTGCCATGCAGGAATCTCCCCTTGCACTGAAACTCAAAACCACAGCAGCTCTGCTCCACTCTGGTCCAGGCCATGGTGGCACCGAGTCTGCAAGACCTCAAAAATCTTACAAAAAAAACAAAACAAACAAAAAAAAAAAACCCAACTGGAAATAATTTTGTTTAGTTTGTGGTCACTGAGATGTATCATATCCAGTTAAAGTAAATCGCCACAGATCACCTGTCACAGTTTACATGGAAGCTATAACTATGTGGATTATGACACATTTCCAGGCAACCTACAATACGCTCAAACAAACGACAGTATTTGGTGGCTAGATGAACGCCTCAAGATGAATAAACCAAATTAACAAACCCTGAAGCACATAGGAATAGTATTATAATGTTATTTGCATTTAAAGACCACTGCTAACCTTAGCTGTGATGATAAAAGATTGAGCTTGAGTGTGTGTACGCGTTCACCACTGTGTACAAACAGAAATGTGTGTTTGCTTATGTGTCTATGTGTTTTCCAAAAGCCTGGATGTCAGCATTCCTGTCGCTTTCCCCCTCAACACAGGAAGCACAATGGAAGCAGAACAAAGAGGGATGAGCCACGGACTTAGTGCAGCAGATAGACAAGCTGCAGGGTTGAACACCACTGGAAAAGTTGAGCTCACAAAGAAACAGATGAGACTTTTAATTGGGTTGTCGCTGTTGTTCAACCACTGACATCTGTTGTGGTTTAATTAAAAGGTCAAAGGTTGCAGCTCCTATTCAGACTGATCTAGAAGAAATAACCAAATCTAAAGATAAGAGTACATATGGAGCAAACTGACAGCTACAGTAGCTGAAAGAATAACAACACTGTCTGCAGAAGATTGTAGATCCAAAGCAACACTGCAGAACTCACCTCCTTGTGAGAAAACCACAAGAATGCCCAATCTCATGGACGCCACCCATATTTATGATTCTAGTGGCGTAACAAGACAAAGAGTACAAAAAAAAAAAAAAATCCAATAAGCTAGATGATTGCAAAGTGGAGTCATCGAAGCTCAACAGGGATCATCGGCATGTAATCCAACAGCACTAGTTGACAGTGACTTCAGATAAAGAGGATCATTCTCCACTCAGGTGTAGAACATACAAATCTACACTTCCTCAAAAGTCAAGAAAGACGTTCAAAGTACATTCAACTCTTCCATCATCTCCAATAATAGCATTTTAAGACCCCAATATATGTAGATTTAATTTTAGTTTTACTCTTATTCTAAAGTACAGCCATGTTAAAAAATAATAATAAGACTCCTGTATCACCAAACACACCTGCCCAGAGAGGCCCATCAGTTGTCCTTTACAGGGAAGAAGGCATTGTATCATTAAAATGGATGGGATTACATAACTTAATTCACACTAAAGCACTGCTCTTCTCCATCCTGTTATCTCTGCATTACAGAAAGGAGTTAAGAAGACAGAGACAAACAGCAGCTTCATCCTCATGCAACATAATCCACTTCCTCACTCCTCGCAGGATGGAGCAGTATGTTGCTCATGATAAGTATATATTTTACATGCTCAAAAGAGAATAATTTGACCCATATATTTTAATCTGGAGATGGATTATAAAGAAACGTCTAAATGCTTCTCTTATGTAATGATAATGGCCAAAAAAGTTTGGCAAAAGTATTTATAATCAGTCCGTTTGTTAGCAGTTATTTAAAGGGAGTAAAAATATAGTTACAAAAATTAAAGTGAACATCAAAATAAGGTGTTTGGAAGTAGTTACATCATGTTACTTTAAGGTATAAGAAATGTAGAGGGGAGGATTAAAGGTTCTTGCGGTTCCGTCCATGCGTAACGAATGCGTAAATTGTGCGCAAACTATGTTCACCCACCCTAAAAAAAACAAGAGCATCACTACCTTTCCAAATTATTCACACATAAGGAAACAAGACAATGTATACACAAAGAAACTGAAGACTAGATACAACCACAACTTCGTATCCAGTGTGTACAGCCCAAAAATATAAGACCAGTGTTGGAGCAGAGCGAACAAACACCTGTTACGCAGATGATTAAGAATAAAAACCCACCAGTGTTTGAGTCGTAATGTGTTTTTGATTCGGACACAACGTTAGTAAAGTTCATTTTCAGTCAGAATGAAGTCACACATACTTACACGCCCTGCACTCCGAGTGAAGTGGGCATGAGTTGTCCGCTGTCCTTTCTCAGTGCGGTCCCTCCCCACGGACTGCCACTCCAAATGTAGTCACACTCGCAGCTGTGGACTGCGCTCCGTATTAAGGGGGAGAGTATAAATAGATGGACAAACCGTGGGATAACTTCTGCACTCTGGAGGAAGATGGACGTCAATATGGCACCCGTTAGATCATGTGCGTGGATCTAAAAAAAAAACAAAAAAAAAACTTTGCATTTTAATTGGATGAAATGTTGCACTTAATATCACTGTCAATAAGGTCTTGTACCTGTAGAAGGGACTAGTATCAAACATGATAGCTGTGCTCATGTGTGGTAAAACTACTTATTTACACAAACAGTATTAAAAATCCACATTGAAATCGATATAAAATATTGTATGACGCACTGCAATTATTATTAATTAAATGTACGGAATAATTAAATATTCTGTGCTTTTATATGTTTACTTTTTCAGTTCCTGTTTTTTTTTTTTATCATCAGCATCTTGTCTTTTAGGAAACTTTCCAATTCATGTACAATTGTTTATCTTAAGTTTCTAATATGAGTTAATTTGCCCCTGATTGAAGCAGAGGTGGTCAAAGTACTCATATTCTGTACTTAAGTACAAGTACAGCTACTTGTGTGGAAAAATACTCTGGTAAAAGTAATGGTAATGGTTCAATTCCTTTATTGAAGTAAAAAATGTGAACTTCTCAATTGTAATAAAGTTAAAAGTAAAACTGCATTTCTTTGTCATGGATGAAATAATACTTATTTAACCAGGAAAAAACAGGAAAGTTTCAAAAGTATCCAAAAAAAAAAAAAGCCTTTAAAAGTGAGTTACTGTGTAGAAAATGTGTTTGATCAGGTCACAGTGCTCAGTTTTTTGGGTATGGACAGTAAATTTAGGAAATATGGGGGGGCGGGTGTCAGAATTTAGACATAACGTTAGCATTATGACATAAAAAGGTCATATGTGAGATTTAAAAAATGCATAATTATGAGATAAAAAGTAAAAAATTATGCAATACAGTCATAGATATGAGAGAAGAAATGCATAATTATGAGAAAAAGTTTAAAATGTGAGCTAAAAAAAATCACAATCATGAGCTAAAAGTCAATTATGGTATAGAAAGTCACAATTTCTCTCCACTGATTTTCCCTCTTAAGTCACTTATTTTTCACACTGTTTAGTTTGAAAGAGTAACAAGTCTATTCTGGGAATGTAAAAAGTATAAAGCACAGATATTTATTCAAAAATGTAGGGAGTAAAAGTAAAATGTTGCCAGAAAAATACTCAAGTAAAGCACAGATACCTAAAAAAAAGTCTACTTAACTACAGTAATGAAGTACTTTAACTTTGTTACTTCTCACCTCTGGATTGAAGCACACTTCCTACTGTTCCTGTCATTCACATCAATTACATATATGTATATATAAGAAAGCATTGCTCTTTTCAGTGTCCCCCACTGTAGAAATAAGGCTTATAATTTCCAGAGTGAAAACGTTCAACTGGTGATCAGTGTTTCACCACTGCCCCCTTCTGTTAAGACTGTGCTGTTACAGTAAAAGGTTAATTGTCTAATTGTTTGTTCACCAGTAAAGCATGTGGACAGAGGTGATCGAACCGGTCTTCTGTAGGACAAACTAATACAGTAAAAAAAAAAAAAAACTATTGTTGTGATGCATTAAACAGCTTTATTTATATCAATGCTCCTGAAGTGAACATCGTCATGAAAAATATCTAACTTTGTGCCAATACAAACATAAACACAGGTGTTGTCTTTTCTAGTTACCACACCATAAATATCTTCATAAAAAATGTTAAAAATAAAGGGCATCTCTCAAGTGTAGAACAAAATACCACAAACAAAAAAACAAAATAAGGTGCTCATAATGGTGCCGACAGTAATTCACAGAAAATTGTAACTCTACATTAATACAAACACTCAACTACAACAAATGATGGACTGACTGTACATGACTCTGTTCTCGTGTTCATGACCTGATCTTAAAAGCTCTTGAAGCCGATACTCAGTCCAGGATCTAAAGCTTCCTTTCCACTCGTCATTCAACTAAAATCTTCAGTGCTTCATGAAGAAAGGATGAGCCAGGGCTTTGGCGGCTGAGATCCGACTGCTCGGTCTGAACGCCAGACACTGCTGTGGGTAGGAAAACACTACACCTTAGACTTGTATATACATTAGATAATTTCATTTGGTTCAGTCATTTATGTATAGTGAAACTTATAAAAACAAAGTAACAAAAAAAGTCTAATCTGAATGCTTACATTAATCAAAGGTGGACTAAAAAAATGTATAAAACATGAAAACTCCCTTAGTCTTCCTCATTTTTTCCTGAAACCCAGCAATGCAGTTTCATAGTTTTAACAAAACAGTTGTCCACTACAATGAATATTCATGTATTTTAATGTATATTAAAAACAGTTGTCTCATACCCTTTTCCCCTTAGATAATTATTTAATGCAAAAAAGCTGAAACTTGTACTTTCCTGAGTCTTTGGCAGATAAAATGACACATCATTAAATTTGTTTCTAAAAAAAAAAAAAGGCTTGTGCTCACAGACAGTAGGTCTTCCTCATCTGGGCTCAGATTGTTCAGTATCTTGGTACAGGAGATTCTTTGTCCCCAGTTGACCTGGTAGGAGACTGGACTGTCTTTGGGCCAGTCCTCTTCACTGGGCAATCCAATAACTCTGATAAAATAACACCAGGCAAGTTCAAAACAATACACATTATAAAGCATCAACAGGAAAATGTGACAAATGACATGTTAGTTCCTTCATTAGGCAGGTTTCCATCTACATTCATCAAACATTTTAACAGAATTTTAGGATATCTGGAAAAAGGCGAAATAAATGTATGCTAAATTGTGAGTTGTGTGAACATTCATTCATTATTTTTATCCTCACGAAGGTCACAGGGGTCACTGGAGCATTATCCCAGGTACTTATGGGTGAAGGTGGGATACACTGTGGACAAGTTGCCAGTTCATTGGAGGACTGACACAGACAAACAACCAAAAACAACCACAAACAACTTATAGTCAATTTACACTAACCAATTAACCTATCACTTTATGTCTTTGGATGGGGGGAGGAAGGAAAGAGTACATGGAGAGAACCCACGCAGATGCAGGGAGAACATATAAACTCGACACAGAAATGTCCCACCCAATCAAACCCATAACCATGTTGTTCTGAGGCATGAATGCTATCCACTACACCCAGTTATGTGAACATGTAAAACAGACCTCTCCAAACTATTCCACAAAGGGCTGGTGTGGCTGCAGGTTTTTGTTCCAACCAACCAAGAGTTCACAGTTTGACCAATCAACTCTCTGAAGACTACATCAGTTGATTAATTGACTCAGGTCTGGTGTGCTGCTGCTTGTTTGGAACAAAAACCGACAGTCACACCAGCTTGTTGTGGAATAATTTGGATGCCTGATGTAAAACATACATGTTTCACTCTTGTTCAAACACCTTATTTATTCACAATGTGAACATAATTTGAGCTAAATGAGTCATATATGCTTATAGATATGAACATCATAAACAAAGAGACCATCAAATTTCTTCAAAATATTTAATTCATTATCTCTTGTTCTTATGGTTGTGATAGTTTCCTTCTGTAGAACCAACAATAATCATCATCATATCTAGCTTGAAGTCATTTGGTTCCTGGCTTCCATATCATAAATATCTAGATGAAATCAAGCTCTATGCTTATTACGTACAGAGGAGGACATGAATTATGAAGAACATTCTGCAGCCCATGTGTTCCAGTGCATGTACAAAATACAATCAATGGAAATACTGACTCAAAGATCTTCTGCAGCTGTTGTACCTCTGTGTATCCCTGAAAAAGTGGTCTGTGACACAAAAGAACAAGAAACTGTTAATGTTGGAAAGGGTGAACCGATCCAATTTTGTATAGTAAATGTTTTGAATAATAAATTGATAAAGTAACCTACTTTACTGTGTCATGTAAACCACCACACATGATTATATCTAACAAATCCAACACACCAATGTAAAACAAATCATACATAAATGAAAGTCCTACATAAAGGCATGGACTATATACATATTAGTAGTCGGTAAATTGAGCTAAAGCACTGAAGTTAAAGTATCAGTTTGGCTCTTCTGAGTGATTTACAGTATTACTACATCAGGGTCAGTGTTGCGTTTTTGGTCGGATACTGAATAATTTGAACATTAAAAGTAGTCAAATCACAGACACCTGATCTTAGGGAAAAACAAAAACATAGGGTTTTAAGAGTTTGTTACATTAGCCATTTTATTAAAATTATACAAACGCAAAATGGAAATATTCAAGACTGTACATACAGTTTTATGAAACACTGTTAGCTTCTTCACCCCACTGTGTTCATGTTTACTCCTCACCTCAAAAGGAAGAGTTGAGCAAAGATGCAGCCGGCGCTCCACATGTCCACTGATGACATATAAACAGAGTTGAGCAGCACCTCCGGAGCACGGTACCACAACGTTACCACCTGAACACGAAGCGAAAACAGAGAAAAATTACAAAACAAGACCTCAGTCTTCAATTTAGAAGTCAATGGATGTAGCCTCACTTACCCCTGGAGTAAGAGCAATGTTAAAAGTGTAGATGCGAGCCAGTCCAAAATCTGCGATCTTAACATTCCCACAGCTGCTGATCAGGATGTTTTCTGGTTTTAGGTCTCGGTGCAGAACCAGGTTTGTGTGCAGAAAGTCTAATCCCTGTAACAGCTGTTGCATCACATCCTGCATAGATAATAAACAGCTGTTTGTGAATCATAGTGTTCCACCTGAGGGATGCATCATCTGAATAACAACACAGAATTCAGACCTTAATACGACTGCGACTGAGACCAGAAGCCGGAACCTTGGAGAGGTATGTGGACAAGTCCTGGTCTATGTATTCCAGCACCAGGGTAAGGTCTATGCCAAGGCCCTCGAGTACAACACTGGCATCCAGCAGGCTATGGAGGGTTCATTTAAAAGTTAGGATGGGGTTCAGTTATTTACAGTAGCACTAAAACAAGATGAGCTGCTTCCAAACCCACTGCAAATCTGAACAAAGTGCCAGCCTGTTAACTCAATGTAGTCTCAGGAAAACTATACACAAACATAATTTACATGACAAACATAAAATACATGTAATAACTAGAAAAGCACTCTGAGGGTGCAAACCTCAGCCAAGGCAGACCTGAAGAGAGGTCCACCAAGGAGGTTATGTTTTTGCCAGTTTGTTTGTCTATCTGTCTGTTAGTTAGCAAGATAATTCAAAAAGTTAAGGACAAATCTTGATGGAAAATGTCATGACATGTTGGAGTGTCATGAGGAACAAGTTATTAGATTTTGATGATGATCCAGAAGAGATCCTGGATTCTGGATCACTTTGAAATTTTACATTGCGGTAAATGGAGAATACATTTCAAAGTGATCCAGAATCCAGGATCTCTTCTGGATCATCATCAAAATGTAATACTTTATTCCTCATGACACCCCCAGCACGTCATGAAAGGTTATTTTGCTAACTATCTAACAGACAGACAAACAAACTCCGGCAAAAACATAACCTCCTTGGCGGAGGTAATAATAATTCAACCATGACTAACAATTTGTGCACAGTTAATAGGTTATCACAACCTGAACATACATAGAGTTTATGAGAATATTGAGTGTCGTGTGGAATGTTCTAATATTTCTTTTTAAAGTGGGAGATAAATAATAAAAAATAAAATAATTTAACAGAAAGAGAAAGTAATATCTCCAACAATGTAAATGTAAAAAAAAAAAAGCTTTGTAATGGACAACGTCCTTGTTGTTAGCAATTGTTTTTTCAAAATAATAAATAAAACATAGTACATAAATAACATTTACATGGGGAGAAAATGTTGATGTCATGCAAAACCAAACGACAAAAAAAGTAAAAAAAAATAAAGAACACCAAAGAATGATTGTTTCACTTCGGATGTTTATTTTAAATATTTGTTTTAATATAAAAAATATACAACCGAGTTTAACTTCTGTGAAAACAAATATTTTCACATAAATGTTTTGCTCTTACTTGACTATGTTGGGGTGGTTGAAGTGCTTCAGTTTGCGAAGCAGCGCCACCTCTCGGATCATGAAGGGAGGGATCCCGGACTCAGACTCGCTTGTGTGGACGTTAAATTTCTTAACCGCCAGGAGGCGCTGTTCCCCTCCCACCTGTCTGGCCTTATACACGGTCCCGTAGGAGCCGTGGCCCACCTCAGCCAGAAGCTCATACTTCAACGTCCCGGAGTCCATGTTCATGGTCGAGAAAACTCAGCAAAATGTCGCCTGAAGCACCAGAACATTCACTTGAGGATGGAAATGGTTAAATATGACACATTTACTGCCTCTGTCGAAAGAAAATGAGCTAGCTAAGAGTGATGTGTAGTTCAGGGTTAGCTAGCAGGTAATTAACGCCTGTCACACAATCACCTGTAATAACAATCTGTATACTCCTCTATATAAAAAAAACAAAACAGAATTTAAGTTTTCTTTTGATTTGACTCAGTGTTAGTTTTACCTTAGGCTGCTGAGCACCTTTCTACCTCCATGAAAGTGCATAACAATCATCAGAAAATTATGAGGAAAATGTCCGACTAATAAGTAAGCATGTGGATGTATAAAAGTGCACGTGTCCTGCTGACACTCATGTTGCGTTCAGGGGCATCAGAAGGATGGACGCACATGAACAAAGCCAAGCAGCTGGAATAACTGGGATGTAATTTCAGTCAACAAATAAGATGTGTTTGTAAATAAATCTCACGAAGAAACAAATGTATATTTTCATAAATATTTGGTTTGTTATTGGAATACTTTGTCCATTTGTGGTCAGACCATTATATCATTGTGTTCCTTTGGGTCAATTTGACCCTAATCCGTATTCCACTGCCTTGATTTATGGGATGTGGATGTGGATGTGGGAGGCGGCGGAAGAGTTTATAAAATTTATAAACCCTCGTAGAAAAAAAAAATAAATCTCAAAGCTGTTTGATGTTCTGGTTACCAAAATTCTATTACTTTCAATAAAACTTTAAAAATAAATAATAGTGTTTAATATGGTGAACCAACTTTGGCACAAACATTACATCCTTTTACATAAATATGAACACATAAATGTGAATACTTCTTCCACCTCTGAAAGAAACCCCAGGATGTTACAGATTTTAAATTTATAACATATTATTAATACCTTATAACCTGGCTGACAAACAAGTGAAATAGTAATTTTGATGGAAGAAAAAAAAAAAGAGGACATTTATCACATACTACACAGATTTTGTAAGCATTTTATTGTTTGGACATTTTCATAACAGAAGGGAGGAAGCTTGGCAAACATGTAAACTGCAAACTAAACACAGTGTATTCAGGCACAGTTACTGTACAATTTAAGGCAGTTTGAATGAGAAAAGACATAAAATGCACATTCTGTTGAACAAACTGAAGGATTTACAATACAATTCACCTGGCTGACCTAGTGCAGGGTTTTTTGGAAGCTTATTACTCTGATTTTACAAAGAAATTATTCTGTTTATATCAATGCAGACAAACATAAACACTACATTGAGGTACATGTTAAAAAAAGTTACTTCAGCATTCAGCATTCACTTTCAAATTTAGATTTGGCATTAAATCAGTCTTTGTTCTGAGAAACGGTGCGCCTCCTTCTTTGTGTTCATTCAGTAAAGTAGGATAACGGTCAGTAAGCTAATTATTGTTGCATGATATGGATGCATAATGTTGCAATTACTCTCCTTTTAGTTTAGCGTTAATAAATTTTGTTCTCTTTGCCAGTGCTATGGCATCCAAATGGAGGTTTCGGTTGAGGATGGTTGAACCACAAGTGAGAGCTCCAGCGAGAGCACCAGCGAAGCCACACACAAACACATCCTGACCTATAGAATGAAACATGAAACATCCTCAGTACAGGAAATCATCCACATGGAGGTGCAGATATAAGCAGTGACTTGTCCCTCTAATATTAAACACAATTCTGCAATAATACAGGTACTATAATGGTCTTGTCTATTCTATCATTAAAATACACAACAACATACATAGTTCTCTTCCTTGGCCGCATGGGATCTGACATCATAAAAAATATTAATTAGCAGTCAGTGGAAAGAGATTTTTTTTAAAAATTGTATTCCTTTTGTTGCCATGAACACGTTTGTTGATTTAAAAGGCAATTTTATGAGCTAAGAAAGCTGTAGTTTGTGCCAAAATTAGTAAAGAATCATCAAATTTGTATAGAAATTGTTCCTGTGTCTTTTATATACAGATCTAATGATGCATTTTTGTCTTCTGTAGGGAACAAGAGTTTCACAGCTTTACTTAAAAAACAACAACACTGTCCACTGCAATGGATGACAATAATAACAAGAATAAAAAGAAGAACAAGAAAAAGTAGAAAAGCACCCTGAGAGCGCAGACCTCCGCCAAAGTAGACCCCCCCCCACCCCCCAACACACACACACACACACACACCCCGATCACCCCCAAAATGAAATCAGTTCTTCTTGTTCACATTTCCAACATATCCTGAAAATTTCATCAAACTCCGTCCATAAGTTTTCGAGTTATCTTGAACACAGTCAAACAGATAAACGCCGGCAAAAACATAACCTCCTTGGCGGAGGTAATTAGAAAAGCACTCAGAGGGCAAACTTTGCCAAGGCAGTTTAGCCCCACTCCCAGTGGTCTGCCCCGACCACCTGGATGAAAGACACACGTGTGCCCCCCCCTCCATATTTCCAGTGATTGCCACCAAAATTTTGTCATTTGTTCCTTGTGCCTGTATCAGCATTTAAGGAAAATTTCAGCCAAATTCATCCATAACTGTTTGAGTTACCTTGCTAACAATCAGAGAGAGACAAACAAACCCTGATGATTACATTACTCTGCCATTCCTTGGTGGAGCAATAACAACAATATATGTCATATATATCTTGTATAATTTATTCAAATCCAATCAGGTCCAATGGGGCAGTACCAGTCTCAGGTTTTGCTTCGTACCTGTCAGATAGAGGTTCTTCAGTGGAGTCTGAGGCCTCACGGTGGCATGGAGCTCTGGTCTGAACCGGTCGATGCCGTGGTCTGCTCCGTAGATCTCACCTTTGGGGGCTCCGATGTAATGTGTGTTTGTGATGGGGGTTCCAGCATCCACATACTCAATCTGCACAAACGCAGTAGAAGGAATACATCAGAAAACATCACTGAACCTGGGGGGGAACTGGTCACATTGTAACTGCACAAACAGAATAAAACAGGGGTGTCAAACATGCAGCCTATGAATCAAAACCAGCCAACTAGAGGGTCCAATCCTGTCCATGTGATGAATTACCCTTCAGTGTTTTTAACAGTCAAGGCTGTCCAACTCACTTTAGTTCAAGGGTCATATACAGTCCAGTATGATTCAGTAAAATCAGAGCATAATCTGTCTGTCTGATTTCCTTCTTGGTTTAATGTGAAAACAGACAAATAGATGCTGCACAGCTTTTACCCACAGGTGGTAAAAAGTATATTCAATACATTAGCATTTTTTAAGTATTGAACTGGACACTTAATTTTTTTTTTTATCCATGGCATGTATATACATGTTTTTTTTGTTGGTTTTTTTTTTACCTCTGCTGATATATGTTATTTTTTTCTACTGTATTTTATATTGTCTCTTATATTGTCTTTTTTATTTATTTATTTATTTATTTTTTTACTGTTTTTTAGATTGTTTTTATGATATGGTGCTGAATGGAATTTCATTGTATTTACAATGACAATAAAGTGCTATTCTATTTTAACGAGAAAAAAAAAACAACAACTAAAATGACACTGAAAGTCTGACCTTTAATTAAAGGCTTAAAAAAATTAAGTGTTTATATGTTGCTACAAATGTCGCTTGATTTCATTTTAACAGTTTCAGGACCAAGACTTAATGTGTTTACCTTGTCTCTGGTGATTTTGGGGAAGACATCCATGACTACTTCCAGGATGGAGTCAATAAATGTCTGTTTGAGGTCTTTGTAGTCTGGTCCTCGGTTTGTCACCTTGTCATCCTTCCACTCCTCAAACCACTTGTAGTTTGCAAAACTGACGAGACTCAAGGTGGACTTTCCTGAGTGGTGATGAACCAAAATCATAAGTCACATACTGTACTATATTTTTTACTGTTCCACACTAAATACAGTGACACTGTTTTATGATGTGATGTTGGTATACTGCATCTTTTATTTCTATACCTGGAGATCTTTCCTCCCAGGTTGGATCTTTAGCTGATGGAGATGCGACGAACAGGAGAGGAACACTTTTAGCAGACTCTTCCCTTGGGCCATTTAAGTAGTTTTCCACCCTTTAAAAGAAAACAGAGGAATTTGGTGAATTCAAAGAGACTCAACTTTCTTTTCTTCACTTTCTGTCATGGGTTCCATGGTTTGGATTTGTTCTTAAAGGTGTCATTCCATCGTTATTTCATTAATATTACTGTTTTCTCCACTGTTATTGAGTACATTGTGTGTCGGTTCTATTCAAATAAAAAATACTTTGTTTCCAGCTGTTTTTACACGGTAGAAAAATGACTTGAGGTCGAACAACAGAGTTTACCGGTACGTCCTCATACATGTCCATGACACGGTGACGAGGCGTCTCTGATTGGCTCAGAATGCGTGACGGAACACTCCCCCCTCCCCTCTCGCTCTCCGTGTGTGTTTACCTTTACCAGAGTAACATCCAGCTAGGTTTCATGCCGTTGCTTGTTCTAAAAATGTGCAGGGAAAAAGGAGGCTTTATTTCCACAGAGAGCACATGAACGTTCACTCCACCATTTTTTTCAAGTTTGTGCAGCAGCTACTGTGGCGCTGTCTTCTCTCATAGATGCTAATGCTAATGCTACTTCAGATTCGCCGCAATAGTGGACGGGCTTAACCCCACGTAGGTGACGCTAAAGTCCATCTGATGTCAGATGGACCGGCTTTTTCTGGGTCCCTCGTTCCTCTTGTTGTTTTCTGTGAATGCAGTATGCAGCCAGTGGAGGTGACAAACCACTTTCAAAGGCAGCATGTGTTGGTAACTCGGGGTGACCTATCACATTCCAAAAGGAGTGTGCTAAAGTGGTTTTCAGCGGAATGACACCTTTAATGTAAAACATCACATTTTTCTCACAAAAAAACAATGAAAGAAATGCTTTCTCTCAGGCTCTGAGGGGAATTTAAATGTTACTTTGACAACCTTGAGTATTTTGAAAAGTACCACTACTCTTTCATTGCTCAATTGCACTTAATATTTTTGCAGTTGTTCTTATATATTCAAGACAAGTACACATCATTTAAAAAAAGGAAATCAGGATTATTACGTTTTCTAGGTTGGCGTTGATCACTTTTGTGAGAAGGACAGATAATATATGTAAACTCTAAAATGTAACAACACAACATACAGTTCATCAAAGTTGTTTTCTCTGAAGATCCAGTAGTTGTCTGCCTCCAGACCCAGCTCCTCTTTGGTTCCACTCAGACCCAGGAAAATACTCAGGCCTCCTTCACCATTCTTCATCATCTTCAGTTGCTGCTGGATGGCTGCAAGGAGAAAAACAAAATATATAAAAAATTACAACTTAATGAAGACTTCAGACATTTACAAATTCACCACATGCAAGTTTTCATTTCATATTGTTCTTTCATCAGTGGGTTTTCGATTGTCAGACAAAACAAGCAGCACGACAGTCTGTGGTGTTGAAATGTAGGAGTAAGGATGGGTGTCACTAAGATATAACTGATACTACTACTCTTACTTGCTGCTGATACTTTCTACTCATTTTTTTTTTAAGTTTGGTTACATTTCAAACTAGAAAAACACTCAGAGATCACAGCCCTCAGCCAAGGCAGATCACCCCCCCATGACCCAAATGAGCAATAGGATTCACTTTCACTTCTGTCAGTGTCAGTCAGCCCCAAACTACCAATGAAAGATCTGATCATTTGTTCCTTCTGCCACGATCAGTATTTCCTGAATATTTCACCCAAATATGTCCATATCTTTTTTAATTATCTTGCCAACAGACAAACAAACAACGATTAATGGACGGCCCGCTCTACCAAATGAGCCATGGCCGCCCCATGTCAGGAAATCCATAAGAAGCATTTGAATCTACAAAGTTTGATTTACTTCTGTTCATCCGTTCCATTTATCACAAATCTAAGTTCCTCAGTTATGGGTGGCCCTGGTGGTTCACCTTCAGGCCTTATCACAGAGACCCAGATTTGAGGTGATTTGCTGCACATCATCCCCCTCTCTCTCTCCCAACTTTCCAATATATCTACAATGTACACCTGTCCTAATAAAGCAGAAAATTAACAGCTTATAACTTTGACGCAGCAATAATAGTAAATTAAGTGTATAAAACATTGCAAGAGTGCCCTACATTTCCTCCTCACATTTGCTGTTTACTTTACAAACCTTTTGTCTGCACAAAATAAGTGTTAGAACAGACTGTTAGATCCTTTGAAGCACTATTTGGACAATACTGCATTGGAGGAAGTTGTATGTTGTCTTCATCATACTGAGAAAAAGGCAATTAATAGAAGAAGACAGACTATTGCAATATATCGTAAAAGTGTGGGTCTGTTCTTTGGAGAAAACGTGTTGTCAAACTTCAGACTGGTCATTTCTGTGTTAGACAATATGCAGAAATAAGAAGATGGTAAAACCTGGCATGGTCTGGAGGTCTTTAGGGAGCAACTTCTGGTAAGTGTTGAAGATACCAGCATTAGAGACAACAATAGGAGCACGGATGTGTATTTCCTCCTGGCCTTTCATGACACTGACACCTGAAATGACACAAAATGCTATGTTCACACTGCTGCTTTTAATGTTCAAATCCTTTTTTTTTTTAATTAAAATATAATATTTTCATCTGGTTGTTGACATTATGAAGTAAATGCAGACTCATATGAACAGTCCTAAAGTGATATCATACAATGAAGTAACGATGGATCTTGTCGGGTCCCACTTCCTCCAGCGCATATTTCTTATGTAAAACTTGGGGGAAAAAATGCAACAAGACTACTAAGAGTAGAGTCACTTTGCAAAATATCGGCTACATATTCAATTTAGGACCACATATGAAAGGTGTCTGGGTCTGATTTGAAAATGAAAAAAAAAAAAAAGATTTGTACTGTTTAAACCAGCCAAAAAAAAAAGAAGATATATATGAGATGTGTGTGATATATGGGCAAAGAAATCTGATTTGGGCCTGTTTTATCTGCAGTGTGAACATAGTGATGTATGAGCTCCATACTGGGATTGCATTTCAGAGAACTATGGAAGTCAATGACACACACCACAAGCTTCCTTTGCGTCGTTGAACAAAATGCGGTTGACAGGCGCACGGACTAAAACGGCACCCCCTGCCTTCTCAATGATGGGGATCATGTGGTAGGCGATCTCGCTGGCTCCACCTTTTGGGTACCAGGCTCCATTGAGGTAGTGTGTGACCAGCAGGCTGTGCATAGAAAAGCTGGAATCTTTTGGCATGTTACCTGCAGTTTAGAAAAAGAAAAGAAGCTTAGATTTGAGATAATGGGTCGTAAACAGAGGGGAGTGTGGAACCTGCAGCCTGGCCTACCGTAGGTGCCAAAGATGTAGGTGAAAACCGCCCGGAGGTCTTTGTTTTCTGTCAGTTCGTTCACTACTTCTGTCAGGCTGCGGGAGGACATTTCAAAGAAGAAAGACAGACGTTTGGCAAGGCCGGTGTAGACCAGGATCTTGGCCAAAGGGCTAGGGAAGAGCTTGAGTAGAGCCAGGAGCCAAAGGCCTCGTCCAACTTTCTGGAGATGAGAGACACACACAGATGGAGGCTTTAATGAACAGAGCAGGACATGAGTGTGTAACAGAACCAAACCTCCCATCCTGATAAGCATCATTTTATATCCTTACAGCAATATATGACACAATATTACATATATTGCATACTTTATTTTCTGTCACACAAAAACAAGCTAAAAAATGACTACAAGATATTATTGCTTGAATTAAGCAAAAATATCTGCCAATGGAACAAGTGAATATTATCTTGGTAAAGTAAGATTTCTTAAAATAAGATTTTCAAGATCTATTGTCTAAAAATAAGTTCTTTATATCTCTCTTGTTAAAATAATGGAAAATTAATCTGGATTATTTGAGATATAACACAATAAATTTAAGATGATTTTATTTGGGATATAACACAATACACAACAGAACAGAATGAAAGATGTTTTTCTATTGTAACTTTAAAATAATAATCATATCTAGTCTCAATGTATACTGTATATGTATACATCTCTTTGAATAATTATGAGTGATAGTTCCTGATCCGAGATTATGTCAGGGTCTTTCATTACTTTAATAGTTTGCTTTCTGAATCTCTACCACCATTTCGTCTTCGTCTTTACCCTTCACCACAAATAATGAAGGCTTTGAACCCCGACCAAATTAGATAAGAATGTGCATATTTCAGTCTTTCTGTCCACTTTGATGACTTCTTATCAGCATGAACAAGTAAATACAGAGTAGTCGGACAAAAAGATACCATCCCTTAAGAAATCGGTTTTATCTGTGTGGCAAAGGTAAACATTGTGAAAACTGAGTTGGAATAAAATTATGCAATATCATGACCAATGTAATACATGTAATGACCTTTGATTTGACAACCAACCCTCAGCTTTAACCAAGAGGAAAAATATACTGTGAAGCCTCTGTGCTAAAGGGTCCTATTACATCTGCAAAAATAAACCAACTTAGCTGGAGAAAAGGCCACTTTCTATAATAAAGGAATCAAGTATGAGCCCTTACAGACCAAGAACTATTTTTGTGATGATTTACCAAATTAATCTTTCTCTCCATTTAAGTAATCTTAAGTGATTTGTCGGCATTTATGACAATATTATCCTCTGCCTTTTACAATTTTAGTGGAAATCTGGAGTTTTTCTCTATTTCATTTACTGATTGATCAGACAATAAAATCTCAGGTCAAAAAAGAGAGACAAAAAATGTACTATACTGCAACACACATCATTAGCTGAGCATTTACAACCACTGTCATTTATCAAACTCTGTGCATTTTATTGCATTTATTTATTGCTTCAATATTGCAGAAGATGACGTTGTCTCCAAGTTCACTAGACAGCCTTAGAATGTCCAAATGGGCCCTATCTGCTGACTATGAAAAATGTACTAATTTTCATATATTGATAAGATTAGTAGTTTAACAGTTGTTAAGATGAGTAGATACTTCTGGCTCCACCATTTTGGCTCAATATCTAAAGATCCAAATTTTTATATTTATATTTATTTATATTTAAAATTTTTATGTAAAATCCTAATTTAGTTACTGTATATTATTATTATTATTATTATTATTATTATTATTATTATTATTATTATTATATAAATACATATATAAAATAAATTAATAATAGTACAAATGTCATACCTTGACTAGTCTCATGTACTCATTGATGGCCTTCTCTTCTCCAGGGAAGCACTTCTTCAGCTCTTCAGGGAAGCGGTTTCTTCCACTGTAGATGGGGTAACGCCGCTGGTTTTCTGGCGGTCCGATCACTACGTGGTCAAATGGGTTTGCCAGCGGCTCCCACTGCAGCTGCCCATTGGTGATCTGGTCCAACATGCAACGGAAAGGCTTGTGGTCCTGGAGGTCTCCAATGTAGTGAATTCCTGAGGGAGGAAGCAATGTTGGCAAAACAAGACACATGCAAAAATCAAAAAAGGAAACCCTGCAAAATGTTTTATTCTACAGACAAAATACAAGAGAGTTATGCTTCTGCTCACCAACATCAAACTCAAATCCCTTCTCTGTGAATGTGTGGCAGCATCCCCCAGCCCGATCATGCTGTTCAAGAACTAGCACTTTCTTTCCAACTTTGGCCAGGAGCACCCCAAGACCGAGCCCCCCGATCCCACTGCCGATGATGATGGCATCCAAGTTCTCAGGTACTTTACTGGCAACAAAACCTGAAATGACAAAAAAAAAAAAAGATCCTATGTCTTCAGCTAATGTTTCTTGTGCAGGTTATTTCTAATATTTCAGAACTTTGTAACATGGGTCATTTTGATATTGGTCTGTTCATCAGAAAAAATGAAAAAGTGAGATGAGGTGGAAAAGTTATTTGATTGAGCACTTTTACTTATTGTTTTCTTAGTTTCAGGACAAACAGAGGACTCTAAACAATGGCTGGTAAAGAGGATCTTGTTTCATTTGGACAGAATTGCAACTCAGAAGTCTGCATTTGGCTTTCAATTGAACATGGTTTAAATCTAAATCTCACCTAGATTAATGAGAAACAAAAAGTTTCGCCTTTAACAAGACAGATGAAGAGAATGAAACTTGCATCAAAAAATTTAACAGGTATGCAGTTTCAACTTTTACTCCAACTGAAAAAAACCTAGTTTGACCTAGCAGCTGCTTAAGTTAAATTACATAACTAAAAGTGCCTTTATTCATGACCTGTGCAATGTGATCAATATAATATTGTGAAGTTGATTTATTTTTATTACATGCAGTGTAGATAATTTTTGCATAAAATGCTCCTCTGACCAAGGGTCATAACTTCCTGAGTTACCTTTCTACTTCTGTTTCAGTTTTAGGAAATACTCCAGATATTTGTTATTGACATCTGAAAAATTTCACTGTGGCTCAGAAAGTTGGTCGGTCTACTGTAAGTGTCCTTGGAGGAGACAATGAACTGTAAAATCTCAGCTCTGTTGCTACTGGTGTATGCATATGTGTGAGTGGGAGAATGGAAGAATGAGACACATTGTGTGAGGCGTTTGGGTGTAACACAATGTTGTAAAATGCAGATTATTATCCATTGAGCTGGAGGCTGGTGTCACCAGTTATAACTGTGGAGCATCAGCGTCATAAGAATAAGTCAGACTGGTCAAGCTGGTTAGCCCAAGCTGGAATTTTCAGTGAGGCAACCTAGTAATATTTAGTTTTTGTACCTTTAATTCACGCCCACCCGTGTGAAAGGTATGATGTGTTTTGATATACTTTTTGAGTGTTGTACTTGCAACTCAAATGAGACAGTTTCTCCGTAGTTATCTTTGTCTGGTTAAGATTGATAAGTAACCTGATGAATATTTTAATTATGTACCGATTTCTATAAGACACTTAGAGTTCTTGCAATGATTAAAAACATAAGTCAAATAACTCATAACGACCTTGGTCTGTTTACTTACCTTGTTTTAGCACTTTATTTTTCTCCTTCCTGTCGTGGACCATTTTTTTCAGCGGTTCTCGAGTGTCCACCTCGAATGGATTGGGCCCGGGTGTGGTAAAGACATATTTTAATATAAATAGGACTAAACCGACACAAATAATTGCTACGCTGATCCACATCTTTGCAGTAACTCGACCTGCTGGACCGTACGCAGTGAGCTGGTCACTTCCGCATTATGTCAGTAAAACACCCCCTCACCCCAATCCACCTGACAGATAGGAAAACTAACCAATCACAGGCCTTAATGTGGATGCGCGAGTAGGCTTTGACCAATGAATGTCAAGATAGGAAACAACGAACCCTGTTGCATAACGACGTTCGACAAAAACATAAGATTTGATTGTCATTACAGTGATATGCTGACATTTCAGTAAATGCTAATAGTATTTTAAGCACATTAAAATATTTTTTATAAAATAAGTTTCGTGCATAGTAGACTAGTATTTTATTACAATGTTTGGTATGTAGTGCACCTGCACACGTGTTACTCATTTTAGTACCACTTTTCAATCATGAAGTAATGCAGTTTTGTTCCCTAACAGCAAAACTCCCTAAAAGTCAAACTTTAGACTTACCAGACTGATATAATTTACAGAAGACATTAAAGATTAAATCAAAAAAATAAACCAGGATCTTTAAGAAACAAAAAAGTCCTATATGAAGACTTTAAACACAAATGTGAAGTTGATGGCATAACAAAAAATACAGACATCACAGCAACTTCTAGATTTTATTTTTTGCTCCAAAAGGGGGAAAAAAAATCACCTGCATCTTCACATTCTTCTCCTGCATTGCAACACCATGAGACCCATTAGTCTTTTTACAACTGTTTGCAAATATAACTGGCATTTTACATAAGAAACACTTTAAGCGGGGCATTTCCCCAGTCATCACAGACTGCCTTGTATGTCCTGCAAGTCCTCTTTACCATTTTAAACCCAATTACAGTATCCACCCTGAACCCTCACAGACTTAATAGGACACATTTCCAAGTTAAACACATGCCCAACAACCCTACCATTTAATTTAAGAAACAATAAAACATCTCATGGAGCTTTTTTCAGGTTTTGTATTTCAATTTATTAATTTCACGATTATATTAAACCTCCATTAAGCCAAGTTTGCAGAATGACTTGGGTAATAAAAGTGTGGCATAAGTGCCTAAAAACACTTATGGTTCCAAATTCTACTTTGAATAGAATAAGGGAGGGGGGCCAAAAAAAAAAAAAAAAAACAAGGTCTGCGAGTGTACAAGATGTGGAAGTTGTAACTAGGTCCTGTCAAATCAAAAGGCATCATTATTATTCTGATCCCTGCTGATAAAATGTAAACCCCTGTCAGAATGATGTCAGTTTCTTGAAGCGGTCCTCCACCGCGCTGATTCATGAATAACAGTCAGTTTTTCCTTTGCTTCTGAACAGGGCTTCTTCTGTTAGTGCATCAAGCTGGAGAAAGGGCTCATGAAAGTTAATACAGATGGACAAACACCTCCAGAAGACAAGTGCTAGCTAGCTCCAGCATGTACAGCTTCTGTGAGCAAAGCTGCAACAAGTCCATAATGAACAAGTAGAACAGAGGGCATTGATGAGAAAAATAAAACACAGGTTCAAGCATGACATGAAAACTGGTAACAGAAGCCCTTATCTGGTTTCCACGTTTGGTATTTATTACCTCATCTTTTTGAGTCTTGTCCTTGTTAAAATATTTTTTTTTATTATTTATTTTGAGTGTTTTGTCTAAAACTGAAGACAACAGATTTTCAAAAAGCACTTCCAACATTTAGGAATAAAATAAAACCGGAGGTTCTAGTCTCAATGTGTTAGGAGATATCCCGCAGTTATGTTTCGATATTATTTACATGTATTTTGTAGGTTTGTTGACAGTGAGTGTTTGGTTTACAGTTAATATGTGCAAACTGTTCGTATGTGTGTGGGTGTGTGTGTTTGGTACAATCAAGACAGCTTTCAGATGTAATACAGTTGTTTGGGATGGTAACTACAATGGCTTAAGGTCCATGTGATTGAGGGAGTAGGAAGAGCAGGAAGACTCTCCCTGCATCCCTGCCTGGCAGCGGTAGTGCAGGTCAAAGTTCAAAAGGTCAAAAAGTAAAAAACAAAACAAAAAAACAAAAAAATCTGGGCGGCGGGTTTCCTTTCCTGAAGCAGGAAGTCATCATCAGTCCATCTGTCAGGTGGTCAGTGTGATGGTGCTGTCTCCTGGCCCGTCGGTGACACTTTATGGCATCAAGGGATGTCACTGCAGAACCAACCCAACCTGAAGAAGGGAAAACAGCATTATAAAAACTGTTCAACAGGTATAAAACTCATTATCACAGTATTGTTGTTGGAGCATTTAAGGTACACAGAAGTTTGGAAAAACTTTGGTGCAAAGCTTAAATGTTTAAAAGCTATACCATTTTACCCACATGGGAAAACTATAAACAATATTTGCATACTGCATATTCTTAATAAATGGTGCAAGTATATGCCCATGAATAATTCTGCCAAAATAAAGACTAATCTACAAATAAAACAGATTCTATTCTATTTTTTTTTGGCATAAGACAATTTTTTTTTTCCCCAGTTTTGACAGTGACACTAAAATGCATTTCTGAGGTACATTAAAGGAACAAATAGAAGCACTTTGCAAGTTTATTGGTTCATAAATAAAATTTATGCCATCAACAGGTGTCCTGTGAGTACTTTTTGACACAGTCCTTGTAGAATTAATTTGCACAGCTATGTTTCCACAAGGATGTAGGTGATTTGAGGGATTTTAACCTTTATTTTACCAGGCAAGCCTTTAAGACTACTTTATTTACAACGTCAGCCTGGCAAGCACAAGTATCTACTACTTATTTATAGCCATGTTCCAGCAATATGTCATCCCACTTGAGACATTTGAGCCTTTATGGGGAGATTCAAGTTACCTTTACCAAAAAGGACAAGGGTACTGTACAACTCTGTGCCACCCCAGAACATTGTACCATATTATTTAACCAAGATTAACCCCAATAGAAATTTCAAAATGAAATAACAGCTGTTGCTTTGAAAGACATTGGGTTAGTCTACATATGATTGTGAAGCAAAGGTCATTGATTGAAATGAGTAAAGACAAAAAAAAACTATTATGACTATCCCCTGAATCAATTACTTATTTTAATGAAGTTGCTGTTGGGCTTGGTTTAATGCAATACATGTGTACTCCAATCTATTTATTATTGGTCAAGAGTGACATTTTTGAATGTGTTGTCAATCAATCCATGAACTAAATAATGTCCTTTGTTGTCAATAATGACTTTACATCTTGCTTGTTTTTGTGTGGGGCAGGATGGATTATTGTTCCCAATTCAATGACCATTTTAACTAAACATATGGCATCTTCACATACCTTAAAAAGCACTATATAATTCCTACTCGCATTAATGCTTTTTCCCTCCTGAAATGAGTGATTACTTCAAATTTACATCATCAAAAAAAAAAAAACAATGGTTTGTATATAACACATAATACTGTTGGTAGATATTTGGTTCCGAGTCAATAGAGCTCAGGTCCAAGAAGTGAAATTGTCACAGAAGGCATTCTTAATAATTAATAGTCATGCACCCATCAGTATTTTTTGGCCCGAACGCCAAAAAAACTTGATCGGCCGATTGCTAATTACGGAAGGAATTTTAGTATGCAACTATCAATACTAACTATCATCAAGTATGCAACTATTCGGCATGGGGGTGCTGTTCGGCCCCTTCGGGAAATGCTTTTCTGATAGTAATTATCCCGCTTATTCTACAGGTTATTACAGCTTATTACTGCTACTACTCTAACAGATTGGATAAAATAGCCGTTACAACGCAGCAAATATTTACTTTCAAACTGGCCGAACTACCGGTGGAGTGACATGGTACCGTGAATGTGAAGGGACAAAACTCGTTGCCATTGGTAGCTGGCGTTAATGGCGCAGTGGGTGGTTATAAAAAAAAAAATCCACCTGCAGAATCCTGGGAACATCCATTCAAAGTGAATGGGAGCCGTCGCAACATTCTCAAGGGCCGTAGAATAAAACCCTTTAACTTCTGATGCATCATTGGCGAGTGTTCTATATGTATGAGTTATTCTAAATATTCATAATTCTGAACATACAATGGAGCAAATCAAAGCAGTGGGTGAGACTAAAAATAAACTGTTTTGAATTAGTTTCTTTTTACTATAGTTTCCAGTTTTGTTGTGATGTTCCTCCTCCACAGCAGAGCTTTTAGGACAAATTCACAGCAACACATTTAACTGAAATAATGTCTCAGGAGTTAAAGGGTTAAACTAGATGGATCAATAAACGGGGACGGGAGAAGACTGAAGTGTTTTGAGTTGTGTGCACATGCCTGGTTATGTGTGGCAGTTGTAGCTTAACAATTACACTACCTTGGTATATTTGCTAAAAATAATTACACCACGTGAGGCTACATACTAGTACTCACCAGTTAGCTAAAGATAGTTAAGCTCTGAATCCACTTTGACCAAGTGCCATTGAAGTGTGGATGGTTCAGTTCAGGTGTAGTAAATACGGCAGTGCTAGGCTAATGCTATTTTGCTGTGGGCACACCGTTGTGATATGGTAACATAATACAAAAAGAGACGCTCAATCTCATGTTTCTATATTCAAAATTTTCTTTATATAACCTCCTGAAGACGCACCTTTTCTGACCCCATGCTGGGACACTTCCAATTGTACAGATAATACTGTAGATTGCCATCTCCGATGCCAAACTTAAGCTTCTCCAAGAAAGTCTTATTTTCCATTAGATCCAGTGCATTGAAGACATCAAACCCTTTCTGGATGAGGAGAAAATAATAAAAGATAAGGACAAGATAATTAGCTTTGAGGGTATATCTCAAACACCAATGTGTGGATGAATTAGGAAAAACACCAACAGATTTGGCCAAGATGAGGGCATCAGACATCAGGTCAAGCAGGGGGGTGGTGGTGTGCACGTTATAGAAGGAGTACGCTGCCTTGAGACTGCGATGCACAGGGTGGTTCATAATGGTGGAGGGCAGTGTATAGAAACTCAGGAAATCAGTCACTTTGCCATCGTTCTGTGAAGAGATGATATTTTAAATTTTTTGGCAACAAAGTCACTTATGTCAAAGTGTTTTTGCGTGATGTTTTTTCATTTACCTCCACTAGGTATGTGTCAATAATATTCTCCCGTGGTAGCAGCCAATGTGCCACCTCTTCCTGGTTCATGACGGGCACCAAGTTAAACTGGCTCAGGTATTCGAGGAGGAGGCGATGCACCACTGGCACATCCTTCTTGGTCATTGGCCGTAAACCAGAAGTCTTTGGAGCCTAGAAGATAGAAGACAAACCAATGAGAATAAAGAACATCTGTAGTGTAAAAGGAAATTAAAAAAAAATAAAAAATATATGTGATCACAAACCTCAGGCAAACGGTACAACTTCATGGTGCGCTGCATAGTCATGTTCCTGCTCAGGTGGGAGAATTTCACCTCGATTAATTTGCGTGGGTTCAAAGAGCGATGCCAGTACCTGCATGAATAAACAGGGTGTGGTGTTACTCTCACAGTAAGTGGGAACTACGATAGAGTACTGCGTTTATTTAGAAATCTTAGAACCACCAAACTAAAAAAAAAGAAATTCACTACAAGTAACATTTGGCATTCAGAGCTTTGTTCCAGTGAGATCTATAGAAATCCATATTTTTAAGATCATGCCACGTGAGAACTACAGAGTTCTAACAACTTCTCTTGAGCTCAGAAAACTAGGTTGGTAAACAGAAGCATTTTAAACTCAACCATCAACAGACTAAAACCTTCAGTTTATTACAAACAAAGTAAGCATCTTCAGATACATGCGTTTTTCACTGTAGAGATGAAACAAGAGAGAGAGAGTGAGAACTTCTAAGGCAGGGGTGTCCAACCCTGGTCCTCGAGCACTACTATCCTGCATGTTTTAGATGTAGCTCCCTTCAAACACAACTGATTCAAATGACAAGCCAATCATCAAGTTCTGTAAAAGTAACCCTGGTCCTCAAGATCCATTATCCTCCATGTTTTAGATGTTTCCTTCTTCCAGCACATCTGATGGTCATTATCAGGCTTCTATGGGATAGGGGCTCTTGAGGGCCAGGGTTGTTAACCATTCATCTAAAACATGCAGTAGAGTAGCTCTCGAGGACCAAAGTTGGACACCCCTATCCTAACTTAGGCTGTCAGACAAATGTATGAAGTAAGAAGCACAAGATTTAACTCAGTTGAGCAAAACATGAGCTAGCATTAGATGTACATTCGTAAGTACTACCTGAAATTGGTAGCCAAGTAGAATAGTACAGTAAGAATAATTTGTTAGATACCATTATAAGTAACTGGGAAAACAAGTGGGAAAATGTGTAACGCAACCGTTTCAGTTCAACTCACCTGCATGTGCCCACAGGCTTAGGTAGTACCACTCCTGCAGTGTATACAGCCTGAAAGATACCCTGCAGATTGACCCGTCTGGTAATCTCTCTGATCAAAACTGGAGCAACTCGCTTGGAGCGAAGCTTCTTGTGGACACACAGGAAATTGATCTCAACCATTTTCTTTTCTCTGAAAAACAACAGGTTTTGCCATTGTTTAACATCAGGTCCTTTTCCATTTACGGACTAAAAGTAATGACACATTCTTTCATCTCATGCAGCATGTGGTTCACTTAGTAAACATCAATAAATCCTACATCACTTACATGTCATAGATGCGGATGGTGGCAGGAATGGCACTAATGAAGCCCACCAGCTTCTGGTTGGAGTTAACTCTCACCCCACAATGCCACTGGGGCAACCAGCCAGGAGGCCGCAGGGCCCTGAGACAGAAAAAGTAATTCCATTCAATGTAACACCATTGCTAAACTCTGAGATTAATCCCAGGGCTAATTTATAGAATTAATTAAATAGTACACATCTAACTGTAGCACACATTTCATGCTGATAAAGATATCCATCAGATACAACATAGAACAATAGCCCTCAGAGGATGCTGCATCCCACCAGCCACCACAACACCCTCATAAGCATTACTTGTTTGAGTTTTCTTTTAATTTGCCCATTAACAGGAACTGAGCAGTTCAAGTAGTTTACATACAAGCAACAACATTTTTGTTTGCCTTTTCACAACTATTTATGGCAGAAAGATGAATGATTCCTCATTTTGTAGGAATGAATGAGGAGCACTTCTAGATGCAGGATTGAGAAAAAAAAAAAGGAAAAAAAAAAGTTGACCTGTTTTCCCAACTCCAAAATAGTAAAAGCCCCTCAGTAAATAGATGGACAAAAAATGAACATGTTTTTGACCAGATGTGCCAACTTTGGTATCCCCATGTATTACAGACTAGGTGGATTTCAAAAATAAATACATTGAAAAACCTTACCATAACAGAAACTCTGGGGAATAGTCGAATCGAAACATGTTGTCATCATCTTCCACATAGTTCTCATTGAGGAGGGTGTAAAGCTCTTTAAGCTGCATGGATAGAACAAAAAAAAAACAAAACAAAAAAAGGTATTGATTGATTAATGATTTCATAAACAATACCTTGAAATTTCCAATATTTCACATGGAAAATTGCTGACTTTTTTTTTTAAAGCAAGAGTCATGTCTGAGAATTTCATATATATAATATATATATGTATGTGTGTGTGTGTGTGTGTGTGTGTGTGTGTGTGTGAGTGAATATATGAATTGAGTTACCGGTCAATGCAAATCAAAGAGAATAGGAAAATACAGAGACATAAGCATGGTTATGATATATTGAGCAAAAGAAGCAGCTGAAGAACCAGTGTGTTGTAAGTATATTGTCAGAATGATAATTTTCAGTTTGAAAACATTTCATACCACTGAAGGATTTCCCAGGTCGAGGGTGTCCCAGGTGAAGCCCTGTGGAAGGCTGTAGGGCTCCTCACGTATGTTGTCTTTGTCAGGTTCAATGGAGCCATGTGAAGTCACTGTCTCCCCTGAAGGAAAAGAGGAAATATTTGAACATGAAGCACAAAATCCTGGGAAACATGACATTTACTTCTCAGTTTAAGTTACAGAGAAAACCTGCAAGCCTACTCATACCAATATCTTACCAAGTTTAGGGACAGGCTGTGTGTCCCAGAATTGGTAACTCCTCCGAGTGGCCTCCTCCATGGTTTTTGCTGGACCCTGGCCTACAGAGAACAGTTCAATGGCCTTTTGGATCTCCTGTAGCTTATCAGCTGGCAATGAATTCACCTATTTGGGAAGAGGTTGAAAAAATAAATAACAATTGATAACCTAAGTTAAGACAGTTCTAATCAGACATTTGAAGAAGTATTCTTAGAATATTACACAAATGTGTGTTTATGGTTTCCTTCATCATTAGCATGTGCATCATCCAACAGCACTTGACTCATTGACTGCCAACTATGTTCAGAATACTTTGCGAAAAAACACACACACATATATATATATATATATATACACATATACGTCTTTGGCAGTCAATGAGGTAAACACACCGACTCACATTGTAGAAAACTGTACTGGTTGAAAATGTTCACAATAAGGTCTGTGGGATGTTCCAGAAACTGCTTTGTGCTTGCATTGTATTTCATGTCTTTGAGCACACTGTAAAAGGATAAAACTGTACCAACTCTAAACTTGTGTGACCGACACTTCAACTATGTTATTTTGAGCTGAGCCTTAAATTGATGTTGTAATTAAGAAATTAATTAATACATGCCTTGGCAAGGGGGTCCTGAGCTGCTTCAGTGGCACCAGATTTCTTCTTCTTTTTCTGTTTCTTTTTCTTCTTCTTGGCACCAGTGTCATCACCCAAACCACGGTCACTGGATGAAGTCAAATATAAATTGTCAAGAGTTTCTAAAATAAACAAAACTTAATATACACTTCCTTACATATGTCAAATATACAGAGTTTATCAGCATTGACCATGATAGCATTATATTGAAAATAGCTAACTGACTGTACAGAGCAAGTATATATTTTCAGGAAAAAAAAAGAAAATATTGTATTCGTCATGATAAACAACACTGCCGAACTGCCTTGGAAAACAATGCCTTTGCGCAGTTTTCTGATAAACCATACAGGAGTCTTGCAGTTTCTTTATTGACAAAAAGCTGAAACTCCTCAGTGTTACAAAGGAGTATATAACACTTCAATTTGAAAACTAACAGAAGTGTTGAAATATTACTTATATTAGTTATTTTATGTGACGCTTGGCTTGATGTATTCTATGAAAACAGTCACATGATTAGCTGCAAAAAGTAAATTTTGTCTTTTAACCATTTCTAAAAGTGGCAACAAAGTATAGCAACAACTACTCCATTCTGCCAGTTAAATAACATGGCAAACCAAGTACCAAGAAATTGGTTGAACAGATAAAGATTATATATTAATTATATACGAGTTGCTATGCTCTCCATCATCTGTGTTAGTAAAGTGATTCGGAGGCATCTGGAACAGCAGATATCACCATTTATAGGAATCTTTAAATCCAAAAGCCAGTGGATCACAACTGTTTCCTGCTCTGTTCAAACCTGAGGAGCCACACTCCCTCACCCAACTATCCCATCTTCTGACCTAAGGAGAAGTGCATACTTACAGAGGATAATCTCATTAGTGTCCAAGAGGGGAGAGAGGCCAAGCACTGGCCTGTATTTGTAACACCAGCACAGATGGTGAGTCACATGACCTCTAGAGAAGAGTGTGTGGCATCTATGTATGTGTACATATATATGTACAAGAGGTCAGTGAGGGACTGGACAATAGACAACAAAGCATTCAATGGCTTGTTCCACAGGCTTCTACTATGACACACCAGTCCACTTAACAGCCAGAACTGTTCTTTGTTTTCCTGTGCATGTGATGGAAGCACTGCTCAAAAACAGCACGAGCCAAAGCACTATCACTTTATTTCAGCTCATAAATAAGGCCACTAGCTTTCCATTAGAGAATGGCTCCTGGGCTGGTGATTGGTGAATCCAAAATACATTTGAAGGATGCAATGATAACTTGAATATAGTTTGATATTACACAAGATTATGTAAAATACTGTCCCTCCCAGACCCCTTGAGGATGCATTTACTGTAAATTTCAAAATCGCATAGCCAAATACCTAAACATGTAAACTACCATTTATTTCGTACTGTCACTCCATAACTAGTTAAATTTGCAAAGATACCCAGTGAACCTAGTTGATTTAAATATGAAATTTCCTTGTGCACGTGACCGGCTGCAAGCAGCAAAAATGTGGCATGTTTGCATGGACAAATTAGTAATACAAAGAGTGTATGACATTTCCATTCGACTAACTCATTTCTGCTTTTGCATTCCAATGCTTCAAATAACTTAATCTTCGAGGGTAAATCATCCTTGTGACTACACTCTTCACCGATCGCAAAAACGGTCACGACTAGACTCCCTTCTTTTAAGAAATCGCCCATGATTCATTAACGTTTCCAAATCCTGCGTTGCAGGAGGTCACTCCTTTAAACAGAAAATGACACACCTTTATCAGTTTCCTCCATGTATTTAGCAATACATAAAATGTAACAGAATTTAATTCCAATGAAATTATTTCATCAGATCCTTTGCTGAGGAGGCGTTTTAAAGTATAGTATTATACCATATGTGATTAGAAGCCGGATTACGAACCTAGTGGTCGTTATAGTTTAACAAGACCAAAATATACACATGCCCTTATCATACCGAACACCAACCAAGACACGAGTTTATTTGTTTCACTTTTAATTTAACTAATTTCTGCACAGACGTCCAATGACAGACAATAGGGTTTGACAGCTAAGTTAGCTTGTATGCTAACTCTCGCTAAATGTCAACTGGGGTTACCATGCGTTGCATCAGGCTATTAGTAGCGACGTGCAAATAACTCATGATCTTGCCAGCTTATGAAGTAGACTAAGCGGTATATGTAAATTCTAATGTTTAATACGATGTGGCATTTTATTAAAGGCGAGCTATCAAGCCTACTTTGGTCCTCTTACGCCTTGCTATCAAACGCAAAACTGAAGGAAAGCTACCATAAAGCCAGCCCACTTAAGGAACAGAACGCAACCCAAGCCAATCAAAATCCAGAACTTGCTGACATACACGTCTCTTAGCCAATAGAAAAAGAGCAAAGGGGCGGGTCAACCGCCACCAAAGGCTGCCGATTCTGCTGCTTCGCCGAGGTTTTACTTTGGAATCGCTTTGCTTACTCTTATATAAATGTGACGCACTTTCTACCGTTGCGATGCTAAATCATTATTTACTTACCCATCGTCAAAGTGGTGCTCTTCATTTTCACAGTCGCTGCAGTGTCCATGGTCGTCTACATCTTCTTGCTCCGGCATCGGTGCTGTCTCATTCTCATCCGCCATCTTCAACCAGGAAGTGAGGAACCACCGCGTGCCTTCGACGCCTTTAAACCTGCTTTGACGCGATTGGCTCAGGGACCTGATCAAAATGTGTTTTCTGCACAATAAACTCTTGCATGTAATGTGCTTAGGTTTGGTTGCCGAGTATCTTCCGGCTCCCTCCCAGTTTGAATATGTGCTGATTATGTGTGTATTTTAACTTCAGGAACTTAAGCCAAATATGATCACAAGTGGGTTGGATCAGTAAAATGATAACAGCGAATAAAGTAAAGATTGGGAAAATGTTTATTTCTCCAAAGTATCATTTTCAATGTCAATAACATGCACGAGAATAAATCACCTGACATTTCTTAAGAAAAAATTGTGAATTTTAACCATGTGATTATCTTATAATTTACAAACATGTATAACAACATGCATAGTGAATTCTGAGATTGACTTAAGGTTTCAGTCGAAGTTCGATTCTTTAATTGATTTTTTATGTATTTCTTGTTGCACTTTCTATTGCTTTTGATATTACAAAGGCACAAAACATTTAGTAACAGTCAAAACGTTGTTAGTTACACTTTTTTTTAATACTGTTGACCTTTTTGTGAAAGGAGACTTTATAAATGTAAACAATATTTTATGTTATTTTACTTTTTAATACTAAAACAAACGGAAATTGTCATTATCTACAGGTTATTATGATATTATTATCCTAGTCCAGGCCATGTTACTATCAAATTGGTTTGTATGCAGCACCTGGACTAGAATAATTTTTGACACCCTTGACTGTTAATATCTTCAGTGTAAGTCACATATTCATCCCACAGGCTGGACTGGACTCTGACAGGCCAGTTTTGGCCCACGGACCATATGTTTGATCCCCCAAGATTAGAGCCATGTGACCTGCATTTAACACTGGAGTCACAAGAATCAAGAGGGCTGGGTTTGCATGTATTGTGTAACACCCACTGACTTTACTTTTTTGTTACTTCAAACTTCCCCACAGTTCATATTTTTACTTCTATACTGAAATAAATCCTTTGCTGAAACAACTTGATACTATATTACAATTAAACCAGAAGTACACAAATTTTCAAAAATGTACCTATACAGTATAACCTTGAAATCCTACTTCACTCCTACACAGATGATGAATAAAACACTAATTTATTAAATTTTAAAATAAGCCAATAAGTACAGTTTTCAGATAATACTTCCCTTTACTAAAATGGGACTGAATTCAGAGATATTGTATGGAATAGTCCTTCACTGTCATATTTGATTTGATTTGATTTGAATGATTTATTTCTACTTCTATTTAAGTAAAATATATACTGTAAATACTGTTACCTTTATTTACATGAAAAGTTACAAAATACATTTGCTCAAGTATGGTGCATAATTACAGTTTTCAGGTGTACTTGTATTTTCCATGAGTATTTTCATTTTCTACTACTTCATGCTTCTACTCCTACTAGGTTTTATACATACAAATAAAACACTGCTTTGTCATTTCAGGATTTCAATGTGAAACAAAATGTTAAAATAAATGATCATAAAGCATCAGGGATTAAGCTTTGCAGTTGTTATTTAGTGATTTTAATACATTCTATTACAAATATTAAGATTAATTCATAGGCAATTGTTTTTTGTTTATAAATGGTTTTATAGGGGGAATAATTGTAAGCATTGTTACATTAATAATTATTAAACTGAGGCAATGCATGTAAGACTTCTCACCATTAGTTAATATTTACTTAACACAGGTTTTAATGCAAGACTTTTTCTTGAAGTAGTAATACTTTTTTGTTGCAGTTGCAATTTTTAATCAAGCAATATATTTGAGCTTCTCCACTATTATTAGGCTATTTGAATGTTTCTATAAATAAAAAAAAATCACTTAACTACTATGGTGTTAGTCACATTTTGAAAATTGGTTAAACTTAGACACTTATGACCCGTTTGCTAGTGCAGGAGACTTTGGGTATAAATATCAATATGGATATGTATATGTATATGTTTTGTTTTGGACAAAATGGGGTGGTTGAACTTTGTAACCAATCACCTATTAAATGAAAAATCTGGTTGAACAGTAACACGTCCTGCCACGTAGCTTCATACACTACATTACAAAGAACAAATACAATAACTACAAATTATTCATTAGTTATTAAACATATATCAGTATTCATTTTAAGATCAGCCCATCTATAGTATAGGATTTAATACTTAATAAAATGGGCCTGGTATGTTTTTTTTTCTACTGAAAATTTATGAAAAAAATCTGCTAATAATTAAAAATTTATAACTGACCATGTACATGTATCTACTGAGTTTTACAGACAATAAACAGACAACAGGTCTCACACACATGATGTTATGGCTTTTATGAAAACATCAGTTTGCTTGCACCAATTGTCATTCACACAACACAGGTTAAAGGGCTTATCAGTGCAAAGTCTTCTATGTTACGAGAACATCACATAACTTTTATTTCTCTGATGAAATACACAGTAATTACAGTAAAACCCTTCATTATTGTGGTATTTCATTATATATGAACCTCCATATAAGGGTATTAAAAGAAGCCTAGTAGGCTACAATAATTACTGTTTAATAATACTTTTTAGGATAATTATAGGTTATATGTTGTACAAAGTTTGGCAGCATAAATAAATATTCTTGTTAGCAGAAAACACTGATAGTATTATCACATATGCAACTGCTTAAGTAAATACGTCATTGTATTGTTAAAGCGAGTAAGTAAACACTGACAAAATAATGCTCTTCATATTTCAAGTTCATTCAAGTTATGGAAATATACTACCTTCTGTCTCATATGTAAAAAGTGCCAAAGCTAGAGCAGCGTATCAAGTAAGACTGACTGAATAAACATTCATTTGTTCAAAGTTTGTGGACAATGCAAACTGTGGTAATCATTTTAACACATTTCTGCTAAACTAGGGCCTTGTTGAACAGTATTATAGCATTATTATCAAGTTAGAACCACAAACGTCAGTAAAAAAAAAACTGTTAATATTCTTATTAGACCAACAATTTTTAAAAAAGGATGAAATGATACACTTTCACTGTCTGTTCAACAGATATAGAGATAACCTTTAAATATGAGAGTTAATACTATCAATTAAAATAATTCAGAGAGGCCCACTGTGCCACTGCCATTCCTGAACTATATGTGCTTTAGTGCCCCAGCTTCCAGAACTACCAGTACTGCCAAGACCAGATACTCCTGCAGTGCATCATGGATCCATTACCCAACGTGTGGAAGTCCATTTGCTGAGAACTAACATACTTAATTTTTGATAAGCAACATCTTTTTTTCCTGTACTAGGAAGAGGTTCTGTATAATTTGGACCAGTTGAGGTCTGGACTGGGAAAGCGGTTGACTGCAGCAGCCTCTCTACTTGCATTCAGAGCTTCTTTTCCAAAGCCTTTTGTTGTCAAAAAAAAAACAGCTTGCCACTCAGTTTAGATGCATGTCATGCTTTGCCTTTGGCAATAGCCATACGCTCAGAAACGGTTTTGATGGGAACTCCTTTGCGTGCTACTTTGACATGAATGAAGAGTGTGGCAGGAGAAAGACTGGAACCATCTGCTTTCAGTAAATGAACATGACGATAACCTGAAGAAAGAGAAAAAAACAACTCACATTACAGATAACATTTCAGAGTGACTGTTTTTATCACACATGGGGTGGCAGATTTCCATAAGTACCTGTTCGTAGGCTTGTAAAAGGCAAAGTGAATTGTCCCACAAAGTCATTTTTGGCAGTGTGATCATGGTCTTCCACTACAAACCGTACAAGTGCCAGCTCAGGCACCTGCAGCTGGAAGCTCAAAGTGCAATCCCAGCGTGGGTTGAATCCTGTAGAGGGTGCACAAGAGCTGTAAATACATCATCAACTGAGTCTTTCAAACAAACAAGGCATGGCCTTAGACAGGAAAGGCTCCTACAAAAATATGTCAGTGATCCATGCTGCATAGAATTAGGTAGCAAAAGCTAAATTATATCTCCTTTGTATCATCACAAAAAAAGGCACTTACACCACAGTATTATATATAATCACTGTAAATAATTAATCACAGCCAAGTATGCTTGTGAAATGAGAGTATTAGTGCTCTGGTGAAACCACAGGTGCAGCTACTTGGAAGAAACCAGTGCTTTATACCAAATAGAAGATGTGAAAATTACCATTGTTGTCAATGCGATGGGTTTTGTCTCTTGTATTATCAATAGCAACTCCATGAATTTCTACCCATACTTGTGGATCCACAATGGAGCTCGCCTTCTCTGTGTTGATTTTTGGCAGCTGCTGTGCGGATATGATCTGAAAAGCAAATTATAATCAAGTCTGTTTGCACATTCAATTTGGAGAGGAAATGAACAGAAAATGATAATAACATACTCAAACAGTATACATTTTTGACACCTGGCATGTAACTTTACCTAAAAGAATGTTTAAAAAAACAATAATGTAAAGCCATGTGATACTGGAACAACAACTGAAGGTAAGAAAGAACAGCAGAAAATCAATTTATGTTGTTCATTTCTTATTTTACTTAGCGACAGGTATGGTGAAAATGTAGGTTGATGCATCATTGTGAACTATGGTTAGAATTACTGGCCAATTATATATATGTGTGTGTGTATGTGTGTGTGTGTGTGTTTAACTATTACTAATCTGACCCCCCCCCAAAAAAAAATAAATAAATAAATAAAATTAAAAACATCATATTCAGTTTATATTCTATTTTTCTGTAGTATTCACTCGTATTGTCAGCTGTGTGGGCACATGACCCGGTCCTCCTCCCGTGTTCTCTGGGTTAAAGTTGGTTGTGGAGCTGCACAGGTAGCTGGGTTTGAGAATGTATCCACAGCGTCCATTAGGGAGGAAACGACCCTGGTTCAGGTCCATCTGCTCTCCAGGGGTTTGGAAGTTCAGAGCAACTGCAGAGCACAGAATGGAGTCAGTAATACAAACAGGGTTGATTACACATGTGCCAACATTTCAGCATGAGTGAAGAGAATTACAGTAAATGAATATGTGTGAGCCAGTGACATCAGTGCAGCAGCGATCGCATGAATGTGTGTTCACAGGAGGGTGAGTGTAGAATGTCTTGTGCACTTGCTGACTGAATACAATTTTTCAACTGAAATGACTTAATTTGTTAGCATCAGAATAGCATCGCAGCCTCTCGACTGGAGTACTAACCCATCTGGCAGCCACCATTCCACATTTCCTGAGGATCATAGTTGGATGATTGGAGGCGCTGGCCGGAGGGGTAGATCCGGCTCAGCTGCTTGCTGTTGTGTCTTGCAAACAGCTTTCCTGCAAATAATAAGAGATAAAACCACATGCCATGATACAATAGAGGCTGATTTAATTTTCAATAAAAATCATCTGAAAGAAGGCACATTCTGTGTAATGTCAAAAATGCAATTATTTCCTCTGCTGTACCTGAGTCTTTGATAAGCCTGAGGGCATCACTTTCTGAGAAAGAGGACATTTCATCCGGTGGCTTTTCAGACATATTTTCAAATCCATGGAAGGGGACACTCCTGCAGTACACTACCAGCTCTGATAGCTCCGGGCTCAGTTTTGAATTGACCTAAGAAGAACAAATGTATCCTCAACACAAAATTGGTTCATCATGTAAAGTATTCACATTAACAACTTCTTTGCAAGGGCATAATGACAGGTTTTCTTTAAACTGACCTTTGCAGGATCTCTCTTGGGTGTATTCTTGTTGCTGCTAGCTAGTTCGTCATCTGAGCTTGAAGAGAAGCTGGCAGAGCTGCCAGTCTTCGATAACTGGCCCAGGTGAGGAATATGTTTCTTTCCCTTTACCAGTATGCGGCACTTTAGCTCCTACAAAGAAATGAATTGGAACAAATGACCTCATTAGTAAACGAGACAACCATAGGCCTTTGAAAAAGCTTCCAGCTGTGTGCATGCACCTCAGGAGAAGGCAGATCCTTCAGCAGCTGGTCACTCAGAGGCTTGGTGAGTAGCTTGCTGCCCAGAATGGTGCGGAGGTGTTTGGCCATGACAGCCTGCTGCTCCACAGAACAGTGATTCTCTAAGGACAGGATTAGAGGGTACGGGGATGCCTGCAGGGACAAACAGAGGAAAACTCTTATGCTAATCCATTAAAATGCAATTGGATCACAAAAGAGTGTAAAGCAACACCATGTCAAAGTCAAAATACTGCAGGGTTACTTCAGTGCCAAGAATGCAACTGTGACCACAAGAAGTGCAGGCGTTTGTGAACGCGAGGAGTCAAGGATCTGGATTTGTTTAGTGACTGATTGCTCACTTATTCAAACCTCAGTAAAAATAGAGAAGAGGAGGAGAAACAGTGTGCGAACTATGCCACAGCTTTCTGGGAGCTCAATTTTTTTTTTTCCATCTTTTCGTTGTCAGAAATGACAGATATTATATTTATGAAGCTTTTATTTTCCACTTTGTGAAGGCCAGAATGAAGATTCTTTATAAAGGTTCTTTCTCTAGTTTATGTTCAGGAAATGAAAACTGAACTTTTTTTTTTTTCCTGTAGATTTGAAATGAAAACTAAACACTGGTTTCTTTATACTTCTTCATTCCCTGTGCTAAATTAAAAATGTGTACTTATTTTAGTTTTTATTTATCATAATTTGTTCAAGTAAGACTCACGAGTCATTGATGACTGAAAGCCAAATTTTACACTTGATCCATGATGCTGAAGATACAGGGGGAAAAAAAAAAAAAAATCATAAATCATGTCTTAAAAGGAGCTTGTGTTTTATTACCAGGGTCCAGCCCTCGTTCCCCCCCCCACCACCTCCACTGCCCTTCACGTCTTGGTTTCACTGACCTTAAAGGCATATTGGGCAATGGTTTCAATGACCTCCTTAAAGGGCACTTTGGAAGTAAGAGTGTGGCCGTGGTATATGACAGGCTCTCCTTTATCGCCATCCCAACAGTCCAGCTCCACACAGCGGCAGCCCTGGTTCAGAGCCCTAAAATTGACCATCAGAACACATAAAAATACCAAATGTACCAAATCATTCTTCTTGCTGGTGTTTGATGGGGATCTGTCTGAATACCTGATGTATGGCTCAGTGCTGCTAGCGCTGGTCACTTGGTCCTTGGTAAGGTAGGTGTTATGTGATGAGGAAATGAAGTAGTGAGCCAGAGGATGGGTCATGTCTTGGTGGACTCTGGCATGGTCAGGGTTGAACACATCATTCTCCAGAGACAGCATGTACATGGTAAAACCGTTCTGAGTCATAAACTGGTTCTTTTGAGCTGTAATGAATGAAGAAAGTGTGTATATGAGGTCACTAATGTTTATATGAACTAATATAAGGACACAAATAAATGGAAAATAAAACCAAGATGAGGGGAGGCTCTTTCTTTATGTTGGGAATTAAAGAAACCTGGAGAAACCCTCTATTTCACATTTCTTGACTTCTTCTGTAATAATTCATCCACAATTGCTCTATATAACTATAATAATAACTTGTCAATCTAGGATGTTTGTGTGCTTGTGTAACATTTTCTCTTTTAATACTTTGTACTGAACTGCCTTGGATGCAAATTTATAACATTCTGTATTTTAGCTACACCAAAGTTTCCTGTTTTGCAATATCTTATTTTCTTACTTAACTTGGATACTTAACATTCTAATTTATCACAGTTTTAGAATTTATAACATGTAGGTTGTTCATAACCCACTGACTATCAGGGCTTGTCATAAAAATAGATGATAACCTATTTTTAGTTTGTGAAAAATGTTTTGTTTTTTTTAGATTATTTGGTAAAAAAAATGCATTGAATACAATATACTCACTATATTCACTTCTAAACAATTTCTTCAACTTGTATGGGACTTAAAAACCTTCTTTGCAGTTTTAATTATTTTATCTTGAGATTACAGTCAAGGTATTATGTGACTTTATGATAAATAATCTTGTCAAGATAATGAAATACACTGCTTTGGTAGTGTTGCATGCTCTTATATGTCTTATGTTATGTGTAGTATAGTAATAAATCCACCTCAAGTTATTTGTCTGTCCTTAATTTTTAATGAAGGACACAAGACTTTTTTATTGTTGATTTGAAGGGCAACGCCACCACGCATAGATGACAGCTTGATGATTGTAGAAATAGATTCATCCAACAAATAACAGATCTAAAACTACCCATTAATGACAAAAACATCTAACTGTACTTCAATCATTATTTAACACAAATTATATAATTAGATTAGGCAAATTGACCTTTATAGTCTTGAAATAAACATAAAATATTGTGAATGAACAACATCCTCTCACACCCATATCAGGGGATAGCCGCTGTTCCATCTGTGTTGCCATGGTAATGCTACGTGATGCTTGTAGTAATATACAGATACTATACTTCCACAAAACCAGAAAAAAGTCAACTAAAGCCTCAACAAAACAACAATTGCTTAAATGGGGAATTATTTAAAACATGCTAACAGTTTGAGACCAGCGTATTGTACATATGTCATGAATAATTTAATAAAACCACAGAGCAATAAGACAAATTTTGCTGTGCAAATATAACACTAACCCAAATCCAACAATATAAGTATTATTTCTCTACAGTTAAAACTCACTGAAATGGAAAACTAAAGGCCATATTATGAAGCAGTGATTATGGAGTTTATCTTTTGTGATCATAACTTGGTTTTACATGAATGAAGCTTCCGCTAGTTGCTAATCCATTGTTTTGTGTTACATTGAAATGACTTCAACTGGAAACAAATTACACAACAATAGATCATGCACAATATGTCACTAAATAATTTTTTTGCCAGTAAAAATACAAAAGTAAAACAGACTTTTTCCAGTGTGTGCATGAGGATTTTGTAGATTTTTTTCTTTAAATCATTACTCTCAGGACCTACCCCAGTCATTGAGCTCATAGGTGAGTATAAGACTCTGAGCATGAAGCAGTGAAGCGTCTTCGCCTTGGTCTCCCAGGAAGTCACGCAGCTCAGCAGTGGACAGCACACAGCCATTACTTGAATAGTGTCTAAACACAGCGTCCAACTCAGGCCGCCGCAGCAGCTCCCTGCAGAACTCCTCGATCTCTACATGATCTAGACGCCCATCGCCAGACCGGTCACACCTCTGAGACACAGTTGAAAGGGATTACTGAAGATACAAAATCATAACTAAAGAGAAAGATTTTAAACATGGCATACTTTTGTTTTGGGAGTGTTTCCATGTCTCTGTGGGGTAGACTATTCCATAATAATCCAAACCAGCTGTGCATTAAAATATAGCTCTCTGAGGAGGGTCACTATTGGAAATTGCGTTGGGGAAAAAGGATAAAACTGGCAATTCAGCTGTAATAGAGAGCTGAGGGACCTAGTAGGCAATAATCCCCTACAATAAAGAAATAACTGGCTTTTGATTTGTTGCAGGGAAGATAACAGGGAGGGGGTACAGATCCAGTGGAGGGCTAGTGGTTGGCTTGCCACTGGCTTGATAATTGAACACAGACTGCAGACTCTAGGGTGTCTTCAGAAATATAACTAAATATTCTCTTGCTCCTCTTATTACACATTTTCCACCCAGAATGCAGCTCATTTGAATGACATCTAATATCTGCTGACCAAAGGCACTAGAGGAGATAATGAAGATTTCCATTATATATATATATATACATAAGAAGACTGACCTTGAATAAACAGCGAGCGTACTGTTCACTCAGGTCAATGTTGATCATCTGCAGCAGCCGTTTGACTTCATCATAACTCATCTTGCCGTCCTGATTCTGATCTGCTCGCCTTAAGTAGCCACGAATCCAAGTGCAGAGAGTTAAGGAATAATACCAGGGAAGATTTATTTATGATGTGTGGTCATATACTCAGATCTTATATATATATATTCTATTATATTTCCTTATGTGGATGTTCTTCTACATGACACATTTTAAGTTCCATTCTGCCTCAATAGAGCTTTCAATCTGGCATGTATTGTTAGCCTTGAAAAGTGATCTTTGTTACAACACCCAAGATTTTTGAACGATTTTGGAAAAATATATCAGACGATGTCAAAAGTAATGCACAATATGCACTGACTCAGAGTTTGGTCTATGATGTTTTTTGCAAATATATAAAAAAAATGTATATTTTTGCAAAAGACATGCTAATAGGACTAATTAGTTAGGGTAAGTTTTTACAGACATAAAAACTAAAAATTACTCACATCAACATTCGTCATTGTTAAATTTGATGGCTAATTACCTTAAAAAAAAAGGAATGTGACTTCCAGTAATTCAGTGATCATCTTAGAAGTTGGATTCAACAGTTTCCAAGGTATTGGAAACTGTTGGAAAGGTATCCTTATTGTATTTTTTTTTCCTCAAGGGGAAGAGGAATATCAGGCAATTAATCAATACCAACCCTATCTCCTGACTTCATGAAGAAAGAAGAAGAAGAATTTTTAAAAAAGGAGTTAATTTGTTGCTTGTGTAACTAAACCAACATTTTAAAATGAGCTTGGCCAATGTTAATGTGCAAGTGAATCAAAAGCAAAAAGAGACTAATTTTAGTTTGTCACCTGTACCTGCAGGTGTGTAAACTGTCACAGGGAAAACCCACACATACACAACACCATTCAGAATAAACAGATTCTAAGCTGCTAACAAGGTAACAGATAGCATAAACAAGATAACTGCCGTGCTAATTTATAATTGTACAGAGAATAAGGGGGAAGTCAACATAAATGGATGACAATATTATAGACTATCTGATATCTACACTTCTCCTTTGGCTGTGATCGAGAGTCATTAACAGTGATAGTCAGACTATATTTAGACTGAGGTTTTTTTGTTTTTTTTATCTAGTCATTACTGCTCACCTTAGCTATGCTGTAGATGTGGGATGGCACATGTGACAGCGGAGTCAGTCACCATAGCAATGCAGCTACTCTATATTTATTCGAGCATATTGAAAAAAAAAAAAAAAGGATATTGGTCCAGTTTTTCCTTCTGACTCATGTTGGCCACACACTCCTTCAAGGTGCGGAGGCCACGCACCCAGCGTTTAGCCTCATCCTCACAGGGGCACAGCAGGTCCAGGCTCTTCCTGGCTCCTCTGAAGACCACCGTGAAGCACCGGTTCTCTGACACTGACCCAGATATCTGCCTCAGCGCCTCCGACTTACAACCTTCACGAACACACTCCACTTCTGTCACTGCAACTAAAGACAGGACAAAGTAGAGGACACTGAACAGTTTAGATTCTAAGGAATAAACACATCTTTGGCAGAGGATCAAGTGGGCAGTTAAAGGTCAAAGGATGAGTGTTTTTGAGGAAATGTAAATCCCACAAGATGAGTGACATGGCAATGTGATTGTAATAAATAGCAATACAGGCTTCTCAAGAAGATAATTTTAACCCAGTAGTGGTGAGAGTCATAGACACTAACACACGAGTAGAACCTTGTCTGTTTATACTGCATGTATAAAATTACATTGTACCGAAATGGTGCAAAGTGTGATCCCACTAAAGCACATTTCAAAGCCATTAGAGCTTGAAAATGTTACATGTTTAAGACCCTCGGTATTATTTACTGAAAACCAAAATAACAAATGGTGCCAGGTGCAACAAACCCTGCCCCTCGCATGTGTTTTAACCTCTTATCATTGTAAAAAAAACATTTTTGGTGACCTTGATCTTTGACCTACATTCACAAACATGTTATGTATCTTTCCTGAAAATGTCTTGGAAATGGGTTCAGTACTTTTGTGTAAAGTTGCTGACAAACAAACAGGCAGACAGACAAAAAACAAACTAAAAACAATACTCTCACCTCGAGATAATAATAATTTAGATAGTTCTAAATTGAATACCAAATCCTCTAAACTCTCCTCAAACTCCTTCTTTCAGCTCATAGAAATGATACTGACATAATTGTTCATGGTTTTATTTAAACATTTTTAAGAAGAAAAATATTTATTTACCAGCATATTTTTTCATGTGAAGATGCAACACACACTGAAACTGACCCATGACTAATTGATCATGAAGGAACAGATATGACTCTGCAGACTGGGGGCAGGGGACCGCCATGTCACACACCCAGGGAGCAAAAGGGTGGTGGTGGTGGTGGTGGTGTTGGGGGGGAGGGGTACCGTGCTCAAGGGCACAGTGGCCAGTCTGGGGAACTAGTGTCGTTGCTGTTTCTCCAACAAGGCAAACATTAAAAAAAAAAAAAAAAAAAAAAAGGTACTGCACTACAGTGGAAAATACATGGAGAATGTGAGCATTGATCCCACTATCTCTCACATGCGAAACAAATAATCTACCATTTGAACTAATTCCCCTCTGACAGGATATGAAGAAGTTTCCAGTAAACATCCAGCACTACTGTATTTTTTTAGTTTCATTACAAATGGGAACCCCCCTGTATAACATGCTAATGCCCCACATTGTCATGCCACTACTTACACAGTGTTAGTTTTACTCCTAAGAGCAATTTTAGCTCCTCCTACAGTACACAAATCTGGTTTAGAGAGTTTCCATCATGTTTGAATGTAATTTGTTTAAAGTCTGAAAATCAGTGTGTAACTTTAATACTTATATTTTGGTGAATATTGCAGAAAGTGACATTTTAATGTGTCTACAACTGTTTATATTTCACACACCTAATCAGGTACCACCAGAGCTGTTATAACTACAGCTGACATGGACTCATATAGTTTAAAACTGTCACAACCAATAATACTCACCAGTCAACAAATTCTGATTTGACATTTCGAGGACTATAATTTGGGAAAAGCTTATTTTGAACATGTTAAGGTTATTATTATTAACTCAAATGTTTGAACAGATACTCTCATTAAACATCTACTATTTAGATAAATGCTTAAATCAATGTATTGGTTATAAAAGCAGCAGTTTGTACTCATTTTGTGGAATGGGTCAAAAGTCATAAAAACAGTGATTATGCAATCAAGTACTCTTGTGAGTATCCTGTGACTGAAACTGACAGAAAAGAAAACATGCAATGCCCTATAAAGCACTGCTTTTGTCAATATATTGCCTTATATATTGATATAAGAATCGCAGTGATTTCGGTTATTATCAAGAAAACCAAGGAAAATTGATAAGATATAAGGTCGGAAATTAGACTTTTATGCACCATTTTTGTTGTTATCATGATAGTTGGAAAAACTAATGTACTTTTAGTTGTACCAAGCATTAAAATGAAAAAGAAATGGAAGAAAACAAGGGTGGTCTAATACATTTTCCCATGACTGTATACAATATACTGTATATCCTATATAAGGAAGCTTCAGCATTTTTCTGAAGGACAACAGAACAAAAAGGTGACCCTTTAAAGCTTTATATGAACTCTTATCTAACATTTGCAGGGCTCTGGTGAGACCTTGCTGTCCAGAAAAGGCAGCCAAGCACAAACACACACTGTCTCCTTGCTCATACAAACACAACAAGTTTATTCAGCCCAGGACCTTGTCTATTTCTGCACTGAGATGCCTGCTGTGTGTCTTCAATCTGTGGGGCAACACTAAGTGTCTGTCCTGACAATAGTGTCATTCTCCTGCTGGAGATCGTGAAGCCTCTGCTCTCCACCTCCTCAAAAATTACTCCACATTCCTCCTTTGTGGTTGTCTCAGAAACATGGCAAAAGTTACACATGCATATGGAGGGAAGTGTTAGCAAGCACAAGCGTAAAATGCTACGTCAAATGCATTGGAGAATTGGACCTGAAGAGCTACCTGAAGCTAGAAAAGGAGGAAAAATGCCAAAACACCAACACACTCAGACCATCAGCAGACTGTCACTGTCACTGTCATTATCATTATCAGTATCTGTCCCCCCATGGCCTGTTGACATCATTGTAAGGAGTGTTACGCACAGTAACACGGCCACTCTGGATCTATTTCTGTCACAGCAACAAACCTACAAACCTGCCTACTCGTGTCAGGCCAGTGGGGGGGGGGGGGTTTAGCATTGAACCACATTCCAACATCATAACAAAGGACTCAGATGGATGAACAGGGTAGAGGTCATGCAGTAAGAAAGAAAAAAAGAAGGGGTGAAGAAGACACACATCATATCTATGAGCTCACAGACAGAACAGCTTAAAAAAATGCAACACGTACATGTAAATCAAAGTCGCACCTTGTCATTCTATACACACTCTTATCTCTTTGATTTAAATACACTTGCTGCGTCAATAAAACAGAAATCGGAGGAGGTGAAATACCTCTGAGGGGGTTTAAAAGGGCAAATGTGTTACTCATTAAGCACCTTTGGGTTGGCATTTCTATTGTATTTACATGTAACACACATATTTTCATCATTAGGAATGTCTCAGACTTGCTGTTTTATTTACTCGTCCAGGCTTTTGTGTTTGGGTAATTTAGGCCACTGCTGTACCTCTGAGATGCTATAGCAGAAAGCATTAACAAGAAATGTGCCCTACATACTGACATCCGCAGACTGATTCCCATAATAACTTCAGCCAAGACAGTGAGAAGGATCAAAGTGTAAATGACAGTTTAACTTGACAATGAAAATGAAAATTGAAGCAATTAAAAATATAAGCTATACAAGTTTGCATAGTGGGGTATCCTGCGCATTTGGTAATTGTTTGTTTGTATTACACTTCCTGTATTAAATAATTCAGAGGGCACCAAAAGATAAGCTGTGTATTTTCACAAAACAGCCTTTAAACAGCTTGAAATATATGGAAATTAATCTGACAGTTTTACTTCCCAATAAACTTCTTCGTGCCGGGCCAGTGTTTGTAAGCTAATGAGATACATTTTGTGAATATGCTTCAGAAATGGATGGAAATTGTCTCTGGAAGGACACTGCTAAGAATTCAATGTAATACTGTGATACATTTAACAATATAAACACTTTTTATACTGAAGTTACAGTGAAGTTAGTTGAAAACTTTTGCAGATAAAAACAAACTTACAGCGCAACAAACAAGAAGCAAACTGAGCAATGGACTAATTACAAGTTTCCTGATTGTTTCAGAGCTCTTCCTCCTCCTGTGTCTCACTAATCAAAACGTCTTGTGGACAGCTAACAGAGGGTTTAAGATGCCACCCATAAATCTCTGAACTGCCATTTATAGGCCAGTAGTTTGCATTTTAGCCACTTTTTTTGAGCTAGAAGTGACTTTTTTTGGACAAAATGGGCAGATCTATAGAAGACTGAGTGGTCAGTGTGGGGCTATGGATAAAACAATAACATATATATATCACAAAATGACTTTTCCTTGATAAAAATATGAAACTGCTTGATAGAATTCATTCTTCCATTTGACAGACATAAGAACAGCCGATCATAATTAAGTAGTGCAGCACCAGTGTCTAGTTAGGTTGACGAACAGTACAGGCATAAGAGCAGCTGCAGCACACATGCTAATATTTGGGCTGAAGCAGGAGGTAATGAGTGTTTCCTCAGGATAAAATATGAGCAAGAACCCAAGTGACCAAGTTACTGAAAAGTAGGGTGCAGTATAGATGCTGGGAGTCAGATGTTCAAAGCATGTTAAGTGTCATTTTCGGTTTACACCAGTTTCAGCTGTTACAAAATGCACCCCATGTATATCCTCTAGTATTGTTTTGTGAAGATGGTCTGTTTTGGTTTGTGTCCTGTTTTTAAAAATGTGAAAGCTTTTGCCTGCTGTTAAGACTTTTAGTTTAGTTTTTAAAAAAATATGGACCTGTTTTATTGATCTGAAACAGTTGTATAATGTTCTTCAGTGCATCTGTCATGTTTAACATCTGACAGAAAATAAATCATATTTAAATCTAAAATACAACTAACTTAGGATAAATGGAATTTTTGAGCTGGATATAATTTGAGTTATATTGTGATCATTATGAAAAAATATATATATATAATTTTTTTTCCCATATCACCCAGCTCCAGGTCAGTGATGATCTAATGTGAAGTGCTGGATTACTAAAACAGTGAACTCCATCAGACACTGAATATCAAAGTAATATGGGAGTCTTGTTGGTATCATAACTGCAGTGAACATGTCTGTCAGGGAAAAGCTAATAAATGAACAAATTATATGAGAGTCAGAGTAAAACTGATGAGACCAGAAGAGTCCTGAGGAAAAAATCTTGGTTTATTTTTACTAATTAAATTCAATAAAAGTCTATTAGAGTTGGGCTTTTCATACCCACCCCAGAGGAGATCAGTGGTATTACAACTTTAATATAATTCTGCACTGACTTGACTTTGGAGCTGAGGCTGAGAATAGGTGTATATAAGTATGTGTGTGTGTGTGTGTGTGTGTGTGTTTGTCTGCAGACATATTATCCTATAACTCAATGAATACCTGAGATATCACCATGAAATTACATGGGCATATACATATAGCTAATGAACAGCAGATGCAATTATCCACTTGAGTAAAGGTCAAAGGTCACATTTAACTAAAAGGTCAAAATCACATTATTGGTTATAACTCAAGAACGGAGGGTCACAGAACTTTCAGATTGGTACCAAACAATGTAGAATGAAGATTTCTATAATTCTCACATTTGGTGTTATCACCTACGACCAAGAGTTTTTGAGATCTCTGGAGGTCAAAGGTGACATGTCGCAGAATTAACTTCTGTAACACTGTGTGTGTAAAGCATAGACATATCATAATATTACATGCACTGATGCATATATACATATAACAGAATTATCAATATTGTCAAAAGTCAAAGGTCAAGGTCACATTTAGAAGAAAGGTCAAAATCACATTATTGGCTATAATTCAAGAAGGTTGTTATATATTGTACCATTTCCATGCACACCTGTTGCGCATGGCTGATACTGGAGATACTGTCCTAAGGTCTAAGCCCTGAAACATCTGAAACACAACAAAACAAGAGAAACACAGAAATACAGCCAGAGGTCAGAGTGTCTGCAGGTAAATAAACCATCACACTCAGACAGAAGGTCTGAAGTGATGACTGAGAAGGAATGCTATTGTGAGTCTATTTATTAAAGTTCTTTTAATAACTGGCTTCATTATTTAAGGTTTTATCAGTCTACCAAGGGAGACACAAACCAGCCTGTTATTTGTTGGCATTTTAGTACTATTGCATTCATTATTTTTTTCATCTTTGCATTTTTTCCAAAACACGGGATCTCTGGTAAGACAGTTTGTGGTCCTAAACAATTTTTTTTCCCTTACCAAAGAAAATAAGAAGTCCTTTAAACAAGGCACAGTAGAGGAAAGGGCATGAGATGGAGCTGAGATAAAACAAGTGGACGGCTCTACACAGTGAACAGGCTGAATGAGTGTAAAGAGCTGGTGTAGGCCTGCTGGTTTGATTCTACATTACCCCTCCTACAGATAAGTATCCCTGAGGCAAAGCCCTTTCCTTCTAATCAGCCACCTCTTCAGTTTCCTTTGCTATGTGAACACCCTCTTACAGCAGACCAGTTCCTGTTCATGAGCTGAATCACTTTTGATCCTCATCTTCCCTCATTTCTATCTTTTTGCTCTCCTTGCTTTGCCTGTTTCCCCTCTCTCTCTCTCTCTCTCTCTCTCTACATCCTTCCAATGAGCCCACATATAGTCAGGTCTACTTACATGTCTGCTGAGCTTTGGCCTTGCGGGAGCTTTTGGTGGATTCACACCACACTGTGAGTCCGTCCTCCAGCAGCCGCAGGTTACGGCTCTTCTGCCACCTCTGGGAGCGAACTTTCACCATGCTTGAGCCTTGCATCATCACACGCACATCCTCATTGTCCAACAGCCCTGGAGCATGTAAACAGGCGAAACAAAGTGAGATATTTATCTGTGAAAACATACTTTGCTTTGCCTATTGTGCTGCTGTTATTGACATAAAGGACAAGAATAGACTGTGACAGAAAAATCTGTTCACTTTCTCAGCTTCAGTGACTATTTTTTCAACAAAAAGATGTGCAAAATATCACAAAGCATGCAAATGTCACAAATATTTATATCATAGGGAGAGTTTCAGCACACTATAAAGTAAAATGTTTCACACACAACCTGGGAGAAGATTAAAAAAAAAAAATAGTTGGAAGAACTCTGTAGCTGTAAAGACTCTCTAACAATGGCAGGAAACTGGGAGTGATTGTTTGTTCAAGTGCCATTTGATCAAACTTCATCACTCAGGCAATGGGCGTTGCTTTTAAAAAACAACTCATGTGGGAGAAATATTTTCCTGAAAACACTCCCCTGCTTACAGCATATATGTGGGTTTTTGGATTTATGCACAAAACATTCTTTACAGTTCAAAGAAGCTGTCAAAGAGGTAAAACAAAAAAAAAGACTTGTGTGTTGATATGGTTTATATACAGTAGAACAACTTGTATTTTCCTGTAGTTCAGATATGATGATAAAACAATCAAAAGAACACAAAAAAATAACATGCCTGGGTATAAATCAGTCACCATAATTAACAGATTTAGATCTTTCTTGAGTATGGGAGAAGCCAAAACACAGCGTGTAGAGGAAAGCTGCTTTAATAGTTAAGGGTACGGAAAGTTGTAAAGTGCTCAACTGTCTGCTGCATTGTCTCTGGCTATTACCACTGAAGGAAATTTAATCAAGAATGACTTTGAAGAAACACTGCAGTTGTTAGAAAACTAAAGGAGGCATGTGTCATTTGATGTGAATAGTGACCAGATAAGAGCATGTGACAGGAGAAAGTGACATGAGCAGCTTGTCTGAGAGGTTTCAGGGTCATGTTATATATATTATTATTATAGAATTATTATATTATAATATATAATTAAGAAGTGGCCTCTGTCAAACTGAGTGGAGACTTTCACGGAAAACACTGTTTTCTTTTTTTGTTTTTGTTTTTCTTCCACTGTTTTCTAAGAAACATTTAATGCAGTGCTGTTGTCAAGTAATTTTTTTTTTAACCAAATAGAAATATTAATGTACGGGTTTTGAGAGGAGGCTTTAAGTTTTTTTTGCAAAGTATGACAAGAGTGAGACATTGCTTTTTTTTTCTTCATTCAAAAGTTCCCCCAAAATCACTATTGTCTGTCTTATACATAAATATCAAGACAATACGTACATCTGCAGACACTACAATGTGTATTTTATTTGCTTAATAAAATATCAGCAGAACTAGTTGTTACAAGATTTAGTCTTCACTCATATAATTATTAGAATTAAAATTCACATAACAGTCACCACCTGGGTTTCAGTATGGTTCAGATCCATCCATTTAATAATTACTCAGTTCTGATGCAGTAAGTATTTTCTCTGGTTTTGTATAACAATCATCAGTTTCATAGATAGCATAAATATTGTGTTTCAGTGGGAAAAGGGTCATTTGGTCTGATTAGCCTTTTACAGAAGGAAGTGATTACCCATCATGCCTAGTGCCTACAGTACAAGCCTATGGGGGCAGTGTTGTGACCTAGGGTTCCTTCAGGTTAAGGTGCAGCAAAATTATATATTACAGGATATGATTGAAATTAATGTTGTGACGCTACATAAACTGATTAAATGATGCCATCTCGAATGTGCTCCGTAATAAAAGCTAAAGGGTGAATAAAATAATAAAATATAGACTAAATATTAAAGCATGGAACTTGAATTTTTGGCTTGGTTGGATATATTTTTTTAACATGAAACAATTGTCTTCATTAGAAACTGCATAATGCAATATTTTTTCAGATAATCTTTTTTAAATATCTTTATTTATTTTTTAAGGGAATGTCTTCTACAATGGACTGCATTTTTAAATCCAGGTTAAAAATCATCATATTTTCATGCTCATAAGTGTAAAATAATTTCAATCTTGTCTTTAAAAAAATTTTTTTAAATCATAATCACCATTTTAATTTTTAATGTATGGTTTTAATATAATTGATGTATTTCATTCTGGGAATCCATTTGAAAACAATATTTTATCTCTGATTAGTTTAATGTCTCTTACCCTTTTATGGTTATTACTATCTTTTAGTCTTTTTTCACGCCTCTGTAAAGCACTTTGAGTTACCCTGTGCATGAACAGTACAATACAAATAAACTTGTCTTGCCATAAGTAAAACTGTAAACCCTGTGTCCCCTACAGAGGACAAAAATGTATTGCTATGTCTCAATTGGTTAAGAAGTCTCTCAATATGGCTAACAGTATTTAGCTTCACTTTAAGCTAACGCTATATAGTACAGCAAACATTAATTTGAAGTAATGAGTAATGAATTGATGCATTTATACAACAGATAATAATACTGTATCACATTTCCATTTATGCTAAGTGGAAATAATATGATAAAAAATGTTCATGTCACTTATCAATAATTATGATAAATGTCAAATGTTAATACTACTGTTGTGTTTAAAGGCTGGTTTTGAAGAAGTGTTGGGAAAAAAAACAAATATTATTTAAGGACAAAGCGTGACAAGTATTTCAGAAATCTAATGGAGAAGGTTAAATACAGTTCCAGGTTAAAGGTAAAAGAAAAGGTCAACACTCAGTAAGTAAGCAAGTAAATATAACATGAAGGATTTTGTGGGTGTTGGATGTTTAAAATTAACTCTAAAACAAATAAAAACATTTATTGCAGTATAAAACTACAGTTCTTTGTCTATTCCACCTTTAGCTTTGTTGGTTTTGCAAGGTTAAAATGAGCGTTAATGTTAGATTTTCATTCTCTTTCTTCAAATACAACAAGAAAATACGGGAAATATATACTCATCCATAAAAGACACACTTAAATGGGTTATAAAGGTCATTATTTATTATTTAATGTGATCTCTGGCTTATTGACAAGAAGTAGCATAAACAATTATAAATCATCTGACACAGGTTGAATAAAACCTGTTATAAAATATCAGAAAATGAATACAGTAAATCTCATATTGTCTGAACAAATGGGTTAAAGACATGTTAAGTAGAAAGTGAGGTCACATTAAATATAACCACTTAGATGTTTTTACCCTGAAACTCTTTTTTACTGATGCACATACGTCACTTATACGTAGATTGGATCTTATTATAGAGACAGAAAATCATATCCTGTCATTAGAATGCTTTTTTAATGTGTGATGTGTGTGTTAAAAAACAAATGTTTGTATAAGAGTCATCAGAAAAGATTTTCCTGTGTTTTCTTTTCAGCTTCAATGATTCGCAGCTGTTTTTTTTTCTCTTATTTATAAATATTTAACCTGGAACCCGGACAGCGGCTGGAACAAAGTAAGTAATTTGAGTTTTGAGATGGGACTGTGAGTGTGGATATATTCTGATCTTTTATAGACTAAACAAGTACATCATTAATGAGATTAAACAAAAATGAAGAAAACATTCAGTTTCTAGTCTAATGTTGCTGGAGGCTTTGGGAGCTGAAAAGACATTTACAGTTTAAATAGAAGATTGGGTGAGACTTATTCCAAAAGCAGAGGACAAAGAGTGTGATCCAACTCTGTGCAAATATTTTTAGACATACAGGCTTTAGACTCGTTACACTGAAGGTCAACTTACATGATTTTTATTAAAAATCTGATTTTTGCAAAAAAGTGTTTTTTTTTTCATTACTTTTTTTAAATATTAAATTACATTTAGCAGATGCTTTTATCCAAAGCAACTTAAAAAAAAAACATATTAGGACGTTAGTATCATCAGTACCATGTTGTTTAAATGCATCTTAGATTTTTTTTATTAACATATAATATGGTGATAAAAATGTGTGTGTAAAGTTACAGAAGCAGCTAGTGTGGATGTGGAATCAATAGCGTGTGTATGAATATGATGAAGTGATTGAAATACCACAGAACATCTATTCTGTGTAGAGGTCAGGAATGGTTTTGAAGGTACGGCACCAAGCAAAACTATTTTTCTTTCAGTCAAGCCTTTAATAAATGTTTAATTAAAACCTAGTGAGATTCAAAAAGGCGTTTTACCTGTTAGAGTTTTATACATAAGAGTCACATATGTTGTTGCTACAGTTAAAAAACCCTCTTAAAAGTATGATCAAATCTTTACCACGACAAAGCACCGTAAACACAAGCGTACAGACGAAGATTTAAAAGGACATTCATATGCTTCAGTGCCTCCTCTGAATAAATGGGATGTCTAACTGGGCTGTTTTTTGCTTTCAGGGTTGCTCAAAAGGAAAGCCCAAACACTCTCTCTTGTCAAATTCTTCTTCTGGATTTACTCTCTTCTGCTTACCTCTTCAGATTTAACCAGGCACAGTTGGCATACTTGTCATTCTCTTTCACAAAATCACAGTTAAATCCTTGTTCTGCCTGTGCCAAAACCTGACAGCTACTCATCATAGGGCCCCAAAAGCTACAACACTATGCCATCTATCCGTATGCTCCGCCCCCCCCACCCCCCAAAAAGAAACTAGACCAGAAATGAACAGGGTGCAGCCGTGGGTTTCTCCACATCAGGGTCAAACACAAAGCAGTCCCCCTGCCATCACTCTATCCATAACAACCTTGTTTTCCCAAGCTGTTACTACATGCAAGGCATTCCCACAAGCAGAGCGCAGGCCCTGATTAACTGCAGGTCATTGACCAAGCTAAGCCTCCTACACACTTTTAAATGCCTCGGCTTCAAACCACTGCTTCACCTTTTATTGCCGCCTCTAAAGCCTCGATCTACATTCCTGATTTTCTACCTGCTTTGGTTTAATATTTAACCACAACAGTAGCAAGTGGGGACATGTCTGCAAGCATAGGCAATTCCAGAGTTTCCAGTTCATTTCAACAGAAGCACATTCAGGTTTTGATTCGCTCTGCGGGCCTCTTTTCGACTGTGTACAGAGAGGGATGGGCAAGGATTTCTTTATCATCATCTCCTGCAGAAAATCTTGTTGACATCCACTTCACGAGATGGTCAAAGCCCTGCATGCCGGCTGGCTAGCAACTGTGCCGAGGTATTCAAATGCAAACGTATGAAAGAAACCCTGACTGTTAGCGACGATAGAGAGGGGAAAAGCATCTCTAATGAAATGGTTAAAACGATTTTCTCGTGCGAAACAAAATGTTTTTTTGTTTTTTTTCAGCGGAAAGAAAACAATAAACAGTGAAATGAATCCCATCAGGCAGATTTGTTTCAGGGTGGATCAGCATTGTGAGCAGCGGGGGAAGTCGTCCCAGCTAAAAGGAAGACGAGAAACAAACAAACAAAAAAATAACCATATCAACTGGTCAGTTATAGACTGTGTTTGCATGAGTCCTAACACTCAGGCCACATACCAGCTCCTCCTGGGACATGGTTCACGTTTCTATCAGCATAACAACTGTCACAAGAGCCAGATAGCAAGGATTCTACACTTGTATAAGGATAGACAAGTTAGGGTGTTGTCCATGCGATATCGATGCTAGGCCAATTTAATGCTCCACCACAGCTGTCCCCATGAGACAGATCGGACGGCAACCAGGACAGTGGGGTTTGTACTATATGTCTTAGGTCAGAGGTGTCAAACATAAGGCCCGGGGGCCAAATCTGACCGACCAAAAGGTTCAATCCGGCCCTTGGGATGAATTTGTAAAATGCAAAAATAGATATTAAGATATGAAACATTTTAGTTCAGGTTCCACATTCAAATCAATTTAATCAGAAGTGGGTCAGACCAGTAAAATAGGATTATAATAATCTATAAATAATCAAAAACTCCAATTTTTCTCTTTGTAAATGTAAATATTTTCACATATTTCCATTAAAACAAAGTATAATTTTGCAAAATATTTGAATGATCTTGAACAAATATGTGAAGTCAGTACAATTTTAAGAATAATCTGTCTGATGAAATATTTGGTGTATTTATAGATCCACTATGATCTGCAAGTTATAATGAACATGTGGAGATGATAATGGTTCAAATTAGCCTTATTATTTCATTTGTGTTCGTGTTATTGACATTGTTTGAAGGAATAGTTTGTTAACGTAAACATTTTTATTATTTAATTTTACGTTTTTAACTCTATAATATAGAGAAATAATCAGAGTTTACATGATTAATGTATTATTATTTCACTGGTTCAGCCCATTTCAGATGTGGCCCCTGAAGTAAAATGAGTTTGACACCCCTGTCTTCGAGATTGCACCTTTAAATATAAAAACACGAGTCTTAGAAGATGATGTGATGAAAGCTGTGAGACTACATGAGTGTTTCTTCAAGTCAAAACTCTCAGCAGCATCCCCTAATCTGAGAACAGATTTTCTAAAAAGGATTATTAACAATCAGACATTTCTTAAAATGCAGAGTTGCTGCCAACTGTTTGTGGACAACACAGGACTGAAGATGAAAGCCATGCAGCCTCTTTGTGTTCAGTTGCACATGCTCTTTGCCTTCATAATGGATGATACATCATTCACATTCTCATTTTATACACAAGATATAGCTGTTTAAATGTAGTTTAAAATGATAATATTAAAGACAAATGCAGCAAAAAGCACCAATGAGCATCTATACAGAGAACCAGTTATGCTTTTAATGTTGACGGTTGCCATCTTTGTTAAGAAACTGAAACTAAGGAGTCATAATATAGTTGTTACAACAAGTCAGTATGTTGTAAAATATTGCAAAAGTAAAAAATAATGTCATATTCTAATTTCCAGGTGTAATTTATGTAAGATTGTGTTATAAAGTACAACATTTGTACTGGTACACTTGTGTTTGCAGAGCTGACTGCCATAAAGAAGCTAGTTGTATTTGTATAAATGTGAGTGAAACATAAATCAAAGATATGGATGACATTTATCTTTAATAATTGAACTTGAATACATAACAGTAATCTATAGTGAGCGCAGATTAGGGATGAACAATCTAAACAAGATTAAGCCCCAGGACAAAGATGAAGACAATTTTCTTTAACAAATTAAACACAACGCTGCAGTTATTTCATACATGTTATGACATTATTTGGTTGCAAATGTTCTGACCATAAACAAAACTTTCAAACCATAAATATCCATCTGATTTTTTTTATAGTGTTCACTCGAGATAAACAACCTTAACAGCAGAAAGACATTTTTTATAGTTTAAAAAAAACAGAATGGTCACATTTACCTGTGTCTAATTTGTAGTTCAGAAAATGTCAAAATGTCAAAATGTTTTTTGTATTGTATTAAGTCATTATTATTACTAAACAATATCTAATGTGAAAATTGGTTTTAGAAATGAAAATATTTGCATATTAGTGTGGATCTTGAATCTCTGTAAACAGTGTAAACATCTGTCAGATCATACTCTGTTTGTTTTTGCTAAGAAAGTTTCAAATAGTGGAAAAATTTATGTATTCTTATGAAGATCAATTTGACCTGGAGGCTGTTTTAGATAGAAATGTCCATATTTTAAATCATGATTTATTTTGATGGATTTGGCTGAAACATGTCAGGACATGTTGATACTGAAACAAGGAACAACTTATTACATTTTGGTGGTGATCAGTGGAAGTGTGTGTGTGTGTGTGTGTGGGGGGGGGGGTGTACATGTGTGTGATTTGTAACAAGATAATTAAAAATGTTAAAAACGGATTTGGCTGCAAATTTCAGTAAATATTGATACTAGGACAAGGAACAAGGGATAATATAATAATAATAGTTTGGTGGTGATCAGTGGGGGGGGGGGGGGGGGGGGGCACAAGGGGGATGATCTGCCTTGGTGGAGTCTGCTTTTTATAGTTTATTAAATGTATTATTAATGAACAATTAAAAACAGCTATAGATATATTTCATCCACTGTTGAGTCTAATGTTAAACTTCACAAAATAATGATTTATCATAACCATTATAGATACTGACTGACATGACATTTTTGAGCTCATCATCTATATTTAGCTCAGCTTTTACTGTATGTTGTAATTGGAATTAATTCATTTATCCGATGATGCACAACCCTGATGTTTTTTTTTCAGCAAAAAATAGAGGAAGAGACTGATGATAGACATGTTCAAGTCTGTCTTTTAACTGTGCAACAATATGAGGAAATAGACTTCAAACAGATCAACTCTTCACATGTATAAAAACAAAACAAAACAAAAAATCAATAGTGTGATACTAAAATGCATCAGTATTTTCTTACATTAAAAAAAGAAAAGGAAAAACATAGGTTACTTTTAACTCACGGAGGAGCCAGAGATCTGTAGTTGTAGATTTAGAGCTAATATTTTTTTTCCTTAGTCTGTAGAGGATAGTAAATGTGAAAATGTATTTAGTAGAAAGCCAGAGTGAATGAGCTGTGTGATTTGAGGTAGTGTATATGTTTAGAGGAGCAGCCTGGGAACAGTCCAAAGTCATTAAATCTGAGCATGTGGACGCTGTTTGTCTAAAACTTTGAACAAACAGAGGCTACTTGTTAGTTCTAATGAAAAACTACTGCAGTCTTACGTTGTCTCTTTGCTATGGATCTCCAGAGTTCAAAAACACTGCTGACAGCCTTGAACCACTGTCTGAAATCAAATCCCCCTGTCCCGCCTGGGGATGTCTGCGGCCATACATGTATTACCCCATGTGCACTTGTCTGATTTAAAGATAGATAATCTGAAAAACTGACAAATATAACACATTTGTCGACTGCATTCACCACTTAGTGATAGCGCATGACAGTACAAAACAAGTAAGACCAGTCCTGAACACATAACCTCTGACCTCCTTCCAATCTCATCTGTAAAAAACTTTCTATTTCACGCATGTCAGGATTCAAAGATGAGACTTGGGAGGTTGAAGGACACTCTATATATGATGATGCATGGGAAGGGTAAGGTTTTTATGAAAGGGGAATGGTGACCTTACTGAACTCATTACTCAGTATTAGGATTTCAAGTCTGTTGCTGACATTGAATTCGATTTTCAGAGGTTGCAGAGGTACGGTTTCATAATTCAAACATCAGCAAACACATGTGTGCATAGTGTCAGAGTTTCAACATATCTGCTATGTCAATGCCAATGTCTGAATCTGTGCACTCTCTCCACTGGAAAAAAAAAAAAAAAAAAAAAGAGAAGGAAACCTCAGGAGTACGTGCCTGTAGATGCATCGTTTGGTGCAGGATTTCACAAAGTAAAGACAGCTGATATTCAGTTTAACAAAAAAAACCAAACTAACACTTAATAGATTTATGGGACAAAACTGCATAAAATATACAATTACAGTAGAGTATATAGTCCCTAGTCTGTATTTTCTTCATCTGATACTACTCTGTTTATGTATAACTTGCCAATAAACATAAAAAAAAAAAATATTCAAACCAATATTGCAGGCGTATGTTTTCACTGAGTCACTTCCCTCATGGTGAACATCTTCAAACATGATTCCATCACAAGCAGTTTGTTTATATAACAAACCCATATGTCACTACTGGGGCCTGTTTCAGAAAGATAGAACAAGCAATGAAAGCATGTCCACTGACAGAAGAAAGGTAAGGAATCAATGGTTATCTTATAATATTGGGTGTGTGATCGTGAAAACAATTGTTAGACATCAGTTTCATGGTGTTTTCAGAATATGTCACTAAGTAGACTTATCATACACACATACTGTGAGGAGTGAGTGAGTAGTAAGGACCCGGCTGTACCCTGTGTGTTTGCAAAGCATGTGACACAATAACATATTCTGAAAATGTCATGAAATTGATGTCTAACAATTGTTTTTTACGATCATACACACACTCTTACATATCTCATGAGGACCAAGTTTATAATCAAGTAGCCATTTGAATGTAAACACTTTTTAAAATAATTTTTAAAAAAAATTATAATAATGATATACATTTGAAAATTAAATATTAAATAGAAATGAATTAATACATTAAAAAAATAATAATTTAAAATGTTTTAATACATATAAATAAATAAATGAAGTATTTTTTAATTCTAAATAAAAATTAAAAAAATCTAATACATAAAAAAATACATACAAATAAATGCTTCTTCTTTAAGTAAACACATCTTCAAACCTTTGAAAAATACACATTTCACTTTGCGCCTGTTTCCCTCATGCTTTATGAGGACTTCCTGAAGAAAATAATTAATGTATTTATAGGGCCACATCATTTCTATTTTCCTAGTGGGGACCTTTAATTCATGGGCACCTGAATTTTGGTCCCCATAGTGTCAGAGGTCCCCATGGTGTGACTGCGTAAACATATCAGTGTCCCCATAAAGATAGAAATACAAAGACACACACACAGATTCCTTCCATTTCTTCTAACATGATAGTGGACACAGTTTCATTGCTTGTTCTGACTGTTTGTTGCTGCAGCTGCGACGAATTCTGATTCCTACAATGAAATTCACAACAAAGTTTCCAAAAAGAATGACATATTGGTTTGGTATGAAAAAGGACAGCTTGTGATCTTTGAAGATGTTCACTGTGAGGGAGAGGATTTAGGCGTGTAAGGATGGAACGACTAATGGATAAGTATAAATCGGCTATCACTGCAGTTTTACTTTGTGATGTAACTCAACTCAGTTTAGCAGACATTACTTTTACTGCAGATTTAGTCTAATCCTAACTAGAACTCATATTATAATATTTACAATAAAGGGACCTAGATTTTAGCCTCATAAAGGAGCCATATCCCCACTTGAAGTTGACAATATGCTGATAGAATAACAATAGAAGTAGTTTAACCCATAAAGACCACAAGCATCTACTGATCTAAAATGTTTAATAACTTCTAAACCATTAATTATATCAATACGTGTAAATATTTGGTGTAAAATGTAGTTTTTCATCTTTTCATAGTCATCAAATATGACCCATTTGGATATTCGGAAACTCTGTAGTTACCATGGAAACACCACCATCTTCTACAATATTTATTCACCAGTAAAACCCATGGATTTGGATCAATGACAGTGGATGGAGATGCTTCTTTTTCCATTCAGTTATTAATATCTTTGTTATAAAAGTCACTTTTTCTTCAGCTTTCTGTGTTTCTCATAGAATAACCTGACACATAAATGAAATATTGGAAAACCGATTATTTGCACTGGGGAAAAAAAAAATATGCTAAAATACAATACAAAGAATAACATTATGATGTTTACTCACTTAATAAAGGTTAAACCTATAGAAAAAATATACATATATTTTGGGAACAATCACAAAAGTAGCAGTGGGTCTTTATAGGTTAATCAACCAGATATGAACCACTTGACAATGTTGGAGATTAATTTTTGACTGAATTAAAAACTGGATAACTGAACTGAACATCCCACTCATGGTTATTCATCCAAAAATCTGTAGGTTTGAGAGCCAGTTTCATCTGATTCTGACCGCACAATGTCCTAACGCTGCTGATGAATCCCTCTTATCTTTCATCCCCACATGACCTTACCCATTCCAAGTGAATGCCTCCAATTCTAAGACTAGGCGTGCACTGTAGTCCAGATTTCTTACATCCCAAGGCTTTACAGTGATTCTAACAGGTGCTGCGTCGCTGCCCAGCAGGTGTCTATTTTGGGAGAGGGAGTAGGCTGAAGGGAACCTGAATCACAGCAGTGGACTCTTCATGAACACATGAGCACTTCAACTACACCCACACACACACACACACACACACTGTCCATTTCAGCTATGTCTGATGTCAGTGACCTGTCATTAGTGATTACCAAAAATATTGCATTTTCATGAAGATACCAGTGAAATCATCTTTCATCCAAATCCACTCCTTTAACTGAATCCTCAACTTGGCTGTGAGCACTGAGCTGAGTGAACAAACAAATAAATAAATATGTTTCTTGGACTGAAATCATAACAAATTAGTGACTAAGCTATGATCTGTTGCAAAAGGATTTAATCAGGAAAAGGCTGGCTGCATAAAAAAAATGATTTGTGGTTGTTTTATCACTACTGGATTCACAGTAGAATCCCCTGCTGAAATGTTACTACATTCAATAAAAACAGTATGAGTTGGAAAGTTGTTGGTGTGTGTGTGTGTGTGTGTGTGTGTGTGTGTGTGTGTGTGTGTGTGTGTGTGTGTCGAAAAAATAGGATGAAGTTGGGAGTGATAAAGCAGAGGACTGGAAACTGTGCACATTTACAGACAACACTGTTAATGATTTAATGTTTATCCTGATGGAGTTAGAATGGACTGATGCGCGTAAAAGGATGTTTCCTTACCGAGCTTTCTTAAAGGATCCGAAGTCTTCTCAGCCCCTTTCCTCTTCTCCTCTCTGGCACTGGTGGAACTCTGAGACTTTCCGCTACCTAACATTATGACAACTTCAGTTCAGTCCCAAGAAAGTAAGTGCTGTCTTCAGCTTTTATACCCGAGGTTTGTCCACTCACTCAGCAGCAAAGCAAAATCTGGCTGCAGGTGTCTTTGTTTTTCTATCCACCCCCCTCCTCCTCCTCCCACAATTGAGGATCTGTAGAAAAAGAAAGACCCCAAGCCACGAAGGAGACAGAAGCAGCAAAGCGCAACAGTTTAGTCAAACCTTGTCCACATGTATAGTCCCTCCCCGGCGCCGCGCCACTCTTCATGCCTGTGCGTAACTTGAGTCCATCCATGCGCACACTTTACGCACCCCCTCCTCCTCTCGTTCCAGCAAACACACGGGGACAAAAAGTCCCTGCTCATACTTTCTGACTTTAATTTGGCCACATGATCCATGACAAGATAAAGCTTCGTGACTTGTTCTCCGTTAACTTGAAATCCATTCTAGAAAACGTCTCAGGAGTAGTACACGTTGAACAGAGGAGCAAGAAGAATGTGCTATTCAATTACACCTTAATTACACCTAATTACGCCTTAAAGTTTAACGCGCCGTGGTTTTGTTCTAACGGTCACTAATGTTGTTTTGTACAGGGCTTGGGGCCAAATAAGTTAACATTTTCCAAAGCATTCTTATTAAATATCGACACAATGAGTGAACTTTATTGTTAGGAAAATAAACTGTATGTACTGATGTATACTTATCACCGTGAGGATGATTGTAGTAACTGCCTGAAGAACATATTTTGATTTTAATTTCCACAGAATCACTTTATGCTCAGCGATACCCCTATTGAAATAAGAATAATAAAATAAATTAAAAAATAATCGTATTCAGGTAGACAGGGGTGCGCGGTTCCCCCTATTTCCTGGAAAACTGAAGAATTTAATTAGAAAATATAGTATGTGTGGAGATAGGGGAAAAAAACAAACAAACAAACTTGCATTTATACTAATAAGTCTGGGTCATAAAAGGTAAACAGACTTTCAAAACAGAAAAATATTCCCGGTTCAGCTCTCTATGAGAATCAAAAGGGAAGCGGCGCCCCCTGTCGGTTCTATAAAGTAACTGCTAAAAGCTCTTCAACAACAATCGATTATGCTCAAGTCAAATTTATGTTCTACAGCTCCTCGAATGGGAGTTTTGTTTTTGTGATTCTGACTGGTATTGCCATGTGTGAAAAACACAAGTTGCATTTGAAACTTTCTTTAGCCACAGAGCCAGAGCACCACTGGAAACTTAATTAAGTCCTTGTAATGGAGTTATGACAAGATGAGAAGAAGGGGGCTGAGCTCAGATGGAGGTCTGGAGCTGCCCCTGTCATGGAAAGCATAAAATATGATATTCCCTCATCCACAGATTCAACAAAGGCTGAAAGCAATATAGTACACAGACACACACATAAACTACTGGGCTTTGTGGGGTGGGCGGAGGGTGCTTGCAGTGGTATGTTTTTACTCAGTCATTTAATGCAGTTGATGTACCCAGTGTTTGTCACTGGTAAAAGCACAACTCTTATGGCAAATACAGAAACCACAGACACAAAGTGCTTAGTTGCAAATCAGTCATTACATAAAAGACCAATGCACAGGCCGACACCAATTTCTATCTTTCATCTACTCTCAATTGCAGCAACAACCATGTTAGACAGGGTGAGAGATTAAGTCATGCCTGCTAATCCTCACAAGCTGTGATCTATGCAGGAGCAGCTTTGGTTCTGTAGCTGTACCGCTCCCTAATTTGAGAATATGGGAACCCTTGGTATGATTTCTCAATCTCCATGGTCATTAGGTTTCATATTAACTGGAACATATCAGTTCTTCCTCAAAGGGTTCCCAGCTCAGCTTGCTTATTTGCCAGAGCAGAAACTCTGCCTGCTTCTATTAGTAGAAACAGTGAGCTAGTGTTGTTTGTAGTCACTGTATTCCCAGTTTTTACAGACGGTGTTAGAGACCAGTCCAGTCACCCACTGAAGAGGTCACAGCTTGAATAACTCGTTTCTTTCAGTACTGAAAGCACAGTGCTTTGTCAGGAGTGTGGAGAAACTATATATTTGTTTGTACACAGTAATGTGAAGCATGAACCAAGGATGAATGACTCTTAATCAGGTTTTTCAGGGAACTGCAGAACATGATGCCTGTATGTAAACAATATGAAATAGAAGACATAATAATAAAACACACACAATTAAATGTATACTCAATTTTCATCCAAGTTCTCTTACTTTATATCTAACAGCAATGTAATCCAGTGTATTGTCCTACACTATTAGACTACAATTTGTAAAAGCGTTGATCACTACGAGTAGTTTACCGAGTAAAGACTGCTAACCGTTGTAAACTTAAGGGAAGCTTCAGTGCTTCCTTGCACGGTGAGATACTGTCTAGTTCCTGGATCGAAATATTTATATCGAGAGCTTCATGTAGTGAACAAATATAAAAGGGTTGCATGTATTCTAGATAATATACCATTATATGCAGTCATTATCACGGATATAGAAACACTCTAAACTTAAAATATTAAAGTAAATCGTAATTCAACAGCGTGAAATCCCCAATGGAATAATAACATTCCAGCAAATACACTGACCCAACACACAAACACACTGGCCTAGTTAGCATGGAGCTAACCATAGCAATATCTATGGTTGGATTAAATATTTACACGATTCTGTATGTTTGGTACAACTGGTATTTCAAATAAAAAACAATGAAACGCTTACATTAATACTTATTGCACATACACGTTTATTGGCATTTTCCTTTAGCGCTACACCGAAACGTGAGCTAGTTAGCACGAGCTAACCTAGCTTAACGTCCAGTATGGCCTAAGACATTTTGCGATTTGTGACTAATTTCTTTGAAATGTGAAATTGACAAGTTTAGCGTGTATTTATTTTTTGTCACAGTGCATATAGCTTCACGCTTTATATGGAATGATGCATTGTTTTGTTTGGGAGCGTAACCACGAAGCGCTCGCTTGCTGACCAACGTTTGCTAACGTTAGCTAGCTAGCCAAGTTATCCTTAGCAGTTACCACGACACGGCAGTGTATAATTATCACTGCGTTTAACAAATTGGGTCGCACAGAAATGTTCAAAACAGATCTACACCAGTCCGTCCATTGGAAACAGGATTATTGACCAAGTGTAAGATCGCCTGACCCACCCTTGAACAACGAGGGGCTCGAGGATGTACACGTACAGACAGCTTGACAATAAATGTCGTTTGTTTACGCTGATTCCAGACTTCGCCCAACCAGTATCCCCACAAGTATCACTCCGCACACCACACAAAATAAATAGAATGAAATAATTAACGACCCAAAATGCATTAAATCACCAGATTGTGTGCTATTATACACGTAAATATATATACCGCTTGAAAATAAAGCAAATGTATGTATTTAAATACATGAACATTTAAAACGGACTAGTTTCCGTGAGAGGTGTCAGTTACTTTGCTTAAAACGTGGGTTAACTTTCATTGTTTTAGTAATTTCTTACTGGACTTTATAGTTAATAAATGAAGGCAACTTCATTATATTAAATATTAAATCATTGTAATATTCTGTAATAGCCCAAGTTTAGCATTCTATTGTATTTATATTGTTGTATTTTTTGTAATTTACCACATTGACCCCTATAGTTGTATATAGTACAGTCCAAAAAATATCCCGGACTGCTTTCTTGGCGTGGATTACGTACTTTTGACTGACTAACAAATTCACCAATCAAAAAATACTACAAGCTTAGCAACAGTAAAGTTGTCTTCTCGTCCAATTATTAAAAAGAGAGGAGGGTTCAAGTGTGGCAAAGATCCTGAAACTTGATTGGTTAACATGCCCGTCAGTTCTTATAGACTTGTGGTTTATGTAGTTCAATGCGAAGGCTTCCGCGGGTGCTTTAACAAAAGTCAAACAACATATCCCACAATCCACCGCGCACATCAAGCAGCAGCATGCGCGCTGTTGGGGGCGGAGCTGCTATATAAACGAGAGCTCCCTCTTCTTGAGCAGCACACTGGACACTGTTGTGACGGCGAAACGCAGTCTATGGGTGAACGGTAGCTTTGACAGCATCGAAACAGTTAATGGTAGTTAGCGACAGTTGCTTTGACAAACCCTTGGTGGAGTAACAAGTGTTTACTGTTCGGAAGTTTACTTTTAGTCACCGGGAGATAGCTTCCAATGTAAGACTATTCAGTGATTGAGACTTATTTCAGAATAAGTTTAAAATTAAGTTGAACGTCTTTTTAATAAGTTTTATAGCTCCACTTTGAGAGCATCAACGTCATTAAAATGCGTTAAGTCGAACCATCAGAGTCGATCAGCAGGATGTCCGAGTCAACCGAACAGAGCCATCACCTGAAAACTTCAGGCAGCCCATCAGGTGGGAGCAGCGGAGACCTTTTGGAGCATCTCCCAACCAGCAACCGTGGAGGACCGGAGAACTGCGATAGGGGGCGCCAGAGAGACAAGCGGCAGCAGGCGGAGAACTGTGAAGGGGATATCAACACAGACAAGTTATGGCAAATGAAAGGCGGACAGAGGGAGGTGTGCCCTGCCTTAGCATCCGGAAACGAGCTTCCAAAGTGCCCGATCGCAGCTCAGCCTCACAAGAAAGCTGATGGATATGCAGCAGGAGGGGAGAACCACAGTGCACACGGGAACGGAGAGGACAGACCCCTGCAGGAGAGCCCGAGTGAGGTCCAGGAGGACAGTTTGCACATCGACTCAGACACAGGCTTAGACGCGCGTCTGGGCAAGAAGAGGCACAGGCGTCGGACCTCCAGGAAGAAGCGCCACTGGAAGCCTTACTTCAAACTTTCCTGGGAGGAAAAGAAAGCCCTGGAGGAGAGGGAGACGGCCAGAGCCTCTCGGATGAGAGAGGAGATGTTCGCCAAAGGGCTCCCGGTGGCTCCCTACAACACCACCCAGTTCCTGATGGACGAGCACGACCGAGAGGAGCCGGATCTGAACACCGAGTCCAGGAGGCAGTCGGTGGGCGGCGGCCGGCTGGAGGACACGGGTAGTGAGGAGGACCTGTTCGAAAACGACGAGGAGGACGACGACGAAGGTAGCGGAGAAGGAAGCGACGGCATCGGGAGGCCCGGGAACGCAGGTGGGGAGTTTCTCCAGAGAGACTTTTCCGAGACTTACGAGATGTACCACGTCGAGAGCCTGCAGAACATGACCAAGCAGGAGTTGGTGCAGGAGTACCTGGAGCTGGAGAAGTGCATGTCCCGCCTGGAGGAGGAGAACAACCGGCTGAGACGCGCTATGGAGCCCGGGGGTCTGACCGTGGAAAGCTCCCTGGCCCGGCTCCGAGAGCTGGAGAGGGAACTGGAGAGACTGAGGGCCCAGAACACGGAGCTCCTCCTGCAGAACCAGCCGAGCGAAGACGGGGGCCAAGTGCCTATCAACTAAAGGACACACGTCACGTGGAGAAAGCCCACTTTGAGAAAGGTAACATAAATATGGGACTACTGCGTTTTTAAAATAAATCGTCATCAGTTCTCTGTAATCAGTTTGTCATCTGGACATTGAAGTATTGCATTGCAATGCAATATTTGACGTTTCTTTTCTATTTGGACTGCTAAAGTGTCTTGTTAATTTTTCCAGAAGAAATGTACATATTTCAAAAATCAGATTCTTTTTTTTTTTTATAAAGAGAATGTATTTGACAATATGACGAGGCTATTTTGTTCGTTTCCTTGGTCAACTTTGTAGGTATATGGACATGCACTGTTTAATTTTGAACAACAAAAAAAAAAAGACAATGTATGTTGTATTTTCCCCACAAAACAGAATTCTACATTTCATCAAATTGGTTCAGCTTGCAACTGTTGCAGAAAAGAAATTTCATAGTGAACATTTTAACAGTTGTGTGTTAACATAACTTGAAATAAAATTTTGAAATTCTGAAATCTCTCATGTGTTATGAAGTGTCCTCTAGAAAGACAGGAAGCGTCAGGCTACATGAAAGCTGCAGGTTGAGCTTGTGTCAGCAAACAAATATTCACAAAGCTGTTCTTGAGAGGATCCTGAAATGGGCAAAGCAGAGACATCTGAAAAAGGAGGAACATAGAGCTGAACTGTAGCCAGAGCAGAGGGGGGGATGGGGTGTGATGGAGATGCTCTTATGAAGGTTAACCTACGCTGGACTTAAACCTATTATGTCTTGGAAAAATATAATGCAATTAAAATGCAAATGAGACCCCGCCCCATTTCTGAAATATTTGCAGACGCAGAAATATTCCTGATGTCAAAGTCCAAATGTCTGCTGCAGGTGATGCCATTAAGCTCAACATTTACAATATGCATGTTTAAAAATGCGTGTCTTGTTAATAACATTCGGATTTGATAAATATCCTAGAGGTCAATAAGAGCTGAGACCGAGCCCCCCGGTAGTTGAGCTGAAGTTTCCTTGATGTGCGGAAGCAATCTGTGCCAGAGGGCCTGCGGAGACCTTGTTCACACAACGGCCTCTAGAGGGCAGCACCGAGCCAACACTGAGTGATCTGACCTGCAAAACATGAGCCTCATCTATCTTCAGTGCAAAGCAGGGACACTCAACTGGCTTTACCCAAGGGCCACTTGTGCTAAATGTGAGGACGTCAAGGGACCAGTTAAGAAAATAATATTTACCAGAGAAAAGGAATAAACACTCATAATTCATATATATATATATATATATATATATATATATATATATATATATATATATATATGCTTATTTAAATTAACCTGGTGTAAGAGATATCACAAGGAAAAGCAAACATTATTTATTCAGATTCTAGTGAAATTAACTTGCATTTGTAAAACAGATATTCAAAGTGCTTTACAGTGTGTCACATTGATATGGTTCAACATGTGGGCAGAAGCCAGAGATCAGTTTGTGGATGACCTGTTCTACTTGATGGAGCGGGCTGTGAGTATTTTGGATATATTTGCATACAAAAAAAATGTGTGTACAAAAAAATAAAATACTGGCTTTCATCCTGTTCATACTTGTAAGGGTGAATGTTTTGGTTGAACATTAAACACTCATCCTGGTGAACTGTTCTGCACTGATTTGTGCCTCTTTTCTAAATCCACAAAAATGTGACCCTTGTTAACATCAGTAAGAGATTCATTTTAATATATGCCTGGTGTTTTGCTAAAGTTTGTGCAAATACCTGTTTTGTCATTATTGTAGGAATTAATATTGAAAAAGGACCGAAAAGAACATGATTAATTCAAACATTGATTGAATTTGTTAGAGAATGAGACTTTGTTAAAGCCTTTTCTGGCAGGAAATTACTTTTGCCACAAAATATTCAGTGGTTCCATGAGCTCATAATTCATTTTCATATTCTGGAAATTAAAAAAAATAAAAGCAAAGTACTAACACACAAATCCGCCTCTGACATTTGCATGTATGATTAATAAGTCATAAAAATCCTGTTTTTCTGTGTGTTTTTTGATTAAATATTTGATATTTAGGGTGACTCATTCCTTCTATTCCCCTTGAACTGTACTTCTATTTATTTTAAGTTGAGTATCCACAAAAACAAGTACGCATACAAGCAGATTTTAAACATACTTCTGTTTATTTACATCATATAACCTTGCTTTAAAGCACACAGCCATGAGGGAAATGGTTTCAGGCGGACAACCTTAAAGTCCAGTCATTTTCATATTAGTTATTATACTCAAAAGCAATTCCAAATGTACACAATACAATATGTTACATATGAAGAGAGTATGTACAAAAAGAGTTTAAAATTAAACACGAGCATAGCAGACAACACCTTAAATTGCTGAGTTTAGTCCTTTTTTTTTTTTTTTTTTTTTTTATCGGTGAATGGTTCAGGAATGTTGTCTGACTAATGCTGTTTCAGAGTAGGGTTTGTTAAGTAGGTGTACCATATTCACACACTGTGGATCGCTAGGCAAGAGAGAGAGATGACCTCTGTTTTAATAAGAAAAGCAGCTGAGAGAATACTATGCCTCTTCTCTCTTAGCAGCATGGGTAATAGCTGTTAATGCCTGTGTTAGAGGCAAAGAGAGTGCATAGATGTGTCCTTGGCTTGAAGTGTGCTTTTCTTTTTTTTTTTTTTTTTTTTTTACAGCCGCTTGTATTTATAATGTACACATCTTTGGGTCAGTGCCTACATTTACCATTAACCACAGGAGAATAGAGAGGGGTGAGGATGACCGGAAACAGTGAAAAGAAAGAGAAGAAGTAGGAGTAATAGTGACCATGGCACTGCAGGACAAAAAAAAAAAAACACATTCCAGAAATCAGGCACTTGTAGAAAAACTCTTGAGGTAAGACAAGACTATAACTTATTTATTATTATTATATTATTATTATTATTATTACGGTCATGGTGATTCAGTTCCACAGTCAAGACAATGGTGTTTCGTAGTCACTCCCTCCAATGTACCATTTTCTGCAGTCAGGGAGGATTTTTTTTTTTTTTTGTCTTTTTTAAATATATTTTTCTAAGAGCCTGACCTTATGGAAAACTCCTCATCATGTAACCCCCCCCCCCCCCCTAAGGTAATAAATGCGGTGACAGATACAAACCTCAGAGGGGATGGGGTGAAAACATGTAGCTGACAACAGAAAGGAGTAAAAACGTGGCTGTTTTTGTTGTAGTGGACACACAGAACAATATTTAGACATTCTCCAAAAGCACTGCCAGGCTTCTCATCTATCTGTTTTCCAAGTACTTTCCTCTGCTTGGTAAATACAAGGAGACGTGAGGAAAAAGACAAAAACGATGAGGCCAGACGTCTCACTGTGGGCTGAGCTGCCTGCAAACATCCTAATAATACACTCCAATAATTACCTGATTACACTTAGTTTCTTGCTACATGTAATAACTACAGAGTTTTGTGTACGTCTTAGAGTATAGTCACCAGATACACTCACCTATAAGATAAAGGTTTTCTGCACAGTGCTGAGAATCCGAGAGAAAAGGCCATCTATGAGGAAATAAGGATCAGGTTTTATCGTGTTTTATCGTGTCTCCTTGGAACAGGTACACCCAAGAGGTGACATCATAATAAAAGTCCTTTTTTTTTTTAACTTTAATACAAAATATATATATAATATTTATATATATATTGAATATAAAACAAAAAGAATATATTAAAGGAAACATTTCAAGTAACATCTTGAAAGAAACGACTGTGCACTTGTACGCACTTTTGTAAACCATAAAAAAAGCACTAAAAAAAGTAAAAACAAATATGATAACACAATAATTATATTTACAAGGTTAACTTAACAAGGCTTTATACAAATGTTACAAAAAGGTTTTTCGACACCTGCACATTTAGACACAAATATTGTCGCGAAAACAACCATAAACATTATTAACAAGTCGAGACATATGTACTTTATGATCTGCTGAATTGAGTATAAATGACTGTTACTTGTGTCGGCGGTCTGAAGAGTAACAGATTAGGAAGACTGATCAACTCTGGCCTGAAAGTGGAGTTCCCTCTTGAAATGGTTTGAATGGTTTCAATTATTTTGAACTGGTTGTGAGGCTGAGTGTCTGTTTTCTCTCTTCTGGCTCATTAAAGGAAATATTTAGCAAAATGATGCGATGAAATCCACTTTGATACGAAGCACCATTCTGTCAAGAACCAGGTGAGAGATGAATTTTTAGCATCTCTCTGTGGTCACTTGATGGGATAAAAGCCTCAGGTTTAATGTGATGTGTGAGCCAGACGGCAGGGAGAAGAAGAAAGGAAGAATTCTTGGCTGTAACGTCAATTTTGATGAGGTTTGGTTGTGTCTCTTGTTTCTGTGTTATCTCTATAAAAGCACTCGTACAGGGAAAAAAAAATGCTTTGGCAACACTGGAATGCCCCTTGACATGCAAATGGAGCTTATAAAAAATATAAAGAAAAGGTAGAGTGGTGGTGGTGGTGGGGGGGCTGCTCCAAAGACAAGTTAATGGTTTTGATTGGATGTTTTGAAGTGGGGTTGTATGAAGTACTGATCCAGAGTCAGTGTATTACTGTGGTTACTACTGGTACTTGCACAACATGGTTCCAGGTTTACTGCTGCTTTGATCGGATGCTAATTTAGAAATAATATCTGATATTTGTTCTGCGTGCAGTTTAGTAAGTGACCATATTATAAAAGTTGTAAGTGATACATTTAAATAATTTCAGGTGAGGTTTCAGGTTTAAGTTGATGATTTTTGTTTACTGCATTGTTTTTCTTAACCTGCTGAAAACAGTATTTCTGAAACTCATACAGTAGCTACACATTTGTTATGTACCTCCTGAAAAATAAGAGTTTTATGACAATTTTTGGGGTTTGAAAATATTACGAAATGTACGAATTAACTGTCATTCAACCAAAATATACTGAGATGTGATTTATTGCCCACTGATGTGAATGCAGAGGCAGCAGTAAACCAGTAGCTCATGTGTTCTGTGAGGTACAATTAGTGCTAATGTCGAGGAGTCTCGTTGCTTTGAGGAGTTGGAAAGCGCCGTTTGACAGCGAAGTGAAGCGGTGAAATTATTTTGAATTAGCCTCAACTTAAAGTGATGCTTAAATTGCCGCCGCTCCATCACAGTACTTTATTTAGTCTCAGGTTCTAGTGTCAGGATCTGCAAACTCCAGCACTTACACTGTAATGCACTGACTAATTCACATATGCAACCCCACTTCAGATACTCCTACTGCGACACGTCTGACGGTGAACCACAGCCCGACCTGCAGGGAGTCAGCGCCACAGCCCGGACCCCCTCCAGGATCAGTGGGGTTGGGGTCAGACAGCGGTGTCACAGGTACTCGTGGAATCTAGAGGCAGGTGTTTGGCGTGAAGCCAGTCCTTGGTCGTCTGCGTCCTGAGGCAGCCGTGGTGCTTTGACCTGGTTTGAAGAAACAGGAGACAGGGGGAATTCGCTGACAGTTAGTGGGGGTCTCTTATCTGAGCTCTCAGTCGGGGAGGCCACCACTGTGTGTCTTCGCCACGCCCGTCTCTTCCTACGCGTCTCAGGTGAAAGCGGTTTCCGCAGTCCAACGCTCCGCAGGTCATCGGCCGAGCCCAGTAATCGAGCTCGGACGTGGTCTGCCAGAGACCTGCTGCTCCCTCCTGGACCCGTTGGGCTGAAGGAGGCGGCCTCGCCACCGCCAGGGGGCAGGGCAGGTTTGGGTCGGACCGGTCGTAGGCTCTCCTGGCTGCTCCCCGAGGAGGGGTTTGTCCTGGATGTGTCTCTCCTCCCTCTGCCCTCTGACCCCGGTCCACTTCCATCACTCTGACCCAGCTCCAGCAGGTCCAGAGAGCGTGTCTTAGCCTTCTCCCCCTTCAGCTTCTTCCTCGCCAGGGTGTCACACTGGATCAGTTTGTGGGAGTTGAAGGAAGGCCTCGAGTGGAGTTTGTGGGTGGTGGAGGAGGAGGAGAAGGAGGACGAAGAAGGCGTGGTGGACCGCGCTCCTCCTTCATTCCTCTCTGCAGAGTCTGGTGTAAGGGGAGTGGGCGGGGCTAGAAGGTTTGTGGGTGAGAGCATGGGGGGTTTGTAGTGGGTGTAGAGGAAGCTGCGTGGGGGTGCTGGCTGTGGGGCAGGTGGGTGTTTATCTGGCCTCTCCTGTGTCAGAGAGCGTGATGCGAAGCCACTCTCGTTGTCTGTCTCGCTCACTAACTCGCTGTGCTCGTCGTCTGCGTCATCGCCCCTCCCCTCTGACCCTAAACTCCGCCCCAATGTGGAGAGCGTGGAGTATCCCGACACGATGGAGCGTGCATCCTCTGGAGCTCGCTTCACCTCCACTCCCTGCCTTCCTTCAGCCTCCTCTTCTTCTTTACAGCACGGCCGACTGGGAATAACCGCCACCTCCTTTTCGACCTCCTCTTTCTCTCCGCTTTCTACAACTTCCTCATCTTCCTCTTCATCCTCCTCTTCATCATCATCATCCTGCTCTCCCTCTGCGTGAGGAGCAGTGTCTCCTGTTGGCGACTCTGCATCCTCTTCCTCCTCCGCCCCAAGATGTCCAGCTTTGATTGGCTCGTGCTCCGAGTCGTCGTCGGTGCTGCTGCCCACGCGGCGGGCGTTGTGGCGCTTCCTGCGTTTGCGGCCCGTGACAGCTGACATGATGGACAGAGTCAGGAAGTCCTTTGCTGTGAGGTCTTTCTTTGACCCCCATGACCCCTGGCAAAAGAAATGAGGATCAAGTTATTTTCATTAAGGATAATTAAATACATTATTAACTTACATCTGAAACAATTATGTAGTCACAATAAAATGAAAAACATTTGCTGAATATCTAATTATCAAATAGCATAGTGTCATTATATAGATGACACTGGTCTACAAGTAAAATGCTTCCAGAATAGAACTAATAAAACTTTACTACTGTGTGTTACTGATAAAGGAAACTCAAATCTTAAATGGTCGTTTCCTCAAGTTTCCATGATAAGTTTTGGGTCAAAATGTGACATTTTTAGAATTAACAAGAGAATAGATTTTACTCCAGAGGAATATTGGTCTCAGATCTACTTCCAAACACTGTCTGCACATTATGATCCGTTCACTTTACAGGTTCTTTCTAGTGGAATATTTACAAATCCATTGTATACATGTACATAAACCACCATATATGTGGAATAACACACCATCATATAAATTAAAAACATGAACTAACCAACACTTTGGTCATTTGTTGTCTGAGTCATCTTATTAAAGTATGTAAGATTTAACACATTTAATGTCTGAAGCAGATACTTGATAAAACATTGTAAGGCAGTGTTTGCTGTGTTTATTGTGCATTTTCACACTGAATTTAAGACATTATTGGGTGTCAGTACTGATAATGATGATCTAATTTATCTCTATATATGGCTCTGGGGGAAAAAAAGAAATCACTAATTTTATTATTTATCATGTTATGCATGTTAGAGTAAAATACTATTTTATTCCCTGGTGTAAATATTGCATACTATTGCCTTTTAAAAGTCCTTCTTTAAACATATGCTACAGTGTAAACTTGTCTCGTCTCATCGTCTGAACCCGCTTTATGCTCACTAGGGTCACTGGGGGCCTAATCCAGCTACAATGGGTGAAGGCGGGGTACACCCTGTATGAGTCTCCAGTTCATCTCAGGGCTGAACATATATAGACAAACAATCACTGTCACACTCACACCTATGGGCAATTTAGATTAACTAATTAATCTATCAGTACATGTGTTTGGATGGTGGGAGGAAACCAAAGTACCTGGAGAAAACCCACACAGACACAACATGTAAACTCCACACAGAAAGGTCTGGTATGGGAATCGAACCAAGGTCCTTCTTGCTGTGAGGCACGAGTGCTAACCACTGTATCACCATGCCGCCCAATGTGTAGACTACATGTTGCAAATAAAAGTGTAGAATGTACTTATTAAAAAAGTGCTTGAGTAAATATTGTAGAATCTGTTAAATAATACACTCCTGTATTACAGAGTTGTTGTTTTTTCAGCGTAAAATGACAAATATATAGGATTTTCAGACCTATCATATAGAAAGGGAAATACTGTAGATTAATATTTATTTTCAATCAAACATTAAAATAATTCAAATGAAGGAATACTTCTTAGGCATAATATTTTACATATAGACATAAAAATGCCAAAAAACCCCACCAGGATTCAGTCTTATAACCCGTTAAAACAGTCTTATTCTCATGGTTTGGTCACATAAAACCCACTGAACATCATTCAGTGTGTTACAGTCTAAGCCTTACAGTGCAAACACTCCATTTGTTATTTGTATTTATTCCAAGTGCTTCATTAACATCAGGTGAAGGGACTGATGATGAATACTACAATTACATATGTATGAATGGTAATTAATGTATAGTGTTCCTTCTTAAAACAAATAAACTAAAGGGAGTATTTTGACTTGATGCCAGAATAAAGTAATTTTAAACATCTATAAGTTGCTATTGATGCACATAAGAATATAATCTTGATTTTGATTTAATTTCATGCCTCTTTGCATCATTCTATGTCTGTCATGGCACTCCTGACAAAAGAATGCAGCAACTATACTTTGTTAGAAGGCATAAGATCGAGCATTTTGGAAAAATAACTATATTTACTATGATTTTTTTTTTTATTAAATGTAACCTTTCATAAGGCATTTGTTACCATATCATCCAATTAATTGTCAAAACAGCTGATTGCGTTGACATATTTCACTTTAATCTTGAAGAAAAATAATTAAAACAGGTTAACATCACTTCAGTCTGTTCATGTTGAAACAAATAATGGAGTGAAATGTAAAAACTCTTAAGTGATTTATCACCATGTACAATAATATTATACTCTGGATTTGTCATCTTTCAGTGAAAACCATGTATTTTCCTCTACTTTATTTTATTGTTAATATAGACGTTCATAAAAGGTCAGAGTAAAATCAAATATTCTATCAAAACTGAGAAAAATGAACAAAAAGTCCCATTTTGAACATGATATATCATTAACTGAACATAAAAGCATGCATCTATTTTGAAAGTAGAGGGGATTTAATGATGAATCAATGTTTTTATAAAGATAATGGTATTTGTGTGTTCACTATGCATCCTTTGAATGTCCAAATGGGTCATATCTGATACTGATGAAACATTTTGAAACTGAATTTCACTGAATTATTTAGATGTATCTATAGGATTAATGTTTCAAAAGTTAATTTTTGGTCACCACCATAACCTGTGACCATTTCATTTTTGTCTGTAGCTCAAGTGTATGAAAATAGAATAATCTCAAACTGTGTAAAGATACGTTACCTTCGATTTCGCTGAATCACTGTTGGTTGAGTCTGGGGAGAAGAAGAGGAAAATAAAAACACCAGAGGGTCAGAAACACAGACATTAACATTAGGCCAGAAGGGGAAGATCACAGTCACAGTGGAGGACGCAGAGCGGCAGTGAACTGATCATCATTTTATTAAAGGACAAATCCACAATAAATAGAAGAAAACCACTGCTGCACCACTGATGTGAACAAGCTCTCCTGCAAATATACTTTTAAGCTAATTTGTCTTATGCTTTTGTTTTTCTGCATGTTCTGTCCTATTATGGATCAGAAATAAGCCGTTACTGGTGTATGATTTATGCATTATCAAACAATGACATACAAAAGCTACATGAAGTGCTTTTTTGAGTGACGGAGATTAAAACAATAAAACCAGAAACAAGACGTGATTTGATTTCCATTTCAAAACTCTCAACAGAAAACTGTTTTTTATATATATATATATATATATATATATATATATATATATATATATATATATATATATATATATAATATTCTAGCCAGAAACAGCAGAGGCAACAATTAGAAAGGACTTGATTTTTACTTTCAAACTTAAAACAATCAAACATATTTTCTGGCTGCGATAACGTATTCTGTTATTATGGAAATAAAAAGCATCTCTATGGTACTGGAAGAAGAAGCAGCAGCAGCCATCTGGAATATGTATAATGATAAATAAAAGCTGAATCAAGTGCTTTACATGTCGTGTTTACTGTTTCCGACTATGACAAATGCTGTAGGTTGTAATAATTTTGTTAATCCGGGGTTTAATATTAGATATAAAGGGGAAAATGCTATTTTTGTCATCATTAATTGGGGTGAAGCTCTTATTAAATACCCTTCCCATAGTAGTTCGGTGCAGCAGCAGCTTTTTATACATTGTGCATTTACAAAATGCTAAATACATATTATAATTGCTTGTTAAATATAAAGAACTTGTCGTCCTCTGCGTCCTCTGACCATGACAAACCCCAGAACAAAGACACAAAGTCGAGTACACACTGGACTATGTATGTGGAGTAAAACAACGGTCGAGGAGCAGGGAAAGTAAAACAGCATTAGGAAACCACGGCACACACCGATGAAATCACCGAACAACAACTGATGACATCGATCAGCGACAGAAGCGAAGGGAGGTGTAAAGGCAGAAACAGCTGATTTCAGAGAATGAAAGTAAACACATTCCCGCACAAACACAGACACACAATCAAAGAAATGCAGAATAAGAAGCTCTCTGTTTGCCCTTCATGTGATGCACACAGTGTAGTATGTCAACATGCCTTAAAAACCCAGACACAGGAGCGCTTTAGATGGAGCCATTTCTGATGTGGCTCAAACATTCACCTTCTTTGTTTCATTAATGAACTATTTATATACTGGAATTAAAGTCTGAAGTAGATGGAACTAACAGGAAACATTAACACCAGTATGTGTAACTATGCAAATCAACTTTTTAAGTCAAAGATTAAGTCTAAAAATAGATAAATGTGTTGTGATGCTCTTTGTTATCTTATATTAACCTGGCCCATTTTATTGTATAATTATGTAAAATGCATGGAAATAAATACATTTAGCTTATTTATTAACATGTGTGTGTTTCATTCGGACCACTGCTCACAGAAGTGAAAGGGGGTAGTGGGAGCTGATCTGCCTTGGCTGAGTCTGCGCTCTCTGAATGCTTTTCTAGTTGAAAATAAACTAACTATCCTGGATAAATAGAAATGACATAAAAACAAACAGTTTAAACTTAGTTGTTTGAAAGTAAAATGACTTTGACACCCCTGACTGTTAACATCTTCAGTGTAACTTGTGCACTTTTATTTTGACACCCCTGCTTTAGAACTACACATCAGAAATGACAGCATCTGGAGTAAACCTGGAGCTAACAGAGCCAGGACTTTACTGATTTACAGAACACCGTCTGAATTTGCCCGTGGGGTGAGTGGAGTGCGACGACAACAACAGAGGCTGTCGATGAAGGAGTGGACTCTCAGTGACAGAACACAGTTTACAGTACAGAGTCGCAGACAGAGCGCGTCCAGTCATCCGCTAATTCATTAGTTGGACTGGGGCGACACTGAAGTGCCATGTTCTTACAGAGACTTCCTGTCTGACACTGAGAGGGAGACGTTGCCTTTCAGGGGGATAATGGAGACACAAACCATCACCGACACAACCGGTCTCACACACAAACACATTTTACTTTGACAATACGATGCACTGACTGGGCTGTATACACACACACACACACACACACACGCACACACACACACACACATTGCCAGGGGAGTTCCCATCCTACCGCAGTGGCTGCTCCACAGGCTCAGCTGAGAGAAGGAAATGCAGAAACGTACAGAAAAAGTGAAAGATGAGCAACGTTGAGGGGAAAAAGAGGTCAGCAGAAAGGAAAGAAATACAGGCACACTATCGAACACAGAAACACGCCAAGTGCTAAGACTTCATTTCTTATGCTGCGTTCTAGTTCTGCAGGAAAGTGGGGAATTTTGGCTTCAAACTGGGACGGACTATGAAGGACAAACCCCTGTAGTTTCCTCATTACATTTCATGCAAACATGGCAACAACATCATCAATGCTTTTAACTTATAGTGTTGGGAAGTAACTATAGGTACATTTGTTACTTTGCTAAAACAATTTTAAGGAAACACAAAGAACTTAACAAGAAATTAAGTATTTTGTAATTTAGACAATTATTATAGAAATCAACGATGCACAGTTAATCGAACTGCAATTTAAAGGTCCAAATTTAGACAGATTTCAAAGTAGAAATGGGAAAGAAATCAAACATAATCTCCATTGTTGGGTGATATTTTGGGTTTAGTTGATGCTGAGCTGAGAGAGAGAGAGAGAGAGAGAGGTACGGTGTAAAATCACAGAGTAAAGTGCCAACACATGCAAATCCCCGTTGTGAATAATCGTGTTGGGTGCAGGATAATTAGTATGACAAAAGACGAACAAGAAAAAAGAAATCTGCACACCAGTGTAGCTCCTGTGTTAGGGTTTATTTCAAACCGTGACAAAATTGAAATGTTGCTTGAAACAAACTAACATGGAGCTACACAAGTATAAAGAGTTTTATCTTGCTCTTCGGTATAAACTATAAAGTTTTTATACATTTTTCCATTTCTGGTGGTGAGAGGAACCTTTTTTTTTTTTTAGTGTTAGTGTTTCATAGGTTTCATGCTGAATTTACAGTGTTATTTAAAATTGATTAAAACATCATAATTGTATCATACAAAGCAGTAAAACCGGTACATTTGGAGTTTAAGACATAACTGTAAAACAATGTTTGATTTGGAATGAATGATTTGTGTAAAGTTTATAAAGTTTAGCACATGGTGGGGGCAGAAATGAGCAGGACTAAGGCATTATGGGTTAAAGCCAAAATTGATATGGTTGGAGACATAATAGCTCCAAGATGATACTAATTCTACACACAAGAGGCACAAAGTGGTGCACAATAATTAATGTTTATGCTGAATTTATTACAATTTCATGCGTTTACTTAGACACTGTTTGGACTCTTTATTGGGTATATACTGAATCATCCTGTTATACTGTAATATTGGGACCTGTTACTGGCATTAGCCGAAGAGACTTTTAAAGACTGAAAGATGCATTCATTATTTTAGATTTTTTTCATAGTTTTTACAAACGTCTTTCAACAGTTCCTTTGAGAGATAGAGAGAAATAAATGTGGTCTTTGTTTTGTTGGAGTAATGTAGCTACATCACTTAATAACATCACTATTTACTCCTCACTCTACTGGAAAGCTCTAGGAAAAATATTACAGGAGAAAATAAAATGTTGACTCTTCCAGGGCAGATGGTCACATCTTTCAACACTGGAAAATTCAACAATATTTTCCTTTTTGAAGTCAGATACATTTTCAGTCAAAAATAAATAAATAACAGTAATTAGTGTCAGATTATCTTTATGTTTTGGAAGTTGTTGCCCTGTTAATAACTGTTAATAACATCCCTGGTTAAATGATGGCCTTACTCTCCAACTGTGCTCTGAACACATCATAAGTGTTAGAAAGAAAATAAAAACAGTTATTACTTTAACATTCTATCCATTTAAGGCTTAATTATTAGTCACATTTAATAACAATATAATAAATTAAGTCTTAAATCTAAAAAAAAAAACCTCTCCTATTCAAATACAGTTATGAAATGTATTCCATTGTTATTCACCATCATTCAACCAAGGATGCTACAGTAGGATATTGTGCCTTTTTCAACCAAGTCCTTTACAATAACATTGATTTCATGACATTTTTGACAATTTTTAAAATTATATTTCCATAGGTACCTTCCCAACACGGTTTGTTCTCATAATAGATCGACCTGTATTGATAATATGTACAAACTTTGACTGTAATCACACATTCCACTTGAACGCAGAACGCAGCATCAACTCATCTAGTGAATGCTAACGCTGATGGACTGACAGCATTAAGCAGCGTGCCCACCTGAGGCCTCCCCCAGCAGGGCGGTCCTGCCAATGTTGGACAGCAGGTGGTCGATGTTGGGGGCCGGCTGAACGTCCTCCGTGTCCACCGGTGTCTGGACACACACAGAAAAGACAAAAGTTTTCAGTTACACAACAAGTACAAAATGAATCATTGACAAAAATTAATCATTAATCAAAATGTTGGTGAAGATGTGGAGCAAATATTGCATATTGATGAGCAGATGTAGAAGGATTCAGATCTTTTACTTAAGCTAAAAATACGGCAGTAGCAACATTACCTAAATACACACTTTAATTTTATGGACAACACAAAGCATGTTGTAAAAAAAAATTCAGAAAATTGTTGAGATTCTGTACAAAAAACAACAACAGACACATGTATGTTAAAAATAAAGCAATGAAAACTATCAGTAAAATGATCTGGAAAACACAGATGCAGCTCAGTGCCAAGTATCTGCAGAGTATTAGAAAAGCTTTTGGAATATTATGTGATCCGTCTCATCCATTGAGCTCAGGACCGTGTTTTTAAATGATACTAAATCCACAGAAACATTTACTAGAGATGTTCCATTGCAGTGTTGAACTGGTTTAATGATCTGTAACTGACCTCAAGTTCTTGTCATGTATTTTTGTGTGGATTTGTGTGTTCAATATAACCTAATTAAAAAAAAAAAACCTTGCTTAAAGGACCGATATTTTATTTTTTATGGAATTCTGCATCTTGAAACATTTCCCTGAGATCTACATAACCTGTAAATGCTATGGTTGGCTCTGAATTCTGCATTAATTCAACTCTAGCACTAGGTCATAGACGGAATCAGGACGGAAGTAACAGAATCCAACATGGCGCCCGTCGATACGCTTCAGAATGATTTACAATCTATTAAGCTTCATTTACTGGATTTAAAAAAAGCCAAAAGTGAATAAATTATGTATTCTAGCATTAGTAGTAATTGGAAAATAAACTGTGACTGCATCATAAGAAGAATGAAAAATGACTCTAGATCTAAAATATAGTAGATAGAACATGATGACACTGATATTATGATCAAAACAAACTTTTATTGTCTCTTGCCTTGTAAGCCTACATTATATAATACATTACTTTTGCCAAATACATCAAATAGATTAATGGACATGTAATAATGGGTTTTATTTTTCACCTGTCAAACTCATTTTGTGTAGGTTTAGCGCACATACTCTCTTACCAAATAGTTTTTCTACTAAACAACACCATCGTTTGACCCTTGTAAACATCAAAAGCCTCATAGGCTTCGGATTTTGATCCAAGAGTGAAAATTATTGCCCGTTGATCATGTTGATCAGTGGGTACCGACCATCTATGACCTAGTGCCGACCTTAACTCCACTGGTCCATCTGTAACCCTATTACTGAGTAATGACACCAGAAAAGTGGCCCTTTAAATACTGTGTTTTCTGTCCCATTCAGCCATTTGTATTCATTAATGCAACCAAATACTCAACATTTTAGGTAATTGGCTTGAAATTTGGAGATATTTTCAGTTTTTGATACAATTATGTGATGTTCATTAGAAGTCTTGACCTTATATGTGCAAATGTTATGATATAATTACTTATATAACATAACAAATTAAGCAGGAATTTAGATTTGGGTTTTGCTGGAATGAATATTAAAGATAGCTTTGGAACAATTGGAGGGTTCAAATTCAAACTTTATGAACTTTTCGGGTCCAAATACATAAATGAATGCACCGAAAACTAATAAAAGTGGCTTTAGCACAATACGACACCTTTAAGTAAAATATTATTATATTTTATATCATCAAAATGTGCTTGAATTATGAACAGTAAAAGTACTTATCATGTCCTTGTCACTGTTTTATTATTACATCATGTGTTTTTTAATTCATTTTACCAATGTAGATGTTTGATGTTGGGCTCATTGAGCTACTTTATAAAATGTCAGTAGTTTAACCTACAGCGATACATTATATTCTAGAAGATCATTATATATTTATGGTGTTGCTGTCCTGTAAGATACAAGTCACATATGGGAAAAATAAATTGGATTTGGGACACACATTTGCCTCCAGTCTGAACATAGCCTCAGAGGGTTTTTAAAGAGTTCATTTAGAACAGGGGTGCTCAATCCTGGTCCTCGAGAGCTACTATCCTGCATGTTTTACTGTAGATGTATCCCCCTTCCAACATACGTGATTCAAATGATAAATAGAATAGAATAGAATAGACTTTATTGTCATTGCACATGAGTTACAATGAAATTACACTTAACAGTGGGGCCACTCTGCACCACAATAAAGGGAAACAAACAATAAATAAAGATAAAAACACAATAAATAAAGTGGTTGTGACAGATGAAAAAACCAGTGAGGTAGAGTTAAAAGGTTAAAAGTACTAGTTATATTAAATTTAAATAAAAAAAAACACCTATCATTAAACTCTGCAGGAGTCTGATAATGACCGTCAGGTGTGTTGGAAGAGGGATACATCTAAAACAGGATAGTAGCTCTCGAGGACCAGGATTGAGCACCTTTGATTTAGATTAAAAAGGAAGAAATCAAGGAATCTTCACAAATATTCACAGGAAAAACGCTGCTTGTATGAGAAGAAGGGAAGGAAAAATCACAAAAGAAGCAACAGCTGTAAAAACTCCAATAATTGAGTCAGAATTAGTGATATGATCTATTAAAAGTCTACTGTCATTTGGTAAAATAAATGAAATCATTAAATCCATGTTGGACTATCGTGAATATTCTAATCTTCAGATGACTTCTTTGCTTTTCATCGAAAGGATAAAACTCTGAGATCCTTGAGGATGCCATTAGATTCCACCTTATTTATTAGTTTCATCAAAGACCTTAATCAACCAGTTACACAATAAAAATAAATAAATAAATAAAAAATCAGATATTGTCAAAAATGTTCTGTAAACTAAATGCCCGAATCACAATCATGAATAAGTGAAGGTCAAGGTAATTGTCATATTTCCTGAGTGAATTAGTTTTTAATTAGTGACTGTCTGTGCTATAAAATTATGCTATTCAGGAAAAATAATGAACATTTATTAACATAGAACTAGACTGAAATGTAACAAAGTTAAAGGCTGTTCTAAGTTGTTTTGATGATTCACCTATACTTAAAATTTTTAAAGTAAGAAATCTAACATTTTTGACACTTTCAGAAAAAGCTTTAGGCAGTAAAAAAACAAAACAAACCCCAAAAACATCAAAATCTGTCATTTTTAATGGGTTTTAATAGGTGAAATGCCTACCTTATTTCAAACGAAAAAACATTTAAACCATCTTGTACATGTACTAAAATATTTTCCTTGTCGTCTTATGAGATTCTTTATATTATCTTATTATAATTGCCTTTGTAGTATTTTCAGTTATTATTTCAGTATCTAAACTGTTAAGATCATACCTTTTCATCCTTGTCAAGCTCTTCGTTAAAAAACCAGGTGCACTACAAAAGAAAGACAAAAAATAAATAAATTATCGAAACAGCATGAAAATATAATGACATTCAAATAATTATTTCTGATTTGAGTGTCCGTGCGGCGGTTCTCACATGTTGGATGAGGGTTTCTACGATCTTATAGCGGTCAGGCATGTGTGTGACCATGTCTTTCATGTTGTCCTCAGACGTCCGAACCAGAGTCGGTCCAAACACCAGAGCCAGGTTTCGGGGCTCCATCTAAGAAATAAACACAACAAGCATGAACATTAACCACTGAATTATCACACAATCACACTACTGCATTTACACTAGTCTAAGAGCTAAATAAAAAGTAATGGAATAAAAGAAAAATTAAGTCAAAAGTGCAAGTTAGTATCATTTTCAAACTACATTATTGGGTCAAAATGTGACATTCTATGAATCAATGAAGGGTTGGGTTTTACCAGTTCTACTTCTAAACATTGATTGTATTATGTATTGGTGATTGTTCCAACTCTTCTGAATAGAATCACAATCAGAATTGCCTTTATTGTCATTTAGCATATCATGATAACACATCAAACAAAATGATGTTTGCACAGTTCCTCCAAAACTACTGGAAGTCACTGGCGCATTTATCAATTCATACATGTGTGGAATACTGATATTCTGGTTTTATGAGAATTCAGTGGACATTTGGAAACTAAATCCATCTAATTTGCATACTTTACTGCGTTTCGTGTCACAGTTTAAACAGCTAAAATAGAGACAAACATCCTCCGCTGTAGAAATGTACGCTTCAAAGAAAAATCAATAATCTTGATCAGACAGAAAAATATTATGATGGAGGATACCAATAGGTTTATAGATACTAGAAGACATTGAAAAACCACACAGTAGAGCATCTGCCAGCAATGAAAAGCTGAAAAAGCACTGTAAATATGTATTTTTATTGACCATGTAAAGAACTTTAATGCATTATTGTCTTTTTTCTTAATTAGGAGAAAGAAAAAAAATCCAAAAGCAAAAGTAAATGTATTCATTGTTTCCACATTACAAAAGATCCACTTTTCAGATTCATTCTTGTGTAAAATGTATATGTATATATGTAAAAAAAAAAAAACCTTATTAAGTACCTTGAAAACATTAGCCCACAAGGCATTTTACCATTTGTTTTCCATTTCATCATCCATTTCATCTTATCAAATATGTCATATTTAGCAGAGTTTATTTCTAAATTAGAAACCTGCTTTTGATGCAATTCTGATCATTTGATATTATTGTCTCCATTCAACTATACAAAAACAATCAGAAAAACATAAGAAACAAATCATTATTTGCACATTTCCTTTCGTTTGTTTGACTCGTGCTCTTTTAATCAGTCTCATGTTTAAACATTTTGATTTTTTACCTTCAATTCAGTAAAGGATTTTGTACAGCTGTCAATAACGCAATTATACTACAGACAGGATTAGTATCTAAATGTATGTATGTAACTGAAATATCAATTTGGTTACAGTTCAAGGTGATACTTGGTCGACTTTCCACATAAAACAAACATTTACTGACCTTATTCTTGTCTGAGTGGTCAGCTACAGTCTTCAAGTGACCAACCAGGAATTTTAGAGTGTGATAATAATGATCTGGAAGGTCTCGGATCTACAGAAGGAAAAAATATGTCCTTATTAAATCACATTTGCCTCCATGCTTTGGTAATATTATTCACCATACGACTACAACTCAATAATGATGAACCTGTCAAGCATCTCCTAGTCACACTGAATTATTCACACACTTCATAAATAAAATTATCCTGTTTGAAATCATTCATAAGCAAAAACAAATACGCACCAGTTTCTTCATGGTTTTGAGCCTGTCGGAGGCATTTTCCATCCGATTGGCGTCGATGAAATCATTGTATTTATCTGTAAAGGCATTATAAATATCAGAGTTTTTATTAGAACACCCTGCAGAACAAGGCAGTTGGATGTGAATGCAAGCTTGTTCTAACTTGTACAAACTCACCGTTTGTAAAAAGTGGTTCTGGAAGTTTCCTGAAGAATGATTTGAGTAAACTGCTGACTACGTTGAGGTCCTGCCACTTCTGCAAGACAAAGATAAGAGAAGGAAGAATTGATCTATTATTTCAATCACTGCATCTACATTTTCAGTTGACGTTTGGATTTCACCTTTTCCATAGCAGATATTTTGACTTGTAGAAATAAGAGAAATGCACTCAGAATCACTGCAAAAAAGGCTGCATCATTAGCAAACAGGGCTCATCTACCCAATTTAAAGAATTTCATGGGCTGATAATATCATTTTTATGACTGTACGTAGTCCATGAGCATAAATCAACTCAAAGTGTATCACAAACATTTTCCATTTTCACTATAAATATTCAGAATAACTATCAAAAACAGTTGTTATTAAAGGTCTCATTCCGCTGAAACTACTTTTCCATGCTTCTTTTGCAATGTGATGGATCACCCTGAGTTACCAACACATGCTATATTTGAAAGTGGTGTGTCACCTCTACTGGTTGTGTTTCCCGTTCACAGAAAACAACAGAGAAACGAGCAACTCAGAAAAACTTGTCCACTTTACATGATGTGGACATTGGCGTGGGGTTAAGCCCGCCCACGGAATTCAGGTAATGCTACCCCAGTCCATCCCCCATTGCAGCAAGTCTGAAGTAGCATTAGCATTAGCATCTACAAGAGAAGACGGCGCCACAGTAGCTGCTGCACAAACTTGGAAAAAAAAAATGGCGGATCAAACTGGTTCTCTGTGGAAATAAAGCGTCATTTATTTCCTGCAAGTTTTCAAAACAAGCAACGGCACGAAACCTAGCTGGATGTTATTCTGGGATGGTAAACAAACACAGAGCAAGAGAGGAGGGGGGAGTGTTCCTTCACATTCATTCTCTGAGGCAGAGATGCCTCATTACCACGTCATGGACATGTATGTGGAAATACCAGTAAACTCTGTTGTTCCACCTCAAGTCATTTTTCTACCCTCTAAAAACACCTTGAAACAAAGCAACCTGGATGTTTTTTTTTTTTTAATAGAACCAACGTACAATGCATTCAATAACAATGGCAAACAGCAATATTAATGAAATGACGTAGGAATGAGATCTTTAAGGATTGTAATACTATAGAATAACATGAAAAAAGTAATTCAGGAGCTTAAGTCCTAAAAAAAACAAAAGAAAACCCAACAGAAAACATGAATGCAACAATAAAATGAATCCAAATATTATATTAATAGTAACACTGACCTGAACCTTCTTCTTCTTTTTCCTCACTGCACAATGAATATTTCCAATACTTATAAATAAGGTTTTGAATACTCAATTTATACTTGTAGTGGGTTATTTTCTCTGTGTAACTGTACTTTTACTGATTTATATATGCCTATATTTTTTTTAGCAACAGGGCTATGATCTGTTCACACTGGAATCTGACATTGGTCACATTTAATAACATGAACAACAAAATATAAAAGCAGATCTGAGCACTAAATCAGACTTGAGTCCAAAAGCTGGCGGTGTGAATACGGTTTAGCATAACAAATGCAAGCTGTGATGGATGAATCTCCATTCAGAATTTACAATTCAAAATTTATGTGATGTAAAAGTCACATAAATTCTGAAATGTTCATACTAAGGTCACATCCAGGCTGATTCCACATGTGGTCCTTAATCAGATACAGAACTGAAATTTTTCAATGTGGCCTTAGTCTCAACAATCACTTCAGAATTCCTGAACTTTTCCATCATTTCACATGGAGATGCATCACAACTCTGCATCACTTAAGCTACATTCACATTGCCAGCCTTTGGGCCCAAATCAAATTTAAATGATCTGATCAATATCTGATTCTGTATAGAAGTGAGCCAGATCAGAACGGAAAATATCAAATCACATATGATTTATGCTCTTCACACTGTTGTGGAAATACAGATATGAATGAAAAGGTCAGATTTTGGTCACCCATATATATATATATATATATATATATATATATATATATATATATATATATATATATATATATATATATATATATATATATATATATATACAGTATATATATATATATATATATATATATATATATATATATATATATATATATATATATATATATATATATATATATATATATATATATATATATATACACACAAGATTAAGAAAAAAAACGTAATGAGGAAATTAATTGCAACAAAATTCTGATTTCATTTCATATTCTTGAAATAGTAATTATATATAAGAATGTTATAACCCTGTATGTTTTTTGGTATATTTCTTAACAAAATCAAATGCTGGTGATCCTTTCAATTAATAACAGTGTATTTGTGAGCATTTTCCTGCTGAATTTGTTAACTTCACTGGTGGAAACACATCCTGACAACACTGTGGATGTCACTGTCAGATTCCAATTCCCTTGTGTTAATAAGACCGGATTTTCACATATACATTAAAGCGATGTGAGAACTTCCTGTCTCGTTCAACGCTGTCGAAGTGTATCTGACAGTGACAGTCCAGGCTGTCAGGACCTGTTCTACCTACTCAGGAAGATGAATCAAACTGAAAGCTCTTTCAGAAAATATTGTTTATTAGGTAGAGATAACATAAGGTAGCTATGTTGATAGAAAAAGCTTCTGTGAATCAAGGTGTTTCTCATAAGTAGATGACAGAAAAAGTACTCAGTTTTGCACAATTAAAGTAAAACTAAAACTATTTGTGTACTTGAATAAAAAAAAATAACCCTGAAAGACTAAATAAAACGAATACTTAAGTTGTAAACAGTAACCCCCAGGCTGTTATTTTTCATTTTTCATGCTATACCTCTTCTGCAGGGTTGATGTCGACCCCCTTATTGAGCTGGTCCTGGAGCATCGACACCATGGCGTTGTTTCCCGGGACCCTGTAGATCCCCGTGTATTCCAGACCCATCTCCTCCACCAGACCACAGCAGATCTCCACAATCATGGGGATGAACTGGAATGGAAAACGCACAGACAATTCAATAACAAAAATGGGAGATGAATCTGTGCTACTGCTTCCAGGGCAGTAGAGGATCCTGAGACTTACCTTGTTATTAGCACCTGGTTGACACTCCTCCAGTCTCACACCAAATGCTTTAGGTCCAGCCTTCTTTGTTTTCTTGATGATGTTGATGCCCCATGGAGATTTAGGAGGACTGCTCTCATCTGTAGAGAAAATATACAAAAACATCAGACGTCAATATTTTTTTGCCATGATAAGAGCAGCATAGCAGACAACTTAAAGAGAAAATAATGTTCTCTATCATTTATTGAATTCTCTTATTTCTAAATTTTAATCAAAGCAATGATATGAATGGTAGTTTGAGAGGAAAATGTCATTAGATGTGTCACAAAGTGATGATCTGACATTCTGTTTCTCAAAAATTGAGCAAATGACTGTCAATTAAATAATTATTTTACCCAAAAATAGAGACGGGTTTTAAACAAATACTGATCATATGACTCAATCAACTGTTCATGTGAAGTATGCGATAGCAACTCACGCTGAAAATTGTGTGTGTGTGAGTGTTTTTCTAATTTTGGGCAAAAAAATGAAAAGAAACAAAAGAACACATTTAACAGCTTTTATAAAAAGTGAACTGCTTTTGGCTCATTTCTTCACACTAATGTTAATATTTTCAGAAATATTTAGTATTTTTTTTTATCATTATTTTTCAACAAATCTTTTTTAGTAATCAAGCATATTTTGTATTGCAGTTGAAACATAGAAAAATTTATAAATATTTAATGCAGAAATTGAACTGGAACCTTGTGAAATGGAATAAAAACATCATGAAATCAGTGACAATAACCAGCCTAAACCAACAATGTTCATTTTTACCCCACTTCCCAAAAGGGAGATGTGTATTGTGTTTGATTCTGTTTCTTTGTTGGTCTGTTTGTTTCTTTTTTTGTTTGTTTGATTGTAAGCAGGTTTATGCAAAAACTACTGGACCAAAGGTGCAAGATGATCCAGAATATATCCCATTAAATTTGGGTGACTGTAGGTCAAAGGCCAAGGTCACAGTGACAATGATAAGAGATAGGGCAAATCAGGTCAAATGTGTGTGTATGTGTGTGTTTAATATTTTATACAGTAACTTCAGGTTCAGACTAGAGCATTACATAAAAGTTGCCCCGAACTTTGCACACCTTGCACAGTGTGGAAAACATAAACTAATCATGTATTCATATATTTCCTTCACTTCTTGCAGTTGGTTAATCTTCACTCAAAGCTATTCATTCTCTGAGAAAAGGACTAGGTGGTACAATCCCAGAGTCCATGTTTCCTAAATTGCTGGGAATATGGGAGAGAGTGAAAAGGATGAGAAGGATCACAAGCTTCACCAGGGTCATCAGGTGGGCACCCTCCATCACAGGTGTTTTGATGATGAGCCCACGACACCTCCAGAAGCAACACCTAGCATCCTAAGCGTGCCCCCCCCCTCCGCTACTGCTATTGTTTATGGGCCCAGAAAGTCCTCTCTCTTTAGCCAGAGCCACCAGCTGGCCTCCTCTGCAGCGTTTGAGAAGAATTTGACTGCCTGTTACAAGGCTTGCTCCTGCAGTCCTTAGTAATTCAACATCCTAATTGCTGAGTGGCCAACAAACCCTCTACACCCTGGGTAGATCATAGCCTTCCATCCCCGCTGCTCCACATTAGCTGCCAGATCTGAGTATTTTAGACTCTTTTGTTCATTGGCCACCTGCACTGAACCTTCCCATGGCACTGTCAACTCCACTACAAAGGCAGTGCGAAGGGTTACAGACCAGATGACAAGATCAGGCCTGAGATTCGTTATTGTAATCTCAGTGGGAAAACACAGTTGATGTAAATCTGCTATTGTAGCAACTACTAGTCATGTGCTTTTCAGAGCAGACCAGTATTGGGTCTGGATCTGACAGATGTTTTTGGTGTTGTTCCTGCACAAATGAAGGCCATTGATGGGGTGTGTTTGGCTGTTAGAAGAGGGAGGGTATTAGTGGATGTCCACTTGGACTCTAAGCTGGCCACCAAGCACTCTAACACCTAGTTGTGCCACCAGGTGTACCAGGTGCCTTATTACAGCCAACCAGAATATGTTTTAGGTTAGCTGGAGAAGGGAATAGGGCACATGTGGCATCCTCTCCGTACCATTGCTGGAGGTTGGTTGGTGATGGCAGAACATCATAAATTCCTTAGATGAGAAGGCTGGCTCAATGTGCCTCCACCCCAACAGCTCCCTCCATGAGAATTTTCTCTAATGACAGGGCAAATCAGGTAAAATGTGTGCAAGGGGGACAGGGTTTGTTGTGTTTGGCACCACTTGTTTGTTTGTGTGTAAGCAGGTTTACGAAAAAAATACAAGGCTAATTTCCATTAAATTTTCAGGAAAGGTGCAAGGTCATACAGAATAGATCCCATTAAATTTTGGTGAATGTAGGTCAAAGGTCACAGTCACCAGAAATGTGTTTTTGCAATGATAAGAGATAGAGCAAATCAGATAAAATGTGCGTGAGGGGGGCGGGGTTTGTTGTGCCAGACACCACTTGTCATGGTTTATCTCTGGACAAATGGTTAAGTCCCCAAAATAAGTGGTAAAAAATTTAATAGAAAAATAATGACCAGTTAAAATACATCAGCAATAATCTATACTACATGTGAAACAAAAGGAAGGAACAGCTTCAGTTTCTATTCATGACTTCATGTGGGGAGTTCCACACTATGGTGTGTGAATGTGGAATTCACTTTCATAATAGAGTTCACCAACAGACAATGTTAGTGTTTGTTGTACTTGTGTGGTATGTGGTCCAATACTTTCATAAGTGCAGAAATGTTCCAACTTCCCCTGATGACTAACCTTTGCCCTCTGGTTTCGGGGAACGTGGTGCCCCGGCTGCGTTTTCTGTTTTGGCGAGTAGGAAGGGGGGTTTCATGCGGGGCATTCTGGGAGATGAGTCGGGTTTGCTGCCTGTTGGACTGCAGGGGGAGACAAACACACAGGTTCAGCTGACGTATAGGACAATGAGGAACAAAAACTTACATCATCAACTTATACATTCAATAATAATTAATATGAAAGTTAAATACTGATAATCTCTAAGAGATGGTTTAAGTCAGATACCTCATGTAGAAGAATTCAAATGATCATTTATGAATCCTTATTTTAGTTTCATTTCACTGATGCATATTTCTTGTGCTCTTATAAACAATAAGAAGTATCATGGTTTAAGAATAATACAGGATTATATTTGTTGTGATTGTAATGTCTAATAAAATTACTTTATGAATAAATTATTCTGAATATCTATCCTCCAATGGTCTCGTTGAATCTATTTTCAATCTGTTTTTTCATGCATTTATTTATATCTATGTTATTATACATGTTGATATAAGCTCTTCTGTATTATTTTGTTCATTTATTTCTTCATATGTTTTATTTAGTTGTTTCACTCATAAAGTTGGAATGAAATATTTAGCCCTTTATTCATTAAACGGTTGTGATAATGTGATATATTCTTGATAGATAGGACTCATTATGTAACTCATTACATCTGGTCAATGGTGATTACTTATGTGTATAAATAGGAATAAAATGCAACAAAATATGACTGAAAAAACTTTTTTGTCAACAGTTTCTACGTATCTTACTTTATTTTGGGGTTTTGAAAATACTATAAAAAGTTTCAAAAGATGGATCGCTAAGTAAGGATGACTGTGTAAACTGTTACAATGATTATATGTTATGATAAAACATAACATTTAATGAATAAAAGCAGCTTTGCTCACCTCTGTTTCCTGTAATCATTCAGTTTCTTGTTGATAAGGGCCTGTCTGGAGAAGCTAAACTCCTGCAATAGATAAACACATGTTGATTATGATTGAGCTTTATTCTCTAATCAATCCATTGTGTAAGATTCATTGCGGAAAACAATGACAAGGCATGTCCTCTGACCTCGTTGTCTGTCTTGCTGTTCTCCCTGATGACTTTTATCCAGTCCAACATGTCCTCCCGGTCCTCCGCCTGCAGCAGGTATTCACAGAAGTCCTGGGTGGTCAGTCGCAGGGCATGTTTACGTTTGGTCTCGCTATATGCTATGTCCACCAGGCAGCCTCGGATGCTGATTGGCTGCTCGTCTTCAGCCCCGCCGCCAATGGTCGCACCACGGAGCACTGCCTCTCTCTTGTCCTTGTAGAGGAACAATGAATGGGAGCGTAGAATAGAGAAAACTCGCTTCCAGGGACGCATGCCGCTGCCAACCTTCTGTTGAAGACAATGAAAAATGCAGGTGAGTTTAATTCAATGCTGCACTGAAATATAAACAGAATATATTTTACGTACTATTCTGTTATTTCCCATCAAAGAAATGTAATATATCCTACTATTTTTGTTCATTTGGTGTATATCTGAATGTGTTCAATTTGCATGTCTGTGATAAAATTAAGGATTATTGAGTATTTAGGTTGGAATTCTTCTTTTCCTTAAGCTAGAAAATCTCTGTAAAACCATTGTAGATTGACATTAGAATGTATTGTCACAAAGGTGAGCTTATGAAATGTTGATTTTTACAGATATGTGGTTCTCACAGGGCAACACAACTGTAACTTAAACTACCAACGACTTATAAAGTGGTAAATGAGGTCAAACCTCAACACATATAGCAGTAAAATTAATCAATAACATCATATATATCAAACTAAAACAATAACTGGAGCTATTTTAGAGACGTAATGAGCACATTTGACACGCATACTTTTATTTAAGTAAGACTTTATGGCAGATGTCTTAATATTTTCACATTGTGGTCTTACAAAAACATAAATAAAGGCTGAATGACTCTGTGCCCACCTTTCCCTTCTCTGTGAGGATTTGTTTGAAGTGGAGCCATCCTTCTCGCCGTACATCACTGTAGGTGATATTTCCTAACTCAGAGGTGGAATGCCGTTTCGATCGAACCTCCTCTGCCGTCCCAAGGTTGTCTAGAGACTGAAGCGCATGCAGAAAAACGTTCAGCACTTTGACTGATAAGATGATGCAGAAATAATCAAAGGCAACAGGCAAAGCATCAAGATTCTGTATCTCCTCAATCATTCTCTGAGTCAGTCTGGCAGGATAACTTGATGTACTCCCAAAAATATTTCATGGGAACAGACTCAGTCAAAATTTACTGCTGACTGCACTTTTTGCTTCCTGTAGTTTAATCTAAAAAGATGTACTCACTCCATCTGTGAAGAAACTTTTCACTCTCTTTGGAAGCCTCCTGTACAGAACACAACAGTAAATCAGAGCGTTAACAGTCGCACTCGTTGTCTGCACGAGTCATTTATTAAGTTTCCAATGCACAGTCTTTTGTCGGAGTACTCACGAGAAGACTCTGCCCTCTTCTCGAAATGTGTTGAGTCCTTCATCACATGACTTGGAACGCTCTGTGGTGATGGCTAGAAGATAGGAGGAACGGCGACTGGATTTAATACTGCCTGCTCGGTGAAGATGAATGAACGGAGACAGGAAGAGAAAAGAAAAGAGAAAACAAAGAGAAAGAGACAGAGAGAAAACAGAATGTTGATGTAATGCCAATCACCATGGCCGGTGTTGGATTAGGAGACGGGGACAGTGAAGGAGGAGGGAGGACGTGAACGTGAAGTTAACGGAGGATGTCAGGTTTGGGAAGTGAGTGAGTGGTGACGATGGAGAGATGGGCTGGAGCAGTGGGTTAATATAAATTTATCTCTTTTCGGTTTCTCACCACTGACATGCAGGCTTAACATCCATACTGACATATATTTGGGCCATTTTCTACAAGATTAGTATCATGCAATTTTGAGTTAAAATAATGTCAGATACAGACACATATCGAGTAATGTAACTTGATAAAGGACACATATAAAAATGTACTGTATTCTTACTACAAAACATGCAGTTCATAAATTCAGCATGCAAAACATTTAGAGCACTTCCCAAAACCTCATCTTATCAAGTAATTTTATCTACAATTCAACTAGTCTTCAAAAGTCTTCTTGTCGAAGAAGAAAACTGGGACATTAATGTCACTTTAGGTTAGTGCAATAAAAAAGAGCAACGTCTAAACTAATCTTCTCATTGTATATTTTAATCATTCTTGTTAAAATAGTTTATTTTGTGAAATGGTATAGACTGTAATTCTTAGTTTTTTTTCTAAGTTCCACTGGACTGTTATTACCTGAAACCTCGAATGGAAGAGGGATATTATTTTTGAGTTGGTTTTCCTGTTTGTCTGTCAGCAACGTTATGCAAAAACTACTGGACCAATTTCCATGACTTTTTCAGGAAAGGTGCGAGGTGGTCCAGAATAGACCACATTAAATTTTGGTCAATGTAGGTCAAAGGTTAAGGTTACAGATAGGGCAAATCAAGTTAAATGTTTACGAGGGGGCGGTTTTGTTGTGCACCACTTGTTTTTCTTGAAAACATTTTGTCCCTCATCCAACATATGTCAGATTTTCTAACTCATCCGTTCTAGTGTCTTGGATGAGAGAAACATACAAAACCAGTCCAGTTGAACCCCGGACACATCCATGGACAACTTTCTGGACAACTTTCACAGGCATGTATGGACTGTATTGCCGCGTCATGGATAAAATTACTTTACATCATGAAAATCTTTACTTTCATCAAATATCTAGATTTGTAATCCATTTAAATTGGCTAAAATTACTTAATAAGTTGAATATTTTTCATTGAGGAAAGCAGAAAGGCTCTTCAGAGGGTTGTGAAATGTCATGCACACCTCATCAGTACCTGTCTGAAGTAAAGATAAGGGTCTATGTGCAGGTAAACATAACAGATCAGATATTTTTCAGCTGACGCTGCTGCATGCAGTGGGGAGGAAGGGAAGGCGCAGAAGGGGGGAACTCACTGCAATCTTGTGAGAAGAGCCTAGTGAGGGGAAAGGTGAAGGTGGGGGAGGCAGGGCTGGTGACCACGGGGGGCGCAGAACTCATGCCGCTGGACACCACGGAGGACGCCGGCACATGGCGGGCGCGCAAATCAGCACCGGGGCTGGTTGGTTCATCTGTTGATGGGTGGAAGGAAGGCAGGAGGAGAGGGAAAAGGTGAGAAAAGAAGGGGGGGAGGGAAAACAGGAAGGGTTAGGTGTTAGAGAAAAAGGTCAAGAGGAAATAGGAAATGGGAAAATAGCGGAGGTTAGATTAATAGAGGCAGGGAGCAGGGGAGGTTTGTTCAAGGAGCAGGAATGACGAGGAACGGCAGGATTATCATAAAGATACTGAGCAAAAACAATTTTTACAGTATCAATCTTTCTCAACTTATCCTCAAATTTCTTTCTTTTAACTCAAGAAATCAAGATAACCGAGCTGAAATAATGTATGGAAGTAACACAAAACCTGTCCCCAACACTTGGGTAGAAACAAAAAAAACCTTGAAACTGCTAAAACTCTGTAGGGAATGTAAACATACAAATGCAATCTGAGCACAAATACAACTGGTTTTACACATATAACTATACAATAACTTGTAAATAATGTACCTGTATCTCCTGCTGCCATAGAGAAACCATGCCAGATACTGATGCAGAGCTGGTGTTGTTACAGAGATTAACTGACTTGAGGTTTCAGTTCTTTGTAAAAATGTACAGTAGTGTGAGAAATGGTACATGCATGAGAAAAAGTGATGGTCATGCAACTATATAATAGAACAGAGCGGTTAATAATTGGATGTACGGTCTGATGGGAGCTTTTGTATCATGAATGGAGCCTTGATGTTGCAAACAATGAAGAAATAAAGTAATCTAAAAGGTTCCAGAGGCTAAAGTCTTTAACACACTGAGCTATGGCAAAGGGATATGAAACTGCAACACACACAGACTCACACTTCCTGACTGTCAGAGGGGATTAGACACGGCCTCATGTATTTGCATAAAGTGAGGAGAGGCTGGATTTGCTGGTGACATTTTAAACTGTCATGAGTGAAGTGTTTTTTTGTGTAGTCAACAGAGGGCAGCACAGCCTCAGAGTGGAAGAACTGAGGAAGAAATCCACCCCCACAGACCACCACACAGCCTTCTGGGAACATTTAAAAAAAGCTTCTTATAATTTTGCATTTCATGTCATGGTTTTTCATTTAATTTCCCTCATCTTTTCGTGATCGCTCTTCATCTTGCTTCCCTTTCTTGCCCTCTGGCTCTTCTCCACCTCCTACCAGTTCTGTCGTCCTATTCTTCGCTCTGGTACATATGAAAGCCAGACATAAGGCGGAAAACATTCCCAATCTCAGATGAGGAATCTGCCTGTTTACAGCGCGGCCCAGAAATAGCCGAGCTGTGGGTTTAACAAAGGCCATCATTAACGGGCAGTCTGAGAGCGAGCTCAGACAGAGGTGGACCAGCAGAGGGGAGCAGCATACAGCTCCAACTACTGCTACATCCACTGTGTCCAGTATCTATGACAACATATGGAGACATAATGAAAACCTAGAAAGGGAAAAATATACAATTGCATTTCATTGCAAAGAAATGGGATTTTTTTTTCTGATAGAGCATCTTTGCTTTATAACTTATATAATATAATTTAAATGATTAAATGGAAGGAAAATGTCATGATGGAGTGGAACACAAAACTTTAAAGACCTAAAAAGTCTACTGATTTAAAAGGTTTACTAACTTTAGACCCACTAATCCTATCATTACAATTAAATAATTCAGTTTGAAAAATGCAGTTTCTCAGCTTTTCAGTAGCATCAGAAGCTCTGTAGTGAAAGTGGAAACACCGTCATCTTCTGCAGCATTGTTTCCTCAATAAAAATCCATATAGTTTGACAGTGTTTGCCTGCATTTGTTTATATGTTTATTTAATGATATATTTGGCTGAAAAGTATTTTTTCTTACATTATCTCTATTTTGATTTGATAACCTTTGAATTTACTCTGAGGTTTTATAAACACCTACATCATCAGTAAATTAAATATAGAAAAACAAATGTGAAATCTCAAGAACAATAACAACAGAATCATAGGAAAGGGTATACATTCATTTGGAAATTGGTACAAAACAATTACATTTGTTTAAGGGTTAAGCATTAGGGTAGAGTATTGTTTGATATTTTTGTATAATAGTACTAAAACAATATAATACAAACTTTTAATCACTAGAATAAGGAAATAAAGCATGTGTAAGAACTGTAAATAAAATATCCGAACCAAAGGGGGTGTCCACTGCCGAAGTTTACTAAGTCCAATTTCAATTGTATCATAGAAAAATATTTCTTTCAGACCTGTAAAATTGAAAGAGTTTGTCCTCAGGTCATGACCTAAACTGACACTAAATTAGTGTGGTAACTGCTGGTTGAAAATATAAATGAAGAAATTATAATCTGAATCAGTAAGAATCAAAAGAACCAATATAGAAACATATGAATAAATATTCCAAATCAATTGTTGGCCCAAGGCAATAATGTGGTTTCTTGTTAATCTGTGGCAAATAAATCCTCAAAAACTGAAAAGAAAAAAAGGTAAAAAAAAATCGAACTGTTGCCTGCAAGACAAGACGGAGGGCACACGGAGCAAACAGAGGCCAGAACAGAAGGTCGTGGTCCTGGTCTGTTGTGTCCAGCATCCGGCAAGTAAAGACAGTAATAGACTGAGCCCCCTCATACCCACACAGACACACAAACCCCTTCATCTTCCAAAGAAGCACAATAGCAGCATTGAGGGCGGGAGCTGAGTGTATGGGCCCCTACTGTTCCCCACAAGAAGCGCCACAAAAACCTCCTGGTAATTTACAGCTTACATTCATGTTGAAAGACTCAGAGAGTGGGTACGGATTGAAATACTGGATCTGCTGACAAACCTTTTTCCTGTTTTATCCACTTTGTATATGTTACTAAATAAGAAAAATACTTAATCGGTTAAAGTAGTAAAAAAGACCTGGATATGTTCATGTCGTATCTCCCTAAAAGGCAACATGGAAAAATGTTTGGAGTCTGGCACAGTCTGTCTTTGTGCTCACTAACTCATAGGCATCCTCAATTTGCAGACATAAGCACAACAGCTCATTAAATCACATGTTCTGAAACAAGCCCAGATCACATCAGAGATATAAAATGATGGAGAAAGACAGAGAAAAGAAAAGCTAGTTCTTGTCTATGGGGAGAAACTAGCCTAGTTTCAGTTCATAGCTCTTAAGCATGTCCTGGCCTGCAGCGCTGACTGCCTGGTTTCGTTTAATTCAGGTGAAGGTACGAGGCAAGAATGTGCACTGACAGAAACACAGGCAGAGAAGCAGAGAGATGGCCGATATGCTGGATTTTCTCTTTAAATGACTTTCATGGCTTGGATCAAATGTCGGTGGTCATTCCAATTAGGTCAAAGCCTCAGAGTCAGCTGATTTGAATCTATTCGGTATTAGCTCTTCTTTTTTTTCCCCACCTCCTCGGGCTGTGGTGGAGCAATGGAGGCGCAGCTCGTCTGACCGATTGAATTTATTTGCATACAGTGTGACTTAATGGCTGCTGTCAATGACCTGATACAGAGTGATCTGCAGCTGAAGGAGCTCTTTTCAGAGTCTTGAACAAGCTTCGACATGATCACCAACACAAAGCCTAGAACTATATGTATTCATATGGAAACAGAAGATCTCAACATACAGAAGTTATGACAGATAACATTCATGTGAGGGCAATGTGTAAATGGTGGAATTTTTTTTGGAAGGCTTTGACTTTAAATAAACTTTAAATACACAACAATCTCTTTAATTTTACACAAATCTTGATTACTGCAGTCAAATTTAATGTATTTTTGATGTACATGTTGCTAAGTGTACCGCTATTTTTACTTATTCTTGAAACTACTTACAACATTAATTCCAAATTAAAAATAAAAATAGTGTCATTCAGGATGCTTTTTTTGTTGCAAAAACATAATCCTATATTTTCTGATTTGATATAGAATTTCATAGAAAAATAACATAATGATGACACACTACATAACAGGAAGTCAGACTCCACCTCATTTCCTCCTGTATGAGAAGGTGACCTTAGGCACCAAGGCCCGGCAGTGGGATTAGTGAAGTCAGATCAGATATGATTCAGTCACACTAGTAATGATGTCTGTGAGACGATGGGAGGTTCCAGCGTTACACAACACAAACATACACAGACAAACACACATCAATAGAATGTCAATGAGAGAGTGGAAACTGAATCTGAAACAAGCCTGAAGCCTGAATAGACAGACAGAAAGGAAATTAAGGAAACAAACATACAAACCCCAAACTCATAATTTCATCTCAATTACAGCTTTGCTTTTCCTCTCACTTAAGCTTTCACTAAAATTTAATACACAATATGAATCATGTTAGGATGACATCTAAAAGTGTCGATTCTCACCTATGAAGGGGATGGAGGCCAGAGAGTCATCCTCTAACGGGAGGGGAGCGAGGCTGCCGTTGGGTTTGTGTAGGGCTCCATCTCCCGCAGAAGGTACCGGAGCTGAGTCCTGGGATTCTGGAGAAAACAATGAGGGTTCTAGCCCATCCATGGGCAATGCGTAGTGGGGATGTCGCATACCGTGTGCGTTCCTCCGCCCTGTGGGAGGTTTCTGCCTGAGCACGACTTCCTGTGTTTGTGCCGCCACTTCCGTCTGCACCTCAATTGATCCCCGTTCTCTCTCGTGGTTTGTCGGCCTGTATGCTCTGTCCTGGGATTCTGGTGTGGTCAACGTGAGCGGGGACGCCGTTGAAGCATTGATGGATGCAGGGATGGTCTCTGGGGGACTTGTTTTAGGTGTTAGGTTCCAGTTCAAGTGGGGGCCAGAGTACGAGGGGTCCCTGAAAGAGTGGGCCTGCTGCATGATCCGACCCGTCTTACGGTAAAATGAGGGACTATAGCTGCGGTAACCGACAGGCTGGTCATCCATGCTCTGTCCAGGAGGGAGCCGCCTGCTCTGGGGGGCAGCCTGCTGAGGCTGGGTCTGCGAGTGGGTCTGTGTTGGTGTGTGGTGTGTTGAGTGAGACTGTGGGTGTCGAGACACTGGTGGAGCCTGTGTCCCACTGAAGTGGCTCCCTGGTCCTGGTCGTGGGTAGGCTTCGGGTCTGGGGGGTGGCTGGGGAGGCTGATGCCATGACGGTCTCTCAAACCGGGGTGAGACCAGTCCAGCTGCTTCTCGGTCCAGCATCTCTAAAGAGCGGCCATGGCGATCATACTGGGCCAGTAGGTTTTCAGAACGTGTTCGGGTGTAGTTTGACGCAGGGTGCCCCCGACCTGGATCCCCGTCGTACTCATAGGACCAGTAGGGATCTCCTTGAGGCCCTGGTCCTGACTGTTGTAGTAACAGCAGAGTGTCCTGGGAGGCGCTGTGTGGCCATCCGCCGGACCGCTGCTGTTGCCTCCTCATGTCACTGAGGCGGTCCTGAGAGTAGCTGCGGTGGCGGGTCTGCATGCTGCGTCCTGAACGCTCAGGCACTTGGCTGTAGTACCAGTCTGACAGAGCCTGCTGGCAGCGCTCAGGGTGAGCATGGCTGAGCTGGGGTAGGGGTGGGCTGGTCCATGCTGAGCTGGACTTGCGTGGCTGAGCCTGGGACGAACTGGCAGCGTGATGATTAGGGTAGTGGACTTGGAGCGGACTCGACAACGGGCCTCCTGATGAGGATGAAGACGAGTAGGAACGGCCCCTTGTCTGACCTTGAGGCTGCTGACTGGTCATACCGTACTGGATTTCTTCTGTGCGGTGGGCCGGGCTACTGTGACCCACTCCTCCTGGTTCTCCCGGCCGCCCCTCCTGCCAGCTGGCGGGGCTGCCCACAGCAGAGCGGTTGTCCAGGGGTGAAGATGGACTAGAGGAACTGGGCCAGCGACTCCAGTTATCCAGCTGGTTCTGGCCCATGGAGGCAGATGACAGAGCCCCGGCTGAGGGCTGGGTTTTGGTGCGTTGGTAACAGATGGGTGGGGGTGGTGGAAGGTTCTCTGCTCCCCCTGAGTAGGGTTCGTTGCCTGTCAGGTAGGCATCCTGGGAATAAGCCTGAGAGAAGAAGAAGAAGAGGATATAAGAGGTGAAAGTGTACATAATAGGAATGAAGAAAGAAGAACATTTTGATTACAGCTTAAAGTTTAGAACCCATATCTGACAACCCTTTGTGGGTTGGTCTGGGTGTCTTCCCTTCTTTTTATTCTTTTTGGCCGAACAGTCAGGTCTTGGTTAATTAACTTCATAAGTGAATTGTTTTTGTTGAATTCTAAATAAATGTTATCATAGACAGGGTCGTAACACCTTTGTAGTCTATTGTCATGAACTTGCCTCAATATTCCCCTGTTTTTGTAATGACTTGCTGTTCAACACTCCTTGTGAATACATGTTATCTAGTTATGTATAATCCCTGCCATACATGGATCAAGTTCAACACTATGGTTCTGTAATGGTGTAATTAATTTCATGACATTCTACAGATTTCTGGCTAATTTTTGATGTTTGAAGTATTGTTTGGATACAATTGTCCAAAGTAACACCAATAAAATAATCTACATAACTGAGATCGGAAAACTTGTTAAATTACTATTACGACAATGATGCAGAATGTCACTCATTTGCATCAGTTATTGTAGGCGATGTGACTCGTACTCATCTTCTTCTACTTATCTGGGTCCAGGTAGGTGATATATTTAAATGTAATCAAATCTACAGTGAACTTAGGATCTCTGTCACAGTGGACCAGAATTTTTTTTTCTCCAACTGTACATAAATTTAGGCAACACAGAATTAAGACTGGTTTGCCAACAATTTTTCCCTTGTAACCCTAATGTAATCATGATTTATCTTCAAATATTGTTGCATCAAACGGATTGCTTAAAATTTTTTTTATTTTTTACTCCAAATAATAGATAAAAAGCTTCTAACACATACAATTAAACTTGAGGAGTTTTCAAGTTGAACATAGCTGAGCTTGATTTAGCAAAACAGCAAATTCCTTGAAAATCATGAAGGGACTGATGTTGTTGTATTTTAAGACACAAGTTCAACAAGAAACTTGTTCTGGAATTAAACAGAACGAGACCAACTGTCACATATGCTGATGCAAGAAATGCAGCTGTAACATCAAATAATACTCAAACTCCTAGTAGCCCTGCCTGAGACTATATGCCATTGGATGTTTCCAGAGAATCAATGGGAGCTATTTGGACAAAACAGCCACACTTTGTTGAATAATACCACCTTTCTACTAATTTACATCAATTAACTCGGATTTACTAAATAACGATACACTTAATTTTACTTCTGGAAATAATCACAAAGTGCCAGAAAATGGCTGAAATGATTCCTTTTAAATCTAATTTTGCTAAACTGTGTTTCGAGCTCATCTCACATTAAGTTAATCTTTGTTTCAACCCAGACTGAATCAAAATAAAACCTAAATGTAAACAGATCTGACAGCAAGGCAAACTATAACCTTGACTCCACTGCCTGTGACAACACAATATATCTGTTCAAAACACAACCAGGCTTTAAGTGAAGCTGTCTCTCAGCTCAACCCCTCTGCCACAGTTTGTCCCCGGGGCCTCAGCCCTCAGAACAAACACATGCTAGCAAGAAAACTGCACGAACTGCCTTCAGCGAAAGCCACAGCATTGCACAGCAGAAGCAGACATCCACACTCATGTTACATCCACACATAACAGGATACACTGCACTGTATGTACACACTTTGAACAACAACAACACGCGTCTAATAATTAATTGATCATTTAATCAATTGGCTCTAGTGTCACTTGCAACTTTAAATCAACCTGACAACAAAAGCAAGGCTAGAAACACTTTAAATCAACTGCTTTGCCACACTACAAGCCCAGTGAATCACACAGAAAGCTGGAAAATAAAAATCAAACTTCCAAAACAACACTTCCTCAGACTGTCTGTCAAATAGAGAGACACTAAGGAGGACGAGCATGGGACCAGACAGATTTAACCTCACCGATACTGCTGCTGATTCTTCTGATTTTACCGCCTCTTCTTCCAGATATATCCCTTTTTTAACTACTTTTTCCGGAACTTGTCTATCTGTTGATCTTCTTGTTTTCTCCTCTCTCTGATCCTTCCAAACTCCTTCTCTCCTCCCTCTGATTCTCTGCCTTACTCCACCCTGTGGGAGTGTGGAAGGAGGCGCAGCACTGCTGATGTCATGCTAGGAATGCAGCAGATACAGGCATCGGAACGAAGGGGAGGAGTGGACAGACAGATGAATGGGTTTATGGTGTTAAGACACAGTATACTGTAGTTGAATGGAGAACCCCGTTTTTGAGCTTGTGTGGTTTGTCATTTGGGAGAAGCATCAAAAATGTGGTGATCTGGTTTTGTGTGTTAACATGTTGCTCTGGGTTAATGGGAGGGGCGAGGATGATGCATGTCTGATCATGTGAGCGAGCATGGAGCAACCTGTGGAGCGTCAAAAATGTGTTGTACAGTGCACTGGGTGTGTATGGGATGTTCTTTTTGAAGGGAAATATTCAACAATCAAGACACCAGTAGTTTTTCATGAATGTGTTTTGTAATTTAAAGACAGAGTGGGGAGCCTGTGAGTCACTCTGAAGAAATCTTGACATTCTTTGACAATGACAGTAGTGAATTCTGAGTGGACTCGGCAAATAAACATTGCAGGGTATATACTACTGTATATACTGTACTGAAATAGTTACTCGAATTTTGATTATGCCTATCAATGCGCTGAAGAACATTAATTATTATAATCACAGAATTTGCCTTTTTTTTGCTAAGAGTAAAGCATGTATTGATGGACACTTAAATGCAAAAGCAAAAAACTGACAACATACATTAAGTCAAACACTGTTTCTATTTCTATTCTATTTCAAAAAAACATTAAGGCCATAATAACTGGCTGTCAGCTTCAGTTTTGATCCTTCAAAGAATACAAGGAACTTTACAAATTTTTTAAAACTATATTCTCTCACCATAGTGAACAAACACAAACAAATGAAATAGTTTAAATGAAGTAAAAATAAATAAATAAATTTAAATATATATATATATATATATATATATATATATATATATATATATATATATATATATATATATATATAATTTGTACAAAAAGTGTATAACATTTAAGTTAAGTAGTATAAGGCATAACTCAACCAACAAACCTTGGCCTGTGTTTTTACTATAGAAAACCTATTTGATTCAGAAAACAGTGATGTTATCTGTACAATATGCAGCTCACTTAACCTCATAACATAATCAAAATGCATATGCACAGCGAACGCCCTAGCTGATTTATTTACTATTAAAAAAATAAATAATAAAATGCTAAAATGTGGTGTGGTACAGTATATGTCTCACTACCTAACCATGAACTGACACATCCACAGTTCTGCTTCTGCAGTTAGTGACCTATTACTGATCGTCTCCTAAGCCTACTATTTAAAAAATGTACATAAACAACAAAAACAGTTGCAAAACTTTTCAGCACTTACCAACTGGAGAACATCTTCATCTTTGGGCATAATGGAGAGCTCCAACACACTCTCACTGCAAGAAGTAAATCAAAGACAGATAAGAAAAACATTTAATTTCACAATGAGATAACATGGGTACAATAACACATATTGACCAAGCGCTAAAACCCTTAAAGAACTGTTTTTGTGGAAACTTACAAATTTTCAGAAAACCTTTCTTGAGCAATTCCTCACCATTAATTATTTTAATATCATACATTTAATTACAATAGGCTGAAGTGAAGCAAGAATGATGATTTCAACCAAATATATCATTAACTGACTGTAAAAACAAACACCCATGTCAAACTACATGGGTTTTATTGGTGAATCAATGTTGCAAAAGATGATGTTTCCACCTTTACTACAGAGACTCTGGGGATCCAGATGGGTCATATCTGATGCCACTGACAAGCTGAGAAATTGCCTTAAATATTTTAATGCGATGCTAGGATTAGTGCTTCAAAAGTAATGCAGTATTTTTTTAAATTTTGGTCTCTAGTAGCTGTTTAGTTTAGATATTTGAGGTTTAAAATTAAATGAAATAAGCAAATATCAAATGTTTACTGGCAGAATTTATATTTCTTTTCATGACCGTCCCTCTGAAATGCAGCAGCTCTGACCTTTGACCTCAAGGTTGAAGGTCAGCCAAGGTGTAAATTTATATCATATGATTAAAACTAAACACGAATCAACATGTAGGCTGCACATCAGCAAATAAGACATTCATTGATGGCATTCGATCATGTTTACATGTTGTGTTTCATTTCAACATCAGCATTAAAATGTCAGTAAAGGTGTCACCCTAAATGTCACAACGCTCAATTATAAATAATGAGTGATTTATGAGTCTGACAAAAATATTTACATCTAAACAGAGTTCCTAAACGGGTGTCAACATTCACTTTGAACAGTCATCGGATACAGTCTGGCCCTTCATGTGTTCAGATGTCATGTGATTGTGTGGGGTAGAAACCTTCAGGCTACTCTTTTCTTAAAGGAGAGAAAACTAATACTAGTTAAAAGGTGCATGTCAGCTCTAAGGTAAGCATGTAAAGGAAAGGCAAACAGATATGGCAGATCAGTAAGTCAACACACTGAAGGTACAAAGCACTGACAGACAGGAGGTCTTACCTGTTCTGAATGAGGGCAATCACCTGTGAGTACGTCTTTCCTAGAATACTCTCCCCGTTCACTTTCACAAGTCGATCTCCTGTAAACAGAGCACATTTTTATCATTCTGTGTGGAGCATTTCCAGCAAATTATGACCCTTCAAACAACATACAAGCTTACTTCCTCGTGTTCAGAAAGACAGAGAAACAGAAGTCTTGGTGGGAAAATATATGCACTATTATTTGTATTCATATTATCAGGGCTTTTATTTTTGTCACCACATACAAAGTGTGTCTAATTTCAATAAATCCAGGAAGACAGAAGCGAAATCCAATCCATACAAGGCATGTGCATGAGCGAAGGTGTGGCATGCAAAACAGCTAAGCAGATTTCAAATTGACTTTTTTAATGACCATGACAAAAAGCAATTATTACTTTATTGAAAATGAAATAAGAAGTGGTCATGGAGTACAAATTGATGATATTTTTAATGCTGTTTGTTGCAGGTGTGTATCTATGCTGGCTGAAAAACATACAAAGAGACTGGAGTGTGTGTCTCTTTGCATATGTTCCTGTTGACATGTGACTTTCTGGATGTGACAGCTTGTGTTTAACCAGCCACGGTGTTCTGGGTTGGTTTGTTTTGGAACTTATGGCTGCTGTGCTGTAAATTTGGAAGCCGACTTGCTATTCTGGTATCTGTGTTACAACACCGGCGCAGACACCGATAAACAAATTCCTCTCGAGTGAGTAGAGGATGACTTCTTTACATAATGCATGTTAGTGTTAATGACAGAAGAATTTGGCTTTAATTCAATGTTCACCTCCCCTGCTGCGGTAGTTGTGCCGCTGTGCATGCCGTGTTGCCTGCAGCATCACATGACCCCTGCTTCCCCAACAGATTTCCAACGCAAAGCAGGATGTTAATGACGCGGGACCATATGTCCCCCATTTACCTGTGCATAAGCCTGCCTGGTGTGCCGGACCCTTCTCTCTCACATTCTTGACAAATATGGTGTCCATTGGCTCCAGTCGACCTTTCTGGTACCCTGAATGAAGAAGAGTGGTCATGAATTAAAGCTCAGCAATTTTAATAAAGTGAAGTCAAAATAAAACCTCTTTATATATGCATGATGATTAATTCTGATTTTATGAACAATTTGCGCTAAGAAATGTGGTAAATATATAGCTTATTCGCCGCTATTATATTTAAGTGCCTAAAACCCTATTTACATACACTGTAAACCCAAATATGTTAGCAGAACTAAAAAAAAATGTAAGGCGATCAATTGCCTCAATTATTTTTAGTTGATGAACTATATTATTATAATTTTCCAGAACTTAAAATTTAGACGCTTATTAAAGTATACTTAAGTTAAAAGCATTACTTATTAACTTAACATTCTAAGGTTCTGTCAGTTCTACTGGGTTCAGTGTCTTTGTCCAAGGACACTTGGACATATGGACAGACAGAGCCGGGACGCTGACCTCTGATCCTTCAGTCATTGGACGACCTGCTCCACCAGCTGAACCACAGCTGTCCCTGAATAAAATTACTGTGGTTTTTTTATTGCAATTTTATTAGTGTGATAGATATTGGTGGTTATTTGGAGTGCTTTGAAATTGTATTTCAGCATCTACTACATCATTTAAGTTCATTTTTTTCAATCATCTTTATTTGAAACAATAGAAATAACAGTACAATATCATTCTCAGCATTTAATTATTTAATTCCACTCAGTTGTAGCTCATATGTTGCTAAGTTATATTCACTTATATCCACAATAGTTCCCCTTACTAAAAAAATATTAGTTGGAAGTACTTAAAAAGAATAACATGTTACAGCAACTTAATACATTTGAGTTAGTAGTACTATTTGTTTTATTATTTACAACAGAATATATTTAATTATTCTGAACATTGGGGTTTACAGTGTAGGACTAGTGTTACCTGTGAATCCTGTCATCATCTGTAGTAAATGCAGATATCATCTATTATTTGCCATGTGTGTAATTTGCAGAGCAAAAATTCCACAGCAAATTAATTAAACAATTTCAGAAAATCCAGAGATAATATTAGTTCTGTGTGAATAAACCTCTGTAATTTGATGGGATATGCAATTTTTTTGTTTCCCTTGCGCAATATATATATATATATATTCTAGATTATGTTTAAACTTACATATTTCACTATGAAGATTAAATGTATCTATGTATTTTACAATAAATCTGATTCCTGCTTGACAGTGACAGGAGCTGCAGTAGTAATAATAGATCAAAGTTTTAAAGGTGTTTTTGGCTCATGTCATAATATTGCATGGATGTTCACTGAAAGAACAAACTCAAATGTTTAAGAAGAGAAAATTCCCCAAAAATGGACTGGTCATGAAGCATGACAGCTATAATAAGGAACACTTTTCTCTCTGTCAGCAGTTATCTGTAAGTAGTGAACTTGCGCTTTACACCAGAACCAAGGAATGTCAGTAAATTAGAGTGAAAAACAGACTTTGGTTATTCTGTAGGAATGCACTGTGTGAAACACAGATGGAGAGAGTTAATTTTCTAATCACCAGAGGTCCACAGGTTGAAAAAGTCCTGTCTGAATAGAGCTTAAACCACTCAATCTCTCATAGAATTTGTTTACATGCAATGCTGCATAGTGTCCTGTAGGGGGCGCAGAGAGGCTGTAGAGCCGAGGTGACAGGAGGGACCATACAGAGTCCCCCTATTACATCATATGGACTGGTTTTAATTTGTTGCCGAATTATAAGAGCAAGTGGAGGCAAATGATGAGATCACTTACCCTTTCCATTACCATTCTCCTCATCCTGCAAGGAAAGAAATACACAAGATTATCAATAATATTCATATTATATGTTATCAAAACTGAAGTCTTTGGTCAGTTTCCAAGACTGCATGTTGTGAACACACTGTTGATGATTGCTCTTCCTTAGGAGACTGTTGCACAAACAATGGTAATAAATAAATAAAAACTGAAAATAAATTACATAGCTATTGCATGGAGGGTGCTTGAAAAAGCACACGTAGAGCCATAAAATTAAAGAGTGTTGATTATTTCATATTGGACTCAAAATTATATATATATATGTATATACACACTACAGTAAATCTGCTGCAAATAAAAGTATCTATTGTCTTTTTCTACAACACGGAAATCATCAGGAAAGTGCAACTTCCCTGATGACATGATTTACATAAGTAATGCTCTGAGAAGTTAACATTTTGACCTCAGTCATTTTATATTAAAAGTATTGGTCGGGTAAATGTTTCACAGCCTGAGGGTTAAATAGATTATTGTTACAAAGGAAACAATCTTAGTTTACAGCATGGTCACAAGCAAATATTCTCACGCTACAGGTTTAAGTAACGAACATTCATCACAAATCAAGTCAGATAGATGTATTTAAACAAACTCAAAATGTGCTGCTATGGAAACACATCCCAATAGAAAAATTAGAAAAGGGATCTCAGCTCTAGAACAAACCAGTCATATTTACATGTCAACAGAATGGTGTGTTTAGGGTTTAAAAAAATAATAAATATCATAAATATAGTTTCATCAACTATAAATCATAGGAAGAGTTCCAAGTGTTTGTCTTATGTCATTTTAACCTGCAGTGATAGATTTTAGGAACAAGCGTCTCCAAAAGCCGGCGTTTCCTGGCATCTAACACCAAAGCTTCTGAGACAATTAAACCGGTTTGATTCTCAGCCCTGCTCCAACATTATACTCTCATAAAAACACAGGCTGACTTTCAGGTTTCACATTCTGCAACTGCACGTTACATCATATGCCAAAGAATCGTCGTTATTATCAGAGAGCACGATGACAGTGGTGAGATTTGATAACTGCAGTTTATCCGATCACCTCCACGCCTGCATGCAGACACACCTACACACTAAGCTGAGTGGGCAGTTTGGGGTTAGGGCTATGGTGGGCTGAGAGCTGCCCGGCTTTATGCTGCGCTGAGTGGGCTCATTCCTGGCTCTGCAGACAATGGCGGGGGGTTTAAAGGCAGAGAAAGGAGAACTGCCGACCCCGGGACGGAGCTTGGAACTGGGGATGCTCAACAACCGAGCAGCCAAGGACTTGAGATGAGATACAGGATCTGAGTCAGGGGTCCACATCTGGATGCTGTCCATCAGCTTATGAAGTAAAAATAACCCAGTAGAAGAAGCAGAAGAACAGACACTGGCAGTAAAATATGCACATTTAGATGTATGACATCTCACAACTGATATTAATATATATTTATAACTCTGTGGATAAATGCAATCAATAGGATAGTGGACAATGGTCAGTTATTAAACAACAAAAAGCTGCTTGTGCTTTAACCCAAAAGTAACCAACAACAATGTGGAAGACACGTGGAAAGAACGATAAGCTGTGAAAATCCAACAAATATTGATTTCAGAACCCTCCCTAAGTGAAAACATTGGTATTATGTAATTTAAAAATGAACAGAAGTGTGTTTTCTTTGTATTATTTGAGGTCTAAAAACACTGCATTCTCCAGTTTTTGACTAACTGAGATTTTCTGATAATAATGGTCTAAAGGAAAACATATGGAATTTGGGAGAATGTTTTCAGGACTATAATATATAATATAATATATTACATGGAAAAAAAATGATTGCAACACTGAATTCAGGTGTTTCATTGCTGAGTTAACAACATCAGTGCAATTAGTGTTTATTTAATGATCATTTATGTTTTAATCTTTAGGGTTTTTTTTTTGTTTAAATGGTATTCTTAAACACACTATTTGTTTTTATCTGTAAATATCATTATTTCAACTTTTCTACCTTGCTATGTTCTGACTATAAATCTTAAAACCTTAAAAGACTTAAAAAGCCACAGGTGACAGAGGAATCTATTTAAGTAAAATGTTTAATAATTGGTGAACCACTAATTCTATTGATGGATGTGAATAATTCAGGTAAAATGCAATTTGTAATCTTTTGAGCATCATCAGAGATAACCCATTTGGATGTTTAGAACCTTAGTAGCGAACATGTAAAGGCCGTCATCTTCCACAACACTGATTCACCAATAAAAACCCATGGAGTTTACTAAATGATGGCAGTTGCTTTCATGAACAGCTACATGATGAGTTAATTACACATAAGTACTCACTTTTCACTAAAAATACAGTAAATATCATCACTAATAAAAGGTTAGATGTAGAGGAAAAAGATCATTTAGGAGTCACTGTTGATATGAAACTTTCTGTGATAAATACTAACAAGTGACATGAACATTTTTAATCATAATATTTCAAATCAACAGGAATGAGAAGCAAACAAGCTGTTTGTGTGATGTAAGGTATAAAGGAAAGCAAATTAAATGAAAATGAATACTAGGAAACTAAATATTTTACTAAAGAACATTACTAAGAAATACTGATCCTGCAAAGTCTTCAACAAAAATATTATTGCTTTTAATTTCTATTTAACAGGATGTGTCAAAGGCGTTACAACCTTGGTTAAAATACATGAGTTTTCTTTTTGTTTTTGTGAAGATGTCTGGCATTATTTTTCTGTTTAATGTTTATCTATTCTGAGTGTTTTCCTCTTTTGCAGATGCATAGCGTGCTTAAATCCTGCAGGAATCCAAATCTTACTAAATGTATTTTTTATCATTTATAGCCAAAATACCTCATCTCATAATCATCTAAAGAGTAAGTTTTCAGTGACCTGTTACAACTTATTTTTTGACAACAGATCTTAATCATATTAATCAGATTTTTTTTTTGGCTTATTTCAAGATTTTTTATTTTTTTTTGGTTAATTCAAGAAATACAGTTGGTAAGATTGAAAATGTTCCCAGTCTAGTAACATAAACGATCACACAAACCTTTTCTAAACATACTGTATGCATTCACAATTCAACAGCACTTCTAAATTCATGTGTAGTATCTTGTTTCATCATCTGTGCTTGAAATAGTATGACTGCAGTCCTTCCGGATCTCGACACACCATAGAACCAGAAACTAATTGGGTCAGGCACCCACTGGCCTCAGATAATTGGACACCATTAGGGTAATTTGGGAGACCTCACGAACAAGTGGCTCTGTAGCTCCAATTGTCCAAAAAAACCCATGTGACCCTAGAGGGAGGGGAGAAGGAGACAGAACCAGGGCCAAAGGGCAGCAGTGGGCCTATTGTCTGGGGTTGTCCTGGTACTGCCTGGCCTACAGTGAGTGGTACCAGGCTAAGACAACAGATCTCATTGAATCTATGTCTCTATCTGCAGCTGCTGCATAGTGGGGTGGTTTAATAATAATAGCAGCCTTGTTTGAGCCACCTCACCCCACCCCAGTGTCCATATGCTTCAATTTCACATCTGGAGCCATTTGCCCCCACACCTCAAAGAGCTAAATAACCACTCGCTCTCACAGAGGCTCATTACACAACTCTGGAACAATCTTGAATTGAGCCAGACTAAAAACAAGGATATGATGCCGAGAAACAATCACACGGTAACAGTTTCCAAACCAGTCTGTCAGGCGAGCTTTGGAAGTCGAGCATCCGTTGCACCGTTGCTCATTATATTCATCAGAACGTGAAAATATTTGGTTCTCAATGATAAAGCATCTACGTCTTTTTTTGATCTTCAAAACTTATAACCGCTTTAATATACACGCTTAGCTCAGTGTGTCGTCTGTAATCAGCTGGGTTTATTTTCTCCTTTGTCTGTGGTCATTTGTTCAGCTCAACCTCGCTGACCTTTTGCAGCAGGATGATTGGCCTTTCTGAGCTCCAGTTGGCTCTGTCTGCATGTACAACATCCAAAAGGTTTAATGTAAAAAAAAAAAAAAAAAAAAAAAAACTAGACAAAACAAAACAAAAGAGCAGAATAAAATCTGTGCATATGCTGTAAAAGCAAATACATTATGGGAAACGGTTTATATAAACCTTTAATTTAAAAACTTCCATCAGTCTGTGTATTCTTAAGATAATTTAACACCACTATAACATCTTGAGAGTTTAGTTTAGACATTCTCAGACATTTCAAGGATCTGCAGAATCACCATCAGTCTCACCTTGAGGTTGGTGTGAAGGGCCGATTCTGGAGGGTAAACGATGAAGTGGCGTAATGTGAAACCAAAACCCTGGGAGTTCTTATGGAGAACCAGCGTCCGGGGACACTTCCAGCCCACGCCGACCCCCTCCCTTCCCGGCCGGGTCGCCATCGGCGGCCGAGGGTTGTCACTGGTTGAGGAGAGACCATCCCTCCGCCCCTTACCCTGTTAGAACACAGACACAGAGCAGTCAACACATTAGATTACACTGTAATAATCCCAATTTATCAAAGATATAACACTGTAGCCATAAAATATTTCTCAGATCTTTATTAATACATTGGTAACACTTAATAATACCTACACACAATCCACTATGTATTAACCATTTGTTACCTATTTGTTAATGCTTTATTCATACACAATTTATCAGAAACAAAACATTTGTTCTTCTCTCCTATGAACAAACCATTTGTAGCCATGTGAACAAATGCTTTATGATAAATTGTGTATAAGCAATAAATGAATAAACATTTACACATGGGTACCAAATGGTTAATACATAGTGGATTGTGTGTAGGTATTGTAATGTGTTACCAAAAAATGCAAAAAAAATATGTTTTTCTGGGTTTGACATATGTGTAGTGTTTTATCTAAGCAGTTAATACAGTTTTCCAATAAAGATCTCAAACTCTATTGGATTACACAAGAGGAAAAACAATCTTTTCACATCTCAAAGCTATAATGCACCATTAGAAACTCATTTGCAACTATTTTCAATCATAATCAGTCTTTAGCTAAGACCAGTATCAGCAAAAATAATGACATGGAATAGTCTTATGTTGTTACTATACATGTACTTCATGCTTTAGAGTTTGGCATGAACACAATAAAATGACAAGGACACGTCTCATTATCTCTTTTCAGAAAAGTCTATGAAGTGCAGGTGCAAAGTTCAGCAGAATGTCTTATCTCTAAGAATACAATTCAAGCGTTAATATGCTTGTTCTCCTTTCTTGGTGCATATTATAACTACACAGATTCAAACAAATAGTACATGTATAGTTAAAAATGTGATTAAGAGTGCAGTACAAAATAAAGCTGTTGTGTTGTCTGGAAAATTGTATTGTTTGATAGAAATATTTTCTTCTCTTGTAAGCACTTCATAGGTGTATAAAACAACATGTGCCATTCATTGACCAATAACTGAGTTTAGCTGTGTGGTCTGTTAAATCAAACCTAAATTCCTTAACCCATCAAGACCTAGTGTGACTTTTGTGAAAGGTCCCAAATAAATGTTTGTCCATATTTAACATTTATTCAGAGAATTATCACCATATATGATGATATTATCCTCTATATTTAGCATTTATTTTCAGTGAAAATGTTATGTTTTCTTATATCTCCTAGACTAATCATGTACTTTAATAATCATGTTAATATTACATATGAGGGTTATTATATGAAAAACAAGGAAAATTCAAGAAAAAAAAAAACTTTTTCAACAAATATATCATTAACTGAAGATAAAAAAAGCATGTCCATCCACTGTCATTGATCCAACTCCATGGGTGTTACTGGTGAATATATGGTGTAAAAGATGATGGTGTTTCTATGGTAACTACAGAGCCTCTGAACATCGAAATGGGTCATATCTGATGACCGTGAAAAAGACATATTTTTCCTGCATGTTGACAGGATTAAAGGTTCAACTGTATTAAACAGTTTAGATCAGTAGATTATTTTGGTCGCCAGTGGCTGTTTGGGTCTTTATGGGTTAAATTTAAATAATATAAAGCTAGAGCAGCAAAGAAAACATCTATGATCTGTTGGTAATAGACACAATGACTTTACATTTGGGAGTAAATAAGCCCTGACAATCCACAAATAAACCTGGGGGGGGTCTAGAGTCGGGAAGGACCACAGTCTAAACCGAGCCTGAGGAGCTACTTTCAGGTCTTTATCACCTGGAGAGAAAGTCGAGGGAGAATAAAGGCACATTTCCAGTGGCTCTCTAAATATCTCATTCCTGAGGCCGAGTAAATAAGCCCAACTAGTTCAGCTGACAGATACACGTGAGAACTATCACCCTCATGCTGCCCCCGACGACCCACATCTGTCAGTCAAACACAATCACCTGACCAAACAGGCAGGAGTGAAGACAAGGAGGAGGAGAAGGAGGAGGAGGAGGAGGAGGAAGGCTCCTTATTTCAGCTCAGAGGTCAAGTCTGCTGACGTCTTATCTACTGGTGCATGTTCTCTATCACACTTTTTTAAAATACTGAACTTTCTGAACTTGCGGAGTTAAAGGACAACATCATAAAGTCGGTTCACTGGTTTACCATAATCATCTGTGTGTCTTCAGCTAATCAATCACTGCGGTGCTGCTTCATGCTGACACTTCAGCAGCACATGATGATGGATATCAGTACTGACCAAATGAACAAAACCAAAGAAGACGACCACTATGTTATGGTGTTTTTTTTTAAAGTTTATATGATTTGTACAGTATGTTTTCTGAAAACCACATGCTAATTGATATTCGAACAGTTCAATTGATGTCTAAAACACCCCAAAATACAACATTCCTTTTCGTTATCCAGCAAAATCTTGCAGTGGTTGTGAATTATTATTCTCTGAAGCAAAAAGAATGCAGGAAAAAGCTTCTCTAATGTGAATATATGTTTATTTATTTAGGCTATAGGAAGTAGTGGAATAAGCAATTTTTGTTATTATTGTCTGCATTTAATGACCCTTAATAACTGATTAAAATTAATAATTGCTATTTTTTTCTTTCTGGGTTTAGATATTTAATTAGAAATTTCAAAAGTTCTTCATATTCTCCAGAGACCTATGTGACTATATGTATTACAAACAGATAAAAATCATTTAGTAATTTAAACATATAACACTAGACCCACCAACAGGATAAATGTACCTGAGCAACTGAGCATTACTCTGTTTTAATAAAATACTGATGTTCTGAAGTTCTCCTAAAATTGCATTGTCCTACATTCTGATTATTTAATATGATGTGAATCAACACAGCGTCACATTTACCCCTATAGACACAAATAGAATTTCATAGCATTTAAGTTTGAATATTACATTTCTTTGTCTAGTCATACACTGATGTAATGTACGCATTAAAAATATTGTTCTTAAATAAACATTACTAAAAAACTAAATGTCCAAAATACAGATTGTGGGTTACAAAAAAAGAGGAGAATTATTTAATACAATGATATTTAGTGTAAATTTTGACAAGAAATTTAGTTGGAGTACAGCTGACGCATTTGGCTATTCTAGATGTTCTAGTGTTAAGATTCCTCTTATATTCTGACTGTGCATGCTAAATTGTTTATAACTACCAAGAGATTATACCTGTGCTTCAATGATGATATTTATTATAGAAGTATAATATTTAATATTTTAGAGCATTTAGAACAGCTTGAATATAAAACAGTTAAGAATAAAATTATTAGAACATCCTTGTTTTCTTCAAATTCTTGTTCATTTTAATACTTGGTAACGGTACATTTGTTTGAGCAAATAGAATGACAGTAAACAAATGCTCACAAGAGTTTAATTTAAGGGCTGATATCTATCCATTCTCTATGGTTTTCTTGATAATAACCAAAATCACTTCAGTTCTTACATCAATATGTATTGCATTGTACTGACAAAAACAGTGCTTTTAGGCATTCCATGTTTTCTATTCTGTCTGTTTTCATCATATGATACACACAAAAAGTAGCACTTGATATTATAACCATTGTTTTTTATCACTTCTGATGATCTAATAATTTTTTCCATAACAATTTTTACATTATTTTTTCAATATGTCAAAATTCCATCTATTTCCATATTAGCGCCATGTTCCTCAGACTCTGTATCATGACGTCAGCGGACCAAAGGTGAACCTGTCTAGACGACAACTGCACCCCCCCCCCCCAAAAAAAAAAAACCCCGCATACCCCACATTTCACATCCTGTTTGTTTCCTACAAAAAAACACACTGTGATATAGAGTTGACACATATGCTTCCTACAAAGACACAAACCCAGACGCACACACTTGACCTGGCAGGGCCGTACGTGTCCACAAAACAGCAGGAAGTGGAGGCTTAGAGGCAGGAAGTGTGGTAGCGCTGCAGAGCGGGATAACCAGATGGTCCTATAAATACGCTTTCCCAGATTTTAGTCTACATCATGGAAGGGCTTCCACACTTTCCCTCCTCTTTCTCTTTCCTTTTATTTTCTCTTGTACCTCTTTTTCCTCTGTTAACACTTGCATTTGTATAATAGAAATACAAGTGTACTAACTTTACAACATTTTTTAACTAACCTTTTCTAACTCTAAGACGTGATGAGTTAAATACCTGCTTTTGCACATTATATTAATGTTAAAACAAAAACTTTAAAGTTAAATCACATTATATGCTTGAAAGTCATGACTTAGGTGTTAGTCTTTTTGCATACTGAAACAACACCACAAAAGCATATTCTGGAGTGTATATATGAGGTGCATATTTTGCGGTTTGAGATACATAAATTCATCTGACACTCGATGCCGGATATTCAGTCTAGCAGTCTAAACTGTAAATGTAAAGCAACCCCATCTATTTTCATTAAAAGGCAAACACTGAGGCCTTGGATGTGACATAAAAACATGCATAAGGAAATCTGAGGAGTGTCTGAGGTGTCAAATTAAAATGATAAAGAAAGATATTTTAAAAAAAAAAAGAAAAGAAAAGAGGAAATGAAAGAGCAAAGGAGGAAGAGACTGAGTGAATTCCTCAGTGGGAGCGGTTTGGCTTTGACAAGTTGAAACACACACTGTAACTGGCAAAGGAGGGGAGGGAGCTCAGAGAGAGTGAATGAGAGGAGAGGGATGAGGAGGACGAGGTGGAAGGGAAGGAGGAGGAGTATCGAGCTCCAGTGAGGGACAGGCTCCAGCACGCCGGTTTCGACCACATGGCCCCTCCCGGAGCTGAGAATACCAAACCCTGTGATTACCCAAAACACACAGGGTCTGACTGGGTCTCTGAGCCAGCACCATTTCCCACTCGGCTGGTCTGGACTCTGTAGGATGTGTGTTCCCGCTCAGCTTTTCACCTAGTCCCAAACTGGTCGTCTTCCCATCAAATCCACACAAATTCCTGTCTTCTACCTGTCACCTTGACCCCATCTGTTTGTCTGCTATCGCTTTAGTTTCCATCCACTAGTTAGAAAAATAAAATCAGACTTGCTGACTGGCCACTCTAGGCAGTTGGACACTCTGTTTAACCAACAAGGCACTTGGAAAATTTTTTCTGTGGTTTTCGGTCTAAACTTGACTTCCTATGGAGCCTTAAGAGACATGAGGGAAACCTCGCTCTTGTTACACTGAGAATAGACGACATTTGGAATTTACTGGGAATCTCTCCCTTTAAATACTCATTTTGCCTCAAATCTGGGTGAAATGTTCCAGCTGTTAATACCACTTACAAATTGTCATTACATAAAACCCCGTTGATGTCATTAAAACACAAAATTGTGTTTAAATAAGCAGATCAGCTTCTCTTTCTGTCACACAACAGTTTCCTGCTTGAAAGTGGAGTCAAGTGGATGAAGTGGAATACATCCATGTGTTTTTATAACACTGCAGAGACAGCAACCAGCAAATCCCTGTGGATATTTCCCCTCCTGATTTCAATTACAAAACATATCATTATGATACTTGACTAGAAAGACCTAAAAAAAAAGTGGTCCACCAAGAGTACAAGATGTCCTAAACTTGTCATGTTTAGTGAGACAAATCAAACAAACATTAACAGCGTGAGGGTGTAAAATAAGGTGCCAAAATGTTGATATATAAAAAACATAAAAGGATAAATATGTGTACAATAATCTTGTGTAAAATCGGGTAAAATGGATTTACTATTTGTAAGAAGCTTTTCTAGGACATGATAATATCGTCATGCCACAGACATAATCATCAGTAACAGCGTACGTGTTGGATAGCACACACTCCTCTTCTCATCCGTCCAGAGGTAAAGCAGCATGGAGGAATGCAGCGACTGGCGGCTCCTGCTAAACCCCAGCAGGGCAGAACAATAATGCTCTTTTAAACAGCTGAGAGTTGCAACCTGTTTGAAAAGTGGAGCTTTACGGACGTTACAAATGCTGACGAGCCTTTAATCCTGACAGTCGCTGTCTGCGCCCACTGTGGCCCTGAGCTGGGCTGCCAACCAAGAGGCAACAGCAGAGGGATGGTGGCCGCTCTAAAGTCATCTCATCCCCATATTTCCTGGACTGATCGGACTCACCGGCCACATGGAAGGTGCGCTCCACCACCTCTCCAGATCTAAATGCATCCTATGTTTTGCGTAGGAGATGCATGATGAGTCTGAATTTCCTACTGAATATCGACGCTCCCAGCTAAAAAACACAACCGTCCTCTGATGACTGAGGATTAAAAAATACAAGATTAATGTCATGAAGACATGTACAAATACTGTACATCACTCTCTTATTTGCATAACACAGTTTACAAGGTTTGTGTGTGTTTGCATGCACTTCTGTGTCAATATGAATATCATAGGTGTACTCAAAAACCAGTTTGACCTCATTGTCAGTTCTATTCGCCAGCAGGTGATGATGCAATGTCAGTTAAACAGGGTTTTCAGCTCAAGCAACCCTGAAGAGCAAAACATATTGTACTTTTCTTTTGTCTCACGAAAACCTGCCTCACTGCCATGGATGCCTGTGGAATTTTTAATCATGTTGCTATCATTTTGGTTCTTACTCCGATCCAAACAAGTACAAGGAGCACTTCCAGAAGGCAGAGATTTAGAATAACTTTTTATAGGACGATTTGGTAGCTCAGCAGGGGAAGCGAAAGGCACGTGGCATGCAGTTACCGATGTGGGTTTAACTGTGGGCAAACTGGCACCTTTTTAGTGTTTTTCTTTACTTTAAACAGTCTGAGGGAGGGAAAGCAGCACAAAAGAGCTTGTTAGGGTATGATTTATGCACAATTTGATGTTAAAAATGTGACCTCTGAGTTATGTAGAGAAGGGGAGCACAAATAATACTGAAAAAGTCACCACTTGATACAAAGATAAGATCAGACAAAAAGATCAGACAAAAATGCAAATCATGAAACGGCGCAATATGACAAAATGACTCTTTGTAATCACAACAAACTAAATTCAAAGACTTATGATGTGAGATAGAGAAGTCTGATGAAAGACTGAGTGGAGTGTGGATAAGTATCAATGAAAAAAAAAAAAAAAAAAAAGATAATGGTGTCAACAAAGTGGAACTGCATCTGCTTCACTTGAAATTCTCTGTAACAGACGCCGCGTTTAAAACAAACAAACAAAAAAAAGACTATGTACAGTTAATGAGCGTTTGTTTCTCTTCTCCTCCCCCCACACAAGCATTCCTAGTTGTGGCATTTCTTATTTAACTGTGTCACAGAGTCAAAGAGGGGGATGGTAATAACCAGAGAAAAAAAAAGAGAAAAGCCGGAAATAATATTCCACATAAATGCCCACAGTGAAATTAATCATGTGGGGAAGCAATGCCCTGAATTCTGAGGGCATTCGGGGGGGGGGTGATCGCAGCCTGCTGCCCCTACAACACCTCGTGAAAAGTGGCACTTTTGCAGCACCCTTCATCTGTCTATCTGCTAATTAGAAACCCTTGGAGGGAGGGAAGGGTCCGTATGTCACACAACAGCAACCGTGTTTCATCCATCTCTAAATTGAGTAGAGCTTAAATTAAATTCTAATGTTTCAACAAAGTTATGAGCCTGAAGTACAGTAAGTCCCAAACATCAACACCCTGAAGGCAATGAAGCCCAATAACGGTAAAAGGGTTAAAGAACCTGTCAACAGCTCAGAAATTAAAAGACTTCAAAACAATGGCTACAGGTGCAGATACACTTGTCATGTTGTCATGTGTGACAGGCAGTGGTTTCTGGAGAATAATCTACTGATATAAATGTTAATTACAAAGATCAACCACATCAGTAAAATGTGCAGGAATCAATAAATTTGCACAATTGCTTTGTATAAACAATGTGATGTTTTAGCAACAGCTTTGAAGTATCATGCCAGAGGATCATTGTAAACTTATCTACAGAAGACTGCTATTTGCTATTGTTTGGATTAGACATCATCCATCAGATTCATTTGTAGTAACCTGCTTTTATTTAAGTAACCTAGAGGTGGGTCCTGAGCTCTTAAGGTGTAATTTTTAACATTGTCCACATGTTCTTTTCCTTTTTTTAATACTAATATGACCTCTCGGGAACACTGTCACACATATTCTAAGAAGCAGAAATGTGTTAAAATGCTGTTTTTTGTGAAATTCTATGACTGATCATGAGCCCGGTTGTTTTAATCATCTAATTATCAAATATTTATAGGTCTAAATGTCTTGTTTCCATTTCTCTCATTATAAAAAAAAATCAGATCACTAAACATTCAGAATAATCATGTTATCAATGATCATATTTCTAGAAAAAGTAAATGTGCAGACCCTAGCTGGGTGACCTCTCCTTACCCTGGGCTTCTGGGAGCTCTGGCTGTGCCCAGTGGGCATGGCTGGCAGTGTGGGTGGGGACACTGGTGCAGTGGCACCCCGGAGCACTGCCAGCCAGATACAGCGAGGTTCTGGAGAGCTGCAGTCCACCCCCACCGGGTTCTGGAAGCTCCAGTCAGACCCGGCCGGCGAAGGACACGGGAGCATAGCAGCGGGCATCGGGGCGCAGAATTTGTTCAGATCTGCATCACTCACCGCCCACATGGGCCGCTAACACACTCAAGTAACTACACAAGGCAGTGGACAGTGTCCAGACACAAAAACACAGGAAAAATAGTGAGTCCAAGTGAAGATGGTTGCCGGCGAAACCTCCAATCCTTCATTCAAGAAACTAAACTTCCAGTCTCCTGGCTCCGATCCATCGCTGTCACTGCTGAGCCTCCGGAAAGTTTAATCCCACAAGTTCCACATCACAGTCTATCGCTCCTGACCTCCAAGAAAGAAAAGTGAATGGGCTCTCCAAGACTCTGAAAGACTCAGAGGGGGTTGAGTCCAGATGCAGCAGAAGGCAGCCTCCTGGGCAGCAGATGGAGGAGTGTGTGTGGTACAGGGATCAGAGGTAGGTCTGGTTTCACTACAGACACACACAGAGAACAACTGACAGCTTCCCTCCCGTCGGTGTCCGGTGATGTTCTGCATACAAAGCCACTCTGTCCACCCCCAAAACACACTTCGCTGTCCCAGAGGGCTGGATCCTCTGACACTCCTCCCTCCCACTGCCCTCTCTCTCTCTCTCTCTCTCTCTCTCTCTCTCTCTCTCTCTCTCTCTTTTTCTTCTTCTTTTCTCCCTCTGTATCTCCAGCCCTAAACAATCTCCTTTATATCTATCTCAAACTCTTTATCTTGGCAAGCATCAGTCATCCCTCACTTGCTCCTGTCCTTTTCTCTTTTGCTTCCTTGTTTTTCTTTCTTCAAACAACCACTCAATCCATCATCACTGACCAAGAGCAAACAAACACTGCTGCTGTACAGCAAACTTGAACTCTGCCGTTTAATCCAGTGGACATCACATCACCAAGGCCCCACCAACTCCATCCCTGAACAGTCCAGATGGAGATATCTCCAGCAGGCTAAATCCACCATAGATCTCAGTTGTACCGCATGAAGAGGAGGTCTGGTGGCTGCACATGTGCTGCATGTGTGTGAGCAACACAAACACAGTGACAAAGCTGTGATCCCGCTGCTAAACTCCACAAAAGCTGGCCCTGCCTACGCTTACCTCCCCTCCACTCAGAAAGGAGACAAACACAAAAAAAAGAGAAAGAGGGTGATTTACAGTACAAAGAGAAAAGAAAACACTGACTTGCTGCTACGTGAAAAAAAAATTGGAAAAAGCAGGATAAGAACGAAATGACAAGAGTAACAAGCACTCCACTCTTCTAAAAAAAAAAGCCACTAGTGTCAACATGACCTACACACCCTCCCTTTCACATACACTCACTCCTGTTCCTCCCAGTGACACCGAAACACCACACCACTAAATCAGTCAGAGCGACAACCCATTCCCATCAGCCGGTCACCAGTACAGCTGAAGTTCTCACCAAACAGTCAGGTGTCCAGGGTATGTGTGAAAGCGGCAAACAGGTGACCATGTTGTGGGAGATGACTGATTTTCTTTTCCGAGGCTCGCATGTCGTACATCCGTTACCAATGAAGCTAGACAGGTTTCACCTGCCACACACCGGGGCAAGTATCAACACGACTGCTGAGGGCAGAGACTGTACCCTCTGGATACACGCTCTGTGTATGAGAACACACACTGCAGGCTGGAATAATTAGTACAGGTTTGTAATAATCACTACCAGGCATTACTATAAACTCACAGACAACATCTAAATCTTATTTTAACTCTTCATGTTTCATCAGCTGATATTTGATTTTATTTCAATGTGCCACTGTGTAAATAATGCATTACTTATTTTTTGTTGTGTATCCTGTATTAATTCATTTACAGTAGATATCTGTGGTTAACAGTGTAATGCTAACATCATATTTTTGTTCACCAATCAGTCATTTATGACCAGTGACATAGTACAAAGAAACATTTGAATTAATCTAGACGTGTAAGAGTCATCGGACTGATAATTCCACCCCCACTCTGTCCACGAAGAGTGTTGTTTTTATATAAACAAAATATTCTATTCTTTTTGAGCATACGCTAAAGTTATTTGGCCAAATAACTCAATTCAATCCCTGTATTTTTCAATGACATGGACAAATATTTTCCAGTTAAATTAACTGAAAACCAGGCAGTTGGAGACAGCAGACCTCCACCAAGGCTTGATATGGGTCCAATCTAATGGATTCTTCCTTGACCATTATCTATCCTGCTGACAGACAAATGGACCCAAATGTAATATGTCCCTGGCAGAGGTAACAAAGCAGACTGAACTAGAAAATCAGAGAAGAGCTCAGACCTCCACCAAGCCCCCCCCCCAAAAATAATAGGTTTAACTTTCACTTCTGCAAGTTGCACCCTCAAGTTACCGAATGAAAGATGCACTCGTGTACCCCCCCACACACACACACACAATTTAAATATTCGTTCCTTGTGCCAGTATGAACTTTTCTTGAAAAGTTCTTACCTTACGAACAGGCAGACAGAAAAAAAACAGACAAACTCTGGTGAAAACATAACCTGTGCTGTTCTGTGTTAAAAAAAATACCCTTTCTTTACTAACACTATATTGCATTTAGGACTGAAGAAACACATTCACATTTAATATACAATAATAACCATTACAGGTATCAAGGTAAATAATTTTAATTCAATTAGCTGAACTAAACTGATATATTTCCCAGCCCTCCCTGATAGAAGTATGTATGTTGGATGATATTTTGATGATAAATGAACCTTTGTGCAACAATAATATTGATCTAATTTAGGATCATAGCACATAAACATAATTTTGGGCTTGTACTGTAAGTCTATATTTACATAGTTATGAGGGTGCAAATATAATAAGTGATAAATTAAAAGGAAAAACAAGATGGGACTGGCTTCTTCCCATGAGGCATTACAGATCATTGAATGAACTAATGAGAGTGAAAGTGATAGAATCTCATGGCATTGCTTTCACAATTATCAGATCTTGACCCAACTCAACACCTCACCTACAGGAGATTTTGGGTGGACTGAGTGTAGTGAGCACTCTTCATCATCATGACATCAGCAAGGATATTTTTCTTTTCACTTTTCTTGGAGTTCATCCTTCCAATAAAAGTAATTTAAAGGAGCAATCAACCTATTCTGTCCTCAAACACCATTAGTGAAACATTTCAGATTATTTTTTTATTTTAATTCGTCACATGTATGTCTATAAAAATACAAAAAATTAGGCTCTGCATTCTATACTGTCAAGTTATTTCACATAAGAGCCCTGCAAGTTTACAAAATGCATCCTTAACATCATACAATCCAACTTAAGTTTCATCTTTACAGAGGTTTTTCCATCCTTTTTAAGTTTTATATATAAGTATTATGTTAAAAAATGATTAGACTAGGTGGATTAAACCTATTTTATGTTTGTGTGTACCTGCTTATAGGCTACAGATGGACATTAGCTGATAGTTCTATTTACTACAATTCTTTTCTCTGACTAAAATGAATTACTGAGCATTTTTAGCAGTTACATTTATAAAGAGATGAGACAGAGTGTTTGAGATACATCCTTCAAGTGTGAAAAAAGAGAAACAGGTGAGAAAGTTTGTGGCGTAAAAGAAAAATGGAGTATTTCTGTATTTTTAATCCATAAGTGGAAGACTGTCAGAAGTCTCACAATGTCATTTTAATGTAGGTTTTCTGAAAAAATAACAGGCTGGGTTTAGAGTTGGGACTGCACTCTACTTCTTCTCTGGTTTATTTAAATAGTTTATAGTCAGCACAGGCTTTCACTAATACACACTCATGCACACATCGCTTACATGCGAACACAAAGGCTGCACATACACACAAACGCATGCCACATGTCCCACTGAGTCACAGCTGAGTATAAATACACTTGGATATATAATTAGGGTTCCTCATAAAGTTGGAGAGCTGTGGCTGTAGGGGGTTTCTCTTCTTTCTGCGGTTCAGCGCAGAGCTTCAGGCCCGACACGCTGCCAGGCGGAACCGCCCTGTGGACAGACGAGTGGACCGGACACGATCGCAGGAGGTCCGAGAGGAGATGTGAGAAAGGAGACAGCACCGAGAATCTGGGTCTGACAGCATCCTTCATGGAAAACCAGAACAATGCTCAATATGTGCCGAGTGGGGAATTCATGTCACATTTTCACAACATCAGTTAGTTTTGGCAAGAAGGAGGCAGTGGCTAATGTGAAAACAATAGGTCTCTGTTTGTCCTGCACCCTCTCCCTTACATGAAGCATGGAGGCATTTAGAAAAAGAGGAGGATGAGCGTGAAAAAGGTTGACAAAAGAGAAATGTACAAAAAGGCGTTGAGTTACAGTTTACATTGAGGACACACAGTCACACATGAAGTGTCATGACAATAGCAGCCCTCCCACCAGCCAGCCACACTGTTTGGATGAAGCGAGTCTGTGCAGGTAGAGGTGGTCCAAGAACTATTCACATCCTGTACTGAAAGAAAAGTACTTATTTAGCACTGGGGAAATACTATATCACAAAACAAGAGGCTACACAAGAAATATTCCACATGAGTAAAGAAAAAAAATGTGGATATTTTGAGGAAAAAAAGTCATCATGTTACCAGCCACATTTAAATGTATGAATATCTGTCTAATATTATGGGGTTTTTTCTCCTCAAACTATCATGACTTCAGTTTTGTAACTCGAGTGGTTTTTTTTTAGACAATATAATTACTTTATTATCACATTATAGTACATTTTTGCTTAAAAAAATTACAACTTTGAAGTTCTAACATTCAGATTTTTTGGGTTCTAGCTCTATTCTTGTAAAAATATGACTTAGTATACTTTTTCACAAAACATTATGACTTTATTCTTGTGGCATTCTGACTTCTCAAAATATATTTATATTAATTTAATCCTATAACTTCATGACTTTTCTGTCAAAATGTGATATGGTTTAAATTGTCAGCTTGGCACAAAGCTTTCACAGAATATTGTAAGTGGTAGTATATCTATTTAAGTATCAATACTATTAATAGTGAATCTTTAATTGTGTATATATAATATTATATTTATCAGGATGTAGTCTAAAAAAAGTCTATGTTGGCCTGAAGTGAACAAACACGGGCTGTAAACAAAGTAATAAATCAATAAATTTGGGAATGAAATATCAAAAAAAATATTATCTTTTCTTCAGGCATAATGTTTCCTTAAAGTAAGTTTTTCCAGTTCTGAAGCTTTATATTCCTCCCTGGGGGGATCATTAAAGTTTATCTGTATCTGTCTGTAACTGATGGTAATACTGATAGTTTGTTAAAAATCTTATCAAGGAGAGATTTCCTTGACAACCAGTTTTATAAACAGGGATAGAAAGGAAGCATAAACTCGTATCTGTAATTTCAATAATACCAGATGAATTAAACCATGTGAGAAGCTCAGAGGAAATCAATCACTATTTGCTGGAGGTGATAAGTCAAAAAAGTTCATTTTCACCATCTGTAAAAGTTTATATTATCTGTTGTGTCAAAACCTCATCTGACAACTAATCATAGTTTTCAGACAAACATAGTAGACTTTAAAAAAAAATTACAATATTGGCCTTAAATATACTTGCACATACTCATGTGAAGTATGAAAACAGCGCTGCAGTAAAAGTGCTTACATTCCAGCGCTGACAGGCAGGCAGCTGTGAATCCATCACCTACATGGGGGCCTAATGTACATCACAGGGCCCATGCATACCACTCTTATCTGCCTTGTAACTGTTTGATCGCTGCGTAAACACACTGCACCCTGGAGACAGCACAGACTTCATATTACCCATTTTATCATAACCTGGCAGCACTGAGGCTCCAAAAGGCTGAAAATCAAAGGCTGACACGCGCTGCTAATCTCCAAGGAGCGATGCCTCATTGGCCCCTCTGCTCTTTGATAACAAAACACAGCAGTGGGAAAGTGAAAGGGGTGAGGGGCTTTAATGCAGCAGAGAGTGCAGAACACTGGTCGGTGTAACGGGCAGATGAGTTTAGTGATATGTTTTAATCCTCCTCATACTAATAACATGGCTTTCGGCCAACAGATTAACACAAGCACACAGAGGCACAAAACCTACCCCCCCCTCCCCTCCTTTTTTTCCACTGTGGCTGCTTTTGCAAAGACATAACAAAGTTTCTTAAGCACAGAGCTGTGTGAGGGTGGACTAAGTGGCAGCTGGATGGTGGCTGAACAGGAAATTCACAGGAAAGAGAAGAGTAAAGTGTGATGAGTGACTGCAGTTGGTGTGTGACAAACAAACCGGGCAGCAGACCCAACGATGGGGTGTTTTTCACTAAACACAGACTACGATGGTTTAGAAAAGGGATGAGGTGGGTCAACGGAGGATAGGAGTAATGAACTCTAGAAAACTGACACCCAAAAGACAAGATGAAGATGAAAATGTCTGAAACTGGAGATTGAAGAGTCAAAAAGAATCCTGTCCCCTACTGGTGAAACAAACAAACCCCTGAAGTTTCATCCATCACTGAATCACATGAGTCTATATTATCACTATTGAAACATAGTAATTATGACATACAGCAGGATTTTACAACCTCACTTGATTTATATTATCACATATTTGAGTCATAAAAATTCATTATTTTGTTGTTTTTCTTTCTATAAATGTCGGACTTTACATAACTTCCATTACTGTTTCTGATTTTAAGGCATCGGCCAAACAGGTGAGGTTATACTATATATGGCATATGGTACTTTTGCAAGTGGAAGACAGTCAAGCAGATGTCATGGTCCTTAGTTTTTCTGATTGCAAAACAATATTTACACAAAAAATGGACTTCTATCTCCATATATAAAATGAGGTCATTAGGTTTTTATTTGTAATTTAGTTTATGAGCTAGTTTAATGGCAAAAGAGAAGCTTAAAAAAAAAAACCATACTCCATCAATTAAGTTAGTATTTTCTTTTATCTCAGACATATGTGTACATACTCCATCATCTACTTAAATGATGGTGTAAGTTTTAAACTTTTTGCTAATGAATCTTTTCAGTTCTACTTTGTAAAAATGGCTTTAATTAATCACTTTCAGGAAAAACAGAAGCTGTTAATGTCTTTGTTTTATAGCATTTTACAGCCATTATATGTGCAGCTATAAGTAGTTTGGGTTAGTGCTGTTTACTATAGATAGATACACTTTACATATACTTTGAGAGAAATGAATTTGTCCCTTCAAACTTCAGTGCAATAGTTTAATTTGTTTTCTTCTATCGTGCAATAGCTTCCCTATTGCCTACACATTACTTGTAATACTTTACTGTTTATATCATATATTTCTTTCTGCAAGAATTTTTTTCAATATTTATGCTTTTTAATTCCTGTTTGCTTATTTTATTTATTTATTTATTTATTTATTTTGCTTATTAATTCCTGTCTGTTATTTCCACTGTTTTACAAGTTTTATCTGTATTTTCTATTGTTAATATTTATTATGTCCTTTCTTTTTACCATTGCTGAAGTAACACTACATTTCCCCACATCAGGACTAATAAAAGGTTATCCTGTTTATCTACAACACATCAGACATTTTAAACAATAGAATAAAGTAAGTATTAATAAATTCATTATAAACACACAGTAGTATTAAGTCCAACTGCTGAAAAAAAAAAAAGATGCCGGTAGAAACACGTGGATCACATTGATGTATGAAGATCTCTCTGTCTAGACACTAATCTGTTTGATTCTACAAAAGCAGGCGCTTGGGTGAAAAAGGGACGTGGCTGTAATAAGCAGGTTAATTTTAACGTTAATCTCTTGCAAATCCTCATGACCACAGAACTTATGGGCCTATTTAGAGTGTAGTTACAACATGGCTGCCACTAGAGGGCAGCTGCAACACAGACTCAGAGCAGAGAGGTGGAGAAAAAGCAGAGGACACTGAGACAGAGGGGACAGAGTAAAGCGTGGAGTGTGGATGTGGATAGTTTTAGTGTAAAAGTCTGTGGATGTGTTGATGTGAACGGCAATATGGTTGTAGGTCATGTGACTCCTGTAGACCTGGGGAGGGAGAGGTCACACCTGTTGTGGGCTTTGGGTGGGAAACAGTCTCGGGAAGCCCAGAGACGATAGCAGGTGGAGTTGGAGACGAAATGCACAAGGGTCAGATATCTCATCAACCCCGGGTGAGGGCAGCTGGGTGGTCCAACCCCCCAACCTCACCCTGCACTACCCTCCCTCCCTCCCCCCCTCCCTCAAAGACCGATACAACAACAACAATGCACAGCTCGCCCCTTCAGACTGGAGGATTAGAGCCGTTAAAGCAGCCCACCTGACCATGTGTTTCTCCTCGCAAAGGCAACACATTATGCATGCATTCTTTACATGTGTTGGTTAATGTGTGTGTGTTTGTGTGTGAAAGTTTCAGAGCAACCAAATAAGGTCAGGCCGTGTGAGCAATTCAGCATGGAATCACTTAGAAATACTTTTCGAAGCAGGTATTCGCTCCTGCAGCACTACAGGCACATCCCTTCAGGTGATTGCATGAAGTTAATTACAGGTGTTTTAATTACTGAAAAAAAAAAAAAAATCACACACACACACACACACACACACACACACACACACAGTGACATTTCTACGATTGCACAAATGACTACACATTCCATAGATTAACCAGTTGGTGTTGATGACCAATTGATTATGTCATTTAGCAAGAATGCCAAACATTTGTTGTTTGTCAAATGTGAGGTTTTACTGATTTTCTCAACTCTATGTGATGTTTGTGTATATAAGTGTATTTGGCTGTCAACCTTGTTAAATGTGCTGCTGTGTTTTCAGTCCAAAACGCTCTTGTAAAATGGATTTTTTTTCCTTTTTCTAACTTTCCTAATTAAATAACACTTAATAGAGAATACTGTCTCTAAGCAAAAAACAAACAAACAAACAAAAAAAATGTTTGGAGATATTTGTTACTTTTAAAAATAACAAAAAATAAATGTTGCTGTGAGTGTTATAATTCCCAGAATACAAGGCAGAAATCTGATCATTTTGGGGATAAATGGATTCATCACTTTAACCACTTGTTTAATCATCAGTCAACGCTTTTATAGGAATAAATCACAACACACTGTACAATTAATTCTGTGCAAAATACATTGAAATGTTTGTTACAAGAACAAAAACCTGAACCAACGTGGTATTATATTCACTTAACTTATTGAAAGTGAAGTGATGCGCAAAAAAGTGCACAGAAAATTGGTTTAGTCCATCTTAAATACACACCAATTGAATAGGTGTCACCAAACCAAAAAGTAATTTTTGAAATTGCACTTTGAAACAGACAACAGATGACATCAACAACAGACTGGACTGGAGATCCAACACTGAGGCTGTGTACAAGAAGGAGATGAGCAGACTCTGCTTCATGAGGAAGCTCAGATCCTTTGGTGTACGCACCAAGATGTTAGAGTCTGTGGTAGCCAGCCCCATGTTCTTTGCAGCTATTTGTTGAGGTCACAGCATCAGAGCCTGCGACACCAACAGGCTGGATAACATGATCAAGTAAGTTGGCTCTGTCATCAGTCTGAGGCTGGACAAGGATGCTCCAGAAACTGAGGACAAATCATGGACAATCCTGAGCACCCTCTGCACCACACACTGGATGGACAGCAGAGCACTTTCTCAAAAAGACTGTCACAGTTTAGCTGTCGAATAGACAGATACAGGAAATCCTTTCTCCCACAAGCCATTGCATTGTACAGTAAATCATAATCACAAATGTTTTTTTCTATTTACACTATGCACTTTCTGTAAACAATACTGTAATTACATTCTTATTTACTTTACTCTGCGCTCTACAATTATCTGTATTTACATGTATACTATGCCATTGCACCTTAATTTTGTTCTGCACCTCATTTGTCTGTTTGTTTTTTTATTATGTGAATGATGCTGCTGTTACGCAGCAATTTCCCAATTGTGGGATCAATAAAGTACTTTTATATTCTATTCTATGAACAAATAAAAATGTAAATTGTGAAGATTAAAGATAAATCACTTTATTATTGACGTCTCAGCATTTTACCCATCTTAATACACACAGCAGCTAGTATTAGCATTAGTAATTAGGCCATTAGGAACATTTAGCTGCCATTGAAGGCACTCAGGGACCAACTCTAGATCTTCATTACTAGCATAGTTAAAGGCACTGACAGGAGAATTAACCTACATGTATCTGGATCAAACTAACACAAAATGGAGCGAACTGTTATATCCATCACTGAAGACATCCGCTTTGGGAATTTAATATGGAACCTTTCAGATGAAGTAGAAATATTCACCACTGCATGAGCCATTGTGCCACTGAGTTTTGGGAAAAAAAAAAAAAAAAAAAAAAACGCCATCAGGTCCAAATGTAGGATTTTACTTGATTATGCTCAAAAATATTCTGTGTATAGCCTGTACATTTCTACAGTGGATCAATGTAAGAATAGCTTTAAGCCTCTAGGAGTGATGGCAGCAAGTTCAAACTTGCTCAAAAAATTTCCATATGTTCCTTATGTTTTTTGACAACACACGGAGTCACTGGAGAAATGCTAAGGAGATTCACCTGGCTGAGGAGCAGTGCATCCAAAGCCCCTATGCATATACTTACATAATATCAAAATTCGGTGTTGGTGTATTGACAAAAAAGTTGTACAAATCGTGTGTCATGTACTTCACATTCACATACAAGATCTGAATAGAAATCTACAACTTCCACATGATTCCATAAAGACAGGTGACAAATAAAATACCTAATAGCAGTGGTAAATCACATGCTATGAACCTAAGTGAACAATATGAATCACATTTTCCAATAACAATGCTTTCACAAACTAACTGCAGAGTCTTCCAAGATGCTAAACTGCATGACTGGGATTTATAACACCGAAAATCTGACTCAGGAGTATGTATCCATCGTCTTTGATATGCCACAAGGGAACGTGGGATACATGAGTCAGCCAGTCGACCAGCCAAAGCATCTTTGTAGGCAAAAAAAATAATAAAATAAAACAGCTAGAGGGTTTGTGCGCAGCAGGGGGGCTAACAGATGTTTCAGACCGAACTATGGTGGAGGAAAAAATATATAGTGATTTTTTTTTTTTTTTTAAATGAGGGTAAAGAGTGATCTAAAGCAGAATGAGGAGTGAGAATTTTGGACAGAGCAGATGGTGAGGGGAGGTGAGAGAGAGAGGGGGGGGGGGTTTGGGCATTACACATTATAGCTAAGACAGCAATGACACATGAGCGTATTGACTCACGGATGGACTCTAATTACCTTCCATACATCTCTGCTCTATTGTATCATCTGTTACAAGGATTCTTTGAATGACGCTGAAGTGAGACTGCATCTGTGGCTGAGGGATAAAAATCATATTAACACAGATCTCATCATGCGAATACATCAAATCAGGACACCTTAATACATGGATGAATCATTTAATGCAGTCAGAATTGTTGTGTGTTGGAGAGGAAGTATATGAATAGTTTTGACCCCGTTTCATGACGAGAGATTTATCCAATGATCTCAGCGACACTTCATTTCATATGAGAATACAGGAAAGAGCCTGGAAGGGAGTTTGTGAAGGGGGAGGTGTGTATGTGTGTGTGGGGGGGGGGTACTGATAGCGAAAACCACCACTAAAACACACACACATTAGGCTTGTCAGGGTACTTAAGTGGAGAGATGAAACTAATATCCAGGGAGTGTCTCCTCCATGGGAAAACAAGCTATTGTACACGCAAATGAGGATGGATTTTCCTCGAAAATTTACTACAATTACAAGTATTGTGATCAGAAAGAAAAACAATCTGCAGATTTCTGAGGGAGATAATGTTTTATTTCACTTTTTAATAAAGCTTGTATTGTGCAATGATCTTCATTCTGTTGCTTGTCAGTTTTTCTTTTTATATTATATTACACATTGTTTTTACTGACTGTTTTAAAGCACAGGGTTACTTGTGCCTTACAACTAAAGGGTATTATAAAGTAGTAGTTGTTGTTGTGATATTACAGTATAATAGTACACTAAATAACTGACTAATCAATTTAAGTGTGAAGTACTCGTTCACCTGACACATTTTGTTCTTGCTTTCTCTTATGGCTTGATATAACATTTCAAGTGCAGTCGGTCCAGCTGTTTTTGTGGTGTAGTTGCATAACTGATATTACCATAATATTCCAGAAACAAAGCAAATAATCTTAAATATAATCAACGTTCCCCCTAAAAAATTATAAGAAGATAACTACTTTGAGCTGGATTTCTTCAAGAATAAACTTTTTTTTCAAATGACAATTTAATTGCATAGTTTTAAAATATTAAATTTAGCATTTGCATGAGTCATTTGAAAACAAAAAAAATAATAACTTTTTGCATTTTTTGTAGTGCATGTAGATGGTGTGGTACTTAAACATATCTACTGTTAAAATGACCATTGCTGTATAGCTATAGCAACTGAATTCATAGTTTGAAAATACGTACTTTCCTATTGCAGTCTTTGTCCAAATCACAATACTTCACTTTATCGCCTTTAGCTTTGATTAAGGCATGGATTACCCAAAGCATAAGTGGAGCCAAAACCTTTATTTACATCATTTTATGGACACATAATGTTGCTGACCCTAGACCTGATGAACTGAATCAATCCCAGGTCATGACACTGCCTCCACAGGCTTGAATTGTAGGCACAAAGCATGATGGGTAACTACTTCATCCATCTCTCTTTATCATTATAAAACCGGGTCTGTCCAGACAATATGACAGTTTTCTATTGAAACATAGTCCGATCTTTATGATTTATATCAAGCTGATGGTTACTGCATCAGTTAGAGTATGTGGTCAGATCTACACTTAACTCAGGGAAGTTGACATCCCTTGGGTCTCATTCCATATTCAAAAGCACAATAACACAAGGACAGGATGTGAGCAAGGATTCATTAGCTGCAGGGAGTGGCAGGGAGATGTCCCTCTCACTGCCCCACAATCCTGAGAGGTTCTGGGATGAAAGGGATGAAACATTAGGTGCTTTAGCACAGAGTAGTTCTAACAATTATTTAGTTCCAACAACTACGTTTTTAGAACTATATAGTTCCTAGGGACCCTTCGGATTTGCATTCTGACAGGGCAGTAGAAACCATGGGAGGGGCAATTGTGACACTAACGTCTGCCACAGTTATGTACTCTATAAGCACTAAATTCAACAATCAAACAAGGAAGTAGAAGACAGCGCTACTATAAACTAAAATATAGAATGAGGAGGCCACAGTGTTTATGTTCTGTTAATTATGGCCAAATACAGCGTCTAGAATGGAGGCGAAGAATCCAGCGGCAGGTGATACTACGACGTATGTTAATTTCATTGCATTAACTCAAAAACAAAACCGTGTCATTGCTCCATTTATTTATTACTTTCCAAAAAAACATTTCCAACACACAGCTGAAGCTACACAGATAGTTTTAAAGATGGCAGTACTGCAAGATGAGGAAATGCGGAAATAGGCATGGTCTGGCTCTACCAATCACCAAACACCTACGTCATATAGTTCCCGGAGAACGAAAAAAAGACCCTGCCTGCCAGGAGGAACTAAAAAGGTTCTAGGAACTACAAATGGTTCCTACAGTGGGAAAGGGTGAGGGGTGGGCCCTGTATTTATCACTGCACAAATAGAAGATCTGAACTATTTGCTAAGTTAAGTTAAAGTGGTTTTACTTGTCTACTTGTAGCATTAAAGACATGAAGTAGAGCAGCAGAACTGTGTGAAGGCCGTGGCTGGTGGAATCTGATCAGCATTCAGAAATTACAACTGTCAGTCATATACTAAACCCTTCTAACCCCCCCCCCCCCCCCCCCCCCCCCAGGAGTCAATCCAGAGCACTCATGTCCATTCAGAACACTTTAACTACAATATGCTGAAAAGTATTGTAGCTTTAAAAGAGTGAAGATACAGAATTTAAATGATGTGGTTCATACCATCAGAAAAATCCCATTTTAGAACAAAACAGCTGCCAACAACAGCGTCATGGTAACACTGGTCAAACCACAGACCATTCAATCAGTAGTTTGCCAAGTAGTATTTCTGAAGAAAACTATCCACAGCAAGAATAAAGGAAAATCTGTGACATATCTCAGGAGCTAAGACCCTCTCCATGGTTTATAAATCTACCAAGTGGGAAAATATCTTAGTGCAAGGTGATATCTTTCAGAAAGTCATCACTCTGTAGCTGTAGTCAATCTCCAAGGTGTCAAGATTAATCTCCTGACACACATCTTCAGCCTAATCACCCATCACCTTCATGGTGTTGGTTGCCATGAGAACCAACAAGGTGCCTCTGTTCTAGCATGAGAAAAGCCCTGAAGGGAGACAGGTTTGACGGCAGAGACGTTTACACTCCTGATATGTCTGAAATGTGTTTTCACAGCTGATTTTTGGGAGTGTGAAGGTCCGTGGCTTCATGTCTTACACCGCAAACCAGTGCATGTCTTCTGTACAATTATTTTTTTATATACTGTAAGGTTATTTTTAGTCAAGAAGAATATAAGCTCTAGTTGAAGTGTTGATTTGACATCTTTGTTGCAGTAAAAGTGAAAAGGTACAAGCTCTAAAATGTCTAAAAAGTAGCTAATTTTAGTGTTTTCTGTCAGTGAATTACCTATGTCTTCCAGGTTTTGTGTAATTTATCACACAACGTCCTAAGTTATATACATATATTGAATGTCTAAATAAGTGTGTGTAGGATGCAGCATTAGTATAACTATAGACAATGAAATATTTGTACTTAATTCTACTATATCTGTACAATGTCATCTGCAGACTTTCTAAACAGAAACAGCAAGAACCAATGAGGAATACCTAAAAAATTAGAAAAAGTTGTTTCATGTTGTTTCATGTTAAAGTTGTGTGAGAGTTGATCAATCCAGGAATGCTGGGTTCTAAACAAATCTGTTCCACTTTAGTGCCATACCTTCTCATAGTCAGTTCAGCCATGTCGTCTCTACTCACAGTTAACATGGTTGTATATAGTATTTATATTCAAAACTCTCTACAGTATGGGGAGTCATGTGCCAGCACACACTAAGGACCAAAACCACTGTTTAATCAACTCTACAGACTGTATCAGTCACTGAATAAAGTATAAAGCTCATTATTTCCACACATCCATATTATGGTATCATCAAGTAATCTTCATCAAACCTAAAGTTAGGGACAATTATTTTTCAGACAAATTAACACAGGGTCTTATAATCTTTATGTACTTCATCAGCTGATAGTTTACATTATAGCTCTGTTAGCTTAGCTTAATTTTCTGTAATTTGTGTTGTCAATACTGTAGCTGCACTGACAACCAATCTGAAATCGGACAAACAGGATAAGAATTTTCAGTTTAGTCTGAACCGTGGATTAACGAATGGCATCAAAAATAATAACACTACATAGAAACTTCATATCTTTGAATTACAAATGCTGCAGCATCTACGTATGTCAGCATCTAACTCCATTCTTTTGTGTCCAGTGGAGAAAACAGCTATGATTTCTATCACTTCTTTACTTTGACTCTAAATGTAGTTTTTATTGGTTCTCATCGCATCTGGTCACATTCTGATGATTTGGACAAAGGCTCCATGGTCTTAGTTTTCCTCACCATGGGACACTGGCAGAGTGACTCACTACTCCCTCTAGTGGTCACATAAATCCACCAGATGGTTGATGAAAACAGATTCAATTCATATCTCTACAATCCTCGCATATTCCTAAGACTAATTTTAGGTAATTCTGAATAGATTTAAGTAGAAATAGTACATATATCTCTTTTCAAATCCTGAACATTCAGCACTGCTTTCCATCTGTCCCATGCTTTAGTTTCTAAATGCCACCACGAGGGAACAGCTGCATTTCGTCAGGTAACTCCCCACTGTACTTTCTCTTGAGTCCATACATCTGTGTGAGTATACAGTATTACTATGAGGTCTTAATAACATCAGGGCCAATGACGACATCTGGCAAAGAGCAGGGCCTGTTCCCCTCTGCACTGTACCCCCTCCCACCCCTCCTCCTCCTCCTTCTTCATACTGACCACAACCGCTGGGAGCAATCAGAGCGTCATGTCTGAGCTCCGCTGCAATAAGAGCCCACCCCTCTTTCAATTTTTCTGCCTTTTGCTCTTTTCTTCTCTTCCTTTCCTGGTTGTTTTCAGAAGCCTCAGCAGCAGAAACCACAGGGCTCCAGCAAGCCTCTCAACCCCCCACCCCCACCCCACCGTCTGGGTAAAGGACAGACATAGTAGTAGCCCCCCCCCCCCCCTTCGTCGTCCTCCTCCTCCTTCCACATGCCGTATATTTTTAGCTCATGTGTGCCTCTGTGTAATTAACGGATGAAAATTATAACTGTAGGGCTCAAAGGTGACGTCAGCGTTCTCCTTGGCTAAAGCTGGGGCTGGACGTGAGCGTGCATCCCCAGCCTGAAGGCCCCAAACCAGGCATGGGCCCAACAGCCGGGGCGTGGCCGCGCCAATACCGAGCCAGGTTGGGAGACTAGCTGATGGAGGGGAGCGCTCTGAGCCATGAAGGGGGGAAAAAGAGAGAGAGAGAGAGAGAGAGAGAGAGAGAGAGAGAGAGAGAGAGAGAGAGAGAGAGAGAGAGAGACAAGAACGCAGGACTACAGAGTGTTTATTAGAGCAAGCAAGATGGCCTCCAACAGCCCTGGAGTTTCCATTTGAGGTCATCTGGTTTTTACATTCCTGCCATGCACCACCGCTCACACCACGATGAGGAAGTCCACTATTCGTTCACAAAGGATCATACAGCCCAGCAATTCTTAAAGTGCAGTCTAGGGATGTAAAGAAGATATTTAAGGAGTCTTCAGGGTAAGAAAGAATAGTTGAATTGCTTAAATTAGACTGAATATAGTCACTTTCAGGGACTGACGATAGAAAATGTATCAGATTTTGACTTATTGCAGACGCACTGAAGTGCAGATGAACTACTAAACGCAGCAGGGCGAATTCCTAACATTTTAACTCACAAAGAATTCATATTTTCCACAATTTTCTTTCAGCCATGCCAATTTACAATCAGTTTTCCAACCCTCATGACTCTCAACAGACTCGCCCTGACCTCTTTTAAGTCCTCAGGAGACGGTACCCCGCTGGAGAAAAGATATCCATAATCGATTACAGCGTGAATATTTGGGGCTGACGCATCATATCGAGTTTTGCTGTAAGAGCTACATCTTCGATAATCACGTCATCGTGAGCCTAAAGCAAAGTAAAACAGGTCACATTAGCTGGAAACGACCAGTGTGAGTCTGCTGGATTCTCACACTGTGGGAAAACTAATAAATCTACTGGCCTTTTTACGCCCCTGTCTGCTCTTTTTTTGTATTCCCCAATGTCACAGAGATGGTACACAGATCACATGGGGCATGTTTTGAATGCAGGAGGAACAGCCTACGCTATCATTTCATCTGTCTGCTCTTTCCTGGTGATATCCATGCTATTGACTGTAAAACTGCGCTACATGAAAGGACATCTGTAGAGGAGAGTGACTTTGCTGGTTTCTACCGTTTCTTGACAGTCCCACAGGCGCTACCCCTTGACTATTGGATCGAATGACAAAATCCATCTGCCAAGTCAACGCTGATAATGCCCCTGTGTCTTTAGCCTCTGTCACTCTGCGTTAGCACCCTTTCAACCCTCAGGAGTCTGTATATAAATACCCATTTTTGCCGTACGTGCAAAAAAAAAAAAAAAAAAACACGCCTTTTTTTAGGCACTTCATATGTGTTGCATATCAACATGTGTGTAATATTCTCAGCTATTATAAGAATAAAAATGTATCTGTCCTGGAAAACTGTGATCCTGAAGCTTACAAATTTAAATTCCAATTGAATAAAGTGAAATAATGTAAACACACTTTCACTGTATGTAAATGGAAACTTGGAGATCACAAATTGATTTAGGGATTTGTTTTGTGTGCAAAAGTATTGAAACATGTGGAAAAACAGCCAAATACATAGATAAACAATATCTAAAGTAAAGCGTGCACTTTACAGAAATGTGAAACTGGCAAAGAAATGATAATGAATAAGTCAGGTAAAAATACTAACTAATAGAGTCTTAGAGAAGGGGGTCCATGCTGCCTTCAGGGATCAGAGGCTCTGTAAATGTCAAAACTCACTCACACAAAACAATAATATGAAAAGATATAAAATGTATTTCTATGTATGTTGTTTTAGTAGCTATATTAATAGAAATGTGCAGTAGCTACATGGCCTAGAGCTAATCAGCAATGCATAAATAAACCATCCTCTGACCCGGTATACCCCATAACAAAAGGTCAGACATGCAGCCTCAGGGGATGATGGGTCTTTTTGTGGTCTTAGACTGTGAAGGGCTACAGTATGGCCACTGACATCAGAGTCAAACATATGGTCTCACTCTGCTTTTTTTTTTTTTTTTTTTTTTTTTACATGAAAGATACACTGGCACTGCTAAGAGCAAGAAGGAAGTGCTTAAAGAAACATACTGTACTGTTAGTTTTCATTCTGTAAACTCAGCAAGCAGAGGAGGAGAGAGTGGAAGACTCATATCTAAACAAACCCTCTAATGCCACAAATCGAGCATATTTATAAAGGACAGAGGAAAAAGCTGAGAAAGAACTCAAATACCCAGGGGTTCAAAGCGAAAAAAAACATCATGTCAAAACACTAGAATGTAGAAGGAAACACCCTGAAAGGAGATGACCAAAGAAGGCAGTGGAGCCGGGATCAAGGCAGACAGCAATTTGCTCAAAGTCACGAGAAAACAAGAGCACTGGAATTTGGAAAGGTTAGATTAAAAAAAAAAAAAAAGAAAAGAAAAAAACATCTTAACATCAAGGATAGTAGAAGATAGAGGAAACAAAACAGGAGGCAGAGAGGATACAGCGGCCAGAGTGACTACAGTGTAAACCTGAACATTTAGAATAATTAAATATATTCATTTGTGAATATTCAATGTTTCAGAAATAGTACTACTAACTCAAATGTGTTAAGTTGCTGTAACATGTTCTTCTTTTTAAGTACTTCCAACTAATATTTTTTATTATGGGGAACTATTGTGGATATAAGTAAACTTAACTTAAAAACATATGAGGTACAACTGAGTGGAATTAAGTCATTAAATGCTGACAATGATATTCTACTGTTGTTTCTATTAGTTTCAAAAAAGGATGATTGAAAGAAATAAACTTAGTAGATGATGAAATAGATGTAGATGTAGTAGATGATGAAATAGAATTTCTGAGCACTCCAAATAACCACCGATATCTATCACACCAAAAAAATTACCATCACAAAACACAGTCATTTTATTCAGGGGCGGTTGTGGTTCAGCAGGTCGTCCAATGACTGAAGGGACAGAGGTTGACGTCCCGGCTCTGTCTGTCCACATGTCCAAGTGTCCTTGAGCTCAGACACTGAACCTTGACTTAGTCTTCCAGTAGGACTGACAGAACCTTAGAATACTACATTAATTAGTATTTTATAGTTAATGAGTAATGTTTTCATTTAAGTATACTTCAATAAGAATCTCAATTTTAAGTTCTGGAGAATTGTATTTTTTAAGTTCATCAACTTAAACTAATTGAGGCAATTGATTGCCTTAAATTGCCCAGCAGACCCAGACTAATGCTGTCTATATTGCACAAATAAGTCTGAAATACAGCCCACAATGACTTTTCTGAGTAAATGGGCTGAAGAATTTTTAGAGATTTTGTATTTTCAAGCATCAAATAATTTAATATATCTAATCTTAAATATAAACAAAGTCAAAATACGCCGGGGGGGTTTTTTGGTACTGAATGATAGTAAAGAATAACAGCACAAAACCTTTTGGGTGACTGGCAGACACCATCCTAAAAACACACCAGCATAGAGTGAATCACACTGAGGCTGGAAACAGAGGCGGTTTGTCCTGGGCTTGCATCAGGGAAACCACAGCGCTCTATCTCTTCCTAACATCCACGTCTTCTCATTACTTTCCCGATAATCTCCATCATGTGATTTTGCCCGACTGTCAAAACAACCCCCTCTCTCCCTCCTCTGAGACTAACAAACAGCAAAGCAGCAATGAGTGCTGAGGTTATGCGAGTGTATTTTGTTGTTGAATGTATATATGCACTGCAGCGTTACTGGCATGAGGATGTTTAGGGAAGTGAAGATAGAGGTCAGTCAGTCAGCTCAGTAACAGCAGTAATTTAGTATGTCTGACCTCCAATTCACAGTTCATCACCTCTAACTAAACTGATGCTTTGATGGACGTTCACTGGCCTGCTGCCATATACAGCAAACAAGCCCAGATTAGCCTCCCTAAATGGGAAGTTATGTACCCTGAGCAAGCATCATCGGCACGTTGATAAGCCACAAGTCTTCATAAATGCCTAAATGATGTTACAAAACATGAACATGGTGTGATTCTCCTGGAACAAGCTTATGAGTCACTAACTTTTATGACATCTGTCCAGGCTGAAATATCTCAAACGTGACAGCTTTCATGTTCCTCATGCAGCAAAACATTTGTCCAATTCTATTAGTACGAATTTGTCATTACTAAAAGTGAAATATCCAAACTTTTACTTAAAAGTGCTTCCTTCAAACGCCAGTGTTTCCAAAGTAAATTTTCTGACTTTTCTCCACATTACATTGCCAAGTTGTGGTTTTCCATATTCTGCCTTATCCAATATTCACATTTCCATGGAGATTCATGAGTTATTCAGTCAGAGGTTAGAGTAGAATGAAAGTGAAGAAATTAATGAATGAGGAAAAGGGATATAATATTGCTAACTATGTTTTCACTAGGATCATCATGTTCATTACCTTAGAATGAGATGGTTTTAGGGGGTCATCATTTGCAGAGGTTGCTATGTTTCTATGAGAGTTTAGGGGATATTTTTTTTTCCTGTTTTGCAAAAGTTAACACTTTATTTTCTCTATGTGGAAACTCAGTCTTTACGTTTACACTCAACATCCATCATTAGCATTAGCTAACAGAATATGATCGCTTTCAGGGTCTGATGACATAAACATATCTTGGATTTTGTGCTTTTTCAAATGTACAACAGGACATTTAACTATATAGTATAGGTGCTTTTGATGTAGAGGTTAACCAGATGGCCTTTGGAGTGCAGAGAGAAAAGTTCAACTGGACGTAGTAAGGCCCAGGACCAACAGGGAATCAAAGATTGAAGTGATAACCACTACACTACCACACCTTCTAAAATTCTGGATCTGGTAATACTCAAGATGATTATCTACCACCATAATCAACTCAAAACTGTATTAATCATGAACAGTCACAGTGGAGATGTCATAGTCCGATGGAAGCACAAACACATCAACTGGAGAAGCTTGTGATTCAGATTGCAGGTTGTATAAAGAAACCAAAAATAAACGTATATTGTTTGTAAATAAACAAGTGACAGTGTATTGATGTTATTCAGCAGCTGCAAAGTCAAATATCAACTACTGTAAATAACAGTGAACTATGCAACACCATGTCACTTTGTGTTCCTTTGTTTATTTTCTGAAACATTTCTGCACTTTGGCATTTTGTACTGTGTTGCTGTTTTCATCTTGTGTCCCTGACTGCAGGCCAAACTCCCCATTTGGGATAATAAAATTAACGGACTTAAACTGAACCAGGTGGAACAAACTAGAACTTGCATTACTGTCCATTGAAAATAAATAAAAAAGGAACCTAGCTTTATTCATCGGGGGTTTTTTCTGTTGCTTTTTCCCCCCCCCAGATGTACTGTATGACAACCCTACTCAACTCAGGCCCAGAAATACAGTGATTAATGTGTGTAGATATTTTTGGAGTTCGTCATAGTAGTGTCAGTGTGTTCATCCAAGAACAGCATGTAACTAAACATTTGACATTCACTTTTGAGTGCTGTGGCATTTGGCAGCTTCTCTGCAGGTTTTATATGGACGATGAACATTCCTTTAGCTTGTCTTCACTTCTCATTGCTTCTTTGTGTTTTGGCTGTCACTCTGACATCATTCTCCCCCCATGACTCATCAGGATTCACTCATTTTGTTATCTTCTTCCCTGTTTTCCCTCCGACCCCCCCCCCCCCTTGCTCGCATTCCAGTGCTGTCCTTGTTATCCATAAACATTCAGGACACAGACGACCATTCAGATTATTACAGCTCGTCCGTTCTCGTTCTTGGTCTGCTTTGGAAAAATTACCATAGATGATATCAAAATACAAACCAGACAAAACAAGATGCACAATCTGATGATCTGAATGCCGATCAGTCAAATAAATGTCTCCTGCTTAACCCCAGTGGCCCCTGCTGCACACAGTGACAGCAGTACCCTCCTGCCTCTTTAGCCTCTTTACTGGGGGCCAAGTGTGTGACAAGGGGGGCCCCTGACCTCTGAACCTTGACCCTGATTCAAACCGTCGCCCCCACGCCGCCTCGTTGCCTTCAGGCCGATCCCACAGACAGATACCGAGCCATTGCTGCATTTCAAAGCAAGACCTGACCTGTTCTCCATTCCTCGTGTGTGCTGAGCATCACATCAACGTGAAGCCCCTCGCATAACTGTACAACAGCCTCATATTTTCCTGCACAAAAACAACACACTCAAGACACACACACACACACACAAACACACCACATATAGAGTGTCTACATGCTGAAATACAAAGAGGCAGTGATGTAGACCAGGCCATCAACAGGCTGAATCTAATTAGCTCTCATTGGTTACTGAGAGATGCTTTGTTTCACACCAAACCTCTCAGCGAATGGACGTTGGACGCCACATAAAGAGCATCCAGCTGGGACGTAAGAAAGGCAGACTAGTCTCTGAGATAAACAAAGGTGATCAGGTTAAATTAAAAAAAAAAAAAAAAAAAAAACCCTGTCACTTCCATGGACAGGTAAAGTTGACTTCTGCCTAAAAATTAAACGTAGAGTTAAAATGATGCAAGGATTTAAATTTTCATCCTTTTTCAAAGTTCAACTGGTTTAGTTCTTATGTGTCATCTCTCATCCAAGAACTGTTGAATTTTCACAAACTACTATGAATGAATGAAGAACCTTTACAGATATTTAGTGTTTCACTTTCCATCCAAAGAATTGTTGTTCAGATAGATATTTGGAAACAGCGCTTTTATATATAGATGCAATAAGTCCTCAAAACAACTCTTCTTCAGTTCAACTTGCACTTAAACTCTGGCATCTCTCTTCCCAAATGACCCATGTTTGTATAAACATGATAATCAACTGCACATTGCAGTGACCAAACCTAATTAACCTTTACAGGCCTAATGCTGGCAGTGTGTTGGTCATTAGCAGCATATGCTGTGAGCCACACTTTGTTTACACCAATAAAATTATATTTTATATTCTAATTCTGGGTAAATATTTTCAGACGTTTCATCAAACCCTTTGTAATAAAGAGAACAAATGTGAATTAATTTAAAACCTGGTTCCAAATTGTCTAGTATATTGAAAACACATGCCCCAGAGCTTATCAGTTCTTATTATCAATGCTGGCATGTTCCTCAGTTCTGACAGTCGTGAACTGGAAAACAATACTGTCAAAGTCATGCATCCTTGCTGCACGAAAACAAATAACAAGAGGGAGTGGTGATAGACAGGAATAAACAAACTATGGTTTCACTTTGCAAAGAAAGATGAAAACAGAAACAGTACCAGGTTTGATGTCAGTGTCTAGGTTATTTTCAGACTTGGAGATAATCAAACAGCTGTGCTTATATTTATAAGACAAGATAAGCTTATATGGGATGCCCTATGTTCCCTATAAATACAAATGCATTGAAGAAAACTTGCTGTGCTAACCTGGAACAACCTAAAATCAAATTGAACACAGATTAGTATGAAGAGAAGTGTCAGAAAGGAATTAAAAAAGAAGGTAATCAGACACAAGTCAATTTAGGATATATGATTATGATAGAAAAGTGATTTTATTGAGCTAACACTGTGAACTGAAGCTGTGGTAAACTATGTGGTAAGTAAATAGTCTGCTCTTGTTAATTTACTTATCATTGGTTATTGTCAGTAATAAAATGATTGAATGAAATCTTGTCCCTTTAGTTGTTTTGCAATATTACCTTGTGTATGAACCAATATTGTGCTTATGTTTTAATTTATTGTCTGCTGTTCTCATGTTTGTGCTGAAGAACAGTTTTCTGCCACAGCAATAACTAAGGGAGATCATATGCAAATAAGCAGATAAACAAATACGTATTGTAGTTTACTTTGGCATAGATCCAGTGGATGTCATTGTGTCTATGCATGTGCTGAAGTCAGCATATTAGTTAACCTCTATATATGTGCCGAGTTTGAAGTAAATGTAAACAAAATATATATTTTAATAGACATTTGTAACTTCATCCATTATGAGTAAATGGAAAAAGACAAAAAAAAAAAAAAGAATCATAAAATATTTTAAATTTGACCTCCTTTTCCCAAAATGTAATGAGATCTATTGTGGGTCACTGGCAATCTCGTCTTGTCATCTGAACCCGCTTTATCCTCACCAGGGTCACGGGGGTCTGTGGGAGCCTAATCCAGCTACAATGGGCGAAGGCGGGGTACACCTTGTATGAGTCTCCAGTTCATCTCAGGGCTGAACATATATAGACAAACAATCACTCTCACATTCACACCTATGGGTAATTTAGATTAACTAATTAACCTATCAGTGCATGTGTTTGGATGGTGGGAGGAAACTGGAGTACCTAGAGAAAACCCACACAGACATTCATTCATTCATTTATTTTTCATTTTATTTTATTTGGTATAGAGGGACAATGTACATTAAGGAACATTTCTGTCAATGCACCTAATTGTAGCCAACAGGCTAATTTGCATTAGTAGTCCCCCTGTGATAAAAAAAAACAACAACAAAAGAATCACAAACAAGAATTAATGGACAAACAACACTTAACGACGTTAACATAACACATGACCAGGAGAAACAGAGAACATGTGGTATCGGTTTTTAAAGAAAAGAAGCCAGATAGAATACATTACAAATATACTAGACACGGGGAGAACATGCAAACTCCTCACAGAAAGGTCTGGTGTTAGAATCGAACCAGGACCCTTCTTGCTGTGAGGCACAAGTGGTAACCACTGCCTCACTGGCACTCTATAAACTCTATTTAGTATTAAACAATAGTTGTTTTTTTCTGCTACACTGTTAACAATCAAACAAACTAAAAACCCAAACGAAAAACAATGTCCCTTACCCCCCCCCCCCCCCTAATAAACCTGTACAGTCCTACTTTTTTCCATGTGGAAAATGGACCAGGAATCGATAAGGGAATGAATAAAGAATGACACCGCTAAGCACAATCAATAACAGTACTGGTATCAATAAAACCTTATCAATTACACCACTGATGAGGACAATAAACAAAATAATTTGAAGGACAAGGTGAATACTGAGAAAACATGAAAATTAATTCCAGTATATCAAATCTGTTGGGGATTACACAGAAAAAAACTAAATGTTTGACAGCCTAAAAAGAGATCAATAAAGAGCTATTAGGAATAGAAACAGAGCTGCAGTTCAGAAGCCACTCCCTCCCACCACAGTAAACAAGGTCAGTGATGACTGATGTCCTTCGCCCACCTACACTCATTACTCTGTATTTGTACAAGATCAAGGACTTCCTCATACAAACAAGGCCCTGGAGCTGTTTTCAGTCTTATCCTTCAAACACAACGCATCTGAATCTCACAGTGTTTGTGTGCGTGACTTCATTTTGTGCACCTGTACTCAGGTTATGAGCTGTGGGTGTGGAACTCTGACCCTGTAAGTGTGATGTAAACATAGTGGAGTGGTCGTATTTGTGGACACCTGTGCTTGAATGCATGTGTATGTGTGATTAACATGAGTCAACAAACTTTTTTCCAGGTTAATGATTGTGGATGTGAGGTGCGAGCGGTGGTGCAGCTGTCGTCTCTAAAGCCCACGGTTGAGGAATGCGGCACAGGTGACGGTGTCGAGGTGGGAGGGCGTAGGGTGTTAAAGTGTGAGAGACGTTTTAATGGTGTTAACGGACTGATTCGGGGCACTCTGTAACACACACTTTACTGTCATGTTCCTTGTATGGCCCCACCCACTGCACTGACATCATACAAAAACTGTATTTAACATTTTACACAATAAAGGATACTATTAGTAAGAGTAAATAAATAGGAGATAAAACTCACAAAATCAACCCATTTCTGCTTTTAATACATTGTTTATTACTTCTGTCACTAATGTTACCCAACAGGAGAGCTGGCTCTGCAGGATTAAGCAAAAGTTACTGCATCAACTGATGTGAAATCATCCATAAAAAGGGCGGCGGCTGCATGTGTATTTCACTTTCTACTTTAAACCCTGCAGACTGAGGCTAATTTACAACTTAAACAGCAACAATCCATTACATTTACTTGATTTGTGGATCGTTTGTGTAATGAAATGAAGACAATGGGTATTGTTGGAGATCTTTTATTTATGAGTTGTCTTTTATTCTTTATTTATGGCTTTTTTTTTTGCCTTCATGCATTTCTTTCTTGCTGTCATAACATCCTCTGTTCTGCCTTTTAAGCATACTTTTAGATTTTTATTTTCAGTTACTCTTGAGCTTGTCTTCCTGTTTTGGGCTCTCTATGTTTACCACAACCACCAGCACTCAAAATAATCTACTGATCTAAAATATCTAATAACTTCCAAACCACTAATCATATAAATACATGGAAATAATTCAGGTTAAAAGCACTTTCTCAGCTTTTTTCAGCATCAGATATGATGTTCAGTGGCTCCTTAGTGAACATGGAAACACCGTCATCGTCTACAACATTGATTCATCAGTAAAACCAATAGTTTAATAAGTTGTTGTCATTTTTATTTTCAGGTGATTATATCTTTTGCTGAAAACATCAGTTGTGCTTCTGTTTCTCTTTCTGATATAACTTTTGACTTTACTCTTTAGCTCTCATAAATGAAATATAGGAAAATACATGATTTCACTGAAAAATGCAGCGGATAATATTGTAATAAATGATGATAAATCACTTAAGAAAGGTTAAGCACAAAGAAAAATGTGTCTGGAAGTAGCCACAAAAATAGTTCCAGGTCTTTCAGGCTTAAATCACCCTTCACCGATTTCCTGAGTTTTCTAGCTTTGCTTCGTCTGTTTTAGTTATTATGATTAGTAAGAGAAACAGAAATAGTTTTGTATTAGAAAATTCTTTTTAAGGACTAACAGTGAAATCCTCAAAATTCTCCACATAACAGTAGTGCCTGTGTTATGCGTTGACTACGTAAAGGGCATCTGCTAATGATCACAGAAATGCTTTCCTCTGCAGCATCATACATCTGTTTTCACTTAACGTAACCTTAATCAGGATCTGATCCTGGACCTGCTGACTTCACGGGGCTCTGTGGTCTGAGGTCTCCAGCCTCACAGGGGTGGTTGTCCTGTGATCAGTAGGATGAAGTGGCATCCAGACAGGACTACAAGACAATTTGTGGATCAGCCAAAGCCTCTGTATAATGTTCAGGTCTTCATTATTACAAATGACGAAGGTTTTATCAGGCCTCTGGATCTGGAGTTCAGTGTCGAAAAACAGGCGTCAAATCAGGACAGAGAAAGAACTAAAACAGTCAAATGAGAGGACTACCTTCAAAACAGTGTAACATGTAAAGTAGCGATGGATGTGCAAAGTCATGATATATATTTTGTTGATCATATCCTCTGTTGTTTCTTTCATAATTTGACAAATTTTGTCAGGGACATAAACAGGAATTTTGCACGAAATCAACACAAAAAAAACAGTCAAAACAAAACCAGCAACTCACACCTTAAAGCAGTGTATGACTTTTGAACCAAATCTGTAAATCCCTAGTTATAGTCAAGTCATCACAAATCTATAAGTTTTTCTGTGAATACTCACATGAATCTCTTCCATCATGGTATACACCACTGTAAACAATCCATATATTTACATATTTATAGCCAGGGGTCAGTTGGGCTGAGCTCCAGCTGTTTCCGTGTTTGTTGCCGCTGCGGCCATAATGCGGCTGCATGAAACTCCACTTCTCACAATGCATGTCACGTCAAATTGACGAATATGGCCGACTGACCTATCAGCTCTGTAAATACATGGATTGTTTATGGTGGAGTACACTTAGAAATTGTTCACCATGAGGGAAGAGATTCATGCGAGTATTCACAGAAAGACGTACAGATGTGTGATGCTCAGGCTATGACACAGGTTTGATGGAAAATTTGTGATAAACATCCTACACAGCTTTAAAGAGGAGCTTCTTCTGTCTGATTTTTCCCCTATGTGACTGGTGAATCACAATCTTAACTAAATTGTATCCATGTAAACTACAGACAAAACAGAATTCAGACATATTGTTCATACAAAACAGGTGTCAAGGGCTATTCGTTGTAAAAATAAATAAATCAAATAAAAAATAAAAAATGGATCAAATAAAATAACTGGAGCGGCCCATAAAACCAAGGAAGGAAAGAAGGGAACAATTAAGTATACCATATAATGTTTAAATAATTATTTACAGAAAGAAAAAAACTTGATTATGCCTAATTCAATATCTAGCTCAAACATTTTCATCTGCTCATGTATATACATCAGTATTTCACATTTTGATATATTAGAAAATTTGCACAGATGTTCTAAATAAAATGAGAAAACTCATAGAAAATGATAGTTATAATTACTAATGATCAATTATATAGTAATAATAATTATATGTAAACTATATAAAGGAGTATTTCTATTCATTTAATGTATTAAATTGATAGAAAATGTGCTACAGACCTGTCCATTATCTTCCAAATATCAGGCAGACAATTAAGTAGTATGCATGATTTAGTAGGTACAGGTGACTAAATTCAGATCTTTCACTCACTTTAGATCATAATGTGAACCCATTCTGCACCAGTGCAGGAGCAGTGTTACACTGATGTCACTTAAATATGGGGGTTTATTTTAGTAACCTGTAGGATTTAACAGACAGACTAAATAATCACATTTTTATGGCCAAGGTAGCAGCTGTACAAAAAAAACCATTAACAAAATATGAAAATGCATACCAACATCTATTCAACTACAATGCAAGCCTCTAGAAAAACAATGATATTCCTCCCTTACTGCATTCTTCATGATACTTTTAAAGACTATGAATGGATATTAATTTTTTAGTTAAAGAACTTTTAGGAGACAATCGATTTTTAGGTGAATCAGTACAAAAATAATCTCAGGTGAAGAAGTAATCCATAAAAATGTGTTCAACGATTGTATCAAAAATCAGTAATGGAACTGAATGAGGTTTGAGCTGCACAATAAATTAAGAATGTTCCAGTTCAATGATCTGCTTTTTTTGTCTGTTTTTCTTTCTCAGGAAATTTCCAAATTATGTAATAAAAAAAACATATTTCTGAGAAACTATCAGTATCATGCAAATTTCTGCACAGAAATACTTCAAAGATGAATCTCTTTTAAAATACCTTCTTTAAAGTAGTGATATTTAGCTTTTTTAAAATTGAATTATGCATTTGAAAACATTTCCCTGTGGTCTACATAAACTGTAAATGTTATACTTGGCTTTGTATTAATTCAACTCCGCAGGTCCATCTTCAACCTCATTTCTCAGTAATGACAGCACTGGCCCTTTAAATGCAAATGAGCATCACACCCTGCTCCTTCCAGGTTATTGACCATGCTTCTCTGTCCTGTTCAACCACTTCTCTTCATTAATACAATCAACAACTGAACATTTGAAGTAATCAGCTCCAAGTCTGGACATCTTTCAGTATGGACTACAACTGCTGCTGCTGACAAACAATTACAGTGTATTCAGAGAAATGGTTATCAGAAGTCTTGACATTATATGTGCAAATGTTAAACATAATTCGTCATTAAACTTAACAAATTTAGCAGGAATTGAAACAGGTTGTAGAAATTCAGTTGATTTTTTTTCCCGAATTAATATAGAAATAGCTTTGCAGCACCTGGAGAGTTTAAATTCAAACTTTATAAACTATTGGGGGCCAAATATGGAAATAAATAAAATATAATAGAAGTGGGTTTAGCAAAATATGAGCCCATTTAAAATACATTGGTTTATTTCAAACTCTTCTTTTCATTTTTGGAGACATGCTGTAGTATATACTGATATATGGCCTTATTTGTACATGAAATCACCTACACTGGATGACAAGCTATATAGAGTGCATATAAAGACATCCTAGAATACACTGGTCTACAAGTAAAATGCTTCTGCAATAAAACTAATGACATTTTACTGCATCTGATAAAGAGAACTCGAGTCTTAAATCCTGGTTGGCTCAAGTTTCCAAGATAAGTCAAAATGTGAAATTCTTAGAATTAACAAGAGAATAGGTTTTACTCAAAAGGAATATTCTTCTCAGATCTACTTCAAAACACTGTCTGTGCATTATGATACATTCACTATACAGGTTCTTTAGTGGAATATTTACAAATACATTGTATACATGTACAAAAACCACCATATATGTGTAATGACACACCATCATATATATATATATATATATATATATATATATATATATATATATATATATATATATATATATATATATATATATATATATATATAAAACATGAGCTAACCAGCACTTTTGTCATTTGTTTTCTGATTCATATTATTAAACCAAGTAAGATTTAACACATTTAATGTCTAAAACAGATACTTTCTAAAAAAAAATATGTAGACTGATGATATCAAAGAAACACAACCTGGTACCTCTGCTGAATGGACAGAACAGAAGCTTTAACATCGACCGCCTTGGCACAAGATTTTCATACAGCGCTCTCATGTTTCCTATTATCAATACACTGTGGCATCACGTGGGACGATGCTGCATTAGACATCAGGGTTGTCGCTCACCCTGCCCTCTGCCCCGCCCTGACGTCCACTGCCTCTCCACAAATGCAGCTCTATTGATCTCAGCCACAAACCCTGCACTGCAACATTAGCTCATGCCTGCTAACAACATTAAACTGAACCCAGTGGTCGTCATCATAACCGTCCTCATCAAACCGGCACTTTCATCCCCCAACACATTCTGATAAATAATAATTTTTCAGGGGATGAGAGCAGATTAAAAAGACTGATTCTGCTCATGTTTCAGAGTGATTTGGTTTTAAAATACGTCAGTGTAGGCAAAACAGGTGAAATTAGATGCAGAGACAGGAGTGGATAAATAAGATGGGTGTTGGCTTTGATGCAGGGTCAGAAACTGAGGTTAGGTTGGTAAGAAGAGACAAGTACTAAGAGGTTGGATTAGGAGTGTCTTATTTCAAACAATAACATGATTATAGTAAAAAAAAAAAATTCAATTACTTTAGGAAAATATTTACAACTACAAATCTGAATTAACATTTACGAATAATAAGTGTAATTTTAACTATATTATGCTTTAGTTTAGACACTAAACATTTAGTAGAAGGTAGAACAGTGTTAAAATTAAGACTGAATTTTCTGAAGACATTTCAGGTTGTTTGTATTTGTTCAAGCTATTCATATTTTGTGTGAAAGATTACTATGTCATGTTCAAGTAATTATACATTTTTACACTAAAACAAAGAGAAAAGTTTGGAATTGTCATTTAAAAGTTATCGTGACAGTGTTCTATTGGACTCAAATGAGATTGAATTAATCTGTATATGGAACTTGAACTAAGATTATTTTAACACCACTGATTGTAAATATCTTTAGTGTAATTTTTGCATTTTACAAATTCATCCCACAGACCAGACTGGACCCTTTGGTGGGCCGGTTTTGGCCAATGGGCCGTATGTTTGACCCCTCTTGGATAAGAGACAGGCATACTGAGGGATTGTGGGAGTTTTATTGCTCATACAGAAGACAATTTGGGAGGTAAACACACAGCAGTGTCTAAAGTTTTATTACAGTGCTGCATTCACTGTAACAAGCCTAAAATTAAAAAGATAAAAGTTAATGAAACGTGTTTGAAGGCACTGCTCTGTTGGCTCAATTAAAAAGGAGACCACAAGAGGAAACATTATTCTTTGCTGGAGGGAATAAACACAGCCACAGCTGATAAAGAGGGGGGAAAAGTCTAGCTAAGTCAGGTGGAAAAAAGGGTGAAATCTGTGGATGAAAACTCACACTGAAACTGACCTGGGGGCTGATATTGCAACACATGTGATAGACAAACACAACTTCACCACAAACGTGACACATTCATAGAAGGAAGAACAAAGAGAAAAAGGACCTCTATCTCAGAAATGCTCACATATGCAGAGAACTGAGGAGCCTCTGAAGTTAAATCAAAGCAGATCCACCACGCCACCACGCCATAACCATATGCCTCTGTCAGAAAGTCAGACCACCGCCCTGAGTGACATCTTACCTCATGACACATGCTGCATCCACACATTCCTGAAGTCACACTATTACCATTAAACCCCATGCTGCTTTAACAAACACTGCAACTACTCATTTTGTGTCATTTCACATATTTCTAACCATATGTGGCTGTGTTTTCTTTGTTTGGCTTTAAGAAGAAGGGTGTAGCTTTAGAGAAAATCCATTCCTCTGCTTACACTGGCGTTAATGTGAAGCCAATATGCTGCTATGTGATATTGCTTAGAAAACAGAAGCATGAATAGAAGTGGAAATTAAGTGATATTTGTCCCTTGTGTTTTGATATATGCATACACCTATGGTCAACTAAAAGATAAGAGTCTTTTTTATTTCAATCAGCAGGAAAGAAGTGAGAGGGAATGGTTTCCTCAGAGCACCATCTCCATCTGGGACGTCCCCAGTGGACTGACAGCCTGCCCGCCTCCTGATGCAGCAAGGCGGACAAAAGCCTGGAACAACCCCGTGTGTAAAAGTGACTCTGGGTGAGTTTTTTGTTTTGTGTCGTTTAGGTTTTTTTTTTTTTTTTTTTTTTTTGCGGTTTTTCATCCACATTTTTGGAAGAAAAAGTATCAGAAAAAAATACAATTGGAACATTTATACAGTATGTTAGTGAGTGTGTGTACACAGAGGCTATGTAAACTAGTGTTAATCCTCTTAGGAAATCACGCTCTCTGACCAGCCCCACAGCGTTTACTTCAGGCTATCCAAACACAATAACGCCCAGGTATCTAATAAGTGCATTTGAACAGTGCCATTAACTCTGCGTACTTACGTGGTTCTCAGTGTAGGGTGGTATTCCAACAAGGCAAAAAGCAACTCCATTCATTGGACAACACAAAATGTTTGGCTGCAACAGGGAGAGGTTGATTTGTTGCTGCACGAGCGGCAACAGAGACGGGGCGCGAGACTGGAAGCAGTGCGAGTAACAATGCTCCGGGTAAAACTTATAGGTTCAACTCTTCTCCCGACTTCCTTCCTCCAAAAAAAAAAAAGAAAAAAAAAACCCCACTCCGTTCCCGTTGTTTCGGGTCGTTCACTGCGCTCCCCCCCTCATCCTCCTCCTCCTCCTTCTTTACTTCTTCCGCCAGACCGCATCAGTTGTACATAACTAAATCCCTCTGTGCCTGGAAACAGACTGCGGTGGTGTAAATGCGCACGAGGGACACAGGAAAGGCAAGAGGTGACCCTTCAAAGTAAAGTCCGGGAAAGAAAAGGGGAAATCCGAAAGGACAAAAAAACAAAAAAACAAAACAAAACAAAAACAGTTATACTATCTATTTTTAGTGTGATCAGACGTGGTTTTATTAAGAAAAGGTTAAAGTAATGACTGCTGTGTCATTTATTTATTTTAATTATTTTTTTTGTCTGGTTATTTTTTTTCCTTGGTTGTTTTTTTTTCTTCTTTTCTCTGTGACACATTCGAAATAAACGAACCTAAAACTAATTTCTGATACTTTTTTACTTTCTATAAGTGGAAAGAGTTCCAATTAGTGATCATATACTTTTAACTAAATTCATAATTTGTTGATGTTGTGTTGTGTTTGACGTTTATATATATATATATATATATATATATATATATATATATATATATATATATATATATATATATATATATATATATATATATATATATATATATATATCCTGAATATTGTCATTTTTGGTTGTTTATCATGTTTCCTTTGATCTCGATGAAAATTACCATACAGGAGAAAACATTTATATGAAAATAATAATACAAAAAAAAACCTTCAACAAGGTCAGTATGAAGTTGCTTTAAAAATATCCAAACCAAGATTGTAATTTGACCTTAAAATGAAGCCTACTTTAATATATGAAACATTACTTTATTTCAATGGGGAAAAAATAACTAGATGGGATAAAGCATTTCAAATAAAGCAGAACCAAAAGTAGAATTAAAAAAGAGCTGATTCATTCATTAACTCACACAAAAAAAACACATTAAGAAAACCCTTTATTTTTCAGTGGACTCAAAAATCAACTCTATAGCAGTTAATATGTCAGAATAAACTCCTCCAGTTGACTTTTTAGGAGCTGTCCAGTCTTTTATTTTGTTTGTTTATATGTTTCCTGTATTGTTTTTAACTTGACATTGGTGGCTCGAATATGAGGCAAATTACAGGAGGGTGCATTGGGTAAATGTGTGCGCTCCGCCCTGTCAGGCCACAGCGTGCGGGCTCCCTCTGGCTGTGCCAAAACAACTTATTGTGCATTTTGATGGTGATGGGAGGGGTGACCAATGCCACCAGGACCGTAAGTAAAAGTTAAGGGTTTAGAAAAATAAGAGCAGATGTATTCTACACTGTCTTAATTACTACTTAACCTTCAAAGAATAATTTTTGAGGCAACTTAAGTGAGTTTCTCTTATATTTAAACTTTCCATAGTTATGCATCCTAATTTATTATGCTCTGCATTTGAGTTTTTTTCAGTGAAAATCAGACATATTTCTAGTTTTGATGTAAGTATTGTGAAGATCAAGGGTCAAACATGCAGCTTGCGGCCCAAAACTGTCCCGCAAAAGTGTCCAATCCAACCCATGGGCTGAATAATGCAAAAATTACACTGATATTAAAAGTCAAATGTGTCAAAATCATTTGACTGTAGTTCTGGAGCTACATCAGACCAATATGATCCAGATGGCCAGACCAGTAAATAATAACACTAATATGTATATTTTTAGAAAGTATCTGCTTCAAACATTAAATGTGCTTAATCTTACATACTTTAATTAGATGAATCAGAAAACAAATGACAAAAGTGTTGGTTAGCTCCTGTTTTTAATATATATCATGGTGTGTTATTACACATATATGGTGACTTATGTACTGTATGTAATGATTTCTAAATAACCAGAAAAAATATGAGCAACATAAAATGTCATATGAGAAGTTAGTGCAACTCTAACAATGTTATACCTGTTATTAAAAGTTTTGTGACGTTAACTGAAAATGAAAGCATTTACAAACTTCAGGTTTTTTTGGGGGTGAATCTGTGTTTTGGAAGATCATGGTGTTTTCACATTCACTATGGAGCCTCTGAACATCCAAGAAATTTTACTGTAAAGCTGAGAATCTGCATTTGACATGTATTATTTTCATCTATTGATAGTATTAGTGGTTGAAAAAGTGTTGAATATTTTGGATCAATAAATGTCTTTGATTGCCAGGGACTGTTTAGATAGAAGGGTTAAAATTGGACATCTGTCATTGTATATAGGTGTTTGCAATGTATTCACATATACATTTTGTGCTGAGACAGAACACTACTTTTTTTTTTTTTTAGAAAGTATTTGATTCACACATTAATTTAGCCAAATCTTGAATCAGAAAACAAATGGCAAAGGTATGGGTTATCTCATGTTTTTAATATATACAGTATGATAGTGTGTTATTCCACATATATGGTGGTTTATGTACATGTATACAATGGATTTGTAAATATTCCACTAGAAAATTTTTATTTAGTTTTTGTTTTTTGTCTTTTAAATTGAGTTCAAATAAAGATTATCAATCAATCAATCAAAAAAAAAAAAACCTGTAAAGTGAATGGATCATAATGTGCAGACAGTGTTTTGAAGTAGATCTGAGGTGAATATTCCTTTTGAGTAAAACATTTTCTATTTTTAATTCTAAGAATTTCACATTTTGACCCAAGACTTACCTTGGAAACTTGAACCAACCAGCATTTAATAGTAGAGTTTTCTTTATCAGTAACATACATGTGGTAAAATGTCATTAGTTTTATTCCACAAGCGTTTTTTACTTGTAGACCAGTGGAATTTATGTCATATATCTGTCCCTAAAATGAAGCAAGTTGCCACATTTATGGACTTCTACAATTCTGTCTAGGTTAATATAATGTTATACTATAGGGGGCAAAAGACCCTCATGACCTTATAACAATCACAGTCACGAAGAGCAAAATACATTAAGTCCATTAATAATTGTCTGACTCAAGATCAACTGATGCACTCAGCAGACAAGACTTGTCACATTGAGCCATGTTTGTATCTGGATTTAGTCCACACCCAGGGTCAGTATAATTCATACATTCTCGGAAAAGTGTTGACAGACCTGTATTTTTAGCCCCCATGGCCTCAGATGAATAGTGTTTATGTGAATCAATACACATACAGTAGAGTCAAAGGAAGTTGAATCATCACTGGAACAGGAACCTATGTTTGTCACTTGCACTACAACTCATAAATACTGCGCAGATTTGAGGTAATATTTAAAATTTTAAGTTTATAAAATTAAAAAAAAGGAAATATTGAACCTGACCACTACATCAGTCTGAAAGCTTTAGTTTTTTTTTTAGATGTACAATTTATACTATTCCTATATCCTCTACAGAAAATATGGGTGCGTTTCATTCGGTAGGTCGGGGCAGGACAGCACTTGTGGAAACTGCTTTTTTACTTTCTTAAAATTCACCAAATGCTTAGTTTTTAGTTGAAATGAAACCATTTATATTCCCATTTTTCTTGCTACAACCACGTGGTTTGTCATGTTTTCATCTAAAATCTCACATGGTTTCATTTCTATAAATATTCAAAACATACATTATCTCATCAAAAATTATCTCAAAGAGGATTAGAGATAAGTCCAAAACTGAAAACAGATATATGTATTAGAGGGTGTTTTTCTCATTATTTTTCTCTCAGTTATCACATGATAAGCCTTCAGATTTATCTAGTGTGGCTGTTTATAAAACTGCATTGAAAGGTTCAACAAACTCCACCTCAGCAGATACGACAGTAATGCATCAGTATTAGTAATATAATGATATAATGATAATAATATTTCAGTCTAAGGAACCAAATCAGTAAAACTATAGTCAATCATTATTAAAACATTCAACACCATTAACCTTTAATAAATATTCTAGTGGCCCATCTGTATATTCCTTCTCTATTAATTAGAATTTTGGTCAAATAGAGGATTTTACACATTAAGTTATATTATGGAAGGGTTGGTTTATAATACACATATGTTTACCCTGATATGTCTGAAAACATCACAAAAATAACTGAAGTTTACAGTTTTACAAAGTGAAAAAGCTTGCACTCTGACTCCTTTTGTTCCCAAATATGACCATATTTACTTCAAAACAGCCAAATCACAAACAATTGGCATAAAAACAGCAGATGAAAAACCAACAAAGTAACTGTTCCTATATATTTGACTTTAATATTCCTTTATTTACTTGTACTAAACGCTTTTATTCAAATTGACGTGTAATTGTACATCCTTCAGATCTCTCATCCTCTATTATCCTACACACCTAAACTACATTGATGCTATTTTTTTTAACACGTTTTCTTAAATAGGAGTTAATACACACATTTTTACTATTTTAAATTCCCTGTAAAAAGCAGCCATACCTGATGGCTGTTCTAGTTTTGGGCATCATATACAGTCACAAAAAAAGACCATCAAAAGTCATCAAAACAATTGTTAAGGAATCAAGTTTTAACTCCTGTGTGTATCATGTGAATAAAACAGAAAGGAAAACATGGAATGTATAGTACAATGATATATTGATGTAAGAACTGAAGTGATTTTGATTATCATGGTAAATGGATAAATATCAGCTCTGAAATTACATCTGATGAGTTAATTTTCTTCTTATCATTATATTTCCCAAACAAATCTACCTTTACTTGTACCAGGGATTAAAATGAACAAAAAATACAGAAAACAATGGTGGTCTAATATATATATATATTTTTTATGACTGTATCTTTCATTATATTGTCATTAAACCAGACTGACCAGAATCCAGAACTCTAAACATTATTTCAACCAAGTAGATGTCTTAAATACTTGATTGGAAAAATGGTTTCTTTTCTCCATAGCAGCATTAAATCACATCATGTCATCTATATTTAGTCTTTCTAATTTGAGCTAATAGGAGATAGATGTAGGCAATGAGTGTAATTTCAAGTGTTGGTGTGTTTCTATTATAACTCCATAACAATTATAACTCTCCCTACATCTTCTACTTCAGCTGCGGTATCATAACTTTACATGTAGAGATAAAAACCCAGCAGAAAAGTGAAGAGGATCCAGATAAAATGCAGGAAAATGGAGACATACTGGTGCTGGTTTGCTGTGATGGCTCAAAGCTGGGGGCCCATGTGGCTACTATTACTCTGAGGAGTGCGAGTGTCAGAGAGCCACTTCAAAAGCCTGCCTGCCTATGGGGGAAACAGGGCTGGAGTCACAGGGGGGAAAAATCAGCTTACAGGAGCCTTCCCACGGCAGGAGCTGCAGCTGCCATCTCAACATGTCTCCTGTGTCTGCTCACTCTCGTTTCATGGCCTCCAACCTCTGCCTCCGGCCCACTCTGAGACACTCAATCCCTGCCAAAGGCTTAGACGGGACAGTATCCAAAAGTCCTATAGTCTTGACCTTCAGTCATCTCCAACTCAACCCCATTTGGGATGGATAATTACCATATGTTTCCCAAATCCCCTCCTGGTTATTCATATAGAGCTGTCAAAGTAGTTGGACTGAAAACTGGGCTGTGTGGAAATCCACCAGGACTTAGCAGGACTATCCTGGTTTTAAGGTGGCAGGGGAAAAAGGAGACAGATAGTGGCAATCCAACTGGGTACTGTCACAGCTGGACACTTTCCATCGCTGTCTGATGTGAGATCAGGATCAGCCTCTGTAGCGTCTTTCTGCAGCGCATGTGTTTTCGATTTCAACAGATGGGGATAAATCAGTCCGAGGTCTGACACTTCTTTTCTGTGGGATCCAATGTTAGTGGACTCCTCCTGTGTTGAGGTTTGTCCACATCTCATCCCAGATTGCATGCAGATAAACTCACGCTAGATATGAATTTGCCTGTCAGGCGAGCAAAATGGGTTTTGTATTATTGATGGACGGCGCTCAGCACTGACTGAAGGGTGAAGAAAGAGGACAGATATTTGTCCAGAGGATGGACTCATGATAAGAAGCCTGTTTTTTTGTAGGATTTTCAGTGGTGATATTAATAGAAAGTATGGAAAGGTGAAGAAAAAGCTAATTTTAACATATTTTGCATGAATACTTTTTCTTTGAAGTGTTTTATTTCTTCAGCTAAAAGTCCTAGAACAGGGGTGGGCAACTCCAGGCCTCGAGGGCCGGTATCCTGCAAGTTTTGGATGTGTCCCTCTTCCATCGCACTTGGAAGCCATTCCATAATTATCAGGTTTCTGCAGAGCTGGATGATGAGCTGATCATTAATTGAATCAGGTGTGTTGGAAGAGGGAAATATCGAAAACCTGTAGGATTCCGGCCCTCGAGGAGCGGAGTTGCCCACCTCTGTCCTAGAAGGTGTTTTTTCAGACTTTAAAGCAGGTGTGTCAGTGGACCAGATCAGTAAAATAATAGCATTATTAACTGATAAACAATGTCAAATCCAAATGTTTCCCGATGTTGTAGAGTGGAAAAAAAAGGAAAATTACATTCTGAAAATATTTCCATTTACAAAATATATTTTAGAAAAGATGATTAACATGAACAACCTTAAACAACATAACATTTCTTAGGAAAAATAATTGCAATTTTAACATTGTTATGTCTCAGTTTATCATTTACACATGTGCATTAAAACTTAGAGACTGCAGGTTGACACCCCTGCTCTAAAGACTCACTATGAACTAAATTAAATACGTCAACTAATGATGTTAATGTTACAAACAAGCAATAATATTGTCTTTTCTGTCAAACATGGTATTTACTCTGCTTCTCAACTTGTATAAAATGAATAATTAAGGAGAGAGTGAGAGGGAAGAACACAACAGTGAGTCTCATGCTCCTGGTTTTATACTTGATATTCCCAATGTAGTCAGTGGCAGCACAAATAGAACACATATATTTAATACATCCTTGAGAACTGCACGATCTGATCATTATATATCATTATTAAAAGCCTACTGAAGTCAAAGCCAGAAAAGGACATTTATTTATAATCACAATAGTGTAACTGTCCAAGTCTGTGCCAAAATTATAACAGATATGGACAAAATACACACAACATTTAATTGGACCACGTTTAGTTTTGATTGTGGCACACATTCACCACAGCATTGTTTATATTATCTTAAGCATTATCATCATATTTATTTCCATCCATAGTTGTTTTGCTTTTTGTCATAGATTGTGTTGTTTAAAATCCCAAAGATTCTCAATGGGATTCAGGACTCCATGGTGTCCAGTCCATGTGTAAATGGACTGAGCTTCTATAATGTAATGTATGTACCCATGGTGCCTCACATTCACCCATTCATATATCAGTAGGCGGCTGGTGCCATGCAAGGTGGTGTCCGACCCGACTGGAAGCAATTTAGGGTTCAGTGTCTGTGGACACTTGGAGCCAGGATTTGAACCACCTACCCACCGACCCACTGAACCTTGGTTCATTGGACAAACTGCTTGACCAACTGACCTTCTTTCACAATCTAATCCTGATGAATCTCTGTGTTGTCATATTGTAATATGTCTGTGTCATCAGCAAAGAATAAACCCACTAGTGGTTCAGCGTATTCAAGTTCAGATGACATAATTCTCTGGACACATAATGTTAGAACCCCAGATCCTAACACTATTCCCACAGGTTCGGTCTACAGGAACAAGGCATGATGGGTAATCACTTTATCTGTCTTTCTACTCACCCTAATTGATCATTACTCTGCAACAGCGTTAATCTGGACCCCATGACCTTTTTTCTATTGAAACACAGTCCAATCCTTGTGCTCTCTATAACCCCATGGTTGTTCTATTTTGTTTCTATCCAAATATTGATTATGGATTTAGTTATGTTGTTCCTGATCTGGATCTATGTATGGATTAAAATATAAAACATATTGGTGGTTCCGTTGTGTGCATGAGGTGTTGTATCTCATATCAGAGCAGCAGTGTAAGCATATTCTAAAATGGTGATTTTGAAACACAGGAAAGAACTGTAACTGTATCCACATCCTTCCAAAAGACATGTTATTTTTATCGTCTTCATCTGCAGTCGATGTCATACAGTGCACATCTGCAGCCTCCTCCTCCTCCTCCTCCTGTTTCTCTAGGTCAGTCTCAGTTGCTGACACACAGCCTCGGGCACTGAGTTCGTCCTTATGAATGACTGTACAAGCCTCGATATGACAGAGATACGAGGAGGAGACCCCCCCCCCTCTCCCTTTCAAGGGCCAAGCAGGGAGTATCCACAGGCCTCCCCCTAACTATTATGTAATCACACACAGCCTGGCGCCTTGTAGGACAAACTCATAAACAACTATCATCCTATTTACTCACTTGACCGCGCCCCCACCTCCCACCTCCCACCTCCCACCTCTCTTGCTCTACTGTCGGCATTAATGAGGCTGGAAACGACCAAGACATGGAAGGAGTGGTGGGTGGGTGGGCATTCCCCCCACCCCACCCCCCCTGCCATCTCTCATATCATTCCAACCCACTTCACTGTGCATGTGAGCTGGTACATTACTATCAATTGTAGTCACTCCATTTAGCTTTACATTTGCGCTTCTTCTTCGCCAGCCTCGTCCACCCTCTGCCTCATTCTTTCATATCTTTTCTGTTTCACTCCACTTCCCTCAAGTTATTAAGTCTGTTCCTTCAGTGAAGTCCACACACAATCACTGTGAGAAGTGTGGCTGCCAGATCTTTTCAACATCATTTACTTAAGTCTCTACAGAGGCTATAACACTCCATTTGGACACACTGAGTCTCATTCAGAAGGGCTACACGATCCCTCTTCTTGATACAGTTTCATTTAATGAGTTGTTCTGATAGTCTTTCCTACTGCTATGAGCCAAATAGACACAATGTACGAGTCTTGTCAAGCTGCACTATTTCCGCTGCTGGAATCTAAGTACTTGTATTTGAGTACTGTGTCTGTACAAAGTATTACTGCTGCAATTTTTTGACTTTATTTTTCTACTTCGACTTCACAGGTCAAAGGAAATATTGGATTTATTTCAGAGTTTAGTTGCTTTTCTGATAATGTATCTACTGTACAATGTGTGCAGACTTTGTTTTGATAAACTGACAGATGAAGGGGGTCAAGTTAAATTAATGGAAAAAACAGAGGTGGGAAGTAACTAAGTAAAAGTACTTTGTTACTGTACTTAAGTAGTTTTTTTTTTAGGTATCTGTACTTTATTTGAGTATTTCTTTTTATGGCAACTTTTTACTTTTACTCCGTACATTTTTACATAAATATCTGTACTTTATGCTCTTTACATTCTCAGAATAGATGTGTTAGTTTTTCAAACTAAATAGATACGATGGTAATAAAAAATAAATCCCAGAGAGAAAATCAGTGGAGGAGAGGAACTGTGACTTTATATATTATAGTTATATGACTATTATCTCACAATTTTGAGTTTTTATCTCAGAATTTAGACTTTTTATTTCATAATTTTAACATTTTATCTCACAACTTTGACTTTTCTCTTAAAATTATGCATTTTTATCTCATATTTATAACTTTTTTTTTTTATCTCGTGATGACTTTTTTTTATCTCAATTGTGACTATTTGTCCACCATTTTTTCCTAACTTTCCTGTCCATATCCACAAAACTGAGTACTCTGACTTGACCAAACATTATCTACACGGTAACTCACATGCTTTATTTTGGATACTTTTGACATTTTTCAGATATTTCCTGGTTAAATAAGTATTATTGCATCCATGACAAAAAAAACTTTTTACTTCTGTACTGTACTTTATTACAATTGAGAAGTTGTAATTTTTACTTTTACTTAAGTAGAGGAGTTGAATCAGTACTTCTACTTTTCCCAAAGTATTTTTTCACACAAGTAGCTGTACTTCTACTTAAGTACAGAATGTGAGTACTTGACCATCTCTGTTAAAAACCCTCTTAGATTTGCTGAAAAATGCTTTACCACATCTCATTAAAAGTAAAAATTTTTTAAAGATGTTATTCTCACAAGACAGCGACACTTAAAACATATGATGATCTTATAGGACAGATGTTTAAGCAGCTACTTTTTTTTCTTTGTAGCTAGAAAACAAAACATGTAATATTCACACAGGCAACAATGTTTTATAAATTACCAGAACATTCATACTTTTACTTACTTCTCTACCATTAAAACAGTTTTTGCTAATAGTTGCATCTTCTCCAAAGCCACAACTTTCTGCTACATGTTATATAAACCTATCTATCAAATCCTAAACTACCACTTTCAAACACAATGAAGATCATTTTCATTACAATTTCACATTAAGTACTTTATTAATATGTGACTTTTCCACTTTAACATGGATTTTGCTATGAATATAATATAAACGACATATTTTACTTGTACTGGAATTGGTATTTCAGATCTCCACATTTCTTCTCGTCTCCATTCTATCCCAGCTGATCTAATAGAACACTACCCTCCTTTCTGTCCTCTTCTCAAATGTAATAAGAAGCTGATTATCGCTGTCTGCGCCTGATAACATGAAATGTTACCATTAGAGCTGCAGCCAGACAAATGTGGACTACGAGTTTACAGAAATATCTAAGCATGCTCACATATGTGGAAGCTTAATGAGTAATGTTCAGCTGCTTATTTCTAAGCACATACGTACATGTATGTGACTGTGACCTTAGGATCGAAACATTAACGTTGCTGATGAGCCAGGGAGTGGTGTGGATATTTTTATACTTGTGAATAAGATGTAGACATGGGTCATTTTATTATAGTGGATTTCACACTGTGTTGACACAGAGGTTCTCGCAGCACTCCTCTGAGGGGTTTGTGAGAAGGCGAAGGAAGGTGGCGTCCTCTTGGCCAGTTCAAATTCCAGCCCGTAAATTCCCCCTTTCTGCATGACAGGAGGGGTCCTCTTTGTCTGGCCAGACAACTGGCACGAGAGGAGGAAACAGCTGACCGGTCAGACCAGCATTGGAACTGTATGCAGTAATAAAACCAAACTGTAAAACTCTAATCTGAGTGTGAATATGCAGTCAGTAGTGTAATGGTGGAAGAGCGTTTAGAATAAACAGTTGATTACATATTAGAGTATCTTTTTGAATATATTTATACTACTTTTTCATCTGGTATACTGCATTTCTTTTTTTCTATTTTACTATTGTCTGAAGGTACAAAAATATATTTGACTGTATATTGTTCTATAAGTGTTTGACATGTAGTCGACTGTTCATGTCTTTTTTATGTTGTTGCTATGGTTTTATAACTTGTTTTATCTTTATTTTATAATTGTTACTTTTTTTTTTATACTTTTTATCTCATTTTGGAAAGCACCTTGTCCAGGTTTTGGTGTTGTAAGTTGCTATATAAATACAATTTGATTGATTGATTGATAGATTGATTGATATAACTGTGCATGTAATAAATAAACATCTTATCTTATCTTTGTTAACTTAACTTTGTTCTTTCCGACCAAGGCTGTTGTTAACAAAAAATAAATGACAAAAATATAGCTTGAACTTTTATTTTATACTGGAAAAACTTGTAAAACTAAGTTGTACAAGAAAAAAATCATAGAAAATGGCTTCAGTTTTTAATTATTGTCAATTTATCTCATGCATAAGCCCACTATGTTTTGGTGAATATGAAATCTGTTTTACAGTTTTTATAGTATGACAGTTTTATTTTGCAAAGTTTACCCATAATTGCATTTTTATTTTTTTTTTACTGCAATTGTTGTTGTTGTTTTCTGGTTAATGACATAAACACACTGACTAACACACCTTTAACCCTTAAATACCTAAACAGCAGTTTGTGACTAAAAGCATCTACTGATCTGTAATATTTAATAACTACTGAACTAATTGTGTCAATACATATAAATAATTAATTTAAAAAGCTGTTCCTTAGCTGTTTCTGGTCATTAGATATGACCCATTTGGATGTTCAGAGGTAGAGTGGTGACATATGACATTGGTTATAGATACTTGTTTTATGTTCAGTTAATGATCTATTTTACTTTTTTATGACCTTATTCTGCACTGCATTCCCTCAAACATAATACGCTCAAACTAACATTTGCTTAATAAAGAGGAAATTAATAGAGTCCAAAGTAAGATTACACTTCACCATGGCTGTTTAGGAACAACAATTAAGTTTAGTTTTTACAGAAAAAGTACAATCCTGTCCAACAATTCTAATCTTCGTTTCCACATTTTTATCTCTTCCATCTTTTCCCTGCCCACTGCATTTCCCTGTAATCTCTCTGCCCCGTTCGTTCTCCTGCAACACATAACATAAATAGGACAACTTTACAACCACAGGCTTGTGGACGTTGTGAGGCTCCAGAGACATAGAACAGGTCAGAGCTGAAGTTTTTTTGCTCTTGGTGAGGACGTTGGATACTGGAGAGAATGACTCACTGAGGCCAAGAACACAGAGCTACTGCATTGTGATCTTTACTGCATGTGCTGATTTGAAACATCCTACAGTCGTACAGTATGAGTACAAGAGGAAATGTACTCATGGAAGGAGCCATAAGAAACCATTGTTAGTTTTAATTTAATGTCACATAGCCTTTATCTGTGGGTTTTTTTCCAATTATGGCTAGACTTCAACTGGATTTAATAAGGTTCTTCTCTGTGAATATTGAATTTTCTGACTCACTTGGTTTTATTTCCATTAAGTAGGTCATATTTTGTCCGCTTCTGGTTGTTTGTTGGCCTGAATGTGAAAGGGTTTATAAAAACACTACTGCAGTATTTTTCATTGAACCTGGTGGGGTGTTAAGGGATGAACTGATTATTTCTTGTCAGAAACAGGAGTGAAATATTAACTTTTCCTTACACCTATAAAGTGTGTAGTACGTAGTCTTGTGTCCTTCTGGTAATCAATGCTTTTATTATTGTGGTTATAAAAAAGGGATACTGTAGCTTTATATGGATCTAAAGCAATGTCAATATTATAAATAATATTTTTCTTTTAAATGATGTTTCTAAGCTAATTTAAGAAGTTACATGAATATGTATTTCAGGGTTTCCCCTACTATTTTGCATACCATCGTAAAAGTAAATTAAGTTTTTTGGATACTATTGATTATCAGCTCCAGCTTCACCAATTGTTAGAACAAATCTAAGGTGATACTGGTCAAGAATTATGTAAAATTATAGGTAAAATGCTGGTATCCAGAAAGCACTAAAGCCATCTGACAACATAAGGATATTAGTGTATTTACTTCAACCAGTTAATCAGAAGAGACAGAGCATTATACAAACTGCAGACAGAGACAGTGCGTTATATACAAACTCTTTCTATTTGAATAATCATTAATCACTTTACAAGTCACCTGTAACTTTTTGTATTGTATCCCGGGAAATTAAAACTAGTATAGTAACTGTTTACAAGGGGCTAATGTTGATGTGAAACAGATCTAGCAGAAAACTCTGAACAAATACTATCCAATGAATCCATTTTGTTGCCATCTGGGGGGAGATAACGGATATGTTTTGTTCCAAGTGCACCATGTGGCCTTTGAACAAAGCCTCAGAAAATGAGCACATGGAATTAAAATGACTTAGAAACAACTTCTAGAGTCAAAGAAAGTTACAAAGTGATGAAAGCTAATATCACTTTTATTAAATTCAATATTTATTACATTTAAAAAAATAATAATAATAATTCTGTGCTGAAATGGCAGAATTTCTTCTACACTGCTGAGTTTAATTATGAGGCTTATGAAAGTATAAAGTTATTATGGGATGTTATTAACTTTGTAAAGTTGCTGTTTGTTGAATGACACACAAAACTATGCCAGTTCTTTCCAAATAGCTCATTAGTTTAGTCATTGACAACACAAAGCATACAGAAAAAGGAAGTGATTTGTGGTTTTACTGTGTCTGTTTTCTGTCTAAAAACAGAGCGATGCTATCAGAGATATAATGTAAACTATACTAATATAAGCTCGCACAGCTGAAGATTATAAGAAGTAAACTTGATGATACTATAATACAGAAACAATGAGCTTTATTCTTTATTAAGTGAGTGATACAGTCTGTAGATACATAGTGTTGATTAATTGGTACTTTTGGTGCTATGTGTGTTCTGGTACAGTTGTCCTCATAAGTTTACAGGTCCTGATTGAATCCGCATGGGGTGGTCTTGGATGTTTCAGCGTGACAATAACCCAAAATGACCTTAGTTACCTGTACAGTTTAAAGGAAGTTTATTTACCCCTATCTTATTCTTACTTTTTCGTTTTACCTATAGTATTTTAACTGTATTATATAATATTTATATCTGTATTCTTTGCACATCTGCTGACGTCACTTTCATTTCACTGCCAATGTACATGTACAATCAGCATGTGACAAACACAACTTGAAACTTGAAATATAAGGCCAAGTTGACCTGTCATTGGCTACAGCAGGTCCATCTCAGTCTGCTGACCTCAATATCGAGTCACTTTGGGGAGATGTCAAACACGCAGTTCATGCAAGAAAACTTAAGATTTTGAAGGAACTGAAAATGTTTTGCCAAGAAGAAGGGGCAACTTTACCATTTGAGAAAATAAAGTATCTCATCCACGACTACGACAAAAGACGTTGATGTTAAATACAAAGGATGAAGAATTAGGGAATGTAAACTTAAGATTAGGGTCATTTGGATAGTTTGTGTTATCAATATGATTTAAAAAGAGTAAACACATTTGTTGATAATAAATGTCTTCACTGAACCACTAGCCATAAGTGAAAGAAAAGTTGTTGTATAATCATTCATATTCTCTGAAAAATGGCCCAAAAAAATAATAAATTCTACGAGTGTATGTGGACTTATGACCACAACTGTATGTGACTTCCCCTAACCTCATAATCAAAGAGTGTACTTTTACTACTACATAAACCTGCTTTAACACCTATATGTTTTACTCGTGGTTGCTCTACTAGTGTTTGATTTATTAATGTGTATTTGATCTATTTCCCTCTCTAGGGACAAAATAGATCAGAGTTAAGTTGACATTATTAGCGTCAATAAGAGTGAGATTTATTTTAATGCAACTATTTTATAGTTCAGATATTGGAAATATAACCAACCATTCAGCTATTAACTTTTTCTTGCTTCAAGCTATCATTATTTCCATACAAGCTGATAGACTATCTCTTCTCAACACATGAAGTGCTGAGTCTCCACTTCATGTTGTTTTCTTTTCTGCCGCTGAACACTATGAAAGCAGATTAGAGCGGCCATGTGCTAGTGTTTGAGATAAAGGAACAAAGAGAAGGAAACTGAATCTAATGATGAAAGTAATGGATGTTCAGGTGTGACACTTTACTCATTTGCCCACTGATTCAACTTCCTACAAGTTTCCAGTCAGTCTCTGATGCTCAACGCTGCAGACAACAACAACATGTGAATCACAGTCACATTTAAGGTATTCCACAGTGTCTATAAATGGCAGCAGTTACTATAAATTCTTGGCATCTCTTCTTCCATGAGGACATCCCTGTGATGCCCGCCTCCTCTGCATATCTTCCCTTAAGCCTCTTGTGAAAGACAGTGAAGGAAAATAAATAAAGCCTAGCAGTTCCAGTAGCAGCGCCAGGAGTTTCCTTCCTGTTGCTCCGTCACTTCATAGAGACTGAATGTGTTTCCAGCCTCTTTACCTTTCACAGCTCCACTTCCTGCCTCTAGCATCATTTCCTGCGGCAGGAGGGAGAGTGGCACACAATAGAGATGATCGCTAGAGATGAATGAATGTCTTTAAGTCACATTCGGGAAGGAGACGCTGGGTGACAGTTTATCTCAGTGAAAATATCATGGGAGCATACGAAAATAACTCATATAAAATTAGAATCAAGTGTTATTAAGAGACATGTTTCCTGAATATACCAGACTGGATAAGTGGGGGAAATACCCATACGACATATTTTTTAGCTGTGGAAAACATTAACAGGTGAGCACATATCCTACCACTTACCAGAACACATGTATGACTACAAAACCACCAATGAATCAACACTATGTATCCGCAGACTGTATCAATCACTAAATATAGTATAAAGCTCAACATTTACACACCAGTGGTTTCCAGGTTTTTGCTTTTGACCCTATTTTAACATCACAAATGACCACAGACATTCAAAACAGACTTTTTTTGTGCAAAAATTAATGTGTTTTTGATCATATAATAGGTTACTGTACTATGTTGTACAATTTTAGATGACAGTTAGAGTCTACGTTATATTTTTATGGGCGGAAGAAGAAAAGCACTTTCCCCTTCGAATGAACAGAGGTTTGTCTGTGTTTTTGTCTGTTAATTAGCAAAGATAACTCAAAAATTTAGGGACGGATTTGGATTAAATCTGGATTCTGGATCACTTTGTGGTGAATAGAGAATACATTTCAAAGTGATCCAGAATCCAGGATCTCTTCTGGATCACCACTAAAATGTAATAATTTGTTCCTTGTGACACTCCCAACACATCCTGAAAATTTCATCAAAATCCATCCATAAATTTTTGAGTTATCACCACCAAAATCTAATCATTTTCAGGTCTCCCCATTACCAACCTACCTTGTAAATTTAATCAACATCATCCATAACCTTTAGAGTTATCTTGCTAACTAACTAACAGACAGACAAACAAACATAACCTCCTTGGCCGAGGTAATAAAACCACAAATCACCTTCATTTTCTGGACGATTTATGTGGGGGAAAAAAATGCTGAATTAAATGGACTTCACTGGAATGTTAGAAAGAAAATCACTAATACGTTGAGATTAACAAGGTGACGCCACACCATCACCAAGTAAATGAAATATGAAATAAACATTTCAGATGCAGAAACCAATAAACACATGATTGACTGGTTTTTTATGGGTATATCTGTATTGTACTTGATATTTATATTCTGGAGAACTACACAGTAAATTTTGCAGTGTTAAATCAACACTTAGAGAGTTTATTTAACTTCTTCTAGAGTGTATTTGGTCCCATTGTCTCCAAATTAACACTGCAAAATCTACAGTGTATATGAAGGACTCTCACACATCTAAGTACTTCTTAATTGAAGTTAGAAAAGGAACTGAGATACACAAACAAATCTGAAGTTAGGCTTTTTCATGTAAGTTAATATGGAGCTGGTTTTATACATTTTCACAAATGTTTGTGTGAATATTCATTAAATAGGTGTATTCTGGGCGCTACATTTTCATTGTATTGTTTCATTTACTGTTTTTTATTTAAGAGATATTGAACAGAGCTATGGGTGAATTGATCCGGCCCTTAATAAATATCAACATTTCTCATATGGCCCCATAGGAAAATTAATTGCCCATCCATGTTCTAGAGGGTTGTAGAATAAGCTGTAATAATAACCGTAGAATAAACAGGGTAATGTATTGCCCATGCGTTACTATCAGAAAAATATTCCCCGACGGAATATCAGTAAAAAAATTTTAATTAAAGATAGAACCGTGTAACGGATGACAAATCTCCACATTATTTATGGCACAACAAAGGCTTAAACCACACTTCTAACAGTATATACAGTAAATTGAATAATCTTCTATGCTCAAGAGGATCATATCCTAATCCGACCATTTCTCTGGCCTTAAAACTTGGAGATAAGTTTGTCTAGACATGGCCTTAATGTACCGTGCTCTCTTATTGGAGGACAGACAAGAGGCCACAGCAGAGGAATGCTCTGAGTACGTTTTAACCTTCACAGAGGTTTCTGTTTTCATCTGGCCAACGGTCAGGTTGTACTCACACGTTCTAAACTCCGCTGGCGGCTTCGTAGAAATATAATTCTGGAGTCAAGCCTGAGCTGAAATCACAGACGGAGATAGGAACAGAGTGGAAAAAAAGTGTGACTCGACTCTACAACCTTTAAACATAGAGTGGATGCAACAAAAAAAAGAGGACACACTGAATCTGTAAGGAATGACTTTTTACTAATGGAACAAAACTAAAACATTATAGTTAAATTATATGACCACGTTTCTTTTAATCCCACTATAGGAAGACATGAGGCAGCAGTCCTGAGAAGATTACATAGTATATTTTCCATATGGTGTTAACTTAAATGTGCACTGTCATCACTGCCAACAGACAAGAACATCTTGCTCAAGCTAAATTCTGTAAAGAAACAACCATCTGCTCCTTTGCCGCTTAGATTTTGTTAAATAGATAATCCTCAATCCCCCTAAAAAGATGTAAACTGAGCCACAGTTATATCTGGAGACCACAAGGGGGCTCAGTACAGTACCTGTAAGCAGAACACAGGACAATGTCAATGGACACATACTGTAACTCACTGTTTATTTTAACTCAATCAGTGGCAGTTTATTTTAGATTTCTCAGAGTTTAACAAAGTGCAAGTGCAACCTGAGAAAAAAAAAATGGGAGAAAGGACACTCAACAGTCATGCATATACATGTATCCCTGATTTATTTAGTGTTTGACTAAAATCAGATGAAACATTTTGAAACTGGAACAATGAGCCATGATCATGTCACCCCTGTTTTTCCACAACTTCCTTACATTTACAGGTTTTATTGATTTACTTTTACTTTACCATCTCTGTCTGAGCTACATCCTTGACCTTTAAGGCTGTATTTTGAGATCCTACATTGGAGATATTTTGCAGATTTCAGCAGTTAGGATGATCTGCCTGGGCAAATGAGGTCGGCCGGGCCAGTAATCTCTCATAAGTCCCTACTTAAAACATACTTTTACAAGAGAGTCTTTCTTGAATTTACTTGAGTCGTAATTTCCTTAAATAATTATTGATGTCCACTATCTAAAAATACTGTCATTGCACTGGTACACAGTAAATTTTGCAGTGTTAAATCAACACTTAGAGAGTTTATTTAACTTCTTCTAGAGTGTATTTGGTCCCATTGTCTCCAAATTAACTCTCTAAGTGTTGATTTAACACTGCAAAATTTACTGTGTATCACCTTACAACTGATATTTAATATTCATATATTCATATATATTCATATATATATATATTCATATATATATATATATATATATATATGTATATATATATATATATATATATATACTTTACAGGGAGTCTTAAAAATGTATACACACTTTAGCAGCTGATAACTTAAGTATTTTTTTCTTTGCAGATTAAACCCATTGGAATTAATGATGGCAGCCAGACAAATTCTAAAATGTTAGTGGAAAAATGAAAATGCAGTTAATAACATTTCTTATTCTTCCAGTTTTCTTCATCTTAACTTAATTATGTTGTCATCAATAACATCTTCTATGCTGCATTTTACTTTTGTGGAAATCTCCTTAAAAACTATCATCTATTTCTTTATGGTTTAATGGTGTTATGTCTTTTCTTATATTGGAGATGATACATTTTACAGTGAAAGGCAAGTTCTAAAAGGTTTATTCAGAAATTGAACTTTTTCATAAACTACTTTAAATCCTTATGAACTCTGTCCTTGGAGTAGGAACCCCCCACTCTTGTTTTTCTCTAATTTAGTATACATTTAAAAAAATGGCTGATCTACAATTAGACTATTATCATATTCCAGTTTTGTTTGCTAGAATATTTTAGAATGTTTTGTCAATTTACTGTAATAACTACTAATACAGAGACATTGTTCTTTGTTCTATGTAAAAAAAAAAGGGAAGAAAATGTCATTAACTCAATTTTGTACTGCTGTAATCTATTAGGAAGAACATTTACAAGAAATCCTTCATCCCCTCTGCAATAGCTACTCTCAATAAGACAAAAAAATATCTGCACTGTGTTTTTAGGGTTTTTGGTTATTTTATGTGATTTTATTTCATTTTTATTGATATCTATTACATTGTGGCTGTGTTTTTAGGGTTTTTGATTATCTTATGTGATTTCATTTCATTTTTATTAAGGTCTATTATTAACTGTGGCAATGTGTTTTTAGTGGAGAGGGTGATTTTTGTAAGAAGCCGTCACAAAGAAGAATTTCTGTTTTTTATGTGAAACAGACAATAAAGCTATCTATAGTATCAATTGATCAATCAATCAAGATTTATATATATATATATATATATATATATATAAAAACATCTTTTATCTGCCCTGACAAAGGCTCTATGAAGCTGGTGATGATGTCCCTCTACATCTAAAAGACTTTCTTCTTCGTGCTTCTTACTTGTTTCTGGCTGTTATATTTATGTATTACAGACTTTTATATTTTTGATGATTCATTTCCTTTGCAACTGTCATTTTTTCCTTATTTTTCATGCATTCCATCCCTCTCCTTGATAACTATATGATTATTTCATATGTGTTTACAGTTTGTTTTTTGACCTAGGTTTTTTTAGTTGTTTTTTTTTTTTCTTTTTGCTTCAACATTTATGAAACAATTCTACAAATAGGAGTCCTGAGTTAGCTTTAAGACTCACTGCTCCTTCCTTCTTGAATAATTTACATGAGAACCTGAAACAGTCAGACAAATTTGAATCACTTTTGAGAGTACTGAGAGTGTTTAAAATTCTATCTATAAATAGACAAATAGTCTCATTTTTGATTCAAAATCAACTAGGTGGTAGGAAATAAATAGGCTAAGAGGTCAGACACTTCTGCAGTGTTGATTTCATTCCACACATACTGTACAGCTGTGATGCCCAGACGTTTGCAGTGGGGTATCTCTGTGGCACGCATCATGATCAAAGTAATGAACCAGCGGGCATCATCTGCACAGCTGTTCATTTCTTGTTGACGTCTTCACTTCAGACAGCACCTGGACTCTGACTTGGAGCGATGATATTCAAGGACAAATGAGACAGAAGGCCAGAAGTTGGAAAACTAATGCCAAGAGACTGAAACATACCGTACGGGGTCATGAGGTGAAACCAAAAACAAGTCAAACTGAGGGCGGTGCACATGCCCAAATGGGCTCATTAGGTTAAGTTGAACTACTCGGTAGTAAACAGCCTGTGAGCTGCCTAATTGGATGGCCGCCTCATGCTACTGATAAACCTCATCCCTCTGTTTTGTTCCATTTATCCCCACTCAGCTGCACTCATCCTGTGTCATCGGCCTGCATATCCCTAACATGGGATGGACTGATGTAAAGTGCTGCTGACAGGAAGGGCTTTAACCACATGGGCTAACCTTTAACCCCACTGGGAGAAGCCCCCTCCCTCCCTCCCTCCCTCCCTCCCTCCCTCCCTTCACTCGCCATCTGCATTCATTACTTGCTACTAAACTCCACGAAAGTTGAGGTCCAAAGTAGTCATCCTGAGCGCAACAGGAGCTGTTTACTTCCTCGAGATGGGTGTCCTACTTTCTTTCCCAGGACAATCTGTCCATTGTCTCTGGGTAGGCATCTACAAATTGCCTGGCTGACAATCCAATAGAGGCTGAATTAAGAACCTGAACTCTGGACTATTAACCTTCACACGCAGCTTCCCCTTACACTAGAGGTGACAAATTAAAGGAAAACATATGGCTTCAGGGCACCATGAATGACCATTGCATATGTTTTAAATCATTTTCAACTAAATCTGTGAGTATCTCATGCCCTATGAATCACAGCACTGTCATCCTGAAAAAGACCACTCCCATTACATTTTTCTCTTTAAACACACACTAATATACACCACCAGTTTCTCATTTAAAGCAGTAACAAAATACACATTGATGGTGTGAGTGTGGGAGTTGTTTTTAACCACTATTGCTAAAGAAAATGTACCTAATGAGAATGAAATATTTACAGATGAAGTAGCATTACATTTATGTAGCTTATGGTATTTTATTTTCATTAAATAGCAGCCAGTCATGGAAATATAACACCACTGAAAGGGTTCCAAATGAAACAGGCCTGTATAATGAAGATATATGTATTGAACATAATAATAATAAGTTAATCATAGAAGATATTTTAGCACAAAGATATTATTTAGCCACCTGTCCACACATTTCTTTTATATAAGAGTCAGGCCAATTGCTAAATCTTATTAATTCTATGAATATTTATTTATTCTTTCATTTTTGGCTGCAACAGACCTATTTATTAGTGTGCATGTACATGTTATAAAAGTACAAGAATCAAAAATATAGGCAACTTTGTACTTTCTTGTTTATAGTATGAGCAAAGATAAGGACAATAGCACAGAAATCTACTGTCACAATAGATAACACTGATAAAAGATACATCTGAATGTGATTATACTAAAAAAAAAAAGGTGATGTAAGCAGTAGAAGTAGTGATGATCTTGCACATTTGATCATCCTGGTGCCTTTATCTCTTTAGTGTGACGCCTCTAAAGCAGACTTCATGCCTGTTGTGTTCCACAGACTGGTGTAAAGAGAACGAGGCTTTGTGTCCCACAGATGTCTCCAGAGAGCACAGTGAGTTTTGCCAAGCAGAAGCAAAACCAGCTGAAAACCTCTCCTCCCCTCCTGCAGTGTGGTTAATTTTCATTGTAAGTCCTGTCTGTTCTCGGTTGCAAAGGGGACACTGGGTCAGAGTGGCTGCATGAGTGAGAAAATAGCAATAAATGTGTGTTTAATCTGGAGTTTGATGCAAATAAGCAGCCACAGTTCATAGAGTGTGTGTGTGTGTGTGTGTGTGTGTGTGTGTGTATATGTGTGTATTCCTATCTTCATGGGGACATTAATATGTTTACACAGTCACACCATGGGGACCAAAATTCAGGTCCCAATGAGTGTTAAATATAAATAAAGGTCCCCACTAGTAAAATAGAAATTATGGTTTGTTTTTTTTCAGGAAGTCCCCATAAAGCATGAGGGAGACAGGTGCAAAGCAAAACTTATTTTTCAATGGTTCGAAGATGTGTTTACTTTAAAAAAAAAAAAAAATAAAAATAAAAATTATGGTGTTTTTAAAAAAAAAAAAAAATTTTATTGTATTTTTTTTAATTATATATATTTTTTTAAAATATATATTTATTTTATTTGTTCATTTTTACTTAGTTATTCATTTTCATTTTTAAAATGACTGTCATTTTTTTATTTATTCATGCAATTTTATTTATTTATTGATATTTAATTTAATTTTAATTTATTTTTTTTATCATTATTATTTTTATTTTACTTAATTCTATTAAAAAAAGAGTTTACACTCACTCACTACCCAGTGGCTACTTGATTACAAACTTGGTCCTTATGAGACATAGAAACGAGTATGCATGCGTGTGTGTGTGTGTGTGTGTGTGTGTGTGTGTGTGTGTGTGTGTGTGTGTGTGTGTGTGTGTGTGTGTCACTTAGCACAATAGGGCGAGAAATTCCTAGGAGTCCAAAGATTGGAGAGGGGGCATGGGGCATAAGGGTGGAGTGTCAGATTAGACCACCTGTTCCACCATCAGGCACAAAACACACACTCATTCCTGTCTTTTATCCGTCCCTCTCACACACTTGTCGTCTTCCACATTCCCTCTCACTGTCTTGCCTTGAATATAATAAAAACTCAATTCTTTTCTCACACATACATCCACAGACACACACTCACGCTTCTAAAATATGTCCACAGTGGCTGCTTCATTCTGAGCTAATTTTGACTGCATTCCATTTCAGTCACATCTATGGGAAACAGACAAAACTATTTTGCTGATAACTCTGGCTGAGAGCTGCAGGGACTCACACACTTATACACACAGACACACACACAGGCATTGGACAGTTAGACATATGTCGCCTTGTCGCAAAAAAAAAAAAAAAAAAAAAAGCCTCCAGGGAGTTTTGTACAGACAGAAGTATAAACATAACAGCGTCACATTGTCCACATCAATGAAGCTCATCAGGAACAACCAGGGATTCCCTCTGCTGCTATCATACGTTAGGCCTGTTTTAATTCAGGAGGGTCAGTGTCACATTAAAAACCTGCTCACTTCTTTGTAATGTTACTATTAGTAGCTTATATATATATGTGTGAACAGACTTCTATAGAACATGTACATTCTGAAATGATAACTATAAGTTTTCAGGTAAAGCTCTCAGACCTTCAACATTGAAAAGTTAATAGTAAATATTGATATATTCTGCACAATTAAGTCCAGATTGACTGGGAAAAAATAACTTTCAATACATTCAAAGTCATTTTAAATCAATGGGAAGGTTTGCAAGGCTTTTAAGGAACATTGTTATTATACTTTTAGTACTTTTCTTTTTTTTTAAAAAGGTGATTTTTTTATACTGATGTTTTTATCAGTTTTATCAGTTATTTTTAGTATTATTTCCAAATCAAGAGATGTTGGAGTTGGTCCCGCATCAGAAAAAAATTATGCCATAATCTAAGATAAAGGGAATTACAAGATTTAAAAGTATCACCATGTGGTACTTTCTTTGGCAGCGCTGTCTGTTTGCCTGAATGTATTCATATTTTTCAAGCACATACACATGAATATCCAATAATTATGCGACTGCTGGAGAAACTCATTTTACAGTGTGTTATTATCAAGGCTCTTTACATCTTCATGGCTGGAAAGGCTTTTATTTATTCATGGGAAGGTGTGTGTCTGTGTGTGTGTGTGGGGGGGGGGGGCATAAAGCACTGATAGCACTTATTAACTTGTTGCACTGTATTAGTGGTTGGGGAGGAAGGTATCAGTATTAGTACTGGTGTTACTTCTACCCTTGTGACACTGTAAATGGGAACCTACTACTAAATGTTGTGCTTCAAACACAATTTCGTTGCCTTTTTTGACAATGACAATAAAATCTTGAATTGAATTGGCATTGAATAGAGTACTAGAGAAACTGTTTTCACCCAGAACTAACTTCTCTCTGTAGCTGTCAGGCTGTTACAGTGGAGAGAAAAACCACTTGTTCATGTGTGATGGATGTGGTCAGCCAAAATCCATCTCAGACTCGGAGTTCACAGGGTAATAGTCACCACAACCCAGCCCACGTCTGCTTTAATGACTATTGATCTGTGAGTACTAATGGCCCCAGCTGAGATGCACCCAGTCTGGCATTTAATCATCCTGTTTTGCAAAATTTCCTGGTGTCAAAGCAGGGTGTTTTATAAAATTATTAAACCAGACACCTCCGCTGAGGATGAGTTACACGAAGCTCTGAATTACTCCGATGCAGAAGAATGCAACTCAGAAGGACGATATCCAACTGCTGCCCTTCATTCACCACATAGACACTTTATATAACCAGCGTTTTCCTGTCCCTCACTGGGCCACTGCCCACTTTATCACTGCTGTGTGTTCAAACATGTGTATCTGATGTGGCATAGACAACTATGAAACATAGACAATGACAACGAACCAACTCAGATCCTGCATAGTGATGTCCTGTGTACTTTACAGCCTTCCCATGACTGTAGTAAACAGTACATGCTTTAGTTTACAGTGGAACCTTAGTTGATGTTTACACTACTAAATGACAGTAGCTCTTTAGATGTCACACTGTATATCCAGAATCATCTTAAAACACCAGGCTGATGAGGCCACTTTAGGGTAAACACACAAAGAGGACGAAATCCGGAAGAGATAAAGCTTTGCAGCAGCATTGCTAAATTAGCGCACAGTCACATGATGAACAGGAAGTACTGTAATCATATTTGACCATTACGTCACAATATGGTCCATCTATCAAAAAGTGACACTGCCCTAGCCTTAGTGCTGCACCAAGGCCTCACCATGTCAGCATTTCACTGCACTGCGCAGGCTTATAAATAGTGTTTGTTTCCTGTCTGTTATATTATGCTGTAAGCCACACCATTCTCATTTTTTTTTTTTGTAGAATGTGAACTGACTCTGTGTGTGTGTGTGTGTGTGTGTGTGTGTGTGTATGCAATACCGAGGCCACGACCCATACATGTGGCCTTCACATGTTTTTCAACACAGTGCTCTGAGTTAATGCCTGTGGTTCCCTATTTGGGAGAATAAGGTTATGAGATAAACACATTACAAACAAAAACAGAATGTGCCCACGTACCAAGGTTACTTCTTCACAAAAATGGATAAATAAGGGAAAAGTAAGCAGGGAGGAAAATGTGACAAACAATGTGGCTGAAGGAAAAAAAAAAAAAACAACAACAGGGCATCAGAAAAAAAGTGATCCCACTAAAAGTGTAGAGAAAGTTTTCAATTGTGGCAGCTTAAGATATTGTTACCACACTAAAATAGATTATCACATATTTTGTGCGTAATATACTTTTGCATGTTCATTTGTGCAGAGGGAACAGTGTGGTGTTCTGAATTTGGACTTTTTCTTGACTTTTTTATATACTGTCAAAAATTGTAAGCTGTAAAAAAAAAAACCAAAAAAAAAAAACACTCAATATTAGAGAAAAAGACTGAACCTAACATTAAAACTGTACTATAATGAAACATTATCAGACAATAAAAAATATGCATGTCCTTAAAACTACTGTACATTCATGCCACAGCCTCTGATTCTACATATCTGTTCACCCATGCACACCCAAACACATATTGTCTGTTTGGCAGACGTGATGACATCATCCACACTATACTGGGGGCTAACGTCACCCTGACCTGAGGCGACAAAATCAGGAGATGTCCCCCCCCCCCTTTTGACAACATGCATAATTCACCCAGATGAAGGGCAGGGCTGCACTGTGTCACCCTTACACCTCCCTAAACACCCAAACCTGCTGCTCGCACCACTCCCTACCTCAGAAGAGGAGACAGAGGGAGAGAGGGTGGGTGGGGGTGGGGGGGGGGGTGGGGGAGTTAGGGGTATGAGGTAATCAATGACCAGGATATACACACTGCCGGTGAGTTGAAATTAGAAGAGGGGAGGTAGAGGAGACTGGTGCTCTCCTCCTCTTTCTTAAACCCATCCATCATCACCTGATTTAAACTACAGCCTCTGTGAGAATCAGAGGCTGTAAAAAAAATTTAAATAAATTAAATTTAAAAAAAAAAAACAAAACACCAAAGCACTTCTAAAATATTTAAACGACTCCATCAGGTAAAAAGGTCTAACGGTACAGCTCTTGTCAGTGAGAGTAAACAAGTGGAGCTGTGGATGACACTGTCTATAAAGACTGTTGACATGAGGACACACTGTTACAAAGCAGCGTCCACTGAGCTGATGTGAATGAACAAACACAACTGCCCACTCCTAATGAGAAGCTGAAGACTTTTAGAAAAGAAACCCTGTTGCATGACATCCCATCTCACGCCTTCATCCTCCAGTTACTACATGACACAGAGGATGGGCCACACCCCTTCTCTTCATCCTCCATCCCCCCCCCCCCCCCCCTTATCTGTCAAGTGTTGCTCCGGTAATCCATAACCACGGATAAACTGCTGGTGTTTTGAGCTGTGTCATCCCTCCAGAGGCCTGGCACTTGCTGGTGGTTACATGACGGAAAGCACAACCACACCCACACACACACACAAATACCACACCCCACTAACCCATCTCTTCATCCTCTTCCTCATCCCCTTCCCCAAGAGTGAAACCACATTTTACCATGGAGCAGAACACACACCCTTCAGGACGACTGCTGTTTATTTATACCTTAGGGGATAAAACAGGATGATGGATGCTTTGGAGCTGTGCAAGGTGTATAGAGCACTCTTCATTAAGTGTCCCCTTCAGTCCCTCCCTCTTTTCCCTCTCTCTCCTCTCTGCATCCTTACTCACCTGGTCCATGATTTCAGCGAGCCTCCTCCCTCCTCCTGTTCCCAGTCATGGCACGAGATCACCGGCTGCCTCTCTCTCTTCTCTTCTTTCCGTTTGTTTTCTTTTCCTTATTCAGTATTCCCAAAAGCAATCTCCTCACACAGGCAAAGCAGCCTGGCAGCCGACCACCACCACCACTGCTGCTGCTGCTGCTGCTGCTGAGCTGCTCCACAGAGGCATGACTCTGTCTCTCCTTGTGTCTCTGAGTGTGACAGTCTGATACATCCACCCGAACACCTCTGCTCTGTCTGTCCCTCTGTCTTCTGCTGCTGCACTGAGTGGAACCTGGACCCAAAACAGGGTGTGTGTGTATGGGAGGGGGGGGGGGTCCTCACCTATCTTCTTAATAAAAGAAGAGAGTACAGGAGACTCCCGCTCTCCGTTTGCGTCCTCAAGCTCTTTCACTCCTTCCCTGCGTAAACTGGCCCCTTCCCTCGCCTCCCCTGTCCTCCCTCCCACCCTCTGTATCTCCACTTCCCTCCTCTCTTTCCATCTCCCCTCCCCCCTCCTGCTGCAGCCGAAGAGAGAGAGAGACACGACCGGCGAATGGGAGCCAAGGAGCGAGGCAGAGAGGAGGGAGAAGAGCTCAGATTGGCTGCTGGTTAAACCACGTGACTCCCGGCAGAGGACTGAGGGACCCTCTACCAGCTGTCCAGCTCATGCTTCCCTGAAAACCTCAGTTGCCATTGACAACAGCTGCCGTGCAACACACCAACCACAGATCCCTAGACACAAAGCCATTGGCTGGAAGGATTTATAGCCTCCGCCTCCTATTGTATGTGATGTGTATGCGCGCGCGTGTGTGTGTGTGTGCGCGCGTGGGGGGGGGGGGGGGCATGTTGGGACGTGTAGTCCTGTGTTTGGTAGCAGACAGACAGACATCCCTGTGCTCAAGCTGGAATGTTTTCCCTGTACATGCCTCTCTCTGCAGAAATGTTTATGTATGAGTGTTACATCACCTGAGTTGTAACATAAAAGAAAAGGTCAGATCATATCATTAACTCTGGAGCTATGACAGTAGAGGTGGTCACAAAGTAAATACTATCATGATATATTGCACAAGAAAACAATGGTGTCATGACACATAGATCCTTCAACCCACTGCAGGACAAATTATTTTTGGTATGGTTACCTGTTTATGTTGAAGACCCGATGACAACAGATGTAAATTACTAACCTGTGCTAAAATTTGGCATCTTTACACCTTGTTCATTAATGTGCACTATGCCTTTTTTTTTTAAACAAAAATAATAATAATGGAAATAATAAAAAGTATATAGTAAGTAATATAGTGGAATTTTGTGTGCATCTTTTTTTTATATAAAAAAACAAGGAAAAAAGTTAAAAAAAAAACTTTTGAAAAAGAGCAGGATGAAGTACAACTTGTATACTCCTGTCCTCTTGCAATCATCTACAACAGAGGAATACTATGTAAAAAAAAAACAATATGTGGAGTGCTGATCTCAGATTTTGCATCAAATTGCCAAACTCCATCTAAGATTGATCGTTATTGTTTTAGCAGGAAAAAAACCTAATAGATCTTAGATTACTGTCCCTTTAGCAAACACACACTGATTGCAACGTGGCATCTGTTTACATACAAATACCAATAACTGTCACCAGTAGATCAATACTGCAAGATATACTAGTGCGTGATCTAGCTTTCTTATGAAAGCTAGTGTCATCATAAACAAGTTATCACTTTTGTCCTGAATTAAAACATACAGGAATATTAAAAATATAAAAATAGGAATATATATATATATATATATATATATATATATATATATATATATATATACAGTATGTATTACAAGCCTCCATATGTGCATACCCTCCATGTGTACTGTAGTAGATTAATAGAAACCGAAAGTGTAATAGTACACATGCATTTGGAATGAACACAAACCATAAATTATGAGCTGCTTTTGTCAATGCTTTCATGATCAATGCAGTGGCTCATAGTTAGTTTATTTTACTATACTTTAATTTCTTTTGACTGCAGGTGATCGGGGCTCTCACTGTTAAAGCTTTGACCTTTCTGCTACAAAATTAAATGGGTTGGTCATTGGCCCGTGCCCTAGCCTTCACTATTGGTTCATGAAAGCTGGTGTGGTAGCCATCTTGCTGAGAGAGTTAACCATAGTATATCTTGAGTAATTTGATACATATTTGTGTCCCACCTCTATCTCTCATAGGTTCAAACTTGTATAAAACACACATGAGGAGAGGAAAGACCTCGAGGCCCGGGCATTCTTGATCAGCCAGGAAAAAGACATCCTCTGGCGTTTCCCTCTCAGGCTGCACAGAGGGAAACTCCCACCGCACAACAACAGGAACTCCAGCGCTGAAGGCCATGGTGAAGCACATACCCCCCACCCCCCCACCCCACTCCCACCCTTCCACCTTCTCCTATACCCTCTCCCTGTCCCTTTATTTCTCTTTTCTTTCATTGCCTCCTTTTCTTTATTTGCTCTGTCTATCCTCTCCACTCGACCCCCCCTACACCTATTGTGTTATTGCTGATTTATCCCCCAGCCCCCCAATTCCATCTCACTGGCATTCCACCAAAGGTTCCGGGAGGTTACAGGTGCCACAGAGGGGAGATGTTATTACATACTGGCGGCAGGTGTCAAGGGTCACATTTTGCAGCATCAGTTTCATACAAAAATCCACACAGGTCTAGTCTTACACAGTTATATATCATCAATCTGGTTCGTTTAATGCATTCCTGAAGTTATTATGTGATGAGTTACTCAGACTGGGGTGTGATTACTTAGATTTCTCAGAGGTTTCTTATATTGATCCCTCAATAGAAATAAAAAATATCACCCCATGAGCAAGAGACAAGTTTTATTTGGGAGAGAGGGTCATTTTTTATTTGAAACAGGCTGTTTTATGGCTGCACTGCATTCTGCTTGTGTATAACTGTTTATATGATGGATTTCTTCCTTCATAATTGTTGTATGCATGGCCAAATATTTATATGTAGAAAAATGCCTTGTCTTTGATTTATAAAGTCCAACTTCCACTTGAAATATGAATGTTTTTCATGTTCCTTTCCTGTAATCTTTCAGTCCTACCATGTACAATGATGCATCTTTGGAGTCCTGTCCTTCTGTTTTCATGTTTAGCTGCAGGAACTGGAATGTTTTTCAGTGCTTACCTAAAATATGACTTCAAAAGGTGGATCTAACAGTTAGATTTGAGAAATCATAAATATTTTAGTACTGGTCAGACTCAGATATGTAACTACTACAAGTTGGAACAAGAAAACTTGATGCCATCACTGCACATTAACTCGCAAGTGACTCATAAGAGCAGGAAACATCTAGAGTCAAAACATTACATTTTTTACAAATGACTAATATCTGAGAGAGCTGAAGGTTATCTGTGTACTGAAAAATTATATCAGATAAAAATAATATTTGTAGAAAACTATATTAATTTTGGAGAGGGTATCTAAAGACCTACTCTGTGACAATTTGTAGCATTGTCACAGATAGAGTTTTTACCAAAGTGAAAGTAAGGGGATTGTTTTTGTTCACTTTTTTGTTTGTCTGTTTTTATCAGAAACTTTATGCAAAAATGACCTGACCAATTTCCATGAACTAGATCCCATTAAATTTTGGTGAATGTAATAATAATAATAATAATAATAATAATAATAATAATAATAATAATAATAATAATAATAATAATAATAATAATAATAATATTATTATTATTATTATTATTATTATTATTATTATTATTATTATTATTTTTTTTTTTTTTTTTTTTTTTTTTTTTTATTATTATTATTATTATTTAATAATAATAATCATCATCATCATAACTAGAAAAGCACTCTGAGAGCACAAACCTCCGCCAAGGCATTAAAGGATTTGGTACCAATCTGAAAGTTGTGTGACCCTCCGTTCTTGTTATAACTGATAATGTGACCTTGACCTTTGACCTTTACTCTAATGGATCATTGCATCTGATGCGCATTAGCTATATGTATATGCCATGTATATGTCATTGAGTTATAGCATGGTATGTCTCTGCGGACACACACACAGACTTTGTTTAATCTCACCAATGTTGGGTGACATTATTCAAATATATAATATATAAACACAGGCTGTATCACTCGCTGACACATGTGTATAACGGCATGATCAAGTTTTCATCTTTACAATCTTCATATAAAACAGTGTTTCTCAAACTGTGGGGTGGGCCCCCCAGGGGAGGCACAAAGGTTTCCAGGGGGCCATGGGATCACTCTTGGGGGTTTATTTTTTTATTTTTTCTTCAGGTTAGAATATGTAGCGGATGGAACTACTGTAATGGTACAGCATTGGAGAAACCTAGACTAATTTTAGTAACATACAGCAAACATTCCGCCATGATGATCTCACTAAAGTAGACAAAGAGTTTAGCTTTGAAGAATGAACAAAGATTGGACTGGAAAAAGAAAATGTACAATGTTTCTGTTTTTACATTTTACACTTTAATGTTCTGAGATGTACAGTGTAAACTAATTCAATTCAGCCACTGAAATTGTTAAAATATTCATCTTTGTTTCTAAATATGTTTGTTCTAAGAAAAAAGTCACTTTATTGTCCTAATATAATTAGGATTAATTGTGCATTTCTTATTTTTATTTGGAAAAACATATGTCTCATTGAGTTTATTTGTACTATTCAAGCAAAAAAAACTAAGTTCTTTTTTAATTTGCAAAACAAATTATCCAAAGAAAAGCAAAAAAGAGTATTACTAGAATATTGATATTTCTTTCTAATAAAAGTTATGAATGCACCACTTTTACAACATTGCTGAAATTGGGGATGGAGGGGGTAGAGATTTTCCATCCTCCAAAGAAGGAACAACCATTGACATAAAACCACAAATCACCTCAGTTTTCTATACAGTTTGTGTTTTTTAAAAGCTGCACTAAATATCTGTTTGGAATCATCCAAACACGGTCAGAACTGTCATAGTTTAGTCTGAACCATGGATCAGCAAACAGTAACTGAGTAAAAATATTAGCATTACATAATAACTTTATACCTTCATAAGCCTCAAAATCAAACTGGGATTTCAGCCTCAAATTCAAGAGCTGGAATTGTCTTTTTTTTTTTAACGGTGATCTCCATGAACAGTGATCTGCCACTTCAGTATTATAGGTGTCATTATGAAATATACTCTCTCATTCCATTTCAGTGATTAGATCCCCCTAAATCTGCCAAAGTTTTACTCACTCTACCTTCAAGGAGCTTGGCAAAAACTTGAAGTTTATTATTTATGTTTTAGATGTCTGACATTGTTCTAGAAACATCTGGAGGTAACGTCACATTACACACATTTTTTTCCCCAGCTATATGGTTATCCAAAAAAGCCACAAAAAAAAAAATTAATTAAGAAAAAGACAACAAAATGAGCTCAGAGTTGTCTGGGTTATTGCCAGTAGCTATAACAGTGCCAAAGTGTTTTATGAGTAGATTTTTTTTTTTCCTTTTAAAGAAATACTTCAAAAATGTGCCATATTACAGCATTAACGCAAAAATATCCCTTTAGAGGAAACCCCCCGAAGGTCTTTAAAAACAAAAGACCACCTGTTCTGGCTTATTTTGATTCAGTGGACACATTACATAGCTGTGACATGATCTAATATATAAACTAGGAGTAAAAAAAAAAGGGGTGGGGGTCAGGAATGCAGGTCTACACTACAGCAGCAGGACAACAAGGTCATATAGATAATAACAAAACAAGTCCTGGCCTACTTTCTATAACCCACACTCAATACATACTCTGTGTACATGCAGACCAGGGTGCTGCAGTGTCATTTGATCTGGGTACAGCAAAAGTCCATTTGAAGTGACTGGTGTGTGCTCTTACACAGAACAGCAGGCGTATTGTAATAGTGAGAGTGGTAGATTATACTATCAGCAGAGGAATTTCGATTATTTCCCTGAGTGCACACATGTGGGAGAAACTTTAGCTACATGGATAGAGGAGGTGGGATGAGGCGGGAGGAGGGCGGGGCTAAGCACAGAGCTGTCAGTCTTTATAAATACATCAGACAGGGTTCCTACAAGATTCTACAAGTTACATTTAAAAGGGTCATATTTGGCTAATCCCACTTTTATTAGTCTTTGGTACTTGTATATTCCTTCTGGCAAAAATGGTTTCAACTTGTTTCAAACCCTGCTTCATTTGTCGCCCTGTTCCCCAAAAGAGGAGAGGGGTATTGTTTTTGAGTCGCTTTGTTTGTCTGTCTGTGTGTGTCTGTGTGTCTACAGAGACATATCATGCTATAACTCAATGAATACTTGGGATATCACCATGAAATTACATGAGCACAAACATATAGGTAATGTGCATCTGATGCAATGAGCCATTTGAGTAAAGGTCAAAGGTCAAGGTCAGATTTAAGCAGAAAGTTCAAAATCCCATTATTGGTTATAACTCAAGAACGTAGGGTCACACAACTTTCAGATCGGTACCAAATGATGTGGAATAAAGATTTCTACAATTCTCATAATTGCTGTTATCACCTACGGCCAATAGTTTTTGAGATCTCTGGAGGTCAAAGGTGACATGTCAAAAAATTTACGTCCTTAACACAGTTTCTGTGTGTCAAGCATAGATATGTCACACTATAACTTCATCAATACTGGATATATTATCACAATATTACATGCACTGACGCATATATACATAGAACGAAATTATCAATATTGCAAAAGGTCAAAGATCAGGGTCACATTATTGTCACAACATAAGGGTGAGATTAGGCATTCTCTGAATACTTGTTTGTTTGTCTGTTTGATTGTAAGCAGCTTTACGCAAAAACTACTGGACCGATTTCTATAAAATATTCAGGAAAGGTGAGAGGTGAGAATAGATCCCTTTAAATGTTGGTGAATGTAGTTCAAAGGTCAAGGTCACCAAAATGTGTTTTTGCAATAAGAGATAAATGAGGTAAAATGTATGTGAGGGGGTGGGGTTTGTAATGCGGGGTATCACTAGTTAGTTAGTTAGTTAATTAGCTTGTTCGTTCGTTCGTTCATTCATTAGTTTGTATGTTAGTTTGTAAGCAGGTTTACGCAAAACCTACTCGATCAATTTCTATGAAATGTTCATGAAAGGTGAGAGGTGGTTCAGAAGAGATCCTGTTATATTTTGATGAATGTGAAAAAAGAACATAGCCAACGCAACAGGCCATTACTGATAAAAGAATAAAACAGAAATATCAGCCCACTACATTGGCCAGCTGATATATTGATGCATCATTAGTTGCATCAAAACATTTGTATATATAAGATCAAGATTTCCAATGAACATTTCTCTGAGTATAACTGTTCCTCAGCAGCAGCGGTTGTAGTAAAAACAGAAAATATGTCAAAATTTGGAGGTAATTACCAAAAATGTTCAGTTGTTGGTTGTATTAATGAACACAAGCAGCTGAACGGGACAGAGAGGTATATTTTAATCACTGGGAAGAGAAAAAGCTGCTACTTGAAAAATAATCAAATAATATTTGAACAGGTTTCATGGTCCCCATATTAAAAGATAAGTAATTCAGTGTCATGGAGGTAAAACATCAATGAGTGATTTATAAATAAACAAAATCCTGTGTTTATCAGACCTTTAAAAGGGACAAGGCCACCCAAGTTTGGTCTAAAATTACACAATGGTGAGTTGCTACTGTAGTTACAAGAAGCAATAAAATGTTGCTTGAGCGTCACATTAAACAATATCAATGAAATCAAAGCTTTAGAACCACCTTTGTGCGTTCAGGCTAAACCTGCTGAATCTTCTCATTTTAACCAGTTCAACCATAACTGAGACTATTTATCTACTTCATGAATTCACCAACATCAGCAGATTCAAACAATTAACTGTACTGAAGATCAACACCGCCATCTGCTGGACAGAGGCTGGTATTACACTCACAATGGAGATCTGTTTTATACACTAAGTGTGTTTTTCCTCGTTTCTAGTCCAAATATCTCATCATATTTAATAGGTAAATTTTCAGTGAAATATGAAAAGTTATTTTTAGTTAATATATCTTGAAAATCTTACTTCAAGAAATCTTACCAAGCTAATTTTCACCCTTTCTCTTGAGATATATTTTTTCTTGCTTATTTAAAGCATTTCTTTTTAACTTATTAGATGGGAATAATAATAATAACAACAACAACAACAACAACAACAACAACAACATTTAATTATAAGCTCTTTTTGTGGCACTCAAGGACATCATACAGCACACAGAAAATATTAAAAACAACTAATAAAACAGTCAAAAGCAAAGTACAGTATAAATATAATATAAATGATCAATTTTACTTATTCAGCTCTCAGATCACAGAGTGTTTTATTCAATCATCACAATTTAAATTATGTTCATTTTACAATAAATTTACTCAAGACAACAAAAGAAAATTAAATTATACACTGCAAAAATCAGAATCTTTTAGTCATTTCTAGTGAAAAGGAAGGATTAAAAAAACAAAACACGTACTTCTGAATTTGCATTGAAGTCATTGCTATATTTGTCCTTTTAATTTTGAATATTTCTTCTATTGAATGAAATATTTTGCTATTTGTTCTATTAACTACTCAGATCGTGTGTTTATTTGCAATGAATGAAAGAGGTTTATTTTGGTTCCACATATTGTTGTAATAATATTTACCATATTCTCTTTTCCAGGTCCCTATTAGAAATTAGATGTTTAACCTCATTGAGGGCTATACCCAAATGAAGTTCTCATGCAATATTATGCATTTATCACATCCCTGTTGGCAATCAAACACTTGGATTATCTTGAGTTCCAAATACTTTTCTGCATACAGCAAATTAGATAAATTAAAATATAGGCTTCTGATATAGTAATAATTGATAATTGAGTACATTCACACTCAATATATAGTAAAACTGAGAATAATTTTCATTTTATATTTGATAACACTTTATTGCCTCATTTAACTTAATTTTTATATTGATTAACCTCTCCACAAGGCTGCAAAGTAACAAACGCAGGAATTAATGCAAATTCAACCATCCATTGATCCATAGATCCATCTTCCGCTGCCTGTGTAGGTCTGATTAAGGGAAAATAAATGCATGAGTGGATAGTTGAATTTACATTAATTGTAAATGTAAGTGGCCTTTCAGTAAGGCAAGAAAAAGAAAATCCACATACTTGTGAGAATTATTATATTTGCTTTTTTTTTTCTTAAGTGTTGAACTATAACCGAAAAAATGCAGGTTGTTCTTTGTTTTTTTTTATTATCAGATACTGATTGAATTACAAAAATGGACGAAATAAGAATCAACAACATGTACAGAAATCTTCTTTATTTGTCATAATATGTGAATTACAGCAATTAACTCCCCAAATCCTTTGTGCATCATTAAACTTAAATATATATACACAACAGAATAATGAGGTATAATACTATAATGATAATTAGAGGTGAGGTATAATATAACACTGTTTGTTTTATGCATGTCAGTTACAAGCAAAATTCAACAAATAATAGATGGTCTTGTATTGTATTTTCCAGTGTTAAGGATACTGTGATACGGATTTCAACCATATACAGAGAATTGCAGCAGAAATGATGTATTGACACATTCCCCTTTGACCTTTGGGGAAATCCTGACCATTGTGATGAGTGTAACATATTGGCAAGATATCAAAACCTTAATATTAATACTGAGGATGAGCGGGAACCACAAAGGGTATCTCTGAGACATAAAACAAACAAAATAAAGCATAAGTAGAGACTGACTGCACACCATCACAGTGATATTAAAAGGCAAACTCTACATCTGTATTAAACCTGTTCCAACCATTCTGCATTCACAGGAAATTGTGCAGCAGTGACAATGTATTTCTCCTCTACAAAGAAAACAAACATGCATGATTGTAGAAAACACACAAAATGGTTAAAGTCATGGTAATCAGGATGGAAAGTCTGGAGAAATCCTAGAAAGGAGGAGGCTGATAGTGTGATGACAGTGCAAAAGGGAGACAGTCAAGCAGAAAGTTTGGCTTCTGCTGCTTATCCATTTGTTTTCCTTCTGAGCTGGAACACTCCTCACATCCCATAGGAAACACCTAATGGCAAGCCATCTCTTCTCCCTGAAACAGACGGCAACGTGGATCAAATATTTACAATTTATCATCGAAACAAATAAGTATTACATGTCAGTTGGCGCAGGTGCAGATCAACGGATCAACTGAAAACACATTATAAACCAACTGTCTTTGAAAATATACACACTGATTTTACATTTCATGAATTTTCATCCTACTGTCAGATATTTTACATTGTAAAAAGATTATTTGTTTAAAATACCTATTTGATGTAATGAAGCACTTCCTCACCATTGTCCATGATGGAAACCAGGGATGCAGATGAGGAAAAACACTCATCCTTCCGGCACCGCGTCGCCTCATCATAGCATATAGATGATGTAGGAGAGGAAGACGAGGCCCATGATGGCGAAAAACATCAACACCAAAATGTCCACCATGGTGGAGACGCTGTCAGACAGGACGGTGTTGAATGTTAATGGACACGCAGCGCAAACAGTAGCCCCACAGCCACTGCAGACGAATCGGGTACGATCGGAAAGCTTCGGAAATTAACGTAAGACTCGGCTCACCCTTCCCCCTCCTTCTCGCATAGGAAGTGGATACCAGGATATAGGTTCAGAATTTGTATTTTCACATAGTTTTTGACCTCGAAATAAATCCCACACTTTGTGTAGCCAACATTTTTATTGGCTATTAAAAACGGATTACATATGAAGTATGACGATGGGATAAAGCCAATAAACACACGACCTATCAGATCAACTTCCGGAAAAAAAAATGTCCACGTGACTTACCCCTGTAACGTATGTCGTGTCAGATATCAAAAATCTAAATGAGAAAACGAACTGGCTGCAACGGGAGTTTCTTAAAATTTTACGAGCTATCTTAGCATAAAACAAATAATGCGTTGTCACAGACTTAAATACATAATTATCAGCTGCAAATTTAAGGATCATATAGATTTCTATTAACCCATAAAGCGTACTCTTTACAGCTCATATATTAATGGCAATAAATAATGCATGAAGTGTGTAGTAAAATACTACTACTACAAGTATCAATATTGATAATAATGTCTCCTACTGGAGACTGGTATAAATGTCTAATCTTAAACCAGTGTGTTCTTTTTGTAATATATTTACATTATCTGTTGATAATGTGTTAAAATGATCAAGGGCCAATCCCACTTCTATTTTGAACCTCTACCCCTTGCCCCTTCAAATGGAGGGGTAAGGTGTAGGGCTTGAAAGGCAACCCCTACCCCTACATTCAGTACAGATATGAAAATTAAACCCAATGAAGAATAAAGCCCATCATCATGGCTCTAAATTATTTAGAAATCATTCAAACACTATGTTGAAACCTATATCTTGACATAATCGCCATTTTCATTACATAAGGTAACAGAACAAGTCGAGGTGTGAGGAGAAAAATGTAACATCTTTGGAGAAATTTTAGGTTCAGCTGGATTAAGTTTTCCAGTTTGAGTAGTACATTTTTCTCCTAGTAGGAAAGCCATTGTAGACTAGTGTTATTATAAACTAGTAATATAGAACCATTATGCATTTTCCATTGTGGTTCCTTGGATATAATTGATGCAACTACATGCATACTTTTACTCAAGTAAGGAATGTTTCTAGTGTAGTTTTATAATTTTACACCTTCTGCTGCTGCTTAGAAAAATGTATCAATCACTTTTTTATTACTAGGAAAATAAAACCACTGGAAACTTGTGCTTATGTTATACATGAGTGGAAGTAGACCTGGAGCACAAAATATCTGTGGAAAAGAACAGATCAATCAGCAATATACATTTAAAATATAGGAAATGTAGACATAAAGCATTGCACAGGTGACAAGGCAGTTGAGAGTAGATTATAGATAAAAATGGCATAAAAAAACTCTGGATACAAAAACGGACCAATCTGCAAATAGTCTTCATTGAGCTCCCCAACAATTAACTTAGCAAAGATCTAAACTATTTTAACATATGTAGATCACACAACTTAGTGCAAGAGGACTCACAAACAGTCTGAGAAAAAAATGACATTTTATTGAATCTGCAGAATCATAAGTACAATTTGAAGTGCTGTAACAGGGCAACAGGAGATGATAACAGGTCCTTAATTCTGAATATGTAATCTGAGTTTTGAATGTGTGTCAATATGTATATGGTATATTTATCTTCATAAAAAAAAAAAAAAAACAACACAAAATTATATCAAAAACAAAAAACAGTTTAAGATGGAATGCACATAACTGGTCTGAATGCTAAACCTGCAATTGTGGATAACATGAATTCAGTCTGCAAGTCTACAGTATATAACCAGTATCATAAGCAGGGGGTGATTGGTCAGAAGCGCAGGAGCCTTTACGGTGAAAGCTGAAGGAAAAGAGGGATCTCGGCAAAAACGGAGGACAGGATATGAAACAGAAATTGAGTGGAGACGGGGTTATGATATGACGTTATGGTTCAGTAGATTGAGTGATGCCAGAGCAGAAGAGCGGTATTTGGCGTAAAGAGGTTAACTCCTGACTAATATCCAGGTCAAACAAAACAACTTGCCCTGCCTCACAGTCTGGGAGATTGAGAGCATTGAGTCGGTGCCCTCTGTAGCCCCCCAGCTCCGCACACTTACATCACCACATGCTCAAATTTGACTCTGACTTTTGCCACACATGCTTTCAACCCAACATAAGCCACACCGACACAGCACTGGCTGCCTGTGGCCACTTACACGATTCATTCAGAACAATAACTGACAAACCTCAACCTAAAGGCAAGGGATGCTTTGGACCGGCTGTAATCCGCATAGCTACGTGTGTTAAATAGCTATGTTATTAAATGAAAAATCTAAGCACACTTCATAAGCCATTTCTCTTTAAGTCAAACCAAACACACAGCCGTGAGCTTTACAACAGCTTCCAATATAGCATCTGGTTTGCAAATAAACTTGCCCAGTTGTCAATAGAGGTTAATGCAAAATACAGGCATACATACAGTACGTTCTTCCATTTAGTTTGGCAACTCATTTACCCAATAAGTTTGGGTTTTTTTCTGATTCAGGGTGTATATATATATTTTTTATATCAGCACTGTCACAATTCATCACATTAGAAAGTTTCAAAATTTCCATGAATGTTCAACACCAACTTGCACCACACTGGATTTTTTTTTTTTCAATGAGTCATTTTTTTTTTTTTTAACTCAAATCACTTCCCCTTCGTCACATTCAAAAAAATATGAACCGCTTTTTTCTGCAGGCAAGCCACTTCCCAAAGCACCATGACCTGTAAAAACATTTCCCTAACTTACCTTTATGATACATATACAATTGTACAATGTCAACTAGCTACAAAGTGAGAGCCATGTTTCTTTTCTTTTCTTTTTTTTTTTTTTTTAATAAAGCTGGAATTTCTTTTTTTTTTTTTTATCCCACCCCACCTCCCGCCCCACCTAAAAATGCACCGCCCTGATCAGTCATGTCTGTGACAGTCACAGTGCATCGCAGGAGAGAATGAAACAGCAAGAAAGGGGTGAAGAGGTGTATATGGTCAGGGGCCAGTGACATTATTTACACCACTGCAAAATGGTCAAACATGGTGTTTAAAGTCTGATAATGTCCTCACAGAATGACAGTATTTGGAGGGAAAGAGGAATACAGCAATTCTGTGACACACCAGCAAATGCTTGATCACGTGTTTATGAACCAACTTTCTTTCCATTTAGGTGACTACTACCAACCAAATGTGGCTGAGGTTTATTTGTGCATTAAGTGGGGAAAAAAAACATATTGGCAATGATTACTGAACTGAACGCGTTGGCATTCATGTGACTTCAATGGGCAGCCGGCTCCGTTCTGACCCGAAACAGCAGAATCCCATGAAAGTCTAATACTGTGACTGCTTAGCAAGTGTAGATTAACTCTTCTGTTTTGGTTCATAAACTGATTTGCTGGTATTTTGACACAACTTTCTTGAAAATACGATAAGAAAGGCAATGGAATAAAACAGCATGAAATAACAACAGAAACATACACCAAAGAAAAGTAACAGTTTCACCCACATGGAATAAGACAGGAATGTATAATCACAAAGAGTGGAATCATTAAAAAAAATACAATATATAGTTGTGCTTGGCCTTCTCTATTATAAATGGAATTTATCTTATGGTAGTTTAGTAATGGGGAAGGAATTGTTCCCATTTTCTATCTCCAAAAGATTTAACCATAAACCTTACTGTGATTCTCTCAGGACTGAAGGCATCCAGGCGGCAAAAAACAGGAATAAGGGTGTGTGTGTGTATGATATATATATATATATATATATATATATATATATATATATATATATATATATATATATATATATATATATATTACAGTATTTCCACACTGAGGTGATGTGTCCAGTGCGGCTGTAAGAGATGGACTGATAATGTCCCCTAACTTGTCCCTGATCCCTCCTGTACTGAATGACTGAGTGAGGCAATGACAGGAGGTGCTCTTCAGTTAGGCTACACTTCCAGTTTCACAATACCCAGAACGCAGTGCTGAACAAGGGTGAACACACCAGGGGAGATGTGTTGCAACTATAAATATATTAAAAACCTCTTATTTAAGACTGATAAGTGGCTGATTGATGCAACAGCGACAGGTTTAGAGGTTAAAGGAATGTACACAAGTCAAAATATTCAAGCTTATTTTTGATAAGACTGAGATTTTACACTGCGTTTCCAGTCTGGCCAAGATAAAGCTGCAAAACGAATGACGGAAAAGAATACATTTATGAAAACGCCATGCCCAGACTATAAACATGCTTCTTCCTCCGAATAATATCTGTTACTGTCCACTGCATTCATGGTCAGGAGCTCACAGACTTCTTGGGGAGAAAAGGTTTTATATATTTTTTCGATGGATCATTTTGCATTACCTTGGGTCAGGATTGTTAAGTGCAATAGCTAAGATGGCGCTGTGTGACACGGCATGACCTCTGACATACTGCAATGAACTGTGAGTTTATCTTTTAAGACTTTCAATTTCCACTTGTGACAGCACAAGAGTGACACCAAGATCTGGGGAAACGATAACGAGGATGAGGGACATCCAAACAGAGACGGACTTCAGCACACACAGATAGAAAGAGGCAGGCAGGTTGACAAATGGAGGAGGACAGACAGATAGAGGATCTGTGGTTGGAGAGCTGGATGGTAAGAGCAGAGCAGGGATGCAAAAAAGAGAGGGGGGATGGGCTTTAACAGGACAGATTAGGAAACAAGAATAAAATCAAGAGAAAGCGGCAATAAAGATGAGATGGCACTGGGCTTTTCCTTTCCTTCTTTCCCTCCCTTTCTCTACCTCCTCTTTTTTTCTCTCCCTTGTTTCTTTCCCTCTCGCTCAGATGGCCTCGACATAGTTGGCAGGCAGCATGCCCTGCTGGCCCGTGCGCTCCACACGCCCATACATCCAGCCCTCATCGATCTGCTGAACGTCTACGATTACGTCGCCATCCATGAAGGACACCTCATCATCATCTGCAGCAGAGTAGTCATACACTGCTCTGTACCGCTTCTGTGGACACAAAAATAACCGAGTTCCTTATTTGATTTATGCAATATTGAACAAAAGATGGGTAGGGAATTGACAAAGACTCACCCCACCGCAGGGAGGCGGAGCAGCGGCTGCCTGGCGCACTGGTTCAGGAGTAGGATCATAGTGGTAGTTCTGAGGAGCTGCAGAGGGCTGGTAGGCTGTTGATAAAACAAATAGAGGACGGGAGCACAAATAAATGAACTGCAGACAGCTGGAAACATTTTATACTAACTCAAACAGCAGACAACTACAGTCTGTAGTGAAATCCAGCGGCAGGCTGTAATCTTACATTCTGTGGAGATTTAAGATTTCAAGTAACACAGCAGATGCATGTTGGCCCCAGCTATTTCTCCTACTTTGTGTATGTGTGTCTGCCTGGGCTTTTAGAAAGAGTGAAGAAGTTGAAAACATGGCAAGCCAAGACATGCATCCTTTGGTACTTGATTTCTTGTTACACAAACCTCTGAACAATGCTGTTCTGTGTACTGGAGTGAACCAGGCATGTTAATGCAAACACAGGGCACCCAAGTACTTAGCTCTATCTCTTCAAATACTTTCTAAATCCTTTAAATAGCACAAGCAAAAAGTTCCCCTCGTAGAGCCTTTTTTCCATTGAAAAAGGTGCCTGTGTATCCAATTGGAGGTTATTAATGAGAAAAAGTCTGTAACCATGTAACTGTCCATAGTTGAATAGGTTAAATTCAAAGTAGCAAAACCTATGAGTATTGAGGTTGTGTGTGTGCATGTGTCCCAAATTGTACATTCAGTTGGGATGATACATCTCTGGCTTCATGTGGACATGATTTTCTTCCCAAGAAGACCTTATAACTTCAATATGTATATCCAACACACCCTCCCTCATGTCAAAGCAAGTGTCAATATTTATAGTGAGAGGAAATACACTCTGAACTGTCGGAGCCACAGTTGGGCTGAATCGTATTCTTTCCACTGCAAGTTTGATGCCAGCAGGTGATCTTCGGCTACCAGGGCATCCCTCTTGAGTCTATCTCAATAAACTTGCTCAGGAGTGTATATCTTGGCCTGTGTCTTGCTTGTCCAAAATATTACACTTCACAAAGAATGGACAACAGTGGTCATAAACTGCAGTTTTGATAAGATTTGATAACATGAATTGCGTATGTCAATTTTATTTGTATAGTAGTTTTCACAGATACAATCACAAAGTCCAATGGTACAGAGAAATGGACAATAATAACACAAGCCCAAAAAGAAAATTAACATCAACCTGGGATAAACACTTGTCTAAAAAGTTATTTTTAAGGTTGTTCTTAAAGAAGTCAGTGGACTCTATTCTACGTAGAGTTAGAGATATTGCATTCCACTGCACTGGCTTGGCAAAAGCAGTTTCCTTGGGTTCTAAATTGGGTGTGAGGAACCATCAGGTGTCTCTGGTTGGACGACCTTAATGAGCGCGAGGGAGAATAGGGCTTCAAGAGGAGCTCTGCTATGTACAGCGGGGCTTGATCATGAAAGGCTCTAAAGAACTAAATTCTTAAACTGAATTCCAAAACTGAACAACCAGTGGAGGGAATATAAAACCAGGGTACTGTGACCCTTTTCTTGCTTCTTCATAAAAACCTTACTGCTATATTTTGCACAGACTGTAGGTGATTGACAGCTTTGTTAAAATGCATAAAAAGAACATTGCAAAAATCAATGCCAGAAGAAATAAACGCATGTATGATCATTTCCATTGCAGTTTTTGAAACCATATACGTCAGTTTTTAAATATTAAGCGATAAAAGCCTTTTTTTTTTTTTTTTTTAAATTCACGGCTTACAGTAACAGTCCAAAGACGTAGATTTGTCAAAGAAAACTCCCAGGTTATGTAGGGTAGACTTGACAGAGCAGCCTAAGAAACCTAGATATAGTTTTATGAAGCAAACTGCACTGTTTTAGGTTATACTTAATGTTTCTGTCTTTTTAGAGTTCAGCTGGAGGAAATTGTTATTTAGCCACCTCTTGGTGGGAGTCAAGCAGGCAGTAAAATTATCTCATTTGTACAGCTCAGTCTGCTTGAAGGAGCAGTCCAGCTACACGTTATCAGCATAAAAATGGTAAGATATGTCTCAAGAACGGTCATGTGAAGCAAGAAGAGAATAGGGCCCAAAACTGACCCCTGTGGGAACCCACATGCTAGCCCACAAAGACAGAGAAACTCCTATCATGCAAGTAGGACATGAACCAATTTAAGTGTTCCAGAAATCCCAAAAGAGTCTGAGTCTGTTTATTAGGACTTTGTGGTCTACTGTATCGAATGCAGCAGTGAGATCTAGAAATACTAAAGCAGTGTAATGACCAGAGTCTGCTGCCATCATGATATCACTGGAAACTTTGATTAAGGCTGAATAAAAACTTAGGGATTCTCTTATTAGAAGTTATGAGGTGAGTAATATGCATGTGTACAAAATTAAACCTAATCACCTACAGCAGGAACAGGAAAATATGGTTGTTTTTTTCCCCACACACACAGGAAAGTGACGAAAAGTCCGTCAGGGACGAATAAAAAGACACAATCATTTTATTTAATATACTTCTGTAGAATTTAGGTGAATTGAGTCAATGTAACAGAAGGAACATTTCTAAAAAAAAAAAATTAATAAATTACGAAGCTCTTTCCATAAAGTCTGCTAACTTGTAAGTCGTGACTGAAATTGTGCATGATTGTTTTAGAAGGAATACCTGAAGAGGGCATATTCGGCTGCTGATGCATGACTTCTCCTCCTACCTTCCTCTTCTCAAACTCCTCATGGTACTTAATCTGCAAACACAAACAGCAAAAGCTTCAAATTTACAAATCATTTATATTTCTAGGCTACACAGTGTGTAGCTCATTTTATGTCCACCAGAGGTCTCCACTTTAATCTCTACATCACCCTTGTCTGTGATGATAGGTGGGGCAAGCTATGTGCAGCAAAGCCTCAGGCACCAGTTTGACACAGCAAGGAAATGACATCTCAACGGCAGGAAGTAGTGTGAGCTAAAAGTTGCATAGCAACCCTTGCTGACACATCAGGATAAACAGGTGATGTGAAAAAGGGGAACTCAAAGCGTTAACACTTAGTGTAAGAATGAGACAGCAATTTAAGGAAAAAGCCAGATAAATAACCAGTTTGTAAATGTAATATACCATTTATATTATAGGTAACTAAAGGGTGATTGAATATTTCAAACAGTTTTTTTCACACAAGTAATTGTTTGGCACCAAAGAGTCGCAATTTCACGTAGAATACACTCATGATCAATCTATAAGTGACTTCATTAATCTGACAAAGGCAGCATTCAGTGCAACAACATGAATCGGGGCGACACTGATAAAACTTAAACTGAGCGACTTCTCTAGGACTGCACTAAATAACCCTTATTACCAGGCTGAAAACAGTGACTCACAGTGCCTTGGTCAAGATTTACAACCCTGATTCTGTCCCTGCTCAAAGAGCCCACTGTGCCGGCAGCATTAGTGGGGAGTGTATTCACACACTGGATGGGCTGACGAAGTGTTTGTGCAAGGACAGTGAGGCGAGTGACTGAAAGAACACAGTGACTGTTCTCAAGTGCAATATGCTGTGTGAGAGGGTGTGAGGGAGATTATTTTTTGTTTGTTTTGAAGGAGCAGGTTGAACAGATGGTATGTGTGTATTTACAGGAAGCGCCATTGCTGAAGTAAACCCGCTGCTTACATCTCAATCTTTGTTGCTTGACAAGAGGAAACAAAGGGAAATGGTACAGGATTCAAATAAAGTGAAAAGAGACGAGTCATGGTGAACAGTAAAGAGTCTAGACACGAAGATAGAAAGAACATGCCTTAAATTCCTGACATTCAGGGTTTGGTGCTCTATAAACTGGTTTCTTTCTTTGCATCCAAGGAGGAGAACAAAAACAAAAGTTACATAATTCATCTAAAGTAGCTGTTCCCTTTTGATAGGTTGTGACTCACCGATTACAAGCAGATGTCATGTTTATCAAATCTAAAAACACTTCATGTTGTCCCTGGATACATCCTTCCATAATGCTTTTATGTTGATGTGGTTTGTGTGTACACTTTAAACATATGTAATATATGTGCATCTTTCTCCTTTTTCCCCCTTGATCTCTAACACACGGGATCTTTCATCAAATAGAAGCAGCAATTACCCATCGCCCTCCACACTAATTATGCCATTAGAGAGGCCGTTCTAGTGCTGGCTATGTGTATGACTTATGTGTGTTTCACATGGAAATAAAGGTCTTTACAGCTGACTTAAGCAGACCAGGGACACAGTCTGAACACCTATGCATTTCTGCACAACTGCCCTGTATTTACAGAGAAAAGGCAAATCAATAACCGGAGCTAAGGGAGACAGGAGGGGAGAGTGGTGGAGAATAGGGCATGAGGAGAGTGATTTGAGGGGAATTGCAATAGTTTAAATGAGGAGCTGTGTGAATAGGGGATGTACTTGGCATGAGGCTGACATTCACTGATGGAGTAAGGAGAAGGACAAAAGGTGTAAAAACAACAGCAGCATAGGGAAAACATAAAATATTATTTTTATATATGTACAAGGATGAAATAAATGTCAACCAGTGAAACAAAGCACGCAACAAAGACAGACCATTCTCCTACCTTCAATGTTTAATCTTGTCGAGTTATAATTATCCTAAAGCTTCATTGGACTAGCCTAAAAGTCAAACTCTGTACACTTCATGTCTATCGGGCCGAACCTGAATGTGAACCTATGTCAGCAGATAAAATATTTTAGTATGTGATGTGTAAATAGTCAAGACAATGGCAGTAATGATAAAACATCTTCAATATTTCAGACTGACTGCAGATCGATGATGCCACGATCACCAGAACATACAGGGGCATCAAACTCCAGTCCTTGAGGGCCAGTGTCCTGCAGGTTTTAGATATTTCCCTCTTCCATCACACCTGGAAGCCATTATATGATTATCGGGCTTCAGTTGAGAATGATGATGGGCTGATCATGAATTGAATCAGGTGTGCTGGAGGAGGGAAATACCTAAAACATGCAGGACACTGGCGGCGAGGACTAGAGTTTGACATCTGTGACATACAAGATGAGATAAAGCAAGCATGGAGGTTTAAAGTGTGGACTGAAATGGAAAATAACTGAACGACACCACGAGAATGAGTGTTTATACAACATTACTTTAAAGCAGGCATGTTCAAATTATTCCACAACAGGCCGGTGTGGCTGCAGGCTTTTGTTCTAACCAACCAAAAGTTCACAGTTTGACCAATCAAGTCTCTGAAGACTGAGATCAGTTGATTAGTGTGGTGTGCTTCTACTTGTTTGGAACAAAAACCTGCTGCCACACCGGGCCTTTGTAGAATAGTTTGGACATGCCTGCTTTAAAGTCTGGAAGTCAAACTCATTTTAGTTCAGACCCACATATAGCCCAATTTGACCTCAAATAGTTCTGACCAGTAAAATAACAGCATAATAACTTACAAATAATGACAATTTTTGTCTTTTATGGCACAAAAAGTCAAATTACAATTTGAAAATGTTTCTATCTACAAACTACTCTTTTACAAGAAAATGTGAATAACCCAAACATCCATGAACAACACAACATTTCTTGTGGAAAAATAAGCGCTACGATATTGAGCCTCAGTTTATAATTTACAAATGTGCATTACACCTTACAGATCACAGTGGATGTACAAAAGCAAAATAACACTTAGAAACATACTGCCAAACATATAGCCTCTACCTTTATGATCAAAACCATGTCAAGATTCACTCGCACTTTTTACACAGCACTTCAGTTCTGGGAATCTTTCAGATTTATTCCAGAATGACGTGCATGCAAATGAAATGATGGGATGATTTGGTCCCAGATTCATCACAGCTCTGTAATGCCTCTGCAGGTAGTAACAGAGCTGTGGTAAAAGGTGGAATCATAATTCTGGAACACTATATAAAAGGAACACCTCTCGTTCTACAGCCAAGCTGTGACGTTTTGATGACGTTCTGTGTGTGTGTGTGTGTGTGTGTGTGAGACTCCCACACAGGGATCCACAAGCTGTTACACCAGCTAGAGGACTGTATCCATGCTAACATTTGTGAAACAGTGAAAAACGAGCAGACTCTGGACAGGTTAGAGAAAGATGTTGAAACTGAGGAGATACTGTGAAGACTATACTATGCTCAGGACATTTTCAACCTGAAAATTACATAACACACTATACGCTGCCCCTTTGATTTTGGAACGTAGGTCAGCTGTTTAAAAGTCTAGCCCGTCTCTCCTCTGTTCCTCCTTTGGCTTGACTGTGGAAATTGTCAATAGTGGAAAAAAGGTGGGATCACCATCTCACTTTTTCCCCTGGGATCTCTGTGTACAAATGGCTACTGACACCCTTGACTGGCAGTGTCTTGTGTAATTTTTTCACTTTGCCAGTTCATCCTGTGTTTCCTGCTTTTGGCTCATGAGCCGTATACATTATCTTCATACAGTCTACATTAAACCAACTCTCCTCCAGGATCTCATCCAAACTCTGCATTTCCACCTATTTTTAGACCGTTTCCTTTTGTTTTTTCAGCGTAAATTGCATCGCAGACAGAAGGCCGGATGATGTCTGTGTTTTTTTTGGCATGAGAACTCAGATGACAGACAGTTATCACAAGATATGGTCGATCAGGGACATTCTGTCATTACGTTAAGTGTGTAATGCATTGGATTGAATCCTCTCTGACTGCTGAAGACAGGAATCTGCTCTAGTGAGTGTAAAGTTATTTGTGTCTTCTGTCCAGGATGCAAGTGTTTCTGCTTGTTTCAAGTTTGTGCTCAGCTTTAGTCATGATATGCAATGTCAGCAAGTCCAAAAAGGGAACAGAAATGTTTCTGGGGTTTTGGCTTGAGAGAATGTAGACACATACAGGAACTAGACAACTCATGCCAGGTCAAAGTGGCTGATAGAGACAAAACAAAAAACCTAGAAGAGCTGTAAATGTCCACACTTGGCACTTAGAGATCTGTTAACATTCTGATGTGAGGTAAATGCCAACGGCAGTGATGTTGATACTCACATTGCTGACCTGGTCCTGTGTTTTCTTGATTCTCTTCAATTCTGGTGTATCTGTGACCACACTGAAACCTTTCCCTTTATTCTTCTCAAAATCCTCCTTGTAGCGAACCTGCAGAGTGAGCAAAGTATTTTAGAAGGAATTATTCATAAAACACAAACCGTTTGATTTGTTCTCATGAGTCAACAATTCACATAACATTTGCTGGATTTTCCTTATTATTTATAGAGGCTGCAACCTAGATTTCAAGATACATATTTCAAAAACACAAAAGTTGCCTTTATATTTTTCTGCTTGGTTGAAATGAATACAGATTTATATTCATGAATTATTAGTCCAATGATGTAATGAACTCTACTTTGACTCCAACCATTTTACACTGAAAGAACACACATGAAAATGGCAAAGCATATCTGTTTGTGTGTGTGTGTGTTTGTTTCATTGCATTGTTAGCTTGATCATGGCAAAGAAAATGTCTGACTTCCTTTCATTAGTCTGTATTTCTCCAACTTTGTAATAAGATCAGGGTGATGATGATGACAATGTGACTGGTTTAAGCATTACTACTGTTTCCGTGCTTCAGAGTTTGATTTTAACACTTTCATTTGTTCTTTCACTTTGCCTTTTACTTTAGTTTTCCATGTTTAACTAAACACTAAGTTTTATTTTCAATAAGAGGAATTGAATAATTAAGTTTGTATTTAGTTTTTCTAGTTACATGCGGAAAGCCCTGATTTACAAAAAAAATTACCAAGTACAATGATCAACACTTGGCTTCAAAATAATATTACTAATTATTATCTATGTATCACTATTTTTGTCTATAGTATGATAAGCCAGTAGCCTTTGGGGAAAACCAAAAATCTATTCCATTTCATTTTAATTCAAAGTCCCATTGGAAATGGTCATATTTTAGTTCCTATGCTTTTGAAAACATTTTATTTCAGTAATTATTTTAGTCTATCCTAGTCTAACACGCCTACTGTGCGTAATGTGTGCAAATAAAGCTGGCTTTAACATACTTTTATTCTTTTGTGGTGACAGTCACTTCCTGTTTGCTGGGGAGTAAAAGCCTTACGTAGAAGGCTAGTAGCAACCATATATGGTCAGAATCAGAGGTAGTGTATGACAAATAGAGTCTGTGTATATGAGTGTTGTTCTAGCCTTCCTACTCTATCCTGACCCTGAGGGCAGAGGAGGAAATGTCCAGCCCATGCAGTGTTAGATGAGTATCAGAAATTCCTCCCTCAGTGCTGCCCTGTGGCTGATCTTAAACATTCAAACCCACAACCGCTTTACCAACCTGACACAGGAAGTTAGGTATTTTTAGCCAACATAAAAGCTGTGCGCTCCAGTTCTTCTACTTTTCATTGGTGACTGCACCAATTTCCGGCACCAGTCAAAGAATGAATCATCAGGTATCTGCCCATTTTAAAGACAATGACTTCAGACCTTTTCAGTCTATTAAACAATGAGAAAACTAAACTAGACTATCAGAAATGCTAAGTACACATGACATTAGCTAAAATAATCACTTCGTCATTAACCAAAATAAAATGGTATACACGTAAAACAAAAGCCTACTATGTTTAGCCAAGGCTAACCCCGGATTCATGGCTTGTGGCATTGTGCTCTTAAATGTTTCTCTTAACATTGTGTTTTTATTTTAATGCCACCACAGCCTTCAAAATGCACCATCTTATTCAATGTTAAAATGTGATTATGATGCTGACTTCATAAACCTGTTACAGATGGCTAAACATCCAATATCAATAGCAATTTTTGTAAAAAACAAACAAACAAACAAAAAAAAACTAACTACCCGCCCCTCCCCAAAAAAATAACCCAACAAAAAACTAGATATTATCTCCCCGTTTTTCCAACTCTGATTGGTATCCATTAATGTAATATTTCTATGTCCCCTTTATCAAGCCATGTAGATTAACTTTCATCACACACACACACACACACACACACACAGAGTTTGTATGATTCAAGTAGAGAAAGGACCATTAAATAAAAAGGATACAGTGTTAATAGTAATCCTATAACAATCATCAACTACTTGTGGCAGCTTTGATGAATGCCGCATATTTAATAAATAGGTTTAGGAAGCGTATTATGAATGTGCTCATTAAAAACAAAGCACAGTCATAGATTAAATTTTAGGCTTACACTCATACAATTCCAGGCAATCAAAGCTTGAACATATTAAGAGCTTTTCAAGAACCACGGTGACCTCTGGTTCATTCCTCCGTCCTCCACACCTCCTCACATCCACTCAAAGACTGAAATCCCTGCTGACCAATCATGCTCCTCTCACCTCCCAGTGTCTTGTGGTAACATGATGCGGTTGTGATTCACAGCTGATGTGTATGTGCGTGAAAGATCAAACTTGATTTGTCCATATCTGCTGTCACCCCTAGTGTGACATCGACTGAGAAATGAGGCACAAACTATGGCGGACTTTCATTGCACAGGAAATTATATGCAGTTGTTGAGTCTGTGCACAAAGATAAGTCATGAAGAAGATTAATGTGGCGGTGACCCATCTTTGTCCTTCATTCTCACTCTGCTCCCCTCAGCTAACATATGATCCTCCCCCTATTTTTATTTCTCAGTCTATCTCCTTTGTCTTTTTGAATCTATGGGCGACTTTCCTCCAATCGCGCCTCTGCTTTTTTCCCCACCCACACCCCCTTCTTCTCTGGGCTCCTTTTTCATTCATTCATATTTTACTGCCTCAACAGCAACAGACAGAATCGCTCTGTAGAGCTTGAGCTGTACCTCATTATAATCTTTCTCACTACCTCTATTTGCATTCCTCTAGCCTTCCTTCCTCTGGGGATTTTACTTTTATCTCTTCCTCTTTCACCCCACACTCCTCCCCTCTTTCTGCATTGGAGCCTTCCTGTCTCTTCCTTTTTTCTCCTCGCTCATGTGCGCCTCATTGCTCTCCTTCTCCTCCTTCCCAATCCACTCTCTCCATTTTCTTTATTTCTTTTTCACTCTTGTCTTGTTTCTTGCCATTTCCCCCTGCAAAGTCTTGTAATGAGGTGTGACAAACCTCTATCCTGCTGCCATAGCAATAGGGTTCCCGTAGCAACGCACCACCGGTGGCAGCGAGGGGTTAGATGACCACAGTTCTCCATAAACACCCTCAACTTCCTTATATTGACAAAACACTACTGTACAGCAAACAGTGTGCATCATAGTTCAAATGGCTTTTGGACATTTCTTCGTCATCATACATACAATACATCCGCTTACCGCATGAGAGCGTTTTACACTTGACTACATGGGCAACACTTCCACTTTGTCACATTTTTTCCAGGAGCCAAAACAGTTTACTGTAAATGGTGATCTATTGTTGTCATAAATCCCCCACAAATCATTGTAGATCACTATATTATCCTGTCCTGTCCACTCTACTTTGTTACAAAACTGCTAAAACAAGACAAGAGAATATTTTACAGTCACTTGTGCCCATCATTTGTGGAATATCACGATGATAAATCATCAATATAATGGTTGTGGAGTGTTTTGGGGGGGCTGTTTGGAAATACAATCCATGTGGAAAAAACACCATCTGTCCCTCAATCCCTTCGCTCAGATAGAGCCACCCCATATTACTGCTACCCCCACTCTAGTGATCCATAAAACCCCTTGTTTCATACACATGCACACACTAGTATTTTATATTTTCTGTAGTATTTGATATTCCTTGTTAATAAAAAAAAAGTGCCTTTTGAACCATGTTTGTTTTAAATCTGAAGCATAAAAATATTCGATTAAGTTATTATATTTAAAACAAAGCTGTGTCGGTAAAATTGTGTGTTATTCTTAATTTACCTGACCTACATTCTGACCTGGAACATGCGTGATATCTTGTCATTAGCGGGGACAGAGTTAAACTGGTGTGATGGCTTTTAGGTGACAAAGGAAATACATTAATAGAGAATAAACCTCAATAACAGAAGTGAAAACACAAACAAAATTTCACAGAAAGGAATCCAGTGAGTGGGTTTTCCTAGTGGTAGGGGCATTGTTCTCTTTGTCCTCTTTGTGAAAATAATAAATAAAATAATATCAAATAGAGCTGCAGAATGCTTACTTGTAGGAAGTGCTGTATTGGTGGTCATATACAAGTTCTGTTCAACCATAGCATGAACAGACTTCATATGATGACCTTCGAACTGTCAGTTGTTTGTTTACACTTTGAGTGAATTAAGCTTCTTTCAGCTACAAGCAGCCAAAAAACACTGTTAAAAAAACTAAAGAATTTAAGAACAAATCCCTTAATCTCTATCAGAGCCATCTTTATTAAAGCAGTAATACATGACCTAATTCAGATAGATATTTTTGTCTCTTGGTTGTTTTTTTTTTATAGCGTTAGTTCTGTTATTTTAGGTTCAGTGGAAACAGTCATAGTAGTGTAGTGTTTTCCAGGCTTATAAATAAACCCTAGATTGAGCATTATTTGGAGAACTAGTTCTCAGATTTATACACTTCTTTTTTTGGCTAAGTTCAGCCCAAGATAAAACATAGAAAAAGAGAAATGAAGTAGAATTATGGAAATGAAGGAAGTGATTAACAAAATTGGAAAATAGAGTGACACAAGGTTTTGTCTCATAATTCTAGTCCCAAACCATCTTCATATGTTACTGCATTGCAAATGATTGGTTTCTAGAAATTTTAAAGTACATCCAAGCCATGTCTTCTGGATGGGATAATGAAAAGAAACAATGGATCTGACTGAACAGCAGCAACCGGTATCATCTCCATTGTGGAAATGTGACCCAAAGCCACGAGTGGTGTAAACTACATATAAACAAATGGGTTACGAGTGTTGTGTGGTTTTCTGGATGAGAAAGTTTATTTTTTAGCAGACATAACTTTTATCTCTTCATCTTCAGAACATTAAATAAATCATACTAGTCCATGGCCAAAGAGAGCCCTGCCTCTTACCTGTCAGCTGTGAATCAATTTCATGCTTCAGTTCCCAGGTCTGTCTTAATACCGAGGGTGAGAACTTATCTTGAACTGGGTCTAAATTAGACGGTTATATAATGAGAAAGTTGGCTTCAAGAAAGTTCTTGCTGTCTAATTGATTTTTTTAAAGGATTTTTTTTGGTATTTTTATTGATTATATTTGTAGAACAATGCCAAGTTGTAAACAAGTGGTGTCCAGCACAACAAACCCTGCCCATCTTGCACACATTTTACCTGTTTTCTCCCATCTCTTATCATTACAAAAACACATTTTTGGTGACTGTCACCTTGACTTATGACCTTCATTCACAAAAATGTAATGGAATCTGTTCTGGACCACCTGAAAATTTCATAGAAATTGGTCCTGTATTTTTTGCATAAAGCTGCTTACAATCAAACAGACCAACAACCAAATAAAACCAAAGACACAAACTGAATCAAAAATAATAGCCCCCTCCCCTTTTTTGGGGGGTAGGTCCAATTATATGGCTGCTCGGTAGCCCTTAAAGGTGTCATTCTGCTGAAAACCACTTTTCTACACTCCTTTTGGAATCTGATGGGTCACCCCGAGTTACCAGCACATGCTGTGTTTGCTGCGTGGTGTGTCCCCTCCACTGACTGTATTTCCATTCATAGAAAACACAGAGAAACGAGCCATCCAGAAAAGCCTGTCCACTACACATCACAAGGACATTGGCGTCACCCACGTGGGGTGAAGCCTGTCTCCCATTACAGCAAATCTGAAGTAGCATTAGCATCTACAAGAGACGACGGCGCCACAGTAGCTGCTGCACACACTTGAAAAAAAATGGTGGAGCAAACTGGTTCATGTGCTCTCTGCACTTCCCTGCACGTTTTTAAAAAAAGTGACGGCACAAAACCTAGCTGGATGCTACTCTCCATGGTAAACGCACACAGAGCAAGAGGGAAGGTGTGAGTGTTCCTTCACGCATTCTGAGCCGATCAGGGACGCCTCATCACCGCGTCATGGACATGTATGCGGAAGTACCAGTAAAATCTGTTGTTCAACGTCAAGTCATTTTTCTACCCTCCAAAAACAGCTGGAAACAAAGCAATCTGGAGTTGTTTTTTAAAAAAATAAAACCAACACACAATGCATTCAATAACAATGAATAACACAACAATATTAATGAAATAACCAAAGAATGACTCCTTTAAAATGCTACTAACTGGAGTTTAACCTAGTTAGAATTCACCACCTTATTCAGACAAAGCTAAGCTGATCTAACCGCCTTCAAAAGGACTCTTCTACAAAGTTGAAAGGGTTTGGTCTAAACCAGAGGTCTTCAACTCTGGTCCTCAGGGCCCACTGTCCAGCAAGTTTTAAACGTTACCCTGCTCCAACACATCTGATTCAAAGGAAAGCAGTGGGTCGTTATCAGGTTTCAGCAGAACTTGATAACAAGCTGACCCCCCCATTGTTGACTGTGCACTCTGTTCCATTCAGTCCAGTGTCTAGCGTAATAAAACCAATAACTGAATATTTTACGCAACTGGCTTAAAGTAACTAGTTATAGATGTAACAAATGAAGACGGAAATAAAATGTGTTATAGAAATCCCCTCTTTTTTTTAATGAATTTTTTGTTATGAATATAAAGATAGCTCTGCAGCACCTGGAGGGTTCAAATTCAAACTATTAAATATTAGGGTCCAAAATACACAAATAAATAAGCAAAATATGACCACTTTAAGGATTGTTTGATGCTTTGATTATCTAGTGGGTCAAAACAAGGTAATTGAAAACATGAACAATTGATGTGATATTCACGCAAACAACTACGTTGGAACAGCTTATCGGAATTATTAATTAGACATATTATCCATGTACACTGCAGCTCATATTTGTGTTATAACAAGTGTTTGTTTAAACCAAGTAATCTATGGGTAGTTACTGTTACAATGACTTACCTGGCTCTGTATCTCAGTCTGCTGTTTGAGGCGGAGGTTCTCTGGAGTGTCAACCACAGCCGTGAAGTTTGTCTTGGGGTAGTGTCTGTAAAATTAACACACAAAACAGCCATAATGTCAGTACACAGTGAACAAATAGCAACAGATGCCAGCCTCTATTTCACTCAGGCCCCTACTGTGACACCTAAGATCTGAGTAACTCAAGCAGTGTGCAGTCTGTGGCCCCACAGTGGGTGCATTTGTTATTCAAGGTGGTCCTGAGGTTGAGTTAGGAGCCCCTGTAGACAAAAAGCATGTCAGTATAACACACAATGCTTTGTCAGTGGGAGCCAAGGTACTCTGAAAAAGAGGAAGTGCAGGCAGGGGCTGTGTAGGGGGATGAGAGCCTCAAGGTTGCCGAGTTTTGGAGGAAAGCCATAGCAGGTGTGGAAAAAGCTTTGCAAGCTTACAACACACAGGCACACACTCAAAAAATTATGCACAACATGCACACATAGACATGGGTACAGCCCTATGGGGGATAACAGGAAGAGGAACTCCACACAACAGACACAGCAACAGGGTCAAAGAGACAGTGGGTGAGTACGAATGATGTCATGGGCAGCCCCCTTCAGCAGAGCATGAAGGCGAGTCTCTTTTCTGAACGGACTCGGGGAATTTTCTTGACAGTCGTGGACCCATAACCATTGGACCTCCTCCTGCTCAGGAAAAAATACTCTGCCTGAAACAAATCCAAACATAAATATACACAAGTAAGCATAAGCATTCAGTCTCCACACAGACATACATGCAGGTGGTAAACCCAGAGTCATTCCAACAGACTTTCACTGCACGCTTGCTTATTGATTTCTTACTGTTGTCACTGGCTGGTTTCTGCAAGACATTAGTCAATGTTTTAATACACTAGAGGTTTCTGTGCACTAGGGGCATCATGATCCACAAATAATCACCATTTACATGTGGTCCTTTTGCGTTGAAAAATTAAAATAAATAAATAAAACAAATAAAAATAACAGGGTTGAAATCATACAAGGAGAGGAATACCCTCAGCTTATCTAACAGCTCACATTGACGACAACTCAAGGCTAGCCTCAGGATGATGGGTGACCTCAAAAATTTCTAACCACTATCCATGCCTCTGGGTAACCCATATAAGTAATGTGTTTACAGTTTCCATGACAACATGGTCAACAAACCAAATTAGAACTTGTACCAATGTAAAAAAAAAATGTATATATTAATAACAAAGGATTGAGGCTTAAGTGTTTTACATAAAAAAACTATTAAAAAAGGATATATGAGCCACTTTAAAGCAACCCCAGAGAATGATGAGAGAGAACATGCAGTCAGATCTGAAAATGAGAAATGTTGCTTGAAGTGGGCAATTTAAACTTTGATATCCAACAACACCCAGCATTTGATCCTTGCTTGCATTCATGAAAACACCGCAAACACATGCAGGTCAGTGCATGCTTGCACCAAGTTTTTAGAGCTCATTTTGTAACACTGCGCCTAACTGGAAAAAACAAATATTATGGTTTGTTCAGTTAAGCAGCTAAACATGCAAAGGGTGTGAAAACAAATTACAATGTCTTTTTTGGTGTTTTTTTTATTATTATTAAAGTGCCTATTTGCCATGGGAAACTGCAGATCTGTACAGTAGATCTTATGCTATCCTATATCTGGTACATAGCTATAATATAAGTGTCGATAATGGTATGTAATGTACAAGTAGAGACAATCTTAGTCAATAGGTTGATATTTTAGGCATAAATGCCCTTTATGTTATACATTTTGTACTTCCGATACGCCCACAAACCACTTTACCCAAATTGCACATCTTTCTTGTGGAATGTTCTTTGATTGATGCTAGAAAATAATATCTGTCCATTTTGCCTTGGAGTTGGGTGTGTCTGGTTTGTGGTAGAGCACGTTTCCTTTTGCAGAGCATCACTGTGCTTGAAAAAACCCTGCTTTTCTAAGGCAGGGGGTGTGCGTTCAAGCTACACACCCAACACCCCGTCATCTGTTAACAGCATTTACGTTGTATTGAATGTGTCTTCAGAAACTGTCCTTGCACTTCAAGCTCAGTAAATGGCTCTCCAAATATACAACAAGCTTGCAGATATAGCCATAGTGACTCAGTGGCTTCTTGTACTGTGTGTCTGTGTATGTGCAGTCATGCTTGTATTTTGTGCCTTTTGGTGGGGATGAGTGAGTCACAAGAACACTCATCTCTATCTGTCGGGCTGTATAACAAGGTAATGAGTCGCAGACGGGAGTGGCTGACACATGCACAAACTCAGCTCTGTGAACACTAAATAGAGAGTGATCAAAATGGAGGGGAGATGTATCTGGATAGGGAGGTGTAAGGGGGGGCATGCAATTATTAACACACACACGCTCACACACGCACACACAAAACATTCCACTGTCCAGGAGGAGAGACCTGTTGTTGAAGCCGACTTGACCCTGTGAGACCCAAAAAAAAAAAAAAAAAAAAAAAAAAAGGATGTGATGCATCATTGTGAGCAACATTTAAACTCCATGTACATTGAATAGGTTCCCTGACTGAAGAGCGGGATAGAGTGATGTCACAGGACATATTTCACAGTAAATGTCACATTAATGAAAGTCAAACAGCTAGAACAGCCAGAAAAAGTGTCACATTTAGGATCTTGTTCGTAATGCTTTAGTGATCCATGGCAGTGATTATAGAAGTCTGTAAAATCTACTGGCTGGAACATCAACTTTTTCCTCCAAAAGGTTTCAGGTTTTGAACAGGGCAGTGAACAAGGATGTAACATATTGGCCCATAATTGAATGTGAATTTGGTAACCCTCCATTAAAGCTGTCTAAACTTATTGAGAGTCCAGTGTTGACAAACTGACACACGGACCCCATTTTAGTAGACTCCTAAAAAACAGCCGATTATCTTTTTTGTTATGGCAAACTTTAAGGTAGAGTGGGATTTTATAGTTTTAAGTTTTACAGTGATTTACTACACTTTTCCCGTTGCTCTGCGTTGAACCTTTAAGCCACTTAATTTTTTTGTAAAAGCACTTTGTGAATAAACTTCACATTCTTTTGAGTTACATTTCAGCTCACTGGCATTTTTCCCCCACTCTAAACTAGTTTTACAACATAAAATGTAAACTAAGAGACTACAACTTATTTCAGTTTCATTCAATGAATTGAAATTGGTCTCAGCATATGATTCGCATAACTTTCATCAAACTATTGAGTGAGGCCTTGGAAGGGGAGTGGTGAGTTTACAAGAGACCACTACCATGAGATTACATTTGCTTCGTCAACCATTTGTGCTTAGTGCACATGACTTGCAGAATTATAGAAAGAGGCTCAAGTATTTAAGTTCATTTGATATTCTACTGACAAGGCTTCCAATGAGAGTAACTTTCTCAGCAAAATGGAAAATATAGCACAAACAAGCGAGCGGGCAGGCACTGTACAGAGGGCATCCAGCTTTACTAGTTATTAAAGAGCACATTTATTTAAAAATACATTGAAAAAAAAATAAAAAAATCACCCCAAACCCATGATTCAAAGTAATGTTCTGTGAAGGAAAACTGCCTGGCATTGACTTAACTAAATGTGGACATTTATGACAAGTTTTAATCACACCACATTGATGTGAGTATTATTACGGAATACCAGCCATTAAGACATCATCTCACCAATGATTACTGCAGTCTCCAGGGGAAATTAAGAATTTTTCTGTCCACTTATCTACCCCTGTAAATCTCCCTGTGACTCTTGGTGTCTAATCGAGGATGGGAGTCTCAGGGAAGGCATGGGAGGGGGGGGGGGTTAGAGAGGAAACAACGCCTATATCAGTTACTGTGAACAAATATAGAAGAAGAGTAATGATAAAGTAGTTATCCCACAGTATAATAACAGAGAATGTTGGGTGCATTCCTTTCTGAAGCGGGAAGCTCTTTCCCTGATGATGTTTACTCTAACATGGCTTGTTTTAAACAAATGGAAAGAGGCATAATAAACAGGCTCTGAAGAGCTTAGCTCCTGCTGGCGCGAGAAGCCGAGGAATCGTCGTAAGCAGGAAAAGGCAAAAAATAAATAAATAAACTTTAAAAAAAAAAAAAAGCCACTTCAGCAATGTTGTAACAAAGTGATGATGGGTTGACACCTGTTGTAGATATAGGAAATATGATGCTGGGAACAGGTGTAAGGTTATGACTGCTGCATTTTTTTTATTATTATTATTATTACATATCAATTATCGGTGACTTTATAATATAATTACTTCACTGCCTGGGGTATAAAATGTCAGGAAATGGGAAAAACTGCCTTTAACACTTCCTCAAAGGTCTTGTAATTTACTTGCTTTCAATTTGCCATGGATTAGAGCCCAACCAATGTGTGATTTTTGGGGCCAAAGTCAATACTGATATTGGAGGCTAAAAAAAAAATACCCCAACAACTGATATATTGGCCAATATAGAAAATAAGAATATTGATATAGACAGTAGAGCCTGACCAACATGGGATTTTTGGGAGCAATGCTATTATCAGGGGCTTCAAAAAAAAAAAAAAAAGAAGAAGAAAAAAAAACAAAACAGATATCAATATAATGGCCAATAACATATCAGACGATATATGAAATAAGAATTTTTGCAGTTACAAACACAGGTCAAATTAAATGAAATGTGAGTAGATAGTGGGCAAAGAAGTGAAAAAAATAAAAGAAGATTTATGGATGAAAATAATTTGCAGGACATTTAATGAGGGTGCCACAGTGGTGCAGTGGTTAGCACTTGTGCCTCACAGCAAGAAGGGTACACCGGCTTCTTCCCACCATCCAAAGATATGCACCCATTGGTTAATTAGTTAGTCTATATTGCCTATAGGTGTGATTGTTTGTCTCTATATGTTCAGCCCTGCGATGAACTGGTGACTCGTAGAGGGTGTACCCCACCTTCACCCAATGTAGATGAGATAGGTCCCCCATAACCCTAGTGAGGAAAAACCAGGTCCAGAACATGAGATGACCATGAGTTTTTCAATGTGCAGGAATTAAAGATGGTTTTAATGATAATAATTAGAATTTTTAAATGGTGATACTAATCTTTAGGAATTTTACTCTGGTTTATTATACCAGTAATCGTTACAACCCTAGTGTCTAATGAATAATTAATGATTAACTATGATCAGTGGTTAACTGGATAATTGCTGCAGACCAGCATCTAGGAAACATTTCTAGACAAATATTAATACTATAACTACACTAAAGTATGGAACTTTTTGGGATGTTACTTCTCTTCCAATAAACTGACCAGTAAACACATGCAAATAATTTCCAGGAGCTGAAAAACTAACGCTTTTTTGTTTCTAGAGTATTAGTTGGTCATGGCTGAACATGAACTCCTACATCACGTCATCTAACAAAACAGGCATTTGCACAAGTCATAGCAGGTAATGTGAAAGGTGAAGACAGAAATTAATAGCTTAAAAAAAAAAAAAAAAAAACACTTTCTGAGTCTTGATTTTGGACTCTGGCTCACTGTCACACAGCCTTGTGCTATCAGGACACCTGAATATGATGAAGTCATCAGCATTTTCTGTTTCTACCGCTACGTGCCAAACTGTCCGAGTCTGCAACATTACATCATGTGAGGACAATGCACACGTTCAGCTGTGAGCAATGTGTAATCCAGCAACAGAAACACATTTGGTTAACATGAAAAATTATTTGCATGTATCTTGTGTTTTTTGCCTATGACAACTGGAAAGTGGCTTTTTTTTTTTCATTCCCTCAGGCCAACTGTGTCCATCCTTTGAAGTAAACTTTTTTATTTACGGAGAAAAGTTAAATAGACTGCAGTGCTACAGTCTTTTTTTGTGATTACATGGAGTAGGGCTTAGTGGTTACAAAAATGGTTTCGGTCAATGTTTTATTATTATTTTAAGACCTGAATCTGCTTTGGAATCCAACTTATGTTCTTTAATAAATAAAATAATTTAGAATGTAAATCTGTGAATGACGCACTTGTTGCTCAGTATGTGTATGTGCAGTTAATCATGTAGTGTTATCGATCATTTAACGCAAAAAAAACGGGCTGATAGTGTGCCATATTTTTTCTTGGGTGGTGTTACATTTGGTTTATCGTAGCTGCTTTCATTTAACAGACATGTGGCACTTGGTGAGTCATGTTGCTGCCATAGTTACCCTTACCTATAACTTAGAGCCTGTTTGGATATTTTCCAGTTAAGATTACTTGTGCTGCACCTGTAGGATATGGAAATGACTTGTCTCCAATGGTTCACAGCAGATATCATTCTCACCAGAAAAGTGGTGTGACTGAACAGGATGCTTATTATATGACTGGTTGTGGATCACTTGTAGCACACAAACTTATCAAGACATTGTTTCCAAGGGAAGAGAATGCTTGGGTTTAACTCTGCATTTGTTCTACTCAGTGACACTACAGAACAATTTCCTTTTGCTATTGACATCTCTTGCTCTCACATAACACTACACTACTGTATTGAAAATGTGTCGTAAAAAGGGATGCAGCTTGTTTCTACATGTGCAATCTCACATTAAACCTTAAATGTCCCTCTGGCGGTTTAGTTGAGGGAAGAAAAAAAAATGTAAGGGAGCCTGCCAGAACATGAAGCATTCCCTTTCATATGCACTCATTCTCCCACTCTCACACTGAAGGAGGAGGAAAACAACTTTAAGTACAGATTGAGGGGGATCCTGTGGAATCCTGATGAGCCTTTAGTGAGTGACTATGTGCTGAAGCGTGAGTGGACATGCTAGTTTTCAGTGTATCTGCCTGTGTCACTGTAGAGGAACTTGAGGAATTTCCTTTGTTGATGCCCCCCGCTTCCCCTCCAAGAACAGAGAGGGGGGGGGGGTCATTTTCCCACACCACATATATAGGCCTTTTCTCTGAAGGGGGAGCTGGGATAGTCACAGATAAACAGCAAAGGAGGGAGAGAGGGGCCTTAGTTGGGTTGCAACATGCACACACACACACAATCAGAGAGTCCTATTTCAGTCTGTGGACAGATTAGACCTTTGTGTCAGTGTTTTCTTGGATGGAGTCTGATGAGCCATGCTTACTGATATGCACAAAATGATGACTTACGCACTGCAGTATGGTCTCTTCTCAAAGCCTTTGTAATTCTTCATGTTTAGAGTCATTTTGCAGACCTCGCAGCTGAAGCATGCTTTATGCCAGTACTGTCAAAGAGAGAGAGAGAGAGAGAGAAGAAAACACGTGAAATGTGGGAGGGGATTTGAAACATTAGTTCACTTTTATCTCACCCTAAAGGGAAGCCCGCCACACATAAACTGACTAAAAACACCCAACAACTACCACAAGAAAGGCAACTAAATGATTACAGCTACTTTCTATTCCTGTGGGGTTTCACTGGGGTGGACGCTGGGTGCAGACACAAAGAACAGGGACTGTTATTGACTGTTTAATTAAAACAAATGAAGCAATGTGGAAACACAAGGTTTTGTATGCTTCCATTGAAGTGTTACAGGAAGCTAATTTCTCCCTTTTGTTCCGTTACTATTTATATGCTCTGATGTGAGCTGTGAGGATAAACTGTAAAGTTTGTCATGGATGACATGTACGTCTCCTAACACTGTCTTACGTGTTAGTTTTCACACTTTTTTTAATACAGGCCAAAAGTGATGCACTGCAATTTTCCCCACCATAGAAAAGCCAAGTGTTAATGTATAGTACTTTAAAGGCAGAATATGAGACATGTTAAGTGTTTTGATATTTTTTCCCCTCCTCCTGTCAATGAATAGAAAACCTTAAATTCTCAGTTGCCTACATCCACCAACTGGAGCAGGGACTGACTCTGCTACACTGGCAAGTGTGCAGTAAGAGCATTTATAGCTTAGAAATGTAGTGCACTAGCGTCCATGAATATGTTACATGTTGAACATTCTAGGGCTGAACGACTTTAAGAAAAAATTTTATTGCATTTCTGCCATTGCGATTTTTATTTCATTCACAATTTTCTTCAAATCAAGTTTCAGTGGTCAACAACATTTCCAAACATCACAGAAACTTACATAATACCATTAAAACAAATACAATAACTCTACTGCAAGTATGAAAACTACAGTCAAGAGTTGATTTCAAACAGAAAAACATGCTATACATAGACTACATTGAGTGCTTGAGCAATGGCAGCTATTACAACTGAAGAACTAAAAGAACCATCGATGTATTAACTTGGGTTCAAACCCCCTGACTTCTGCTTCTAGTCCTGATGAGGCCTTTTCTGAAATTGATGACCAGCTTTTACACCGATTAGATTTGAAAACACATGATATGTCATCGCACACCACGCTGCTTCTGATTGGTCAACTTGACAGGATGGTAGGAAAGCATCATACATGTGTAAGATACTTGACAAAACAAAACCAGGGCCAGTTCGGAGCACTGCAAAAAACACTGCTTTGCCGATCCCAAAATTGTATTGTCTGAAATCACGATTTTCGGTCCAAAACAATAGATTGTTCAGCCCTAATATATTCCATCACACACACAAAAATGTAAATAAATCTAGCAGCTTTGCACACTGGCAAACAATATTGAAAAGGTGTGTGGTTTGATTTTAGCAGGAAAAGGTGAACTAAGAACTGGAATATCCTGTCATTCAACCTATTCGTGGGAAGAGTTTGCGTGATTGGTGACAGATGCTCACTGCCAAGCGAATCAGAAATCTGTCAGCTATCGCTTTGTGCCGTCAACTCATAAATAACAGCATTTCCAAAATGCAGATGAGCGAGTGCTGTTATCAAATTAGGTAGCAGGTAATTTTTTTTATAGCAACCTGTAGGACCCATTCACTTTTGTTTCCCAAATTACTATGGCAATGTCATTAAATAGAAAAAAATATTACGAGCTTCCCCTCACAAAGAACATACACCTAAGCATTTTGATAGTCTAACCAAAACCCTGTTGCAGTATATTTTTTTCTGTGTGTACAATACAGGTTGTTTACAGACCGAGCTGCAGAAATACTGCTTGGTTTCAAGGCCTCATCTTCACTCCTTCCCACTGCCTGTCCATCTCTGCATTAAGAGGCTGTTCCTCTGTCCCTCACCACCCTTTTCTTCCTGTCCTCCCACCCAACTGCTCTGTCTCCTCCTTCCCTCTTCTCTCCTGGCACTGGCCTGAGGGTTCAAAGAGGTATCGAGAGAGCAAGAGAAGGGAGGGAGGGTTGGAGCAAAGTGGAAGGACAGAGGAAACATGAAAGGAAGGAGCTAGAGGAAGCAGGGGAGGGGTGGGCAACAGAGAGAAAACGCCAGAGAATGAAGCAATGATCTGGCTGCTCCGACTATCGTCAAGGGAAGGGAGGGAGGAGTGCAAAAAGAGAGAGAGGAAAGGGAGATAGTGAAAGAGGGAGTTCTTATTAACATGGCCTGAGGGTGTTCTGCCATCCCTCTCATTCTTTCTCCCACTCTTCATCACTTTCTACACCAATTGCCCACACACAAAACACAAATCCTCCAAACAAACAGCACAGAAGAGAGGATTCAAAACATCAGGATAAAACATGACTTATTTTCTTTTCAGTTTTTTTTTTTCCCCTACACAAACACATGCACAATCCAAGTCTGAATCCCAGCAGTCCTTTCAGGATAAGGCCTGGGCATTGCTGACGGGAAAATCTGTCATTTTCCTGTGTGCAGTGATACAGGCTGATACAGTAGCATATGTTAAAGCCCTGCACACAACCAACAATAAATCACCACCTTCCTTGGGTTTACCGTCTGTGAAAGCTGCAGATGGATAGCAGGCCTATCGTATAAATGCTGCACTAAATATAAAGCATGACCAATCACAAAGCACAGCTGATATTTTACTGTACACATCTCTGCTCTCTGTTATCAGAAATTAATCAGAATTTTATCTTCAGTCTGGACGAGAGAGAGGGAGAGAGAAAGGGAGAGGGAGGGAGAGAGAGAGAGAGAGAGAGACAGACAGAGAGACCACCCAGTGTAGTATGTGATGACAACACATAAATTGTGTGTGAGAGAGCGAGAGACAGAGGGAGACACAGAAACAGACAGACATGGGGACATGGGTGTTTGAAGCTATGAGCCAGCAATATTGCGTTGAAGCAGACAAAAGCCGAGGCTCACAGTGGAAGCTGTGATCCACAGCCAAATGCACTGGGCCAAACCCTAGACGGTAACTCCTTCTTCCAGGACAGCCCAATCAGGGCCTCAGGGAGTTGCAGATGGATGCATCTTGTTACTTTTTCAACTGCTTGCCCTTCCTCATCATTGATGTGGCTCATAACATACCTCAGGAAGAGTCCATTTCCTTCTTCAACTTTAGCTGATGTGCAGCTGTTTTCATTAACATGCATGCACACGCTCCTATAATAGTAAGGGGTGACAATATTAAATCGTGATGATATTTATTTCTTGTTTAAGTAAAAAGCTGTCTTGCGAGCACAAGGCAGAAGTCTATCAGAGTGTGGTGTGAGCTATCCCACCTTCTAGGTAGGGGGTAGGTAAGACCCCTCCCGCCCCTGTGAAGTCCGTACATACATCCAATTTCACTCAGCAAGTGTGCTTGGAAATAATAAATGGCACCCATGTGACAGACAACATGTGGACAACATGTAAGTACTATACTAGTGCCATTCACTGGGGGTCACACGAGCACTATGCAGACACATACAGAACTACAAAAGCTTGCTTCCAAAATCCACAGTACCAGTTATTAAAATGGATATGGGCTAAACAACAGTGACGGATGCACTTAAACTCCCAGAGTAAAGCACCAGAGCCACAGCAATAATGAGACACATTGGCATTTTCATTGCAACTGATATGAGGCCATTTTGTACATATTGTTTGAACTTAAAAAAACAAAAAAACATTAAAATTTATTTGTGAAAAGAAGTTCAACAGTTTAAAGCTAACGCATGGGTGCAAATTATAAAACATTTCAAAATGCACCTACACTATTTTATAACTCTGTTAAATAACAAAAAAAGGCACCGTACGAAGTCTCTCTTGACAAAGGTAATTAAATTTGGGACCAAAATGAGCCAGGCTAACATTCTACTGTTAAGGACGAAGGATAAGACAGGTTTAAAATTAAAAATAATATAATCAGGGAAAAATATCTATAAAATAAGTAAATAAATAAAACATCTCAATGATGAAATGTTTTTATAATGAGACGATTCTGGTAGGCAATAAATATATACATATATAAATAAATAGATAAAATGTAAAACATCTGTTTGTGTCCATATTTAATATATAATAAGTGCTGTGATCCACACTTTATCAGGACAGATGGTGATAAATGCACCTTAAACACTAGTCTTCAAATGTACTACATCATGGGGATAACTAAAGCAGTGTATAGTGAATTGTGGTGAGTGTAGTACAGTGGTTCCCAAACCTTTTACAGTGGAGAACCCCCTGAAATATAAGTTACATTACAGTACACCCAACTGTCCTCAGCATTTTTGATTGAAAACAAATTTGGGAAATTTGTCCCTGTACCAAAGGTGTCCGTTTATATTCTCGAAACCCTGTAAACAAAACATATATTTAACTGTAATATATAGCCAAAAAAGCAAATAAAAATCCAATAGATATATGGCATGATTAGGTCATTAATTAATAAAAGGACCTTTCATCAACAAAAAATAATTACTTAACTACTTTAACTTTATTTTGAACAATGTTCTTAAAATGTTACCAATGGTTAAACAAGCAATAAAACTATTATATGACTGTATTTGTTTTGATTTTAGGATTAATTCAAAATATGTATTCTGAATTCAGTACATGATGATTTATTTCATGTAGCCACTGGGCTTCTTCCAAGTACCCCTGGGGGTATATGTACCACACTTTAGGAACCTCTGGTGTAGTATATATATATATATATATATATATATATATATATATATGGGAATCTGGTGCATTCTGCAACATTCACAACATGGTGAGTTCCTGCTCAACCTACATTTATGATGATATAAAGCAAGCCATGCTTTTGGGAAAAGTGTGAAACTCAATAATGGACTTTGACACTTCTGTTGTCTCCCATGATAAATATTGACCTTGGGTTTACTCCAGAGCACAAGCATGCTGAACTCAACTGTTTAACAAACTACTCCTAAGCCTCACCCAACCTGTTAACCTACATTCCAGCTGGAAAACCTGCATCAGGCTCAGACCTTCATGTGGATAATATGACCCTTTGAGGTGAACAAAGACTTTGTTTACCCTCCTCAAACTAAAGTCCTCCTTGGAAGACTGATCACTAATAAACAACTTAGAAGGTAGTCAGTTGGGTTGAGGATGGACGAGAAGACATTAGGAGGCGATGAGTCCTTTAATTGTCTAACTTTGTTGTAGGCAATGGAGGCAAAAACCTCAGTTATGCCCCGAGTGTCATCAAAATTGTATTCAGTATGTATTTCTTCTCCAGCTGCTAAAGCTGAGCACATATTGGTATTTTCTGTCTCATGGGTGGTTGCCGTTTCCCGTTTTAGATCAAGTTGATGTTGGTCATTTATAACACATTTAAGACACATAAGGATGAATCCTCACCATTGTAAACACATTACGTACCTCTGCGAATTACATGCCTGAACTAATATCATTTTTCTTGAGGATTTACATGAAGTTTGGCCTCTTGTATCTTTTCTCAACAGCGTTTACATATCTGAGACAAAGAAATGCTTAGGTGGAGAAGGTAAGGAAGAAGGATATGAGGGGATGAAATGAGCATCCCCAGTGTGTGTTAGTGAGGCTATCCGGCAGTTAGCCTTGTATAGCTCTAGGAAAACCTGGCTCTTGGGTGCCGAGGCAGGATCTGGAAATCAGCTGGAAAATGAGGACACTGCAGAGATGGAGCCCTAGAAATAAAATACCCATAAAAAACAGCACTGTCTGCCTTCATCAGCGCTGCTCAAGGGCATGTGTGAATGCATTTATATACTGTGTATGTGTGTGAACATGCGTGTAGTGCTGTATGTAGGTTATATGTCTTACTGAGTGAGATGCATGTGTGTCAGTAGAGACCAATGACTCCAGTCAAGAGAAAAAATGCTCAGTCAGCCTCATAGCTTCATTGCGAAGGGGCAGGACAAAAAGCCTGCAGCCATAATGGAGGCCAACACCATTTCAGACAACATGCATGCACTCACATCCAACAGAGGGACGATTAGCAAGAGCTTTAGGAGTGTATTCTCACATATTCACTACAGACTGATGGTGGACAAACAACAGACTAACGGCAACAAATCCTGTGGGCCTGTAGTTTTCACCATGTACTATTTCAATATTGTTATTCAGTATAATGACTCAAATCTTTTAGTTCACTGACAACTAAAATAAATTTGCCAAATTATCACCAGAAAATTCATCATGAAACTGAAAACAGCCATGTAGATTCCAAATAGTTACAGTATAGGCAACAAAGATATCAACCAGACATATTACATACTGTCAACTAGGGATGGGACATGACTTTCGAATATTCGTGACACATAGAATACTAATTTCAAATGCGAATTTATTTGTATTGCATTTCACTTGGACAGAATGTCGTATTGACTTGCATTGTACGGTGGCCGACGGGGGCAAACACACCGGTTCGATAAAACTCTGCAAACAAAAGAAAGATGCAAAACCAAAAACACATAAAACAAATGCAAGAAAAAAATGTTGCAATAACAGAAATGAAGCAGAGCGCGTACGTATCTCTCTGTGCCCGCAACGCCTGTGCCGTCGGATCGTGTTCTCAGCAGCTGGATTAATTGTGAATACATGCACACGCTCCACCCTGACCATGCGGACATGTTAATTAAATTTATTGTATTATTTTTTTTAATAAAAACCTGGTGTCGATTCCTGTGTCTATTGTTGTTAAGCCCCTTCAACATTCTAGCTGAAATCAGCTGTTTCACCCTGGTCCGCTTAAGACAGTTAAATGAAATATAGCATTGGCTGTGGTTGTTGTGATTTCCAAATTAAAAGAATTGTTTCATCCAGAAGATTAGATGAATTGGTCAGGGAATAGCAACATGTTCCTGTGTGATTTGTAATATTCTTGTTTATTCAGTAAACGGTTGGTTATCTCTTTTACCCTTTCTGTCATCGCATGTGTGTTTGGGGGTGGAGGCGCACACCAGCACGTATGGGGGGTGAGGGGGTCTTGGAAACACGTTCGAATAACATTTTTTAATAATATTTGAATAGTTTTCAGCGAATTTTGAATAGTGTTTTGGACCAAAAGTCATATCCCTACTGTCAACATGAGCAGCATTAATGTGGCAGCATTAATAATGTGGCAACAGGCCCAATACAAGCTATTCAACTGACTAGTTACCCTACTATGTTAGAGTGTCACAGTGGTTAGCCACAAGAAGGTCCTGGTTAGATTTCATTGTCTGCCTTCCTGTGAGGAGTCTGTGTATCATCCCATCAACCAAGACATGCACCGGAATATGTTATTCCATATCACCAGGAGGTGTGAAAGGCTGTGTATTTCAGCCCTGTGATAAACTGGTGACATGTCCACCGTATACCTTCCTTCACCTGCTGGTGCCTAGGATAAGTGTCAGCACCCCTGCAGCCCTCTTGCAGATTAAGGGGTTCAGAAAATGAATGACTGGGACTATGTTCATATTATGGCAGCATAGATACACAAAAAAGTCATATTGTGATTTTATTAGACCATGTTGGGTTTGACACTTATGATCTGGATCCTTGTTTGCATAGATTATTAAAACATTTTAATGTGATTTTCAGCCCAGTGCAAACATAAACTTAATGATGAATCACGTACATTATCTACTTTTATTTTGCAACTTTTACCTAAAACCTCTCAGCTCATCGTTCCCAAATCTAAAATAGTGCACTGCTTCGTGTTGCTGTTGTAGGATATTAAATATACAAATTTAATTTACATGGATTATTCTCACTAAACAATGCTGTTACTATGCTGTTTGCATCAAATACTTCCCCTTTACATGCAGCTGTGTATACTCCAATTAATGTCTGGGATGACGACTCCCAACCCTATGGCTACACCCTTCAAACATCCAGGCAAACATATTTAATTTCTTTTTTAGAATGTTAACATAGGGATGTGTGTGCTCATACCTCAAAACACTGCTGATATCCAAGTCTTTCACAATATTTAATAGTAGGTGTGTTGTTCTTTCCGCCCAGAGATGTGTACTTTACTTTTGGGAATGCATCTCAAACCCAGCTTTGCAAACTAGTTGCAGAAATACACAACTGTGTTTTGTCAATTCCAATAAAGACCCCAAAAACAGATACATTTTCTGAATGCTTTGGACAAAGAATGTTCAAAGAATAATCCTAACACAAAAATACATTCCTTTTTTTTTTTTTTAATATGTTGCCTAATCATGAATAAGTAGGCTAAATTAAATGGCTAATAACTATTTCCATTAGTATTAAATGCTATTAACATAACCCGTAATCGTTGTGGTACATTATTGCACATGTGAACATAATAAGTGGGGTGGCTACCGATCAAATAACTCGCAGCCAAAATTATCAGACAGTGTAAGATTGGCTGGTGTTATTTTCTATACAGATTGAACAGGGGTATCTGATCGTTTTATTTTTAGATTTAAGAAAAAAACATAATTAATCTCTGAACCATGGTGAATGGATTTGCATGGTCCAGCAGTCACTAAAGTAAGCATCAGAGGAATGCTACGCCTCACAACACTCAAGGACATCTCTTGGGACCTTGATGAAATGCTTCATAATTCTTGGTCAATCAGAAGCAATTAACTTCAATCTACAACACTTTGTTTTAGAGATTTTAGAGGCAGATTATGCCCTGAGTTTTAAAGCAACCTAAATATGCAACTACTCTTTGACTTTTTGACTTTTAATCTAAATTAGGGGCTAAATAAAATAAAAACAAACTGCGGCAAACAAGGCGGTGCCATTTCAACAGCTAACTTTCTATACGTGTAAATGTAGAAGACAATTCTAGCATAAGGCAGTACATGCCTAAAGCCAAAATGTCCACATCTGGCTGATACTAATAGAGGAAAACTCCAACTCACACTGGTTAATTATTGCCTTACCTGATGCAATTAATTCTTACCTCAGCCAAAGGGCATTTTTCAGGCTGGTATGGAGACCTGAATTTGAACATCCTAGATTTTGCACTTAACGCACTAACCAGACTAGTTTACAATGTCACAAGCTCTGATCAGACATGCCTACCTCGTCATTAATCCTCTCATAAATTCGCTTTATAAATGCCAGTGGGTAAAATGTGTTCATTCCCTTTGAAAGCCAGTGGTACAGAGAGTCTTGCTTTTAAAAAAATTAGGCTGTATCCTAATATATTGGGACGGCACACAGAACATGCTAGTTCCTTTTTCTGGTAATAAAATGCTCAAAGGAGAAGTACCTGGCTGCATATTGCGATTTTGACTGTAATGCGTGTTTGTGCCTGTGAATCATTGCAACGAGGTGACTGGACAGAATCCTCACCTCTTGTGGCTTCTGGACAACATGAATCAGCTCTCAAAATAACTTGTCTATACAAAGGCGCGGCTGTCAAATTCCTATAACTAATAATACTGTGGTCAAAGGAAACACATTCACAGTGAATCATCAGAGGGCAAATGAAGATGAATCCTACCCCTTTTAAAAATTAAAACTCAAAACTATCCACACTTGCAGAATTACTATATTTACATAAGACTGTAGGAATTTACTGAGCGCATTTATCAGTTTTCTAAAACGTATCTGCTCTTATCTAATGCATTCATGAGCTGGCTTTCAACAAGACTAATTTGTTATTATACAGTTGATAGTGGAAAGAGAAAACAAGCCATAGAAAAAAGGAGTGACAACAAAGGTCACCACAACAGTCGAATTGGGGCCATCACAGTCAGGCACCCGTCACAACATGACTATCTTGTCAAATGTATTATTAACATCCAAGAACAAATACATGATAGGAGAATCCTTGAGAGTTGGTGCCATTTGTTGTCTGTTGGTGCTGTAACACCGATATGCTGATATTGACGAAACAACCGCCCTACTGGCTTTAATCCAGCCATATTCCATCTGAATTTATTCTCTACCAAAGGATTGTTTTGTTTTGAGTGAAGCTGGGAATTCATCACTGAAAGAAGTTGCCAAGTGTGCAATACTTTGTGGTGTCAAAAGTTGTATCCGAAGCATAAAAATAAGTTTGAACTTAGAAAATAGATGTAAATACTGTATGGATTTATCATAATGTTCTCAAATTGCTACTATAAATTACAGCCAAAATGCCTTTTCAGAGCCAGCACAGCAGCTGTCGGAACACAAGTCAACTTAACTCATTATTTATAGTATGGGCATTAAACAGTAAATCATACATTCACTGATATAATAGCAGATGTACCATTAATACTTTTTTAATTTACAATGCAGTGACACATACTGTTTGTCAGTTAACATAAATAAATCAGGTGACAGGAAGAAAAAGCTGGATATGTAATTCATCCAAATGCAGACAGCCCATAGAGGTGGTGAGTTCAGAGACACTCCAGCAGAGACAAGTGTTTCAGTGAGAGCAGCGCTTTAAGCCCAGCCACTCTGCACAGATCACCTAATTTATCTTGTAATACACACTTTGTGAGCATTGAAAATGGCTAGTAATCTCAAATTGATACACTTGCAAATCATTTCATTGCTACAACTATCTGGATATCAACCTAAACGTAAGTGTGCTGGTGAGATGTGACATTCCTTCCTTGTAACAAGTTTTATTAGCTTGCTTTGTTATCTTGAAAACCCCCCCATCTCTGACAAATTAAAGGTCTAACACAAACGTGGGCATATATAAAGTACCTTATTATCAGCAGGCGTTTTAAGTGGCGGAGAGAAAATAAGTAGGTAAAAATCCCTTCACGAACAAAAGGCTCCACTAAAACTCACTTCCTGCCTTTGCATGTGCTTGACTGCTTGTTCTCTCTGCTAGACCCTACCCTGCTTTACAGGAATGCAACTGACAGACAAACAAGCCTCTGTGGCAGACTCTCCACAGAGGACCAAAAAACAGGAACACGGATAGGTACAAATTTTCACCTATGACTGGGAATACCAATGCAGGCGTCACATAACCCCCTCAGCTCATATGCTTACGACTGAGCTAGCCTAGCATATTCTATGTGACTGGCTGCCTTAAATCAACAAGAAAGGGCACTGTGGAAACTGGGAGGTCGTTTTGGCATGTCTGAAGAGGTGAGCGCTGATGCGGAATGGCAGCAAAGACAGACGGCAGGCTACTATCCTGAGCTAGGTTCAGAGATGGGAGATGGCACAGCAGGCCTCTGACAGAGCACGTTTTATGGGAGTGTCTGTCTGCTGGAATGTACTCCACTTCAGACTAGATTCCAAAGCATATTCAGGCTGTACTTGTGGCAATTTGGTTTGTATCATCGCTAGCCTTCTAACATGCAAACAAAGCCTCCATTTTTAAGAGAACAGCTTGAAAAAGATTTATGAAGTAAACCAATCCTTGTCCTTAAGTACTTTGGGAAAACATTAGTCATGGTGCATTCGAGTATATATCCATGCAGCAGAGCAATAATGTGCCTAATCTAGTACTGATGTTACTTTAGATAATGTGCTTTATATGCTCTTTCAGCACCTTTCTCATCTGTCAAACCAAACAGATAAGGAGGTCTTGACAGGGATTGATTTTCAATAGCCATTCAGACATCCATTAGACAAATTATCTACTTGCCCCCAAGGCTATGTTTAGCATCCTTATATAAGAATACAAAAATCGCCATTCTTATGCAATCCAAAGCAGACCCCACCCACATTATAAGTGTCAAAAACCTGTGCTTTTCTTTACATGAACGGGTAGGAAGTGGAAAGTTATAGCTACATGCACCTACTAGAAACACAAAAAAACATGCTGCTGCAGTGTAGATATGTGTAATACGGGTTCTCTACAGCGAATTACAGATCTCAACATGAGTCAGAAGGTGTAAAATTGATTAGATTATCATCTAGACTCAGATTAGGCAGCTGCTTTTGAAAACTAATCGAGAGTGCAGGACTAATCATCCCTGACTTGGATTAGCCAGTGAAATAGACATGGTGAAAAAAAGTGAAAGAAAGAATACTCCACGCTGCCCTGAACGGATTTTGGACTGCTTTTAGTTAAAACACGTGAATTTGTATCCCACTTATATGAATTAGTAAGGTGAATCCATTTGGAAATTTTTATTTCAGGAAAGGTTGGCTACAGACATTAGCTAACGTTATCAATCAGTTTTCTTCAAATGCCAGAAGCAAGGCCCCAACCAGACACGACTCGGAGGAAATGTAAAGCTCCGGTTTGGGTTTTTTCATCATTTTATCCTCACCCTATAGCTCCAATTAAACATATGGAGACTCACTTCGTTTAAAGTTATTGTTTCTTTGGGGTGTAATCTTGTTTCCAATTCGCCCTGATGTGCCATCGCCTTACAGACGTTGGCTAACGGTTAGCATCACTAGCTAGCGAAATACCTGTCCTGTTGGCTGCACAATTCATTCACAAAAATCAGTGTAGGGTGTGATTTTAAAGGTGTAGAATTGAGTTTAGCGAAAAGACAAAACAGACGAGGCTTTGGAGTGATGTTTTCAGAGAAAGAAGGGAAGTGAGAGTTTTAATAGGTTCTTACCTTGTCCAGACAATTCAGTTTTTCCACGGGGTAAACGACTTTTTGACATCTGCTACACAACGGATTCATATTGGAGGGACGCTCTTCTAGCTAGTTAGCACGGAAACAGCCGTCGATACAGGTTATATCTGCCTGCTGTCAAGTATTCAAGGCAGAAACTAGCTACAGTTGACGCTTATGATCAGTAGCAGACCGACAGTAATCTAGTTGTACGTAGCAAATCCAAGAGGTTGTTGTTGTCGTTGTAGCCGCACAGCTGGCTGTCAGTCCACTAACCAGACACGGAAAGCGCGTTCCCGCCGACCCCCCCTTCTCTTCGCCCTCGCTTCCTCCCAGTGCGCGCTCCCGACTTGGAGAGTGTGGGAGGTTTAGGTTTTTTCAGTTAGCAGAACATTTGGGTTATTCTTTTACAGGCCTCGAACATGTACACGCTGTGTTGTGTGACAAAACATCTATGCGTGTGCGTGTTTTGTAAAGAAGCTGCATGTTTCACTTCTGCGTACGCAAATCTAGGTCGACCCCCATGTGCATGGCCAAAATAATCGCACTGTGTTTCTCCATCTGTGCTTGCATAGCAAACTCATGCGATCATATGTATTGTTCCAGTTTTGGCGAGCTTTACCAAGCCCATGATCTCAAATCACATTTTTACACATCCGCCACGTTCACCGCATGTCCTACTTGACGTGCATTTATTTGCCTATGGCGCCATCTGCTGGAGGTATTAATGTACGTACTCTGCAGTCACGAAAAGGTTTGTTTCTGGCGATGAGAAAGAATTCACAAGTTTTCCAAGTCCATGCAATGGATTTTTCTTGATACAAATCATGAAAAGAATTCTGTTAATTTTACGAGGCCTTTTAAAAGTCCATTCCCAGTACTATTCTTGTTAGTATTTGTGGATCCTGGAACAAAATTTCATCACTAGTTGGCCAACATGTATTTGAAGCCTTGCCAATGTTATGATTTTCACTCTGGTTGAAATGTGTACAGTACAGAAAGTTAAGCATAGTGTGCATCATAACATAATTTTTCCAGATATAAAACAATTACACTTTCATCATACAATAGCAGAACAAAAATCTGTACATTTTTGATATCTCAAAGTTATTTGGTCCTGTAGGCTATATAAAAAAACAGATTTTTTAATATATATTTGCAGCTGAAAAATCCACACTCTAAGAGTACATTTTTGACAGGTTATTAATATTCTTTGTGCGCACACTGTTGCCTATAAAGTTGGAATAAAATGTGTTTCATCTGTTCTTGTGAAATGATTTTGACAGTGTGATTATTGTGTTATTCTTCATAGATAAAGTGTAACTGGGACTCAGTATGTAATCATCACAGCTGGTCAAAGGTGATGTCTAATAGGGAATAAACAGAGGAATGTGTCTGAAAACAAAATGATTCCAATTTTATGTCAGTGTATATAAATCATTATGACTTATTAAACATTCAATTATTGTCCAAAAATCCAATCTTACTCCAATGGGACAGAGCTGTAGGATTTTTTAAAGCAGCAAAGGTACAGTTTTTTTTTTTACTTTCAAGAAATTTCATGGACTAGGTGAGTTACCAACCACATCTTAACCCATAAAGACCCAAATAGCCACTGTCGATAGAAACCATCTACATATATAATACCTGAAGATCCACTGATCCTACCAATATATGTAAACAATTGGTGTAAAATGCAGTTTGTCATCTTTTCATGGTCATCAAATGATTCATTTGAACATTTAGAGGCTGTGTAGTTACCATGGAAACACTGTCATCTTCTACAACATTGATTCACCTGTAAAACCCATGGAGTTTGATCAATGACCATTGATTTATATTTAGCTCATGATATATTTTGATGAAAAAGTACATTTTTCTTCAGTTTTCTCCTTTTGATAAAAATAATCTTCAATGTTATTCTGAGCTTTAGTTGTCATCTGTATAATCAGTGAATTAAATATGGGAAAATATATGATTTACACTGAAAAAATGCAGAGGATAGTATTATAATAAATGGTGATAAATCATTTGAGAAAGGTTAAATATTAATAAAAAAAAATAATTTGGAAACTGTAATAAAAGTAGCAGTGAGTCTGTATGGGTTTATATATTCTATCCTAACTTCCACTTACTGTATGTATAAAATGCTGCAGGAATCCCAAATAAAACACATTCTGATCTTTATTTGTATTATATGAAATAGAATTGCTGGTGTATTTTTAAAGGGTTATTAAGCTGGTGGCATTTGATTCACAGTTGACGGTAGTCAAATTAGATAAAGCTTTTTAAAGTAACCACCATTGTTGCTGTAGAAATACAAAATAGAGATCCAAAGTTATTAACATAATTGTTCTACAGAATGATGAACAACCTTAAAAACATCACAACAATGTGCACATTAACTGGATTGTGACTGTAAATGTTTGAATGACTGGAGAAATGTCAATAGCTGAATGAAAATCAATTCAATGCAAATCTTGTTCATCTTCTTTTTCTCTTCTTCTTTCCACTCATGCTTTCAACATGGCCCGGCCTCAACAATGCTGTCTTTGTCATGATGTCCTTCACCTTCCACTTCAGTGTAACCTGGCTGTTGCTTCTGAAACTTCAAGGATGGCCAATAGCTCTTGCGTCGCTAAAACAATAATTAGGCACAGACAATATGAACATATTAACAGAAAAATAATAACACACAGCGTCGTGTAAAGCACAAAACACTTGCAGAGCTCACCTGGATGAGATAAAGTGGTGATGCAGCATGGGGATAGCAGTGGATGTAAAGAGCCACCAGTATCAGAGCCAGAAGTAGAACCAAAGCAGCTGCGATACCAGCAATCACTGCAGTATTTGGCAGCCCTTCATCCTTGATTGAAGGATCTGTTTTTACGTCTGTAAGCAGGGAACAGAGGTGTCATTTAACAAAGTACAAATACTTTGTTACCTGAAGTAGAAATTTAGGTTGGCTGAACTTCCCTGGAGTAATTATTTTGTAGCCTAAAATTAAAGATAGCAGATACTCAAGAAAAGTCTAGCGTAATGTCCCAATCACTATACTGTATATAGACAATCACACAAGGGTAATTGTTACTAAGCCTGCTCTGGGTACACCAATTTTCATGTTATCTTACTATTGCCTTCACAGATTGGATGTACATTTGCATTCCAATAAAGGTTATTGATAACATGCCTCTGAAGCCTGACTTTTTGTACTGTTAAAATACTTTTAGGCAACTAGTAAGAATTTGTACATGTGTTAATGCTCAGCAGTGCACATATATGGTTCTTTAATATATTAGCATTCATTTTCACAGGGCATGCAGTATGTGCAGCTGAAACAGGTAGACAAGTGCACCCCACATTTTTCATTTACATTTTAATATAATATAGTCATTAAGGACTTTACAAAAATGTTTTTTGGCTAGGTGGGGTTGTGCACTATAAGGTCCTAAGCTTTTGTCCTCGTGACATTTTTCCCCACTTACATTTACTTTTATATTTTAAGTCGTTTTGAAACCAGTATTTTTACACTTTTACCTAAAGAGTAAAAAACTTGAGTTGATATTTCAGCTTCAACAGAAGTCTTCATAAACACTAGTATCTATACATCTAACCAAGTAATGAATATGAATTCTTTTGACACCTCTGACAAGGAAAACATGCATATTCACATGTACACTGATGCCATTTATCTGGTAAAACCTGTGATGCTGCAGAAAACTTCAGAAATTTACAACAAGTATCAGCTGGACTTGATAACTGCTGTCTGAATAATTACTAAGAAAAGAAAGTCTTTGTTTTATCACCTGCTGATTCCTTAAAGATTTGAATTAAAGGTGAACTTGTCAAACACTTAAGAGAGGAGAAGGATTTAGGTATTAACTTATATATTATTCTAAGTGATCTACACTCCATAGAATGTTTGTATAATGGGGCCAATACAAAGCAAAGTTCTTATCACTGCCATATTTTACACAAATATGAGATGTAAAATTCTGTTGACCTTACTGATTTTGAACAACATAAAGCCAGTATTTATATGCTTTAAATAAACTTGTTCCACAGCATAGAAACAGCAAAACTACAGCAGAGCAGCTTCATGTGGATTATACCAACTTCCATTCTGTAAAACATCTGCTCTTTCTGAATCCCACGCTGAAATCTGTTATAATCTTGTTGATTTTTAAATGTAATATGTGATGTATCATGAGTATTGAAATATTTTGTTGCATTTCTTACATTCTGTATTCTAATAATATCTAATAATCCTACTTTTTTTTGTCTGTAAAAGCCTTTCTAGGGACAAGTGTTGCTAACTAGCATGTGCTACAAACACTGATCCTTACATGTGATTATACAGATATATCAAATAAAAGATACATAAACAGATCCAGTCAATATGATAAATATCCTGTCATACAGTCTCATCATAATGAGTGCATGAATAAACTCACCACTGCTGGTCTTGAATATGTGACGTTTAGTGTCATCTGATTGGAATCAAAGAATAGAAATGTTAATAGTAAACCTTATTGTATTATATATATGGAGTATGCAATTGTGTGGATTTCTCTCTATATTTAATCAGCCTCACCGACACTTTCACAGCCTTTTTGACGAGGAATTAAAGAGGTCACGCCTTCAGTCTCTGGTGTGATAGACGAGGTGTCATCCCTGGAATAATCTTCACAGGTTGCATTTTTGCTCTACCCATGCACAGAATAATAGACAGGTTTGCTTCAATTATTAAACATTATAAGTAATGAAAAAAAAAAAAAAAAATACAGGCACCACAATTAACCAAATTCAATTGTTTCACATTTCTTTCCTGCAGCATTAATAATGATTTTCAGGAAGGTCAGTAAAATACAATATATTAGCATGTATTTTTTTTTTTTTTTACAATAATAAGTGAAAATCCAAGCTAATATTCTGTGTTGTTCCTTATATAAAAAGACATTGGGGCCAGCTTTAACATCTGGTGGGTTGTGACACAGAAATGGGTCATAGAGTGACCGTACTGACCGGATTATGAAGTTACTTAACTCTGTGATGTTGGACTTGGAAATGGACAGACATGCAGGCTGGGACTTCGAAAAGGTAAAGGTTCATGTTGTTGTTTGGAGGTAAGATATATGCAAATATGACTCCAGATAACTTGAATATGAATGTTGACAGTAAAAAAGTGACATTGTGTGATATGTCAAAGCTGAAAATAATTTAATTAAGACAATGAAAACAGGTGGTTTTGTTGCATTTGCTTAATTTGTGTATTATTATTATTATTATTATTATTATTATTATTATTATTATTATTATTATTATTATTATTATTATTATTGCATAATAATGGATGGACTGCACGGATAAAATGTGTTTGTATTTTATTATTTTTTCTTAGAAAAGCTGACAGCGACATTGCACATGTGGTTACTAAGACTAGAACTGACTTCTATGTCATTAATTCTGGTATTTTTCTCTTTGTTCTTTCTGTATCAATTTCATTTAAGCCATTTAGGGCATTCAGTGTCATTCTTGAAAAACCCTTTAAGTTAATTTTTTGTATGAAAGGTGGAGTATAAATAATGTTTACTATCATTATTAATAACCAAATAACCAACTGATGAGTATTCTTACCTCTTCTGAACAGGAATAGTCAAACCATTCTTGTCTGTGTCTATCCATGCCATCTGAGCACCTGAAAAACAAATAATACATATATGTGTATAAAACAGATAAACCTGCACCTGTTACACACACACACACACACACACACATACACACACACACACACACACACACACACACACACACACACACACACACACACACAGATGTATAACAATGAATATACAGTATAGTTGACGTCTGGTTTTTTTGTGTGTCTTATTTATTATCATGTCTTTTACATGTTTTCCGATGTACTGCATTGCTTAATAACAACCCCCCCCCCTAGATAAATCCACATTTGGGTTGTTTCTCCACAGGTATGAAGTTCTACTCACCTCTGCAGTACATTACACCAGCTACATCCAGAGGTTTGGTTTGATGAGAGGCAGAGATCACAGTTGTCATGTTGTAAGCAGGCTGAACAGAGCAAAGCATGTAAATACTATATGCAAAGAAAATACAGACTAATATTCTGAATATTAAAACGACGGTAACACTTTATAATACCTACACACAATTGACTATGTATTAACCATTTATTACTTCTTTATAAATGGGTTGTTCATTATGTATTAACCATTTGTTACCTATTTGTTCATGTCTTATAAAGGTTCATACGAGTGTAAATGTAAAATTAGATTATTTTTTAACAAACAGGTGCAGTGTTTACAACTGTTTCTTTGTTTACCTGTAAAGAAGATATACAAACACTGCACCTGTTGGTTAAAAATAATCTAATTTTACATTTATCTTTGGAAGACACTAGTAGGAACTTTTACAAGACATTAACAAATAGGTAACAAATGGTTAATACATAATGAACAACCCATTTATAAATGGGTAATAAATGGTTAATACATAGTCAATTGTGTGTAGGCATTATAAAGTGTTACCAAAACAACCCATTGATATATTTATCAAAAACAGCATATGGTTACTTACTGGGTAGGGCAGTGAACTCAATAGCAGAATAGTTTGTGATCTTCGTAGTGTTTATCTCAACTCGGTGATACTCATAAATTGTTTGCCGTTGTGTGTTGTCTGTAACAGACACAAGCACAAACATCTATCAAAACTGTCAGAAATATTTACACAGTAGATAGTAACATTTTACAGTAGATAGTAAGATTTTACAAGCCATACAGACATGATGTTTTTTTTATTCATTTTTCTGCAGCATTGGTATATGCATTTTACTGCTGTACAGTTGAGTTCATTTTAATTACTTTACATAATGTTGGTTGTTTGATCTACAGGAATGCATCATATTCCATGAGATCATAATTTGTTTGTAACATCACTGTCTTATGAGAACCATGAATTTGCAAAAAAAAAAAAAGTCTGTTTATATGAGCTCAAAAAATCAGGGCAGCTTTTATGGTGAAGTATTCTCCAGTGTATCCAACATATTTTTCAGAGGCTTTATTTAACTTAAGAAGGAGGAGAACTTTTCAATCCATAAAGAGGCAATCCATTACTTCAGTTTAACATTTGCAATCAGCACTTCTGGATGTTTATGATTTTCACTGAAGGAAGGGGAAGTGTACAGTAAAACTGCAATCTGAAATAGACATAAAGCTGTCAGAAAAAAGTTAATGAGTAAAAAGTACATTTGTCTCTGACATGTAAAAGTAAACAGTGAACAGTGAAATATTAAATAAAACCTGAAGGCTGTATTTGGTTAGGGCAGGTGTGAACAGTGGGTGCTCACCTGGTGATTGAGTTGAAAGTGAAGAAACAGTGAAGGCATCTGATAAACCTGCTTTCACTGGATGCTCTGCAGAACTGATCGCATCTAATGACAAAGGTATCTGGTGAATACAAAAAAGACAAACAACGTATGTGTATAACGCAGCAAGAAAGCAATGTCAGAAGGTTGAGTGACCACATAATAGAAGTGTGACTCACATCTTTGTAGCTGAATGTGATGGTTCCTGATTTATAAAGGGCAGCCTGAAATGTAAAGGCACCTTCTGATTCTTTACCCTGGAGTCTGACTCTCTCCCATTGGATTACAAACACTTCACCTGCACACCAGCAATGTGTTAAACAAATAGGAAGACAATTTAAATCTAGAGCATGTTTCCATAATGCATTACATTTTACCATTATCCAGGTACTGTACAGTAGATTCTTTGGAAAAGCTGGGATCAAAATTGGCCATCAGAGGGGCGATGTACTGTGTAGCAGTCAACATACGGTGAGTTATGTCACCGGTGAAGATAAACCCTGAAAATGTTCAGATGGAGAAATGTATTATAATTTTTATTACAAATCGTTGAATTGCAAAACACTACTTCACTGTGAGCAAACACAGAGAATGTGACGTGAATATCTGTTAGAAAATCAAGTGTACCTCCTGTTGCTATGGTAATCTGCCTCAGGAAATGTCCATAAAAAGGAAAGTCAAATGACAAGGCAACCCTCTGCAAAAAGAAAAAAAATATATATATATATATTGTAAGATATAAGATAACATGATATATGTATGTCATTAAAAACCATGTGGCATTGATTTTAAATATTCAAGTATTCTTTAATGGCAACATTTATCTCATTCCTTTTGTCAACTGGAATATCACTTAATCTAAAACAGGGGTTCAAATCTGTTCCTCCAGGGCTGGTATCCTGCGTGTTTTAGATACTTCACTCTTCAGCACACCTGGTTCAATTAATGATCAGCTCATCATCAAGATCTGCAGAAGCCTGGTAATGACATGTGGAATGGTTTCCATGTGTGCTGGAAGAGGGAACTATCTAAAAAACACACACACACACACACACACACTACAAAACAACTGGATTTGAAAACCTCTGTTCTAGTATATTCTTTGTTCACAACCTACTGAAGAAACACAATAATACTTTATAAATAAGGGGGCACCCGGATTTGAACCGGGGACCTCTTGATCTGCAGTCAAATGCTCTACCACTGAGCTATACCCCCGTTGGAAGCAACTGAATGATGGCCTTCAGTCTGACCGCAGAGTTTGTCCTTAGTAAATATTTAACTAATTCCAGTCTGAGGTAACTGTTGCGCAATGAGATACAACTTTGCTCTGTGTGAGAGGGTCATTGAGGTTACCAAGTGTGAACTTACTGTTGAAATCTCTAAGCAACACCAACATTTCATAATCTGTATTACACAGTAGAGGGAAAAGTTTTCTGACTCTCGACTAATTTTACACAATCTCAAATATTATCACAAAAGTTTTGCAAATAAATTATTTTTTTTGTATTCCAAAAATGGTGGCTGTGTCAGACAGACAATTATCTTTATTATTATTATTATTATTATTATTATTATTATTATTATTATTATTATTATTATTATTATTATTATTATTATTATTATTATTATTATTATTATTATTATTATTATTATTTATTTTTTTGCCCTGGATGTGATTCATTATCTTTCTTAAACAGCCCATTTTGACATCAGTGGAATAGAGCATGTGCAGAAGGGAGCATGTAGGTATTTAGAATGGCAGTTGGTTTAAGGGTGATTCTTAATGCAATATGTCACAAGAGGTCTCTAAACACATAAATGACAGAAATACACTTATTATAAACAAGTACCATTTATATATTGTACTCCATATAATTATGTTAGCAGTTATGAAACATATATATATATATATATATATATATATATATATATATGTATTTTCAGTGTGCAGTAGTTTTGCCTTTCTGTGTCTAGCTAATCCACAAACTTGTCAAATGAGCTGACTGTATTATACAGGTGCCCAGTGTCTGACAATAAAGGTCAGGGCAGGACTGGATAGGTGCTGACAGCCCTATGGCAGCTCTGTTGCTGCTGGATGGGTTCAACATTTCCCATTCCCTCAGCTCCTCTAGAACTAATGCATAAGGTCTTAAAACACTGAAACAATATTTATGTGTCTAGCTGAAGTATTTCACTCAAGCACTTGGGTAGACACCTATTGTGTGAAATTGTATGAATAAATATTTGAAAATGTCACTGCTGCATGAAATGGCATGTTTGGCTTCTGAAGTCTAAAGCACTTTGTTTGAGTCACATAGAAGTTACAGAAGTCCAGAAAACATTTGACATAGTTGACATATAAGGGGGAACCCAGAGTTGATCTGGGGACCTCTTGATCTGCAGTTAAATGCTCTACCATTGAGCTATACCCCCAGTGAGTGAGTTCATCTGATGACCTGTTAAAGTACAGTAATACAAGTACATAAGCCCGCCCTTCCAAAATAAATAAAATAAACTGACAAATATTCATTCGTAGTAACAAATGTGTTCTTCACAGCCACATATGAGGTTAAATATTAGGTGTGGTGATAAGACCTGACAATAAATATTAAAAAAATATACATAAATAACAAAATGACATATTACCTTATGACATATGGCCTTATACATTAACACACACTTCTATTATCTAGTGCCGTCCACACACACCACTGAGATATACCACATTTTTACAGTTATTTACTGTAATTTGTTCTATTTTAGATCTGGTGATGGTGTGTTCGTGCACATGTTACATGATGGATAGTCAGGGGATATTTTGATTGGTGAAGAGTATGCTACAGGGTTGACATCTGGGGTGCAGTTAAGGGGCTGGTGGGGTGGGGAGGTTAATTTGATAAATTAATGGGATCCGGCATTCCATGGGAACTGATACAGCAGTATAGTGGGCCTGGAACGTTAAAAGGAATAGCAAAGTGTCTTCACTTCACTTGGACTTACACCACTCTGACAATCACAGACCTTTTGCCCCCCAGCTCTGGCAGATTGTTTCCAGTGACTTTCTTGTAGCAAGGGCATAACATGATTATGTTTCAGGGGACACAAAAGACTCTTCAATGAGCCACTGCCAGTGATCTATACACATTCTCAAGTGTCTCACAGCTAACAGGCTTGAACTAAGGACCACTTGACCTGCTGTCAAACACTTTATTTTTAATATCACTAAACTTGATCACATTTATACACACATACACTACCCTACAACAGTTTTGGAAACAAAACAACATAAACATTTTGATATCAAGAGACAGTGTGTGATGCTTACTGCAGCCTGCTTGTGTGTATTTGACAGGATTCCATGCACTCTAACTTGTCCATGTCTTACGTCGCTCATGTCTACCCAAAGTTCCTTTGTGCGCTGGTCCTCGGGGCCATAGCTACGCCATGTGTAATACTTCCCAGGGTCCTCCTTCCAGACAGAAGACACAATGAACCAGAGGTTGTAATGGTTGATCATAGAGAGGATCATACAGGCATCAAAAGCTCACTATACACACAAGGAAATTACATGCTGTCATATGCTATCCAAATAAATGGAAAAGCATAAACTTACTTTCCAAAAGAGGGCAGTGTTTAACTCCAATTCAAACAACTCAAACACATCAAAAGCCAAAAACATAATTAATGCCACAAAAAATTACACTCCTAGAAAATACTGTGGTACAGATGTACTCACCACTACATGTGTCATGTTATTTGGCCAAGTATCAACGGTGATTCCACCAACCAACACCGCTCTGTTTATCCTAATGTGGCCTGAAGATGAACTCTGGGCTGTATGAGCTTGACTGTCACCTCCAGTTGATTCTACATGTTGCTCTGAGATCACAGTATATAAATGATCTGCCAAAAACAATGTATCTCAGGTTAGTACAGTATGTTGTGCTGGATTTGATTTAAAATCATAAAAAAGTGCATAAAGATGTTTCAAGTTCTAAAATACTCTCATTTCTATTTCAATTTAATGGAAAAGCAAAAAAAGCATTTGCTTTTCCAACACTGTAGATGACAATTCACACGGCAGTTTTATTCAGCTTCTTAAGAAATATGTTTATTATTGTGGCTCAACACTCAGAAAAATCCCAATTTACTTTGGAAATACTTATGTTGGATATAGCTATTGCTGAATGAAGAGAAAATAATACTATGTCATGCTGCTCGGTCAGAACTGTCAAGAACTACAAACAAGGTAAGCCATTCTTGGTCATCACACTGAGGTAGGTAGGTTTTGTTTTAAAGGTTGGGGTGTTTTAATTGATGATATGTCCTCTGTTGAAACCACATGTTTAGATTCTGGGCCGTGCTGTTACTTCCTTGTTGATGTTAGGAGTTATTTTAGCACCACAATGTGATTTTCTATGAGGTGTAAAAAGCATGTCTGCAGCCTCATTGAAAAAGTCAAACTTTTTGATGAAATAAGGTACTAGTAAGTCCTTTTAACCCTGAAAGAATTCAAACAATTTTTTGTGGCAACTTAAAAAAATCTATTTTTCTCCACATCTAACCTTCATTAAGTGATCTGTCACCATTTATTACAATATTATCCTATGCATTTTCAGTGAAATTAATGTATTTTCCTATATTTAAGTTGCTGGTCATGTTCATAAAAGCTCTCAGCTAACTCATGAGTTACTATATCAACAGAGGAAAGTAGAGCATCTTTTAGCAAAATATATATAGCTTACTCATTGTAAAAAATAGGGTCTAAAATGACTGTCATGTGTCAAAATACATGGGTTTTTACTGATGAATCAATGTTGCACAAGATGCTGTTTCCATGTTCCTTATAGGGGCTCTGAATGTCCAAATGGGCCATAACTGATTATGTTGAAAAGCAGAAAAATCCATTTGTCTGAAAATATTTCATATAATTGGTAGATCAGTAGATGGTTCAGGTTCTGGGACCTTTTTATGTCTTTAAGGGTTAATCTTCAAAACATTTAATGTGGACTTTTTTTCATAGGTGTAATTAATAGCAAAAAAAAACACGTTTAAAAATGCAATTCTACAACATGAAAAATAATGTGATCAATGAATGTATTAGTAATTCATCCTTGAGAAAAATATTACTGTCTCACCATTCCAATGAAACTTGAGGTTTTTCACAAAGTTGTCAACATTGTAATTTTGTTTTAGCAAGCAGGGTTTATTTTTTCACATGCATCCTGTATTTCCATTTGGCTTATAAAAAGCAGCAGTCCTTGTAAGGCTTCCTAATAAGAGACAAATGCAATCTAAGTAGTATATGTCTGCAGCAAGAACTATTTGTCAGGATTTATTAACTTAAAAGTTAGCATCACTATGGCAGGTGACCTTATCTTGGACGTTTTTCAAAAGACACAAACAAATTGAACAACTTTCTGGACTGAGAAATTTCTAAAATATGTTAAATTACTCCCACGTTTCTGGCAGCCCTTTATAACATATGTTGGTTATCAGGGTATGTTAAAAGTCTATCAGAGCCACTAAGATTTCGCATTTAAAGTTTTTAGATAAGTCATATATTTCTCACTCTTTTTCTTAAATCATGGGAGGTGTAAAAATTGTGTCCAGTTGAGGTTATCAGATTAAAATGAGATAAATCGGACTCTTTCTATGTTGCAATGCATTCCAGTAATGTCAAATTTCGCGACTTTTTCTATACGTTTACGGCGCACACCGATGACGTAATATAGAGTATATAAACCACAGTAACGCTCAGTCTCACTGGCGGAGTGTTTCATCTAACCCTAAATTGGGGCGGTCACCTGTACTTAACGTTTGCTGTTTTGTATCTTTGGCTTTCAGTAAACTACAGGAGGCTTTTCGTTTTGACGCCGGAAATAATTTACGAACAAAAAAGCCAAGAAAATCACTTCGTCGCGTTCAATTTCCCGTCAGAAACACCGTGAATATTCAGCCGTGGTCAGTTTGTCTGCCACGAAGAGTTTGTCTCTGTTGCTCCGGTGTTTTCATGTCGGGACTGTGACTAATTGAACAGACTAAACTGAGCAGGGTTTACCTACCATATCTTAACAGTGGTGTGGTTAGGCTCCCACGCTCAAACACTCGAACCATGTATTTAAGATTGTACTTTGTTACTCGAACAAAGCCGTGGTTTGCTAGCTGTTCAATGTAGCTAGCATAGCCACACACTCCCTTCTGCTACTAGAGTGGGCTTTCTTTAAAATTCAAAATCCCGGTGTAAATCACAGTTAAATTCCTCTACACGCCATTCTTGTGCTAAAATGAGTTTGAATAACTTTAGATCTGCATTAAGAGGATGTGCCTGAACACATGACCTGTTTTAATAATCAAATCCTGCACACCTGATTGAGATTAGACCTCAATACACTTAAATGTCAAGAACTCCTTTTCATTATTTTCTAATACGTTTAGCTTATATTAAGACTATGCAAAGACTGAAAATCTGTGGGTATAGACTATGAAGTGTTTGTTCAAGAACTGGATACTGGAATCTCCAAAGCCCAAGTTTTAACTCTGAGTAGAAGATGAAAGTAGGTTGGAAGACATCAGGTCCACCTCTTACAAAAGTGGAGTTAACACAACTTCCATTCCTATTATAAGGCCATCAAAAGGTCGGCTCTGTGAAACATAAACTACAGTTAGTTTTGCACGTTTATTGTTTAAAAAACAGCCATAACTAAATTGTTTCTGCACAAAACTGGATAAATAAAAAGAAAACAACACTATAGTATATTCCATGTGACATATTGAATTTAGACACATTCCTATGAGCTTCTAAACTGGGTGCTTTGGTTGCCAGCATCCTGATGCAGCTCCTCTCATGTCTTTAAAATTTAGTTGACATTGGTTTGATGCCTGCATTTCTGTCCCGAGTGTGGGAGGGTAACATAGGCTTGTCAGTTCCACTATGCCCTATGCCAAACCCCCAGAGTCCAGACTATGTGGGACACTGGCTGGTGAGGTCTGCTCTAAACATCAGTCTGAATTCACACAATTATAACACTGATGTCTTCCACAGTCATGACAACTACAGTGTCACTGCCTTCTATATTGGCAACCCATATAACCTCATAGGCTAATTATATTTGTAAAAAAAAAAAAAAAAATGCTTCACCCCACCCTTTGATTCAATTAAACCGTACGTCAATGCATTCATGACAGCTATATTAAAACTCCAAGTGTGATTTTTGACCTCCAGATCCACCCTCTTGTGGCATCTATGAGGTAAGAGGAGAGGTTTGTACAGAATTGTTAAGTACTGCTGATAAACATAGTTGGTTCATAACAGCTGGGAGAAGCAAAGATTATTCTCAATATGAACTTTTAGTTTGCAGGGTCATCCAGTTAGTAGTCTTAAAATCACTGGCAGATCACCAAAATTATGAGATGAGAGTCATATTGTCTTGGGAGTCCACCAGATACTGTCAAAATTCACTTTTAAACAGTCCCAAATTAATTACTCACATCTTAATTCCATGCTCTGTTGGATATTTCAAGTATTCCATTCCATTAAAACAGAATCTGACTGTATATAATATGAAAACTGAAACAGACTTTACTTAATAACAAGGACTTAGAAGAATATATGAAAAGTAATTAGAAGATTTTATCTAACAGTCCCATGCTCAGAAGATGAAATTGTATGTTTTGTCATCATTCCTATCAGTGATCTAATGTATATTGCTGAAACTAATTAAGGCTGATTAAAATTACAATCTGTACAATTAAAATTAAAACCCATCATGATGTAGTCTTACATACTGTATGACCTACATAGACCATTGATTCAGTAAAGTTTGTCCTGTCTTTTCATTCATACATATTTGTGATAAAAACACCCTTTCAGTAATTTATTGCTTGCGTAATAAGAAACGATTATCCCAGAATACTTATGTGGTGAATCAGCATCAGCCTTGATTTGGGTTTTGTACAACTGCTCTTCTATTTAATAGAAGACAGGGGCGGTGCCTCGGTGTGAACATAATAGCTAGATGATTTTGTTAAATCTCCCTTTGTATGCATAACATTCAGCCTGTATTTATGTGTGCCAGTGTTGGAATGCTGTTTATGAGTCAGAATGTGAGAAAAATGTCATTCAATAAAAATCACCCTTAGTCACGACATGAGGTTTGTGCTAAATTCGGAAATATTTGAGAAAATGAGAGCAATGTGGTTGACAAATAAGACCTTCAGGCACTATGATAAAACAAGAACCATCCATCTAATGTAGCCAACCAACAGGCAGATGTCTTGGATAAAAAATGACCTCTGCCCACTCCTTTAGGAGCTACCAAACCACGACGTTAAGCTGCCTTTTTCAGCGAGCGGTCAACGGACTGAGAGGACACACCCTTCCTGAGCAGAGGCTGAAGGACTTGGCTTAGATTCTTTCACATCACCCACAATAAACATGTATAGTTCATTTCAGACTGTGCGGTAAGATTACATAGCTGAGTTTAAAGCAGGAATACAATAAAACACTATGGTCTTGAAGGATTTATATACGAGACAAAAAGTGTAAATATTTGACTGAAACCTCCCACTTCCATTATTAAATGTTAACAAAGCTGATCAGGTGGCGCCACTCTGCATGTATTTTGGCTTCTATAATCTTCTGACATATAATGAACTGTTTCTCTTCTTCTTTCAGTGATAAAAGGAAAGTGAAATTGTTTTTATGATTTATGACATGACTATTTTAGAAAATTGACCCAATCAAGGATGAAGACACGAGGAAGTAAATATGATGCACTGATTGCTTTTCTTCTCTTATGGTGAAACCCAATCACTCTGTTGTCAGAGGTCTGACATTATCCCTGTTTTTTTTTTATTGTTTGATAAAAGGAATAAATGAGGGGACAAAAGCTGAAAAGGCTTAAATCATTTCCTATACTGTTGCTGTTCCAAATTACAGCAGAAGTTGCTCAGTTGTTGGCAGATAACCATTTTCATTCCTGCTACATTATTTTTCTCAAAACACAAGCGTGTTATGCTTTAACACATCAAATTGCACATGACTTTTGCAAAATAAGAGTCTATTTCAAATCCACAGACAATAACATCCTATCTATTATTCAATCTCTCTCTCAACAATGTTATCCGTTTTCTGTCTCATTCCTCCAACTCAAGCTTAGCTCCAAAATGTCTAAATCTGCTTCAAGCTATTTGTTAAACAAACTTCTCAGCAGGACAGGAGACAAGAGGTCAAACACTCAGGCCAGTGCTTGGTACACAAATCATTTTCTATGCAGGAGTCTGTGTTTTTACAGTCTGATTCAGATGGTGCAGATGACTCTCTGGGGGCTAAAGTAATTTATAAAGACTGATATGAAAACAGTATGTAATGGTGGACAATGACAAGACGGATAAGAACAAATGAAGTAGAAAAGAAAGGAGGACATGCAAGGTTAACAGTGACAACTGACCTGTTATGTTGCAACACCTATCTAAGCATCTCCTGCGCAGTATACTGTTTCAACTTCACATTTCCATCTGCAGAAAAGCTCTTCTGGATAACATGACTTTCTGAAGGTGTTTTAACAGTGCCGTTAAATTTCATCAGCTGATAAACAAAATAACATGAAATGAAGCGAGAAAAGCTCTGTCTTACATTTAATAATGTAGACCACTACTCACAGATGTTGATTCAGGTGATAAATCACACATGTGAGTTAAGAACTGGAATATATATTAGTCCCTTTCAATCTTAACACCTCCAAAACACACAAACGTTTTTTCCTTTTACAGTATCAATAAATACAAAACAGCTGAAAAATCTAAGTGTACTTTCTAAGAGTATAACCCCCCCCCCCCCCTCCCCAAAGTTTGTGCAAGACTTACTGGGAGGCAAGAAGAAAAACAAAGTCTAAATCTAATTTTAAACCTGAGACAGGCTGTTTGCGGGATGTTGTTTAGACTCAGTCGCATGCTTGTGGAAAAGAGTATTTTTATTGTACATTTTATGGTAAACTAGGTCATTCACTTTTGTGCATAAAACAAAAAGGGCATGGCATGCTCATTTGCTGCTCCATAAAGATTCCTACTAAAGTTCTGCGGCTTACAGCAGGTTAAAATAGAAATAGTTGCACATGAAACAGCGCTGTGTAAATTAATTAATAAAACATAAAAAAAAAAAACTTGCATACAACGTGTCAAAACACTCCATAAATACAATCAGCTGCAAAAAATTGTTGCATCTGTAATATCAACCAGAGAGGAAGCAGTAAGTGTCAGCTCTGTTGGAAAGATTAGTGTTAATGAAGGAAAATGCAAACAGGACATAGCAAATGGGAAACTCACCTGTTTTTTGAGCCCAAACACTTGCAAGCTCTGTTTGGGAGAGACAGATAAGTAGCATCATCAAACGTAAAAACATGTTTGGCTGCAAAAGACAAAAAATTATTCAAAAACGTCCTAGTCTCAGGTCTCTCTTCCTCCTTTTCCTCTCTTTGCAATAACTCTAAATCCCTCTCCCTGCCTCCTCTGATTCTCGGTCTCTCTACTCACCACCCTGTTTCTAACTACACCCTTTCTCTCCTCCTCAGTGCTGTTCGTCCGTTGCCATGGCGATTACAAAGACACAAGAATTGGCTGAGAAGGCTGTGAAGCCAAGGTGAGAAAATCAACTCTGCATATGTTAAATCCATTCAAAGTATTATAGTTGTAGTTTCTAAAAAAAAAAAAGTAAAGATATTTCTATTGATTTGTGGAACTCCAGCTAAAATCTGTCTCCCATCCTTTTGAGCGCTAAAAGTAAAAAAAAAAAAAAAAGGACCATCAAGTCTTACCGAGAAGCAGCTGTATGGCGCCTCCCTCTGTCCAAACCAGTACTGTGAAGTATGACATCTGAGATTAGACATGGAGATCATGATGCTAACAATACCAGGCCTTCAAATCAAAATCAGTCACTGTTACACATCTCACGTGCGGTCTGTGTATGACTTTTCAAAACACTGTGTCTGTGTTTTAGCATCAACATCCTTCTGTGGCCTGTGTGGAACAAAAGTGTATTTGTTGCAGTTTAATTTTGCAGTGATGTAAAAGCCTGCTTTGTATGGCACATAAAAAGACTGACAGAAGGCGAGGTTTACAAGCTCTGTGGCCAACTCCACCACCTCTCAAAGCCTCCACTTTGATCATTACTATCTACTCTGAGTGCAAACATGGAATTCTTGGCAGTGAAAATGGTAGCTCAGCCTTGAGAGGATCCACAGATGGAAAGGTAATCAGAACCCAGCTAGTAGCATGTACAGCAGCAGGTGTGAATGCTCATGCGGAGACGCCATACTAATTTTAATGTACTGTACTGTATTTTCCATTGAATATATAGAAGAGAACACAGATCATGTTGAATTATTTGGTTAAAAACATTCAAAACCACTACAGTGATATGACTGTCATGGGTCTATTTAAAATGAAAGGTCCAAGATGTAAGACATGAGAAGATATAACCTTAGAAATTAAATATAATAGTGATAAATATACTTTCATTAGTATTTCAGATGAATATAAGGATTATCGTCTGCTTTTATCTACAGATGGAGGTTATCTTTCACAAGAGCTATATTTCTACAAGAAGTTAGAGCAGAGTTCTTCTTCTTTTTCTGTTTTTGTAAAGGTGAACTCACTTTGTTATCTCCATAAAGAATTTTAGCCTCCACATTTTACCCATCCTAATACTAATACACACAACACCTAGCATTAGCACATTAGCTACTACTGACAGTGCCTGAGGATGAACTCCAGATCATCAGCACCATGGACAGACAGAAGAATTAACTTATTTGTACCTGTATTTAAATGTGGGGGAAACATGTTTGGTGTGGAGAGAATACACAAACTTCAAACAGAAAAGTTCCAAATAGATATGGAATTAAACCGTCAACCTTCTAGATGAAATAATGGGTCACATCCAATGTGGAATTGTCATTGTCTAGGTTTCAGTGTTGAGGTAGACGAATAGGTCTTCTTCTTTTTGCTGAGGAGAAGGAATAGTATGACCAATAAATCGACTATAATTATATCTAATATGATTTAAAAACATTTTTTTAATCATAATTTGTGTCTGAACTTTCTAAACCTGAAATTCTGTAACTTTATAAGCTATTCTGAATGATAACCTTTAAGTGTATACAATTTCAGAATTGTCATTTCATTGCACATGTCAAATGTGAAGTATGGGAAATTAATTATAATTAGATTAAATTTGACTTTATTGTCATTACACATGTACAAGGAAACAAAATACAGCTAGTGTCTAAATATAAGTGCAAGAAACAGAAACAGCCAAATATACAGTATCTACAGTGTGTACATAATGAGGCAGTACTACAGACATATAAAGAGGTGGGTGTGGAAATGCTCGGGACAGACAAATGGTATAATCGTTGTGCTTGGTGGCACAAAATAAAAACTTGCACTTCTCTGTCTGTTCTGTACCCATATATGTTTGTATCTGCAAAACCACTAGAGTTCTTTTAGCCTGCTTAATATTTATCCATCCATTTTCTGAATCTGCTTTACCCTCATTAGGGTCACAGGGGTCACTTGGAGCCTCTCTCAGCTACTTAAGGGCATAAGCAGGGTACACCCTGGACAAGTCATCAGATCCTTGCAGGTCTGACATATACAGACAAACAATCACTCTCACATTCACATCTATGGGGAATTTACTAAATTTACTAATTTACTAATTAACTAATTAACCTATCAGTGCATATCTTTAGATGAGGAGAAGAAGCAGGAGAACCTGGAGATGGGGAGAACATGCAAAGTCTACACAGAAAGGTCCCACGGACTGGTGTTAGAACCCAGGGTCTTCTTGTTGTGAAGCATGAGTGGTAAAACTGATTAATATATTATATAGAATTTAAACTATATCATTTGAAATTTTCCCAATATTGTGCAACCCCAGTGCCTCTGCAACACATCTGAGACAATTTAAGCTGCATGCATAGTCATATGATGTACTGAATTTTTATTTTACAATAAAATATCATAATGAACTTTAATTATCCTGCAGGTTTTACCCCACTGTGTCAGAAACTAGTCCTTGTGATGCTTTCTTTGCCCACATTGCAAAGATACAATAGTATTTTGCCACTCTGTGCCTTGATTGTGAGATTGAGTAGACAGACAGTCAGTACAAAGAGGTGATCATGTAAGTAAAGATGATTTGTTGCAAACATTTCAGCCAGTAGATGTCACTGAAGTTTAGAGTTTAGAGTGCTCGGTAATCAGTCCACCATACAGAGGCTATAATAAACACAGGTGTATATTATCATGTTTTATGATAGCTACATTTCATTTAGCTGCTGCAAATTTTGTCTCCTTGTGTGAATGTTAATGCAGAAATAAGAACTATTGTTATCAATAACACCTGTGCGTTTCCCTCACACATCATCACCACGTTTAAGCTGAATACAGTAGATCCCATATGTTGAAAACCAATCCAATCACTGTATAGATATTGTAAGATGGAGCTCAGATGTGTCGGCAGAAGCACAGATTCAAATAAATGTCTCCTACTTTCTGAAATAAATAAGTAAGATTTACTACACTGCTCAAGATCAGACAAAAAACACCATTAAACATGAAACAAAAACGTCCCAGGGGATCTTGACAGGAACATAAAGAAAGAAGGCTTATGATAATACACAGTACTTTATCTTGCATTTTTGGAAACGTTATGTGAAATGACTTGATCGAAAACCTAAAGAAGGCCAGACGTTCAGTGTAAACATCCTGAGGGGACAGCTGCTCAGCTGGAACATGTTAAGTTGATTAAAAAGCCTGGAAGCAGTAAGAATGACTCATATCATGATGCCTTATAGAGCTTTCAAGTCTGGCCTGCTCACATTTATTCTGTCTTTGTAACATCATTCACAGTATTGCCTGAATATAGGCAGTTTATTTAACAATTAATCCAAAAGTTATGTTGAATAATGTAAATGTAAACTATGACAAATTTTTTTTTTTAAATTGGTAAAGTCAAGCAATCATGTTGTCAACTTACATTAATAGTCTATATCAGTGGTTTTCAAACAGTGAGGCAGGCCTCTCCTGGGGGGTGCTGGAGGACTTCAGGGGAGGCGTGACATGAGAAAAAACCCCTGAAAGAATAAAAAAAAGAATAAATGTGTAAATATTTGGTTAGCTAACTGCAGTACATGTGAGGGATAAAATCACACCAGAAGTTCAAAATGAGAGAATGTGTAAAAGAAACGTGAAAAAAAACATACACGTCTGTCTGTCGGTCTATCTATCTTTACATTTAAGTTACATTAACTATTATTTGTATATTAAATTAAGCTATAAATAACTCATTCCTGCTGTAGTTTTGGTAAAAGACTGTATTCTGCACTTTGAAATGAGTGAAAATAGAAAACTGCTCTATCAAAGTAAAAACAAAACAGTAACAAAGGTGAATTTATTTTTTATTATATATATATATATATATATATATATATATATATATATATATATATATATATATATATATATATATATATATATATATATATATATAAAGTAGTAGAAATAGTGAAGTACATCCAATATAGTGTCCACCATGGGTTAATTTCTGCCTCCTAGTGGTCATATGTATGTTTTATTCGACTAAATACAAGTTAAAACCGGTGTTCGTCAACAAAATTGCACATAACTCATAAAAAAAACCCTGAGATTTACACTAAATATCATGAAAACAGCGATTTATTGTGCAGATACATTATAATAAAACACTCCATGTCATATCTATGGGGGTATAGCTCAGTGGTAGAGCATTTGACTGCAGATCAAGAGGTCTCCGGTTCAAATCCGGATGCCCCCTTACTTTGATTTTCAGTTTTTTTCTCTACACATTGAAACGTGGCATAGTAATTTAATACGGTGTTACTTTTTATATTAAATTAATACTGTGTCAAGATCAAAACATTTGATGTAATCGATGAAAAGTGACGTGTTACAATGTTTCAAGTATTCAGTGTTTACATTTTGTTTAGTGTCAATTAATGATTTTCACAAAACAGAAAATCCCATCCTCGTCACAGTCTTGGGTTTTAAGGGGAGACCAGATTGTGGTAGAAATGACCCAGGTCCGTGAATAATTAGATATTTAGTGAAAACTACCAATTCTATAATGATGACATGACTTATCTATTGATCTTTAACATCTTATCTTGGGACTAGCAAATTAAAACGTCGCTTAATAAGATCTAGTTTTAATTAAATTACTTACTTTTTTGACCCGTTGAGGCGTTGCGACAGATTAAGCTCATTTTCGGCACCAATATGTTTAACTGGGAACAAGACAGACTTACTTTGTATCTGTTTATTCCTTAAATAAATCATCAAAACCAAAGATGAAAAAAAAAAATAACCAAACTCACCAAACACGCAGTAGTGTCTCATCGACAATATTTTTTTGTCATCTGTATAACAAGTGTTGTAAACGTTGGGTCAGAGAAGCGTTTCGATTGGCTCACTGTAACACACGTGACACACATGTCGTCTGGTTTGCTATAAAGTAGTCTATAGCTCTAATGTCAACAATACATAAACTTGTATTTTATTTTCCAGTCTTTTATCTTAAGTGTATTTGATGCCATGATGTAAATTAGTGTAGAAAACAGCTACAGAAGCAAAATAACCAACCACTGCACATTTTCAGACACAAAAATACATTTATTTAAATGTACATACAACATTTTAAATATAACATGGAATCTTTAGCAGCTTCCTTATTTTCCTTTTCGGGACATTACTGTAATATACAGTAAGATTAAGTAATTAAGAGCTTATTTGTAAAAAAAAAAAAAAAAAAAAAAACAATAAAAAATAATAATAAATAAATGGTTTGATGTGCTTTGGGAGGCTCTTTCAATGATGTTTTGTTCACTTGTATAAAATATAATGCAATCATTATATATATCATTATCAGACCCCACGATTTACACACAAAGAATAAAGCAACTGCAGATAAGATTCACTTATCAATGATCAGGAATAAATGACAAACATTTTTATCCCTAGAATGTTAATAATGTGACTAATTACTTTTCATGTCTTCCCATGATGTGCCATTACTAATCTGTCATTTATTTACTGCAATTTCCTCACAGGTACACCTTTCCAGTTAAAGTAGTTGAAGATGTTGATCTCATTTGGCAATCAGCAAAAAAAAAAAAAACAGAAAAGAAAAAAAAAAAACTACAAGGTGATATTTTTTGGCCAGCTCTATTTTGGTAAACAGTCACTCCAGCAAACATATTGCACATATGACGTATCATAACTGCATATTCGTAATCTCATTTGAGATAATCTGAATTTTTCAACAGATTTCACTATTTCAACCAGCCAGACAGATTACGTCTCAACATGTTCATCTCGGTCTCCATGTCTCCGTGTTAAAAAGTCTGATGGGCCTGAGATTCTTCTTCTCAAACAACACTGTGTTGCCCAAAACACTGTCAAATCCTGGCCCTGTGGTCTTTATAGTGCTTCCAATACTGGCTCAGTTTAAGGAAATGTGATCCACTGGATTAGTTTTAGTTCGCCACAACCCGTGATCTCATCCAATCCAGACTGGCAGGGAGACTGGAGAGACAAAAAGAAAAAAAAAAAAACATGAAGCATTACTTGTTTTGTTGAGCTGAATCAGTGATTTAAGATCTTGACTCATACACGTGACAGTGATGGGATTATATCAGGACTCACCCTTCTCCTGTTAAGGCACAGCAGGCTTGAACATGCCAGGAGTGTGTGGTGATGGAGTCGAGTGTGAGACACTGTGATATCTCGGCCGCCGTCATGGAGCCTTTGACATCTTGCTTGTTGGCTAAAACCAGAACAGCCGCATTCTTCAAGTCCTGTGTCCAATGAAAACAATTTAAAAATGGGCACTTCTTCTGACATCGGTTTAAGGTTCGAAAGCAGCAATAGTTTCCATAAATAGTAGAAAAATCTCCCTGTATCAAATTTGAGAACAAAGAACTGCAGTCTCAGCGGAAAGTTTCATCAACAAGCTGACTCAGAGTTATGTTGAAACTACACTTGTTTTACATCTGCAGTGGAACTAGAGAGCAGTGAAACATAAACACCAACCACAGACAGTTTCACTGGAACAAATAATTTAATTTTGTAACATATACCTTGTAATTTCTCCATTTATTGATTTAAGCGTGATTCTTAATACAATATGTCACAAATTCAAGAGGTGTTTAAACACATAAATGACAGAAATATACTTATTATAAATACATATCAGTTATATATTGTACTCCAGATAATTATGTTATCGCTTATGAAACATTAAGATATACTACAAGGCATGTTTATCCTCTGTAGTATCATAGTTTTACTTATATCCTACATATCCCTCATAGACATGTGACTTTTGTTGTTTGTACCTCATGTGCAAGCATTCGATGCAGTTCTTCTTTTGTAAGAGTTAGTCGCTCCCGGTCTGTGCTGTCCACAACCAGAATGACAATCTGAAAGAGCCATAACACAACACATATCACACACACTGCATCATAAATCAACAGAGTACAGGTATCTCACATTATCAACAGTGGTATAATCAGTGACTTTTGTAACGACATGGTAGAGCACAAAAAGTCCACTGAAGACCTATATATTGATTGAACACTTATGTAAGTGTGCTAAGAAATAACCTGAGGGGCATGAGAGTTTAGTTAAAAAAAAAAAAAAAAGAGGAGGCAATAGAGGTTAAAACACAATGGTTCATTCATCACTGACCTACAAACCTACACTTTGTCTTTACATGTATATTCTCAGTTTTCATGGCCTATCTTCAATGTTACAGATATTTTCACATCCTTTTTCCACTGACCTCTGTGTGGCAATAGTATGAATACCAGGTTGCTCGAAGACTCTCCTGGCCTCCAATATCCCACACCAAAAAGTGAGTGTTTCTCACACTGATATCCTCAACATTGCTGCCAATGGTTGGTGACGTGTGGACGGCTTCCTTGGTCAGACTGGATGCAACAAAGAAAGAGAAAAAAAATACTATTTTTAATCACATATAAAGCTGATGTAATTGACAACTACATAAAATAGAAAATTCACTTACAATTGGTAGAGAACTGTTGTCTTTCCTGCATTGTCCAAGCCCACGAGGATGACTTTGTGCTCTGTTGGAAAATTAAATGAATCACTACTGATCTTAAACTACACAATTTGTTTTAATTCCAGCATCAGAAGACAAATGTGGTCAGATAACAACAGGGGAAGAATACCATCATGTGTCAAAAATAATCATTTTACTTTAGGGGCCACACACAAACTATATAATCTAAAATGGGACAAAGCAAAATAATGATGAAGAAAATACATTTACATTACAAAATGTTTGCTTCATGCAAAAATCACAAACAACCTGAAATTTAAATTTATGAAAAACATGTTACAATAATATTATGTCTCAGTTCATCATTTACATGTGCATTACAACAAGCAGATCACAGTGGATCTAAAAATCCACAAAACCTTTATTAACAGCCATAGTATTAACCAAACGACACCTGTTTGCTTTAGAATTATTTTTTTTTACAGGTAGCTTGCAACTGTATGTTCATGATGTTTTTTTTTTCATGAAACTTTTTTCCTTTTTTTTTTTTTTTTACACTAAAAGAAAGACAACAATTTAGAGTTGTCATTATTATTACAGAGATCACATTGGTCTGTATTTCACTCTTGGACTAAAATTATTTTAATACTCTTTATTAATAACTTCTGTGTAATTTTTGTATTTCATAAATTCATCCCAAGGGCCATAGGAGTTACAAACCCCTCATATTCCTGGCCACTAAAATCAGTTCAAACTATGGGTTAAAGGCAATTTAATCCACTAAACCAGATAGAGCACAACAGGTATGATAATACAGTTACTTTAGATTTAAACACACATGTTTAGAATACACATATATTTCATGATCAAAATATTTAAACATAGATGTCTTGATAAATCTTAACAAATACAGTATGAAGTGTATCCTCACCTCTGTCTCCAAACACAGCCAACATCTTTGTCAGAAGGACTCCCATGTTCAACAGGTGTGTGAAAAATGATGAAAAATTAATCCACAGAAACACCTGTATTAACCAGAGCTTCAGTAGGTTTGTGTTGTCTTTAGCAGCTCCGTCTTTCTGTGTTGAAAGTCCCAGGTACCGCTTTCAGTCTGTACTTCAGCTAATGGGAGGAGTTTCACTCAAACACGTTGGGATTTTTTTCAGACGAATGAGTCACAGACAAAGAGCGTAGTAATGCTGCGTTCAAAGTTGTGGGAAATATGTACTCTTGGGTAAAACGTGAAAATGTTTGAATTAACGAGAGAATGGTGGGTTTTTTTAAAAACTCACAACCAATATTGGAGCTACTTAAAAACTGTCTGTACGTTAAATGTACTTTTTAGATGAATAAATGATTCATAAATCTAGTGTAATAAATAGCTATTTAGCATATAGAATGAAAACATCAGCTAACCACCACTTTGTATTTTTTGTTTCTTTTTATTTATTTATTTAAATATTTTTTATTTCATTCAAGATGAAAAGAAGCAAAAGTCATATAAGAATTGAAAATATTTTCAGATTTTCTCTATAAGAAAGGAAAAATAGCTACTACAAATAAAATAAACAGACCTGGTCCTGGGAAATGCGTCTCCATCTAAGATTTATTAAATAAACAAACTAGTTATAGACAATAAAATTGGTAATTGTGATACTTGTACTTCTTCTTATGGAATTATATAAGATTTAGCACATTTGATTAGAAAAATAATAATATTGTGACTGGTGTAATGAAATCTATATAGATTACACGTGAGAATCCATATTATAGATGGTCGTGGTGACAGAACAGAGGAAAGACAGCCCTGATTCGTAACTTAAAGGTCTATATGGGTTTTAATAAATGTATTTATTTTTTTCCGCCAAAACTCAGCTGTTGCGAATACTGGGAGCTCCTGAACGCATCACACAAGCGGGGGTTTCGTTATGTCACACCAACACACCAACACACCAACGAGTGGTGTGTTAGGATGATGACGCAACACATGACACACATGTCTCGTCCATTTATGGAAAAGGAAATAACACAGTGGTTCCTCCTTTTTTTAATCTCCTTTCTTTTTTTTTTTATAAGGCCATAGGGAACATTTCACTGAACCATAAACACAAATGAAAGTAAAACCCTCTGAAACAGGAATCCCCTTGAATTTCCACCAGTGTGTTCTGGTATTTTCCAGGTACTGATAAAGTAACTGCAAGGGTTATAATGTTTTACAGGTTAAATAGCAAAAGTAACTTCTATATTATCAATCCAGGGGGAGAATGTGAGTGAGAATAAATAATAAATAAATAATAAAGTGCTATAGAAATCCAATTAATAATAATAATAACAACAACAATAACAATAACAATAATAATAATTATTATTATTAGTATTAGTATTATTGTATAATCTGGATGGACTGCACGGATAAAATGTGTTTGTATTTTATTAATTTTTCTTAGAAAAGCTGACAGAGACATTGCATATGTGGTTTATTTATTTATTTATTTATTTATTTATTTATTTAATTCTGGTATTTTGGTGTTTTTCTGGTGTTTTTCACCCTGGTGCACTCAGAGCTCTTGTTGCTTTATCTCTGGTTGATTTCAAAGGTAAAGATTGTTTTTTGATAACCTCTGAACAACTTGATAAAAGCAAACCTACACAGCACGTTCTGTCCCAGTAGTGGTGTAGAAACAGTAGCCCCCACCCCCCTTATCAGTACTTTTAACCCATACTCTAAATTTACTGAAATGCCATCATGGGAATGCTATGGAAGTTTCAAATCTTTACACATATTTCAGTTAGTTTATGTTTATATTCCACATTTTATCTTTTTGCGCGAGCATGTTGGCGCTTTTAAGGACTTCACTTGCAGAACCACTAGCAAGAAAAATCATCTACTGACCTCATATGTTTAATAACTACTGAAGCATTAATCCTCTCAAAATATGACAATAATCCAGATAAAATGCAATTCCTCAGCTTTTCATCATCATCATCAAATATGATCCATTTGGACATTCAGAGGGAACATGGAAACACTGTCTGAATAAGTGAATGTCCATGTAGAATTTTGAAGAATGTCATTGTGAATTGTCTATTTTAATTGAGAAATACATTATTTAATAACACAGGCTAGCATGATTAGGAAATAGTGTCACATTTAGTATTAATTGTATTTGTATTAAATAATTAAAGAGAATAATAGTTTATATTAACACTTGTGAGGTCCTCCGGGTGACCGAGTGGCCCACAAATTTGCCTTTTCATATGTACTGTATGGTGCCATTGCTTACTAGTGAAAACAGTAAAATATCCTTGGGGGGTGGGGTGATGAGTCTTTGGAACTGAACTTTGGAATCTGGGTCTTTAAGACTGTTAAAATAGGTTGTGTAAATGTGATTGACTACAAAAGTGTAATGTGAGTGGCTTGAATGGATATGTTGTGTTATTGCAAAAATGAAGGGGAAAAGTATTGGCAAAGGAAAGGAAACTGAAACTATTTAATTATGAGTTTGTAAAAAGTGGTAGGTGTCTATGAGTTATACTTCTTCCTACTCCTTCTCAAACATAAATACTTTTGTTTGTCTGTGTCCTATTGTTCATTATCTGATGATGTAACTAACTTTGTTTTCATAATTGATTCAACAGTAAAACCAATGATTGACAAATGACTGTAATGGATGTAGATGCTTGGTTTTATGTTTAGTTAATGAATACGTTTTCTCAGTTTTTATATTAACCTATGAATTAACTCTGAGATTCTACATCTATAGCTACATAATCAGGAAATTAAATAAGGCAAATGCTTGATTTGAACTGAAATATGATATAATAGCAAAGATTAAATGTAAAGAAAATACATTAAAAGTCATCATAAAAGTTGTTCTACATCATAAGATGGAAATTTGTAACTTGTGACATTTCCTCCATTGCTGACTGTCAGAGTAGCTGCAAGCGATGAGATAACAAAACAGAATTGAACGTGCAACATACAACCACATCCTGAGAACATTGTGAGCAGTGTTTTTCTATTAATGTTTCCTCTAAAGCTTGAAACCCTTAGTAGGTGTGATTAAATGTGCTGCAACATGAGGATGCTACCATATCACAACAATGTAGAGCATTTTTTTAGCACAGTATTTTGAGTAATGATCTTCGTCTGTTTCCAAGGAAATAAACAATGTTCACATTGTTTGTTGAGCAGTCAGTCCTGCTCTGCTACTTGACTGAACAGGCAGCTAGTCCAAAGAAAAAGTTATATTGTTTGTTTTTTTGACACAGAAACCCAGTGCCCTCGGGGAAATAAAACACACCACAACAAAATCAGCAAAGTGTATGCAAATAAAGTGAGTAAAAAAAGATTAAAGGCCTTTTTTTTTTTTTTTTTTTGTATGGGTACTTGAACATCTCACCATATCAATTAATTCACACAATGGCATTTTCTGATTAAATTTTTAATTAAAATACGAATTTATCCACAGATTAAAAATGAAAGGCAGAAAAAGCAAATGTAGCTACAATCAGGCACCAATGATACATGTTATTTCATATTTTTAACAATTGCGATAACGCAACAATAACATTATTTACTGATCATTATTTAATATTTATTTATTCAACTGAAGACAGGGTGGGCTAAAGCAGCCCGTCAAAGACATTCATGGATTCTCTGTTATAGATAACTGAGTAAAGACCAAAGTTGATCCTACCCGCCCCCCCCTCCCCACTTGATCCTCCTCTTTCTACCTCACAAGAACTGAAGATTTAAAAAAAAAAAAAAAAAAAAAAAAAAAAAGAAGAAAATTGCAAATGTCCACAGGAAAAAACAACACTAATTCAGTCAGAAATCAAGAGTAAGAAGAGAGTGGCGTTTAATATCAGACAAGCTAGCTGTTTGGGTGGAAGTTCGGAGTGAGTAGCCACACACACAAATATTTTAAATTTGTTTTTATGTAACCATTAGCCCTGAAAAAACAGACCACGAAGCTGGTGCAAAGAAAAGAGATGAGCGACGTGCTGGGATGACGTATAGGCTACGGTGCAGAGTAGCCACGAGACAGGAACAGACACACAAATGGTATGAAAACGAGTGTAACAAGAGTTAAGACATCCCACCGTGGCAATAGTGGACATGGCTTGGCGAGACATTCCGGCACTTGTGATTGAAGTTTTCTTGAAATAAGGGGGTGTTTCAGGGTGGGAGTGACTAAGGCAGGACGTTTCATTCACACAACTACAACTGCAGTGCTGCTTTAGATCTGCACCACATTTAAAAACAAGCGAATCCTCCAGGCGCCCTCAGCACCCACAAAGAAGAGGAAAAAACAGAAATGGGAGGACTGGGTTGGTTGTTAGTAGTCGGGGTGCAGTGGCTGAACCAGGTCAGGGAAGAAGTAAACATCTTTGGAGCGTAATCTTTGTTGTTTTTCTGTTTGTTATGTTAAAATATGGCAACTCTCCACTGGCTTTTTTTTTTTTTTTTTAAGGTCTGGGTGATAAGAAAGTGGAGGTGAAAAACTTGGAGATCTCTAAAATGGGCAGAAAACCCTCCAACCCAAAAGCACTGAGTGAAATAAAGGTAACCCTGACACTGAACGTGGGGATGGTGACAGTAGACCCAGTTTAAGACTGCAGAGGACAGACAGAACAAACTACAGCTCTACCAGCCTTCACTCTCTACAACTGAAGGAGAGACTGAGTTGTACAAATCACAATCAGAGATTCACAATCGGAACAATTACTGTCCTCGTGCTGTCAGTATAGAAATCCATGATATTCATGCAGTATTAACATAGGAAACAAAAACAGACCAATATTATTTTATCTAAACATAAATAAGTTGAATTGCAAGAAGAAGTTGATGTGAATGGCATCTGGCAGTAGATGTATTTCTTTACATTGTACTGGGATGTAAACAGGTTATTTTGTTGGCCTGACTGGCGTGGCCCCAAACCCACATTTCAGTTCCTTCTTAACCCAAAACTGACCCTACCCACCCCCCACCCCCCAAACCCCCTCCTCCTTATCCCTTCTTTTTCTCCATTCGCAGTCTGTCCAGTCGCTTCCTTCCGTGCCTCTGTTTTATGATGCATGTTCAGCGGATGTAGACGTCCCTCCCCCAGTCGTCTTGGTTCTTGTTACGGCTCATGTTGGCCCCCGTGTCCCCTGGGTCCTGGCAGTAACGCTCCCTCAGCTTGGCACGTCCATGTGGCTGTGCATGGCTCGGCATCGGAGGGTGGTTCAGGTTCTCCTGGTCCGGCTCCGCGCCTTCGTCTTCCCAGGATGCTTGTCGGCCGTGATGCTGCGCCAGATGCAGGCGACTCCCTCCGCCTCCTCGGTAGGGCTCGGGCTCTTCGTAAGGGTCGGTTTCAATGTCCATGCAGGAGTCGCCGGCCTCGGTGTAGGCAGAGTCCCGGCTGCCCTGGGTCTCCGAGTCAAAGGTGTCCTGCCGTGACAGACCCCGACCGCTCCCCCCTCGTAGCTGCCCGCGAGATGAGCGCAGGTACGATTGCTGCTGTTGCTGAGGCTTCCCTACCAAGTCGCTCTGGTAGTCGTGCAGAGTGCTGCTCCCTCCACATTCTGTCAGGGGCCCTTCATGCTTCTGCTCACCATGCGCCAGGTATGGCCCCTGTGAGTCACAGCCATGCACCACAGCAACAGCAGAACAGAAGTTAGTGCAGGGTTAAACATCAGCCAGTGCACACAAAGCAGACTTCAATCAACTGACACAACTAGAATCCCCTAAAGGGGATTGTGCAACACCTCACAGACGCACAACACACAGGAAACAGGTGTTATCAGTCAAAGGTAGTGAGACATGGAATAACATTCCAGCTGCAAGAGGTGAATGTACTACGTTCAGTGCATTCAAAACCCATCTCGAACAATGGCTTTGAGAGGAACCAGATCTATGATGAGTCGATTTATGCCAATATGTGCAATATTTAATTTTGTATGTTATTATAATCTCTTCAGATATGGAAATTAATTTTTGTTCTCTGTAGGGGATAGAGTTTTAGAGCCATACTTGTCTTGCTTTTCTTCTATTAGTTTCTTCTGACCACCCAGGGACTACAGATGTAAAGATTTTTGACTAATTCTGGCATTGATGTGTTCATTAATATGTACTGCCCCCTTTTATATAAGCAATAAATAAAAAATAAACTGGTGAAATGCAGCTAAGTGCAAAAAAATTCCCATTTCTGGCTGCTTTATCTTTATGTTTCTACTTTTCACCTCTCTCCTTTTCCACTTTAATGACAAAAACACATTGTTATAGATTAAACCAGTGACTTTCAATCCTATCTATCTTCTGATATAAAGTAGTGTTCTGTTGGCTCACATTTCAGTTGAGTCTATGAGTTGTCAACAACTCCACCAAATAGGGATTATACAAAATCAACCTCACATATGGTTTCACTTGAATAAATAGTCAAATGAAATCTAATACCTAACTAAAACCCAAAACAGAAACAGTTTTTCTTCCATAAAATGGAAATGATGGGGTTGAAAGTACCTCCACCTCCAGCAGAAAGATTTCTGATGCTTATTATCATATTAATAATCTAATGTCGAGCATAAAAACATATTAGCCTGAGCAAACGAAGCAGCACCTTTCACTAAATAATTTAACTATATTGTGGTGCTGATACTTTTGTATGTGATGGAATTTTTTGGTGTTTAAGTCAAGTCTGAGTACTTGCTCCACAACTGAATATATTGGTATAAAGGCATGTGAGTACAGGTCAGGTATAACACACATTCAGGTTGCACAACGCACATACAAACATTAGTAACAAATGAATATAAATGAGTCACTAACTGATCATTCAACCTGCAACCAACACACACAAGACAAGTTATTTAGTATTTACTACTACATTTGTGGTATTACAGTGCAACAGTGCCACCTTCTGGTTAGTCTTTCACTTGATTAAAATCACCTCCAACCACCAAAGGATGGATTCAGACTTTATTTTACAGAACTTCGTAAAAACCAATCGTGTCTTCAGTAGAGTCAACTACTGCTATGGTTTTTTTAAATGAAGAACAGAGCACATTATACGTACCAGTTCAGTCATGTTTTTCTTTGAGCACTGTAAGTCATTTTTATTCCTACATACGTCTGTGGAGGACTGTATTTTCTTTTTTTTGTTTAATTTTAATACATATTTTATAAGGCTACTGTACTCTTTTCTATTATTGTCTTAGCTATCCTGTATTATCTTCTAATCATATCTTTAATATTCTGATCTGTAATTGAGGACTAAGAAAAGGAAATGAGTATTTAATTGTGTAACCCTTGGATGTCCACTGGATCACCAGTTCTGGTCCTGTAGGAATCACCAGAACCCCCACCCCCCCACCCCCTGACAATGTTCAATGAATCATAGACATTTTACTTGTACCAATATAGACATAATATGAAGAACTATATTCTCTATATTTTTGCTATTAGATATTTGTATGGAAATCACAGCTACTAAAGAATAGTTCATCATAAAGTCAAAATGTGTCAAGGATTATTCATGGTGCTTTAGTCCTGGGGTTAATTGTGATTTAAGGGGGTCTGGATAGAAAAATACAAAAATCTTCATATAAAGTTAAATTGCATTTTCACGTTCAAGCTGAATTCTAGTTTAGTGATACATTCATTTGAAGTAGTAATGTCATTATATCATCATCTGCACTTTGTGGAGTCAATGACTAAAATCAAAAGAAGAAATCTGTAATTTCAATAATATTTAGAGTCTAGAGGGTTGAAGTCTAAAGTTTTCTTCCTCTATTCCTTATTTCGTTTTTATTCATTATTATTATTATTATTATTATTATTGATGAGTTATTCTTGTGATATTCTTAATTAGTATTTCATTTTTGGATAATTTCTTTTTCTTTTACTTGAAATTGAAATATTACAAGTTTCCATTAGAATGGTAGTAAATATTTCCAGATATAAAGCATGCTTCAGTCAAACAGTAGAAATGTTTCACCCGTCAAAATGACTACATTTGGGAGGAAGTACCCCGTGGTGTGAATTCTAAACCCATTACACACCAAACTGGGCGGTGTTAGTAACAGCATTCACCAAACTAAGCATTTCTGTCTGAAGAGGCGGACATGACTTGCTGTTTTCAGGGGCGGTACCATGGCAACGCAGAGGAGGAGGAGAGCAGCAAACTGGATTCAGCCTCCCAGAGATGAAAAGAAAGGAGGCCACGGAGCATAGAGGGCAGGGAGGGGGCAGGAGATATCATTTTACTCTTAATTACAGTGAGATGTAAGGGGGCTCCAGGGGTAGAGGTGCCTTTGGGGTTATTCCATAAGTCCTGTGCAGTTTGGTTTGTACTGCTATGTTTGTAAAAGTGCTTTAAGATGTTGATAGTGTGAAAGAAATGACTGTATACTGTAGGTGTGTTTCAGTGTATAATAGCACCCTCATCTACATGTTTTGTTTCTATATACAGCTTAAGTGACTGAGCGTATTGCACTGTTTCATCGTGGTAAAGGGAAGGGAGATGGGTGGTGCATCTATGTGTGTTCAGGGTGATGGGTTTGGGTCGAGTTGCCGGGTTAAACTCCCCCCCTCTCCCCCCTGCCCCCCTTCTCCCTCCGCTGGACTTCAGAGAGCGTGTTCCTCCACTTTCCCGTCGGTGGGTATAGCCCCGTCCATGTCGGGCCATATATCCATATTTCTACGCAGCGAGGTCAGCACTTGTACCTGCAGGTTGGAGACTGGCTCGGGGGAGGCGGCCAGGGCTGCCGTGGCCATGGTGCGGTTGAGCAGAGGGTTGGGGGGGTTGCTGCTCGGAGGATGTGTCGCCTTCCAATAGGCCTCCAGGTAATCAGCCAGGTGCTCGCAGGCGTCCTCCAGCTGGTTCTCGTCCAGGATGATATCAAACAACTCCTGCACAGAAACAGTTATGAGTCTTCATCCTTTCATTATCCACCGCTTCATCCGGGGCCGGGTCACGGGGGTAGCAGTCGAAGCACTGTCTTATCATTATCTATCTTATCATTATTTTCTTTTCCCTTTTTATCTTCTAATTTGCCTTATATCTATGCATGTGGTGTTGTACTGCTAATGGAAGCTTAATTTCCCAGAAGGGTCTGCCAAAGGAATCAATAAAGTTCTCTCAACTCTAATTTAATCCAAACACTATGGACTGAATTTTACCATCACTTTATACATGTCATGTACTGTACAAAGTCTTCACCCTACATTAGGTTTGTTGGTTTAGTAAAGTTCTAATGCCCACACATAGATTTCTCAGTCTCTGTATTAACTCTTAAAGACCCAAACATCCACCATCTACCAAAATCATCTTCTGATTTAAACTGTTTAAACAACTAACCTATATAAATAATTGGTGTAAAATACAGTTTGTCATCTTTTCATGGTCATCAGATATGACCCATGTTGACAGACCATAGTTGATTGATTCACCTGTAAAACCTATGGAGTTCGATCAATGACAGTGGATGGACACACTGAGTTTATGTTGTCTTTTTAAAAATTATTTATTGATAGATTTTTGGCTGAAAAAGTCACTTTTTCTCAGTTTTTTCTATTTGTGGTATAATAACCCTCAACTTTACTCTAAGTTTTAATGTGCATCTACACGGTCAGTTAATTAAATGTTGGAAAATACCTGATTGTCACAAATACAGAAAATAATATTAGAATAAATGGTGATAAACCATTTACAGTTAAATCTAGAGGGTAAAAATCATGTGGGAACTGCCACAAATGTCACGCTGGGTCCTTATGCATTAAGATCAAAATCTCATATACATTAGTGAAGGATGTGCATCAGTAAAAAATAAAGTTTCAGGGTAGAATCAGCTTCTAAAAACCTAACACATCTTTAACCCTTTTGTTCAGACAATGAGATATACTGTACTGTATTACCTTTCTGAGGTTTTATAGCAGGTTTCAGTCAGCACGTGTCAGATATTTTACATTTTCCATACAATATATGACTCAGGTAATATACCAAAAGAAGCAAACAGATCATATTTTGAACCTGAGCAAAAGGAATGATCTTGAATTATCATAATTTTGTGATTTGGGCATGTTTCACAATTTCCATAAAGCAAAATGCACTTAATAGAATTAATTTGATATATTACCCTATTCCTTTAGTGCAATGTAATGTGCTCTACAACACAAATATACCTTCAGCATTGCCAAAAGAAGACTTTACAAAGTCAGGCAGACTGGGGTTGTGAATGAAGTCATTCATCGCAAATGAGGGAATTGACACAGACGGCCTTTAGTGATGTTTTAAATAAACTTCTTCATAGACTTGGCAGTTTCTCCATGTTCTGTCATACAGATAAAAAGCTTTACAGAGTCAAGAAGTCCACAGATTTTGCCAAGCATTTAAAGATTACTTTAGTTATGCATCTTATATTTTCCAGAGTTTTATTTGGCTGTAGAATTTATAAATTATGTTTTGGATTCAGCTTTGTCACTATAGCTATTTAATCAAAGACAGCAACGCTTCTGTTCTGACACTTGCTGATCAAGTATTAAACTGGAATCTATTTTTATAGTTAGAGCCACAAGTTGTTTCTCACACATTTTACTTGTATTTAGAGTTAAAAACCCAACTGAGACCTTCCTTTAAAACACTGGCATTTCACTTTAAAGGACATAGGAAACATATTTTTAGTACATATCTTCCTGGGAATAAAGGTTTTTGCTTTTTAAACTTACTTTTTAAACTTTTAAACCTTGATTGGAAACATCATTTTTCAGATATATTTTTTTTTCTTCTGTTTTTCCGCCTTTAGCTTTATTGTTTTTACAGGATGGACATGAGCATTCATATATATTTCTCATTCTCTCTTCTGACAGGATATATGTCCACAGGCTTAAAAGAAAAACAAAAACTGAACTAAACGTGGTGTGAAGGTTAAAGTTACTATTTAATGTGACTTCTTGACAAGAAGCAACGCAAAACATTATGAACATGTGACATGTGTTGAATGGAACCTGGTATAAAATATCAGAAATTGAATGATGTAAAGCTCATATTGTCTGAACAAAAAGGACGAAAGACACATTAAGTATGAAGTTTAAAACTTAAGACTTTTACATAGTACTATATATGGGGTTATGCAATCAAAGTCAACTAATTTTACTTGGAAGCAGAGTAGATATAGATTTCATTTCATAAACTTTTGGAACCGATGTAAATGGGCCTGTTTATGTGCTGCATCTTTGCTTTATTTTTTATGCAGAGTCCAGACAAAGCAGATGTCAATAATAACATAAAGTGATATGCTATTATTTTTGCACAATTGGACATGATTTTCATTTGTATACCTTCTATTAGAAACATGTCAAATAAAGTCTAAATCCATGTTTAATAATCCACTTAACACTTAAAGCTACTTTTGTGGAGATTTTAAAAGAATTACCATTACTTTTAACATTTTCCAAGAAGCATATCTTCACAAATTAGATTTATTCTAATAATTTTCTCTGCATTTCACATTTTTGTTAATGAAAAAAAATCTATATTTAATTTTCTGATCATGTAATGTTCATAAAAGCTCAAGAGTAAATTCAGAGGTCATTATGTCAAAACAGAACATTTAAGAAAAAGTGTCTTTTTCAGCAAAATAAATTGTTAACTGATAAAAAAAATAAGTGTCTATTCCTCAAACTACATGGGTTTTACTGGTAAATCTGTGTTGCAGTGGTGTTTCTGATTTTACTACGAAGCCTCTGAACATCAAGATGGATCATATTTCATAAAACTGAAAAACTGCATTTTACCTGAATTACTTAGATTTTAATGTACTGGTGGGGTTACTCACAGGTGGGCATTGAGCTAACTTGTCCGCAGCCACCATCTGCACATTTAGATGTTTAGCCTGGGACTTTCCCCTGGATTTTATGAGCCTCTGCAGGACCTGGAGGGAGAAAACAACATCAGTTTTTGCCCTTAAATATGCTGTCATAACTGGAAAACTGAGGAATTCCTTGCTTTACCTTGGGTGAAGCTATTTTAATATAAACAATGATTGGAGCCAGGGAGGTCTTAGCCAACTGAGAAGGATGGTTGATGGTGTCTGCATCCAGAGCGACCAGCTGGAGGGTTCGGGCCAGCTCAAAGATGCGTTCAATCTCACTCTGCACCTCCGCTAAAGGCCCAGGAAACAGAAAATATAATTAAAAGAGGAAGTAAAACTAAAACAATGATGTATATATACACATATATATAAACCTCTTGTTAGCAGCAACAGTAGACAGATTCTCTTCACTTTGCAACAAGTATATCACCAGCATGTTAGTACTCATCATGCATGTCAAATATCTAAAAAAACAAAACAAAAATAAACAAACAAACAAAAAAACAACTGTTCCAAGAGCATGAATTAGATCATATCACAGTTTCAGTTCCATTTATGCACAGCTAAATGGAGCAGTGCAGCATCATCATTCTGTTGCCACCTCCGTTCATTTATTGCACCCATGTATTACTTAGAATTTATTTATTTTATTAATTTTTTTTTTTTTTTACTTCAAAGTGTGAAGGAAGGAGGCACTTAAGAATGAAATGCATTTGGCACTTGGAATAACTAATAATAAGAGCACACTTTCTCACCATGTAAACAAAACAACACAAAAAAAACCCTTAATCGAACAAATGGAGTGGAACATTAGTTTTGTTAGCTCTAATAGGCACAGCAATAATTATTCAGGTGAATCACTCAAGTCTGTAAACTGCTTGGGCATTTTATTTTCATTGTTCCTCAACAACAGCCTATAAGTAGTTGTTATTTCGAGTTTGGAGCGCAGTTCCCCGTTGTTATTTTTTTCTTTTTCTTTCTTTCTTTTTTTTTTTTTTTTTTAACATAGCTTCTTGATGTGTGAGCAATAAAGATTAAAACCACAACTAGTATGTTCCTTGTCTGTTTGGTCAAACATTGGTTCCTGCGAGGTTGAGTGCCACCATTCCAGCAGCGTTGAGAGATAACAGGGGCAAAGCAATCTGCAGAGAGCGCAGGCCTGTGCACAGTTTAACAACCTCCAGAGGATGGGAGGATAGGGAATTAAATGTGGAAGCACGAAAACAGGGCCTCTGCAAAGTGATAAGAGACTGAAACTTTTAACTCATGTGAAGAAATAGTGACTGAGGTTTCCATTTAACTCAATGATAATGATTATTTTTTTTTTGGCTAATGTTATGCGCCATCTATCACTTTTGTAATAATGTGAAAAAAAGTTATTATTGTACTCTCGTACCCCGATAGGGGTCGTTGGAGTTAATAAAATTCATTCATTCATTCACTCACTCATTCATTCAATAAAATGTAAAAAAAAAAAAGGGATCTAAAAGCAGCAAACACCTAACGAATGCTTCCAGACTTTATGGGACTGAGCGCTTATGCACATATAGTATAGCAAGGGATGAATGCAGGTCAGAATATAAGGGCAAGAGCAGTATGGAAGGTATCGGCTTCCCTCTCTGCTTGCAGTTATGGAGTTAGCGTCCACCCACCCACGGATGGGCTCCCACTTTAGTTTTGTAACGCTTTTCTTTTTGTTACAGACTACAGGCTGTCACACAGAAGTATGAGGAACAGAGAAACTGACAGGCAAGCAGACAGGCAGACAAATGAAGTATGAGCAGATGATGAATATTGTGAGAAGAAAAAGGGGGAAGGAAGGAAGGAAGAAGGAAAGAGGTTTTCATTGTTTCTGTTGCAAGGACAGCATACGTACCCAGTACGTCTGAATCAAAAAAAGAGGGTGGAGGAAGAAATGGGTGGTGGGAATAAAAGGGGGCGGGTGGGCAAAGGGCAGGAAAAGACAAGATGAAGAGAGAGAGGAGGCCAGATCAGACTCAGGAAAGAATAAAGCGCAGGAATAAAAGGGAAAAACCTGTCCATGTCTAGCAAGGAATTACAATATAGAAACAGAGCAATGCACAGGTTTAGAACATTAAAAATGCCAATCTGAACCTCAAATTATAATCTTTTCATGCTTCCAATACTACTTACATATTACTGTCTCAACTTCCTGGCATTAACATCACATTTTCTTCTTGTTTTAGGTATGAAATGTGTTTAATTTGATTTATACATGTCTGTTACAACACACATTCTGTAAAAATGACATGAAACAATGACAGTGGAGGAGGTTAAATGGATGTCACATGATGAATATAAATGTATATAGCATAAACATATAACTATCTGAGCTTACTATTAACAAAAATGAGGGTGTGTGTGTGTGTGTGTTTTTTTGAAGGATTTTTAGGATCTAAGGCTATTTTTTGGATCCAATAAATTGAGCTTGATCTTAACCATTGGATATGCAGGAATATTTTATTTATTCAGTTTTTTAGAATTATACTTCACGTCTTGTCCTTTCCCCTTGAGGACACATAAGGACAGCGGAAGATTAAATGCTTGCTTTATATGTCAGAATCAAATCCCCCTTTCAGAAACATTGATAGAGCTGTAGTTTCCATGTTGAAATAGAATAAAGGAGGCTTTGGGAAAACCTGTGAAAGGATCAGAATGGTGTTTGCGGTGTCATTTCTATTGAGTGCTGACAAGTCCATTTCTAAATTTATTGTTATTTGCACTATAGTATGCTCTCATGTTGCTTTAAAAATATCTTTATGTTGGGTATTTTATATGGTCTATTGGTGAAGACGCATTAATCACTCTGAAGGGGAGGTCAATTTTGTCACCACTGAAGATAAAAATAATTCATCAGAGGCAGGAATATATAGACCAGAGGGCTGAAGTTCCCTAAAACACCCCTGGAAAATCACATTTAATGGTCTGAAATTCTCCTCATGGTATTGGTGGCTTGTGAAGAGCTGCCGGCTGAAGTTGCTGCTGGTCTTACCCAGGCTGGAGCGAGTACTGGAGCGCTCGATGATGGTGTGTTTACTGGGGTTGTTGAGGACTGAACGTTTGGCCAGGGAGATGTCTGCTGTCACCCGTGTGATGGATATCCTGTAACAGAGCACCCAGCTTAGTGTATTAAAACAAGAGCTGACACAGTGTCTGGGATTAACAGATGCGCAGTAGTCTTACCTGCCCTCGAACTTGTGTTTCAGAAAGTCAAAGAGCGCTTTCTGCATCATATCTGTCACCTATTAGCACATAACACACACACACACACACAATATATACTTTATTCATTAGAAGAAAAAGCTCTAAAGTTATGCCAAAAAGACCAATGTATTAGAATATAGAGATAGGTACTTGGGTTTATTTTGGTATCTGGCAATTTGCCAGCTCTTTTAGACCCATTAATAAAGAGAAATTCAGACATATTTCCCCTCAGGATGTACAGTACCTAATTATGACCTGAGATAAATGCAAATAAATTATAGTCTGGCTCTGAGCCATCAAAAAATGTGTGTGAAATTAATTTTTAATAAAATATTGGGGCCAAAAATAGGACCAAAATTGGGATAGAAAAAGCTACCTGTGTGTCAGAGCATTCAATATGGACAACATTGCTTGAAATGGTCTTACACACCACTATAAATAAAGATACTATGTTAAGGGTCCACTCATGTTACATGTAGAACCTGCCCATTTTAATATGCATAAATTGCAAGTGATTTTGCAACAGTTCCTATTTTTGTGGAACATTCTGCTTTGCATAGCTGGTTCAATTTCCAAAATGTACCTGGGAGAGAAAAAAAATAGGTGAAAAAAATAGTAGTAGTAATTTTCATGTCATTTTTTTTTTTTTACTATGCTTACACATAGGTTTTTGCGTGAAAATATTAAATTATACTTTATGTGGAAAAATAGTTCCTCCTTTATCTCAGGAAATATTTAAATTTAAAATAGACCCAAACTGTTTCCACACTAGCTTCATAAATTTAGACTATATCGGTTTTTTAGCTTCCACGTCCTGCTTTTAGGAACCACTTATATAAATCCAGCACACCGATATAAACAGAACTATGTTGTCCGTAACATACTCCAAAAAAAGCTTTGAAAGAAAGTGAATTGTTCAATATTAAACAAAAATATCAGTCAGACCAGTGTAGAAAAAAATAGCTTGGTTAACTTTCTGCAAGTCTTGAAAGAAAACAGATTGTTTAGATTGTTAAGCAGCAAAATCACAGTAAACTAACTTCACTTGATTTCACATTAGAATAAAAGTTTACCCACTGAAAGACCATGATTGACTGTGAAATGAGGGAAAACATTGTGCTTATTACATAGCCATTCATCAGCTCACGAGATGAGACGAGACACGAGATCGGGTTAACAAGATTGAGACGAGACAAGATTTTAAGAAAACTAAATGACAAATAATATGAATGGACATCAGACTCTTATTTAAATGAGTTGCACATGGGCGCAAAAAAAAGTAAAATTATGAATCATCTAATTTTTTTTTTAGCTCTACTTACTATATATGTCAGTAAAATAGAACATCATAATAGAACGGTTCATAATGAGGCACCAAACAGGCTCATGTCTCCTTACCTCATAGCCTTTGAGTGACGGCCCGACTAAGATGATGGGTCTCATGGATGGAACCACATCATAAGGGGGAACAAGTTCCATCTAAAAACAACCCAAACACCAGTGAGTCACAGTTTCGAAATCTGTCCGAACAAACTCCACACACACACACACACACACACACACACACACACACACACACACACACACACACACACACAGTCACAGTATGAAAAACAGTCATGGATGTGCAGGCAGACTCAGACCTGAACATCAATCAACATTAACTCAAATACAACCCCTCCCCTCTGTCTCCTTCCTTGGTGTGTACGGTCAGATTGATCGATGGCGATGTTCAGACGCTGGAATCCATTTGTTTTATTGATTTCGTATGAATGTTCAGAAGCAGCGATCAATTCCTCAGCCCGAGAACACTATTCTAGTTCTATTTCTAAGTCTGCAGTCTCACATAATTAAGGTGTCCATAATTAAAATAGATGCCAGAGTGTCAGGAGAGCTCTTGTGACTGTGATAATGCTCCTACACCAACGTCATTCTTCACACTTTCCTGTTTTTCTTTTTGTTTCAGCACCTCGTCTGCTATTTTCATTTATTCTCAAAACACATTCCTCATCCCAGATGGATTGCTTTATGCTGATTATCTTAAAGAAATGCAGTTTTCTGAAGGCGCTAATGCAAAAATCTGTGTCAGTTTGGTATAATCCATTAACACCAGTGTGGGCAAAACAAATATTTAATTTTTTATGCTTTTTATACTTTTAAATTATCTTAATAAATACAAATACATGTGTTTTTACACCCACCAAGGAGGTTATGTTTTTACCAGTGTTTATGTCTGACTGTGTACAATATAACTCAAAAATTTATCGATGGATTTCAATGAAACTTTCAGGATAGTTTGGGAATGACACAAGGACCAATCGATTAGATTTTGGTGAAGATCCAGAAGAGATCCTGGAATCTGGATCACTTTGAAATGTATTCTCCATTTACCATAATGTAAAATTTGACACTGATCCAGAATCCAAGACCACTTCCGGATGTTCACCAAAATCTAATCGATTGGTCCTTGTGTCATTCAGAGAATATGCCCTGAAGAAGGGGGCAATTTTAGGTCCTCAGTGGATATGTCATTTAAATAAAGTCATTTTCTATATATATTTTGGAGTGCCTTGGTGAAGAAAAGTTTTTTCTTTTCACCTAAGTGGACAATAACTTTGTGTTCTTGGATATTTACACAGCGATTCAATAAATATGAACTGGAAAAAAACATATATATCTGTTACAAATCAAAATGTGAATTGATTTGTAACAGATATTTAAGATAAATGTGGCCTCAGACGTGTCAGTAGAACTGAAGCCCCGCCCCTTCAGCTGCATCCCCATGTGACCTATCTTCAGAAAAACATAAACGTTGGTCAATAGTGAGAGACAAGTAGTTTTCGATCTCATCTCCTATGCGCCACCATTTACACATGACTTTTGTGACAGTTTTACAATCCAAGAAAGTCATCATTTATACTGAATACTGTAAAGAAACACCTAGTTTTGTGTCAAACAGCTGAATGAACTGTATCTGCTGTTGTATGTGAAACATGTCACCAACATAAAAACAGCTGCTGCTTTGGCACATTTTATTTCCATCTTTGAGACTGAGGTGAGAAAGTATTTAAAAAGGTGAAAATCATTCCAGTTTCGTCAGGTTGAAGCTGCAGAGACATCTGTAGACTCGGAGACAGTTACGATGGTGTTACCTATGTGACTTTGAAGTATGTGATATTTCTATTTAAGTATTTTCACAGGCTGATTCTGCAACAGTTTTAGCATAAACTGTGACTTTCACAACATGTAAAACCACATTTTAAATCAACAAACATGTGTAAATGATGCTTAATAGGTTAAAAAAAGAACTTGCCTGCCTCCTTTGACTGTAATGCTGATGTATTTTTTCACGAAATAAAGTCCCATGGGATACAACCAGAAGGGGTTGGGCTTCGGGTTTGTATAATCAAATTGAATTCTTCATTAATAATATGATTATTAGGTCATAATAACAGCAATAACAGAAGATTAACATACAAATACAAATGCCAGTATTATTGATAAAATGTCAAATTAATCATTTACATTTTCAATTAGATGATTACTTTATAAAAACTAATTTGCAAAATTCATTATATAGAGAGAAGATCATTCTGATGTATAATGTGTTACAAGAGCACCCCCCTCCCCCCCAAAAATACAAAGACCAAACAAAGTGGTGTCAGACACAACAAACTCCGCCCCTCACACACACTGTTGTTTATTTTAGCATCGACCCAGCTGATGTCATCATGCCTATGCATATGCTGATGTCAGCATTGCCTCTATATGTGTTTAAATAAATATAACCAAAATGTATGTTTATATACATTTGAAATTTTGCCAATTATAAGTAAATTGGAGAAAAAAAAATTGTAAAAATTGCCCCCCCCCCCTTTTTTTTTTTTACTTTCACCTACTGTTTCTAAAATCTAATGACATCTATTTTGGGTCACTGGCAGTTTATGAAACCCAATTTGGTGTGAATTCACCAATGACTTTTGCTGCTATAGACATTTGAAAATTTACCCATTGTAAGTAAATAAGGCAAAAAAAATTTTTTTTTAATAAAATTAGAAATTCATTAAAAAATCTAACTTTGGCCTACTTTTCCCAAACTAATCAAATCTCTTCTGGATCACTGACAAGCTATAAACAGTTTATCTGCTAGAGTGTTAACAACAAAGAAACAAACCAAACAAAAAAGATTTACCCATTGCCATCTCTTCAATGGGCCAAACAAAACTAACAAACAAATAAATAAAACACTTCTAGTTTTACACAGAAATATTCTTTTGAAACTGTTCCATAATTTGCAGATGCAGCTTTTTTTTCACAGCTTGGTGAACATGTGCATCCCTACTTCTAAGACTCATCCTTTTGAAGATACTGTTTTTATTCCTGACCTATTACAAATTATATGAATTAGTTACAAAATGTTCGTCCATCTGTTTCTTTTAAATAACCTTTACTTTTCCATCCTTTCATTGCTTCCATCCCAATCTCGCTGTCATTAAATTCAATACAGCCTTGTTTTTCTTTCTCATTAATTTACATTTTCTTAGTTTAAACATGCTTTCTACATCCTATTTTAAATAAAATATGGGTATATAAAATCTGCAACTAATTACATTCAGTCACAGCTTATTTGGAATTTGGGTTGTAAGGTAACAACTTTAAAGATCATAACTCCTACTATCTTTTACATCTAGAACATCCTGAATAAGAACACAGCCAGTGTTAATGATACACCTGTGAAAAAAACATCTATTGTTCTCTGTGGAAAAAAAAGATCCATTTTTGTTCTAGAAGTTGCTATCTAAGTGAATTTAACAAACTTCTTACCTGGAGTCGACAGTGTGAAACTACTTTATGTCTTTGTCGATTTAAAATCTGAGAAAAGCTTACAGTAGAAATACTATAGTCGGCTGCTTTCCTCAGGGCAATTCATATATAAAAATGGATAAACCTAAAGGTAACATGATGACTTATACGGGACACCCACACACCAACAATCCATACTGCACTGTTAACGTAGCTCTTATTCATCCATTATGAATCATGAAGGGAATAATTCATCTATGACAACTCAATAAGCATCTGTTTTTCAACGTGAACACATAAAGAGTCATATGTCCTTTACCCTCTGAGCAAATTGGATGTGTTTTTTTTTTTTTCTTTATATATCTATAATCCAAGCACGCCCCCTCTTCTGTGAGCTGTGCCACTCTTCAGGCAGGAGATAGTGCTGGAGTGCTCTGTTTTACTACATTACATTACATAAAGCAGAGCGACCAAAGCTCATTTTACCTCATTTGTATTCACACAAGCTAAAAATACATATTACAAAAGTTTCCAAATGGCTCTTGTCTCTAAAGGGGTAGAAATGAGCACTGAGCATAACAAGAGTTCTCATTGGTTTTGAATAACATTAGCAGAGTGTGATGAGTAATAGGAATGGTAATATAATATAGTGCCGAATGATAGAGGAAAATTACTGTTTAATCCAGAATTAACCATCGCAAATAGTGTAGTCAATTGTTTTAAATAGAGAAGAACTGCTTAAGAAAATGTGGGTCATTTCAGAATTGTGGGTAAATTTGGTGTCCCACCAAAAACCCTTTCCCCCGAAAAAAATCTTTGCAGAATATGCTTTAAATATTATCACTAAATATACTGTATGTTCACCAATAACAATGTTCGTGTACATTTCATGCACAATTTATAAGTTAAATATTCCTTAAATGATTCCCAGACCATCAATTATTGATGTCCCCGGATAGACATTCACATGTTGAATTTGAGTAAACATTAAATAAATCAGTAAAATTAAAAGTTTTTATGACAAATCTATAAATATTTATATAATCACTTGCACAGAATATTTTTTCTATAACACAGCGGATCTTAGTATTTAAAAAATACATTATTTACCTGTCCTTAAAATCTTGTCAACTCTGTTATATCTGTCATAAACGATATATAAACACCTTACAGCATTCAAATAAAACCATGTGACCTGCACCAAGTGATGTCACTTCCTTTTCTTCACTTCCTTGGAGGGAAATATGGTATCTTTAACTTTTTCTCTCAATAATTTGTGCAAAATGTTGACAATACAGATAGGACATGGTAATTAAGGCATGAAATTGCATGTGCCAAAATTTTAACCAAGGTTCAAGGTAGCTTTATTGTCATTCAACATGTTAAAAACAAACATGAAGGACGAAATTTGTTCCTCAGGCCCAGCATAAAATAATAATGAATAATGATAGTAATACAAATATAATAATAAATAACCAGTTGCTAAAGTCATCACTAAAACCATGCTAAAAAGTGCTTAAACTGAGGTAAAATACAGATAGTATGCTAAAGCACATTAAAACAATGATGATGTTTTGTTTTTTGTGAAGGTAAGATTTGTGATGTCATCATAACAGAGTTGACTATTATTAAAGTGTTTAGAATAAAGAGCTCTGAAATTCTGACTACGATGCTAATGCATTCGATTACAGAGATATGAACTGATTTTATTTACACCATGAACTGAGGGATTTATGTGGCCACTAGATGGAGTAGTGAGTCACTGCTGGTCTCCCATGGTGACAAAAACTAACACCAATGGCTTTTTGACCTAAGCATTGAGATGGGGTGAGAACCATTAAGAAACAAAGTTGTTCTCACCTCATCTCAATGCTTTGGGATGAGTCAAAAATGAGTCAAATGAAGTGAAATTTAATCATGAGGCTTATGAAGGTATAAACTTATTATGGGATAGTGATTATCTTTGCCAAGTTGCTGTTTAATTTTCCATGGTTCAGACTAAACTGTGACAGTTCTGACCTTGTTCAGATGATTCAAAACAGATCTTTATCTGTACAGAAAACAGGGGTGATTTGTGGTTTTTACTGTGGTTGTTTTCAGTCCAAAAGCAGAGCTAAGCTAACAGAGCTAAGCTAACAGATCTACAAATGTAAACCATCAGCTTTTGCAGCACATAAAGTTTAAAGACACGGTGTTATTTTGAGCGACTGTCAAATATGTGGCTATGAGTTAATATTTTGAAGAGATAATAGAGATGTGTGCAAACGAAGAGCTTTAGAGTTTATTCGGTGGGTGTTACAGTTTGTGTATACGTAGCATTGATTCATTAGTGGCTCTTGTAGGCTACATGACTTCCCCCTGCTGGTGAGAGATTGGAATATCATTACTACATACATACATACAGCAGAGGTTTTGTTTTAGATGTCACCCTGCTCCAACACATCTGATTCACAGCAGTAAGTTGATGATGAGCTGATCATTTGAATCAGATGTGTTGAAACAGGGCGGCATCTAAAACATGCAGGACAGTGGGCCGAAGACCTCTGCATACAGTATAACCCCTTTAAAATAAGTACAATCCCACTCCATTGATGTGACATTATGCACCATACTGTATGCAGTCGCTCAATATTTACTGAACTATCCTATTAACAAAATGATAAAGATCACATTTGTAATATATGCTAATTGAGAAATGAAGCTACTTTACTTTCTTGTATTGGGCTTTTTGTAGTGCCCTGTGTAACGGCTGTCCTCACTCTGAGGCCTCACAGCCGTAACATGCGACTGAAATTGTGCTGACAAAGTGATTTGTGTGTCTCTGTAACAAATCAAAGCAGCTGTCATAAATGGAAATGAAAGCACGTCAGAATGTGTTACTGTTCAACACTGACTAACAGGGTCTGGGCTGGATCTGCACCTGCATCTGCACAGTGACAGCTGTGATTCAAGCTCCACTGAGACCACAGAGGCATCAGAGTGATTTAGAAATGATCCTGTGAAGATTTGGTTTAAAAAAAAAAAAAAAAAAAAAAAAAAAAAAAAAAAAGGCAACGTGGGAAATTAAGCTTAAGATGTTCAGCATAGATAAACCGGAGTGATTCCTTATTACCGTACGAAGGAAAGTGTAAGATAAGGAAACAGAGGATGGGGAAAACACATAAAATGTTAGAGGTTAGTTTCATTAGAAAAACAAACAACACTCACCGACTTCTGTTTCTGTTTAGCCGGGCCACCTACGTTTGTCATTCCACACAAAAGCCAGAGAAAAAGCACAAAAACACAAGACCATGTTTAGTTATTGACAGTTTTGGGTTAGGGAGGGGATTGGGAGAGGAGCTGTTTATTGATTGAAACAGACTGAGTCCGCCGTGGCTTCATTTTAAAATAGATTTAGACTGATATGCAGCAGCAGCCATTTCAGAGTCTATCAGTTGCCTCGACGCCTCTTCTCGGCTGACAAGCACAGAAACAAACATCCAAACATGTCCCAGCATAACCATTGTGAATGGAGCCTGAGGAGCCAAACACTGTTAGACCTGGGGCCCACAGCAGCAGCAGGGACGCCTCAGTGTGGAAGTGGTTAGTTAAAGACAGCAAAGAAGGAGCTTTAGGAGGTAAAGTATTTACACAACACTTGGTGTCACCTGTTTTTATTCTAATTCATGCTTATGACAATATGGATAAAAAGGAAAATACATGAAAAACAATGGCTCGTGCTCATTTTGCAGCACCAGAGAAGTGTGAAGAAAAGAGAAAGAAATAGTGAAAATGTTAGTAATAATAATAATATATATATATATAAAGCTTTATTATAGAAAGTATTTGATAATGAAAAACCTGAACTTGTTTGATCAATAATCCACTTAAGTTATTTACTATTTAACTCATTTAATTTCATTAGCATAGATTTATTTCCATTAAAATCACACTGCACTACATTTGTGTCATATATTATTTCCTTTTATCAATAAAATAAAAGTCAAGGATACAAATCTTAATAATTTTGGTAACGAACATCTTCCTGTAGGTTATGCAACAGTGAAGTACTGCACGTACATTTATATCTGCATGCATATATGCCTATACACACACGCATTATTTAATTTTCCATCATTGTGTCAGAGGAATAAGTTTGTATTTTGTACTGTTTTGATGAAGTACTGTTTGAACAAATGGAATAAATCTATCCATCAGTTTTAAGTGCTATGGTCCTGTGTATTTCCTGTAGGGAGTGAAACTTCAAATAGTCTAATCCCTATTCTACTTTTTACTAAATTTATAGCAAACATGGATCATAATTTATCGTATATATCTTCTGTGCTTATTATTATTTTAATACTGTCATTATTGAGATAAACTTTATAGATTTGATTTATATTAGGAATAATTTTCTTCCATGTAAATTCAACCTGAGTTATACAAAAACAGTTGCAGTAGCATAAAGTGGTGTCATATATATTTTCCTTTTCTGCTGGAAATAAATACCAGTCCAGTTAAGCCTGAGGCGCCGAACAGTGTTAGATCTAGGAGCAGCAGTAGCAACAGGGAGGGTTCAGTCACATTAGTTTAAGACAAGAGCAAGTAGACGGTCAGACCCGACCACGTGTTGGAGGAGAGAGGACGGTTGCAGTGGGAAGGGGGGGGGGGGGGGGGGGGAGGGGGCTGGCGAGCTAAGGGGGGGGGGGGGGGGGGGAGGGGGCTGGCGAGCTAAGCAAAGTCCTGGGCCCCTAATGTTACCTTCTTAAAGAAGGGCAGTCGGTGGGCGTTGGCCTGAGGGGATGTTACGCTGCCTGACATGCCCTTGGAGCGAGGGTCACCCTGCAACTCAGGGGGCTCCTCGCCATCCAGGTCGAGGGGGGTCAACGTCAAAGGCCACTGTGGACGAGTCCACGTGAGCTGATGGGAGGCAGGGCGGGTGGTGCAGAGAAGGAACAAGAGAAAAAGAAGAAGAAGAAAAAGAAGAAGGAGAAGAAGAAAGAGTAAGATGAGGTGAAGGAGCAGAGGAGGGAAGTGAAAGAAAGAAAGAAAGAAAATGAGCGGCATGGAGGAAACTGCAGAAGATGACACACAAACAACACAGCATACACGGAAACTGGAAAGGTGGAACACAGTAGCATGGTTTAAACTGGAAATGACACTGAGAAGAAATTAAAAGAAACACTTGATCATCAGGAAGAAGGAACAAGATAAAGGGTCGACCGATTGAATCAGCGTTCTGTAAAAAAAAAAAAAAATTCACAGCAAAAAGTTGTACAATTGCAACATAAAAAAAATTTGTGAAAATACAACGCAAAGTTTTTTGTTAATGATTAAATCAAATTTCGCTGTAGTTTTTACAGGATGAGTATGTGAAAAAAACCAGATTTGGATGTAGAAATGATGATTACTATTGTTCTGAGAAACTAAAAGTGGAAATTGAAAAACAAGAAAACAAGATCACAATGTTAAAATAACACTTATTGTTGTTGTTTTTTTAAAATTGAATTAATAAATGTATCATTTAACAATTTCAGATTTTAAATATATAAAATAACAGGTAGCTGTGAATCAGTTGACCAGTGACCAAAGGGTTGGCAGTTTGAATCCCAGCTCCGATTATTCACATGTCATTACAAAACTCTGAATCCGAAATGTTTTCCAGTTTAGTACTGATAGATTTACATGTTTAAAGTGTTTAATCTACACGTTTACAGCTTGATGCGTTTTTACAGGATTATTCTTGCAACCACAGCTGCCAGGTTTTTTTTTCTGTAAACACAACAGTATTTTTTAAATGTAATTTTTATAGTGCATTTACTGTTTTATCTGAAAACCAGGTAAATACATTCTTTCTATTATCTTTCCACACACAATTGTATTTCCTTTATAAAACTTTTGAGTAGTTATTTTATTTATTTATATCTTTTTTTTTTAAAAAAAAGGTCTCAACACTTGAATCACCCGCAGGTGCATTGGAGAAGAGATGAAAAACACCTGCAGAATATTTGGCTTCATCAAAATACATTACACCATGACATTTCAGACAAACAATAGTCCCCCCCCCCCCCCCCCCCGCCCCCCCCCCTCAGTTTCTGGGAACTCAGTGTGCCTCTGTTTTAAGATAATAAATAAACATGTGCACAAGGTTTTTGAGTGATATTTTAGTTTTGAAGACTGTTCTAATTGTTTGTGATTAGCTATGGTAAAAAAAAAATAATAATATCGGTCGACCCCTGCAGGACATAAGAAAATAAACAGCAGAGGAGGTAGTGATTTTGGTGGGGGGAAAAAAAATTTAAAAAAGCAACAAAACTTAAAGTGTAGACGTGAAAAACTCAAGTGGCTGTGGAGGAAACTGGGGAAAAAAAGAGCAGATAAAGTAGAAGGAAAGTAGTGGGAAGGTCAGGGCTGGTTTGTTGCTTATGTAAAGTAGTGGATACAAGGAGGGTGTGACACCTAGACTTCCGAAAGAGCTTTTTAGAAGACAGACACAGGGCATAAAGCATTTACAGAGTGCTTGATTTGACTTATTTTCATCATAATTCCATTTTATAATTAGTGATGCACCGATACACAGAAATCATTTTAAATACCCATACCTTTCATCTATCTATGTATGGACAGTTTACACTACATTGGTACATTTGCTAACAGATGCTAATACTCACCAGTCAGCTAAAGGTCTAGGTTCTGAGTCCGGTTCAGGTGTTGTTGTAAATACGGCAGTGCTAGGCTAATGCTAATGCTAATGCTATTTAGCCGTGGGCACATTGTTGTCTGCCTTACATCGCGTAAAAATGTTCCCAAACTTCTACTATTATTAAAAAGTACAGAAATAGTCAAGAGGTGATGGACCTGTTCTGTAGTCATTTACCTTACGTGATCGACTTTTTGATCAACGTATTTTTCAGGTAATATGGGTCGATTATGATAGGTAGCCGATAGAACGGTGCAACACTACTTCTACTAATATGGATAAAAGAAATGGAAAAAAAGAGAAGAAAATTAACTGCTAGTGTGTGTCATTGAGTATCATGGACATGTGAAAAAAGATCAAATAAGACAGTGTTTATGTTTGTAATAATAGTAATAAGCTTTATGACAGATATTTTTGTGTGACTTGAACTTTATTTATTTTTTTCTTATTTTAAGAAGAGGAAAAAAAAGGAGACAAAATGAGAAAAGATATATTCTAAAAAAAAATCTAATGTTTTGTGTCATTGGAGAATGTCGACGTCTTCAGTGTATTTACATTGAAAACTGGCTGAAGTTGTGGAAAAATATATATTTTGTATGCCCCCCCTTCTCAGCTTTATTACATATCTTTATTTAAAAATATGTTAATAAAAGAATTTGACAATGACAAACCTATCCTTGGTTTAACAGTAATACACTTAATTTATGCCATAAACTTTTTGCTTGTGTATTTAAACAAAAAAAAAAAACTAATTTAATGTCATTAACATAGTAGTAAATGCATTAAAATCACACAGGAATACAGTTTTTGCATGTTATGCTGAACCTGAAAGATTGTAAGAACAGCAGCAGGGGGATAAAGTGGTGTCATATTTTTTTTCTGTTCTATGAGCAAGCAAGTTATGTTAAATGGTGATGATGATAGTACTGGACCTCTAACTCTTGGTTGTTCCACCAGTGAGGTACAATTTGTGCTTGTTTGTTACATCATTTTCTATTATGTCATGGTAATAACTTTCTGTTTTGATAACCTTAAGAAATGGCATAACTCCATCCATTTAAAGTATTTTTCTATTTTGTCAAGGGAGCAAGACTGATGAATCTGCTGTTGAGAATCAAATCACTATCATATTTTTGTAGGATTTACTGTAAATATGGATCATACTTTGTTCTTTGTTTTATTGAGTGCTCCTTTATGTTTTAATGCTCTTATCTCATCTTATCTTATCTAGTTGATTCTGACATCAGAAACAATATCAGAAACAATGCAGACATTAACAAAGTATTTGGTTTTCCTTTAATTTAACAGTTAGAATCGGACTAGTTACAATAAGAATCAGCTTTCTTCTTCTTCTTTTTCGCCTTACAGTAGTTGACATTAAGTGTATTTATTTATTCATCCACAAATTAAAGATATAATTTAATGATGTTTCATCACCATGCTTCGACAGTGATGATAAAGATACCATGTTGTCGTCTTCATTGAGAGAATTAGTGATGAATCAGTCTAATGCTTGAATCATACATTAGTAATAGCCTAATTTTACACATGATACATGATGATGAAGATACAGAAAATTGAACAGATTATGTTTTGAAGGTAGTGTGTGTGTGTGTGTGTGTGTTCATGTCTTATTAAGGAGCCCATGTCCCCCCTCCCTGGTTCCTCTGTAGTTCACACTCTATTTGTCTTTGTTGGGTAAAAACTAGAAGTCAATGTGAGTAGGTTTTTGTGATGCTGACGCTCCCCTCTGCTGCTGTCTGTGGATGTGGAGCCGCTGTCCGCTGATGTGCACACAAGCCAGACATACTTATCAAGTTAATGAGCAAGGCCCATTCTCAGCTCTATTTCGGTGGCATCCTGCGTACTAATGACGGACCTCCCTAGACCTCACTTGCTTCACGCAGCAACCTGCTGAGACACGGCATGATTCATCATCATGCCTGACTAACTAGCCAATTAAAATATTCATCTAAATATCAGCCGCTTGTCTCATTTCATTCGTACTCGCACACAAACACCCATATACATCCACTACGCTTCCTGTTGATTCAGTGACCCCCCCCACCCCCCACCCCGACCCGCCCTCACTGCCCTTACCTGTGCCAGGTGGGGTGGGCCGGCGCGTTCCCGTGGCAACATCCAAACTGGAGCTTCCACCAGATTTACTGTAATGAGAAAACAGACACGAGTTATTCCGGAGTAAAAGGAAAATTATATGGTGTCTGCTCTGACCTTCTGCATTTCTATTTCCATTTTCGTGTTATGTAAGAGCAGTGTGTACAAAAACACTGTTAGAAATCAGAGAATCACTGTTTATGCAAAAAATCTACAATTAATATGTTATTTTGTAAATTCAACAAAAGCAATGGTAATAAGTGGTGCCTGGCAGAACAAGCTCTGCCTTTCACATGTACTGTAGCTTATTTTGTCATAGATCCAGCTGATGTCATTATGGTTATGATGTCAGTATATCAATTTCCTCTCTATATTTGTCAAGTTTAAAGTAAATTGAAACTACATTGATGTTTTAATTGACATTTGGTATGAATTCAATGAGTGGTTTTGCTGTTACAGACACTTGAAATTTTTCCATCCCAAAAGATTTTTTTAAAAATTCATTAAAAAAAATTGTTAAGAAACAAAAAAACTGAAGTAAAAAGAAACACCCCTAGTAGTACATTATTGAATTACTGAGAAAAAAAACATCAATTTTTTTTTTACTTATCAGTAAGTACATGAAGAATTGGAATGTGATCTAAATAAAACTGTCAGCTCAGTAATACTCTAAAATGTGTTCTAGTAGTGTTAAAAAATTAGGAAACATGAAATAATTAGTTTTATCAAAACCCCTAAAAAACTTAAACAGACCAAAAAGCATCTACTGATCTAAAATGTATAATAATTATTAAACCACTAGTCATCTCAATGCATATAAATGGAAACAGTGTCATTTTCTGCAACACTGATTCACCAGTAAAACACATAAAACTGTATACTTCAACAAAGAGACAGTTTTTTAAAAGTTCAATTAATGATAAACCTTGTTGAAAAAGTAATATTTTCTTTATTTTTCCTCTGTTTTAATATACCAATAACCTAAAATGCTCAGGAAAATATTGTAAATCATGGTGATAAATCACTTAGAAAGGAGTCATTTGGAAGTTGCCAAAAAATTACTTTAGTTAAAATCTTTGACATAAAATATTTAAAACAGTTATGATAAATGCTCAACATCAAAATATGCACGAGTGAAAGTTACTGAAACAACCTTTAAATTCTGCTTTTATGAACATCTGCATGATCAGTAAATTAAACATAGTGATAAATCTCGTCTCTCTCATCATTGCTTTAACCTCACTAGGGTCACGGGGGTCTGTAGGGGTCTAATCCAGCTACAATGGGCGAAGGCGGGGTACACCCTGTATGAGTAGAGTGATACATTTCTTTGCAAAAAATTTGACGTGGAGAAAAATTCATATGGAAAGCACCACAAAAATATTCCTACATCTTTAATATAAGCTTGTACCAACATACAAATGAAAGTACATGGTGCATGTGTACTGTACTGACTAAAAAAGATCACCTAGATTTTAGTTTCAGTCCAGTATAAATAAAACTAAACACAAACTTAGACCAAACAGCCATATATATATATATATATATATATATATATATATATATAGACACGCACCATCCTATTCAGAGTGGAGTACATTGACTCACTGTACTGTTCTCTTCTCTTTTAAGCGTTGGAACATGTTCTTGTGGGTGAGTTGTGACTAAAGTATGACCTCTTTCTAAAATATTATTCGGTCAATGCGGAGTCCATTCAGATTCACCTGGAGCTGAGTCGGTTTTGTCTCATTCTCTGCTCCTGCAGCAGACGGGTGTTCTCCAGTTTGACAGGGCTGGGGATGAAGCCCACCTCGCAGCCCTCCTTCACCAGACGCCCGATCCACCAGTCGTTGTTGTACTTCTGTTAAAAGAAGTAGACATCAGTAGTGACAAAACTGTCATTATAATTATCTGTCAGTATATGGTCATTCAGGAGGTCTGGGTAGAAATCAGATGGATAGGGGTTTTAATATGTGACTGGCAACTGTAATTACCATGTCTACTGCTCACCATTGAAGTGGCTTCTGTTTTCCATGACACCTGGTAACATCTGTTTATATTAAGTTTTTTTATTTAGACAGAATGACAAGACCTGCAGGAGGAAGGTGTTTCCTTAAATTCTGCTCCTAATTTGCATTCGTGTAGCTTTAAAAATAAATAATAATACTGTACTGTGACAAAACACATAGTTTTTTTGCTCTTAATATGGTTTATATTGGTATTTCTTACCTGTGATATTTAATGTTGATCAATTTTAATGTTCCCACAATTGCCTTTTCTGAGGGATCACATATATTATCATTAAAAAAAAAAAAAAACAGGGATGTGAAAAGTTTGCTGCTAAGACTTGTTTTTAATGCATAAAAATTACCAAAAATGTATGAAATTGCAACAAAAAACTGTGAGTGAAAATACAATACAAAGTTGTTTATTTGAAAAAATACTTGTGTTAATGGCTAAATCAAACATACACTGTAGATTTTGCAGTGTTAATTTGGAGACAATGGGACCAAATACACTCTAGAAGAAGTTAAATAAACTCTCTAAGTGTTGATTTAACACTGCAAAATTTACTGTGTAGCCGACGTCTTTACAAGAAAAGTTGTGTGTGAACAAAACCACATTTGTATGTAGAATCTGTGTTTCTATTGTTTTGAGAAAATAACACTGTAAATTGAAAATAATGTGGTGACATTTGAATTGCATATGGTTTTGGATTATATATATATATATATATATATATATATATATATATATATATATATATATATATATATAGTATATGCATGCATGTTGCTCTATATATGTTAACAGTTCATTGTGTTTTTACAGGATTCTTCTGGTAACCACAGCTACTAGTTTTGTTTTTCCCATATATATATTTTTTACATTGTGTTTATCAGTTAAATGTCAGTATTTTACAGAGAATGTGGGTCTGTAGTTTTCCTATTAGTTGCTAGTAATTCAGTGACTTTATTTCAGTGTATTATAATGATGATTTGTTGTAATGTTAACCTGCTGCTGAATAAATAATAAAGAATTACGGTAAGTCCATCACCTGCAGGAACTCAGCGAGTCTAATTTACACAGATGCTTGAGAGTTTTGTATTTGATTAATGAGTAAACTACAGGGGACAAATTAGGACTCCCACAGTCTAGGTAATGAATGGAAACACTGGCCTATAAATACAGGAAAATATCCACTTTACTTCATGGAGATATTGTCAATATTATAATGACTTCAGGCCAAAATTATTAAAAAAAAACACAGATTTTAGTCAGATACGGCAAAAAAGACTACCAAATACTACTTAAGCCTCCAAAATCTAAAGAAAATTGATAAAAGCTGAATATAGTTTAGTTGTAGCTCATACATACATACTGTAAATACAAGATGATGGTGGAACTAGGATCACTTTTTTTGCTTCCATCACTTCCCACTTATATGTACTGACTCAACATTCTAATGGTTTTGGATTTTCCATTATAGTTTAGTTTTATTTAGTTTTTTGACATTTTTGGTCTCTAATTCAGTTAGTTCTAATTCGTTTTTAGAGCAGACTTGCTAGTTTTTGCTCTTTCTTCTTTCTTCAAACTAAAAAATATCCATGTATTTATTGTGTATTTAGTGCATGTGGTTTAATTGAGGAAGTTCGTACCTCTTTAATGTGCAAGAAGTCTTTGGCTTCAAAGGATATGGCCATGCCCTGCACAGGGACATCATCGCTGGGGCCAGGGTTGTAACCAACATTTGTCCGCACAGCGAAAGCCACTGGTTTGGTCTGCAGCATTAATCAGGAAAAACTAGATGTTAATATGCAGAAAACAAATCACCAGAAACACCTAACACAGAGATCAGAGACCTGCTGACGTTAAAAGATTGTAACCCTGACTACACAATGTTGCATAAGAGATGAGGGCGCATCAGCTGAACTCTGACCTTTGCTTTCTCAAGCGTGGCAAGGGCCTGTCTGTCGGCCTCCTTCCTCAGAGCCTCGGGGTCTTCCTCCAGGGACACGTCGGAGTCTGATGGCCGGCTGGTGTAGGAGTCTGCAGAGCCCTGGAACACACAAAACACACACATTAAAAAGATGACATGAAGGTTAGAAAGAGAGAAGGAAGTGTAGACTATGTCAAGTCTATAACAGATATTCACGGTACATTAACCATGAGAGAAAACATCCCAGTTTCATCACAGTATCTTAGTGCATTATTATCAGTAGTGGTTCCACATTGGTCTTAGTCTTGTGTCTGAATCAACATCAAAGCATAGAGCTGGGCAAAACACCCAATTAATGCCCAAGGTGCAAAATCAAGATTATTCCTCTGGAGAATGTTCTTGCTCAACAAACATTCAACATTGAAAAGCAGAATCTTGCATCTTGTGTTAATAGTGAATGCATTTTTCATGTTTTTCTTTCTTCGATGTTCTATTGTGTACAGTTTGATGATATCTTTTGGGGATAAGTTGAAGAAATGGAATAAATACATCAGCTTAAAGTACTGTCGTCCTGTGTATTTCCTGGAGGGAGTAAGACTAGATATCTGCTGCTGTATGTCAAATCACTATAATATTTTCACATTCTCATCTTTATGCATTGCATTTTTTTTCTTTTATATATTTGTTTACTTCTTTGTATTTTATGCATTGTCTGACAGGCACTTATAAATAAAATGCATTATTATTATGATTGCAAATATGGATCTTACTTTGCACTTATACATTTTCTCTGTACTTGTTAATATTTTTTATTGAGTGCTACTTTATATAATGCAATATATTATCACTGTTGGGGGGGGGGGGGGGCTTGTAAGTACATTTTTGGTCTTTTTCCTTTTTTGTCATTAAATGATTCTATTGGTCGTCATGCTGGACTGATGATTTCAGAAATATTTAATTAATGAAAAGTGTAGAAAACAGCTTGTGACTACATCTCTTAACTACTATTTATTTGTTCAGAATAAAAATCTAGTTCCTTTAAAAATAGCAGTTTTTAACAGATTTCCACCAGGCAGGGACAATTTGTTTTGTATTCATCCTCCAATCAAATATGGCAGTGGTCTTAAAGAGTTTGTTTTTAGAAGTTCTGTCTTAGGAGTGTTTTTTTTTTTTAACTCAAATTTCCAACAAAATAACCAAAAACACACCAAGAAACACAAAAAAATAAATAAATCCAGAGGAAGATATACAATACACGCTAAAAAAATTTTTTGTAAAGCCCTGTGAGACGACTTTGTTGTGATTTGGGGCTTTATAAATAAAATTGAATTGAATTAAAATCACACAAAAATGAAAAATCCAAAACATCTTCAAAAAGTCTTATAAAATACAGGAAAAAAAACACACCACAAAATAGGCTAAAATATCCAAAACACATGCAAAAATCTAAATAAAAAATGCAATTAACATATTTCATCAACTCCTTCAACAGATTCAACAAAACAAATTGAAACAAAATAACTGTTCCATTTAATTGCATTAACATTTTTAATCAGATTAATCACGATGATGGATGAATGTGTTAATTTTGACAGCCCTAAAGTAAACTAAACAAGAAGAGAAAAAAGTAGAGTTGTTGCAGTTTCACCATCCATTTGCATCTTTTTCAATAAGTAAATGTGCAGCTGTCAGCTTTTATAGCTTAAGCCATTATATTAGTACAGCGCAGTATCCATAAATCTGATGTCAGTAGTAATAAAGAAGGAGTGAGTGGATAAAAAAATGATAAATTCAATGAGTGAAAACCTGTTTGTATTTATCCTCCGGTGCATAACCTACAGTATATAACAGCTTTGGCCTTCATATTGCCTGAAAGTTGACTCTACTGTATGTAACTGGAGGTGGAGAGGATGCATAACAGCATAACAGCCGCGTTGCGTTTCCACCACAGATCCAAGAGGCCGAGGCGCTAAATCTTTTTGCACAGGTAGAACATATTCAGCGAGTGGGTGTGTCAAGTAGCAATGGAAAGAAGTAGAGAGGAAAAAGCAGCCTGAGGACTTTTTATAATATCTGTGGGGATATAAATTTCTCATGAAGTGGCTTCAGTTTCCAACACATCCACCACTCATGCATGGTAACCTGACGCTTTGTGGCTGACCCTAATCTAGACTCCCATACCACAATAAAAAAGCAGCCTCCTGGAAGCCTGTTCACTCCTGAAGTGTTCCAGGGTCTAATTTATATAACAATCCCACTTGTTCTTTTCTTACTAAATTTAATTTTATTTTAGATTTTTCCTTTTTTTTTTTTTTTTTTTTTGTGAGTTGACAGGCTGCCTGGTGTTTTGTAGGAGGTGCTGACAAGAATGCGGACAGCTGAATGTGCCAGGCAGAAGAAGTGAGTCACTAGGTGTGGGTTTTTAAAATAGAGGTGAGAATGCACAAAGATGACATGTAACATATGCGGTAATGATGAAAAATTCCCTCAGAGAAAGTCTGCACGCGTGTGGTGAGACAGCAGAGAGAGTACGCTCACTGTGAACACCTGATATCACTGATCCAGGGTCAGATATGAACGCTGAGTTTCCATCTGAACAACACATTAATAGAAATATAAACATGCTGCTCTGTCACAGTCCATACTGTACGACTGAGGAGATGCTAAAGGAAAATGTGGCAAAAAATAAGGGAGAAAAAAAAGGCAAATTACATGGGTTTGAATTGAAGAAACTGGGTTAAAGAAACAAACAAATAAACTGATCGTCTTGGACGTCGACAAGACAGAAAAGCTTGGATTTTGACACAGAGAGTTTCTTTGTCTATTTCTTACAACATAAATTCAGTAATCCCTTCTTATAACTTATTTAGAAAAAGTGTTACCAGTAAACGAATAATGTTCTGATGAGATATATCACTTTTTTTTCTCAATTGTGTTGAGATTAAATATGCTTAAAGGAGTCATTCCATGGTTATTTCATTAATATTACTCTGTTCTCCATTGTTATTGAATGCATTGTGTGTTGGTTCTATTAAAAAACGGTCCGAATTGCTTTCTTTCCAGCTGTTTTTGGAGGGTAGAAAAATTACTTGAGGTCCATGACGAGGTAATGAGGCGTCTCTGATTGGCTCAGAATGCGTGAAGGAACACTCCCCCCTCCCCCCTCCCCTCTTGCTCCACCATTTTTTTCAACTTTGTGCAACAGCTACTGTAGCGCCGTCATCTCTTGTAGATGCTAATGCTAATGCTACTTCAGATTCGCTGCAGTGGGGGACAGGCTTAACCCCTCATGGGTGATGCCAATATCTACATGACGTATTGTGGACAGGCTTTTCTGAGTCGCTCGTATTGTTTTCTATGAATGGGAAATACAGCCAGTGGAGGTGACACACCACTTTCAAGCGCAGCATGTGTTGGTAACTCAGGGTGACCCATCAGATTCCATTTGGATTTCAGTGGAATGATACCTTTAGCAATCTGATCCCAAAAAAAAAAAAGCCCATAAAATTAGAATAAAAAAAAACAATTATATATATATATATATATATATATATATATATATATATATATATATATATATATATATATTTATCTCTTCTCATGACGTTTCTTCTTGATATATAAAGTGTAACTGGGACTCAGTATGTAATCATTACACCAGGTCAAGGAGGATTACTGATAGGAATGAATAGAAGAATGTGTCTGAAAACATAATGACTCCAACTTTTTCTTTGTTACATGCCACAGAATCTTGATGAAAGCTGTTTCTGTCAACCTTTTATAATATTTTAAAAAATGCACACAAGTATGCACCTAAAAATAAAGGACTTGACGAAATCTATATTACCAAAACATCACACACATACAAAAAAGATCACATTCACCATCTATGAGTGAAACTGTATTTTTTCTGGATTCCAAAAAAACTTAATTTGCTTCATTCTACATTTATTCTACAAACTAATTCAGCTAAAATGCAGCTTGTCATTGTCATCTATGTTTTCATTCTATATTTTGCTTTTTTTTTTTTTTTTTTTTACTTTTTTAAAACCCTCAAAGAACTAAACAGCACCGAGCATCTAATTATCTAAAATGGTTAATAACTTCTGAATTGGTAATCCTATTAATACATTGAAATCATTTGGTTAAAATACAGTTTCTCAGCTTTTTATCATAATCATATATGACTGTTTGGACTTTCAGAGTCTCTCTAGTGAACATCATTATCTTCTGAAATATTGATTCACTAATAAAATGTATGTAGTTTCACAAACGACGGTGGTTGCAGCTTGGTTTTATGTTCACTTAAAGCTATATTTCGCAAAAAAGTAACTATTTCCTGTTTCATGTGTTCTCATATAATAACCTTCAAATTATTCAGAGCTTTTTTCCTCCCTGTTTTTCCAGTGCAAAATGCCAAAATTAGAGAATTCTATACAGAAGTAAATCACTTGGGAGTGGTTAATTTGATTGTGTTTTATATGTATGTTTAGTGATTTTTAGTGATCTATGGTTTTAGAAGTGACTTTTATTGTATTTTTTGTGCAGATTTATGATGCATGCAAGATTTAATGTATGGCAGTGGCTTCTATTTTGTGTAACTTGGCCATGACACTCTTGAAAAATAGATTTTGAATCTCAAAGAGGTTTTTCTTGGTTAGAAAAAGGTTAAATTAAAATACATTAATTAATAAATACATACATACATAAACACAGAGAAAAACTCGTTTGATAAGTTGCACCAAAAATAGGTATTTAATGGTTAAAAAATTCCACATTTTAAAAAAGACCTGAGCGTATAAATACACCATCAGGTTCAATATCATCAAATCCATGTGCATTTACCTGTGATTAATGCTCCTCTACACCTTTGATTACACCGGTGCATCTCTGTTAGATGTGAAATGAAACGACAAACACTAATGTTGATTCTAGCTCGGCCACCTGTCATACTGAGGCGCTTTGTAACTTGGCAACAGCAAACAACTGCAGACACTCCCTGTTGTCACGACAATATCTGTCTACTCCTCGCATCCACGCACCATCCCTACTTCCTGTTTCATTGACTCAAACATTCACAGCGAAGCACCCACATCCCTCTCAAGTAGGTGAAACGTTACTGTGAGTGGCATACCTCCTAATGAGGACACTAACAACCACCCACTTACCAGCTCTGACTCATCTCCTAAACCGTACAGGTACATCCCAACACGGCACACCGGCTAAGACAAGGTTAACTCTGGCTGACAGGGGAGGGGGGCCCATGGGAATCTTTTCAAGAAAGGAGCTGAAATGACGGCTGGAGTAACCTGGGACCAGGCATCTCATTACAACGAGTCAGTGATGCAGCAAAATGTGGAGAGTAGGAGGGATAGGTGGTGACTCTGAGTGTGTGTCTGCGATTGTGTGTGGACAAACAGTTGTGTGTCTGAACCACTCATCCAACTGATTCACGTCACACACACCCAGAGAATGAAAATGACAGGCTTTGGAAACAGGAGACAGATAGATGGACAGACGGATGTGCACAGATATGAAAGTCAATACATGTGAATCCAAGCCTGGGAGAGTTATTTATAAAAAAAAGAAGAAAAAAAAGAAAACATATTACAGTATATGCGGCCTTAAACTGTCATTTCAGCCATATCTCATGTATGATTATGCCATGCAATATGCAATACACCATATGCTGCTTATCAATGCCATAGGTTGTACAGTTATCCTGTCATGTTTGCCTTGTGTTGCACTTCAATATCTGTCTTGTCTCTGTTTACATGTGAGACAGCGAGAAACTAAATTTCAATTCCTTCCTTGTATGAACAGTGCATGTGAAAAAAATTGACAATAAAATTGACTGTGGCTTTGATTATTGATAGTAAGTAGTAGTAGTAATAATAGTATTGCCGACGTGTGGCAGAATGAGTGCGGGGATGCAAATAGTTTAGATGACTGTCATAATAGTTTTTAGAGTTGATTTTAGTTTTCATCTTTTTAACATTAATTTTACTTCCACACATAGACTTTTTCTTCACATTAGTTTTGAATGTTCAAATATACCTGTTTGTCATGATCTGGCCATAAACATGTGTCTTTGAAGGACCTAAATATAGTGTTTTTGTATTTATTTATTAAAAAACTTCTATTTTCTTTAGTTCTTAAAATAAAGAGCTCTGAAGTTGTGTCATAGATACCAAAATATTGAACTGGACTAAATATTGGACTAAACTGACAGTTCTGACCTTGTTTGTTCCAAATACATCTTTAGTTCAGCCATTGACAGTACTGAAAATGAAGGTATTTTGTGGTTTTACTATACCTGTATGTTTTTTTTTTTTTTAATCTAAAAACAGAGCTAAGTTCACAGACATACAATGTAAGCTATCAGCTGATTATAAGACACAGTGTTATAATAAACTAATTTGGTTCTTAATGTGTTCTGGTACATGATTTCACCAGACTGTTGCGAGTTTAGAATAGGATTACTTCATACCTTTAAACTCAAAAGAAATAATGATTTGATATTTACTGTTCTAATTATCAGGAACAACTGATGCTACATTTCCAAGCCTTCCCAGTTATAAGTTTGTGGAAACAGAAAAGCAGTATCAGTAGCTGTAGATGGTATTGTTTAGCATGAAAACCACTAAAAATATATGATTTTATTTTTGCATAGAGAAACATTTTCCTATCACTTTGTTTCTTAATACTACTTTTCACCTTCTGTGGGACTTATTAAGGAAATGAATTAAAATAAATAAATGAATGACCTTTGATTTGAAGTGTATTAAGCCTTAAAGTAAATTTCCTACACTCACTTTACAGAATTGACCATTGACATTTATTTTGGGGGTACCGTCTTTTATAAATGATTTTGTCTCATTAGGGTATTTTTTTTTTTCATCAATTCTTAATGTAAAAAACAATTGATAAAAGAACAATGACGTCATTATCTGTGAACATAGTTGACTGAAAAACAGAACAATTTATTTCAGAATGATTTTAAAATCATAAAAAATACTGTAATGTTAGTTATGAATTCTGAAAAGTTGATGAACATAAGGTTGAATGGACGACTACAAATGAAATGTGGTTCAACCCCCACAAAAATTAAAAGTAGTGCAGTTAGTTCAATTCTAAATTCTTTAAAATGTATGGAACAATATGATTTGTTAGAAGCTTGTGTTATTTTTTAAAGCTGTTTTTTAAGCATTATTTACGAATGACATAGTTCCATAGAGGATTAATACTAGAATGGGTTAATAAATGAATGCTAAATGAACTGAATATATATACACAGTAGTGCATTGATACACCTTCATGCTGCCCAAAGTGTTTTACACTTCCTCAAATTCACCCATTCACACTCACACACCAGTAGGCAGCTGCTGCCATGCAAGGTGCTGCAATATAATGTCTTTCCCAAGGACACTTCAACATGTGGACACACTCCATCAACTGAGACACATGAATGAATTAAGAAATACTGCTCAATATTTTACTATATTTCATTTAATGGTCACATAGATATTTGAAATAAAATACATGTTGATTGAGGGATAGTATTGTATTGAATCGAAAAACTAAAGAAAAATTTTCTTTTTAAAGCAAAATATATCAATCACTGCATGATTTGTACATAAGCTAAATGGAGGATTAATGATGAATCAGCCTTGCAGATACCACAAATTCCCAATTGTGGGAAAAAATAAATTACTTTTTTTTTAATCTGTCTTTTCTATTTAGAGATTTTTCTTTCTTCCTTTATGACAGTAACTATAGAGGGACACAAAATGCAAGAACTAACCATAAAAAATGTGTATTGCATCATATGGAATGGTTTTGTAGAATGGCATGGAAGAAAATAGAGTACTTATAGTATTCAATATAAAAAGATGAATCTTTTGGTTTTCAAATTAATAAAGAAAAACAGCAATTGTTGCTGATGGTAAGGATCTTATAAGTCTACTTTAGACTATTTTCTTTCTTTTTGGAACTGAAAATTGATCATAATTTGTGTATTATCATACACTGAATTGTCAAGTACGGGGCAAACTCAGCTTCTTCCTACTAAATCTTGAACAAAAAGTGTATAAAATAATGAAAAAAGTAATTTTTTTTTCTTTTCTTTTTGTTTTCCTGAATTTTTTTTTTTATTTCTTATATTCAAAAAATAAAGTCTATCATTGTCATTCTGTGGGTGATGAATAACAAAAGACATATTTGAGAAATCACCGCGGGGTTCAGAAAAGTGTACAAAAAATTGATCCACTATTTTCAGACATTTTAAACAACAATTAGTCAATTCATTCATTCAGAAATTGAGGGACATAATTGAGTCATTGTTAATTGCAGCCCTGTAATCTGCTCATTCTAAAACAGCCAATGCACTTTAACTAATATTTAAAGTGTATATTTATTCCCATCCATCACATTTGAACTCAGGTTAAGACAAAACAATGACTAATTTCAACCTTTTCTTCCTCATCTGCAAGTTGATAAAGCATGACAATGTTTCTCCTTTTCATTCCTGACACTCCTTCCCTCTTCTCCTCCTCCTCCTCCTCTTCCTCGTCTTCCTCTTCTTCTCTCATGCCAATGGGTTGTGTCTCTAATTTAGTTGCTTGCTTCACTTCACATACAGCTCCTGTTGAAAATAGCTACAGGCCACCTGATGTTGGAGCCGCATTCCTATTGGCGGCACCCAATGAGAGACCCCAGCAGTGTCATAGTAACCAACTCTGCAGCTTATTACAGGCAGCCAGTGAGAACTGCATCAGGACAAGGATGAAGACCAAGATATAGGGATCGATAGTGAATAAAATACCCTGGCGGGAAATCTGCGGCAGGAAATTGCATAAAAGCTTTTATTATCAGGTGGTCAATGAACTATTTTATTGAAGCATGTAGATTAGTGATGGCAGTAGAGAATGGAGAATAACATCAACATCAAAACAAAACATTTGGAGAGGAAATGCTGATGTTTTGGCTCGAATGACTTGTTTTTCAAACAAAAAAGTGTCTAGACTGGTTTCCAAAAACATCTCCAAGGAGGTGCAAGACATGAGAGTTAATTATAAGGACAAAAATGAACTGACTATGAATGTGAACAGTGGCTTCTACAGTTATAGGCTACATCCTCAGCACTAATATTGCAAAAAAAAAAAAATATGAGAAGGGGGTGGAGTGCATGTTGGGAAGGAGGGGGTAATGGAATAAGAGGCGAGGGCGGGACGGCAAAAGACACGCTTTGAATAATGAGAGTTGAAAAGAGTCAGCCTGCAGCAAGGAAATGAGTTAACATTGTTTCTTCTGATGCCCTGGTTCCTTTGTAAATGGTTTCAATAGAAAGGGAAATTAGAAATGAGTTGTTGGTTGGATGCAGCAGCGTAGATTTTGCCTCTGGAGTCGACATAAAGCTCACGAGAGGCAACATATCTGTTTAACATTGACACTGCTGCAGTTTCATTCCTATTACATGCTGTTAAAATGTCCAGGAAATGATCGATGCTGTACTTTCTGTGAGATGACAGGTCAAAGATTTGGATCTCACAGAGAACAGCACCAGCAGCAGGTGTCATGACTAAGAAGTGATAACTATCTGAGTGCTAACACATGCTGCAAAACCCCTGCCCTGATAATTAAACAGATAAAAATACTTTCATTCTTATCAGTTCCGTTCAAGTGAAAATTACAAAAAAAAAAAAAAAAAAAGAGGCAAGGCTACAACATTAAATATCCTTTTCATATTTACTTTATCTCAGATTCTTTTAGGAGCCCGGTCACCACAACATAACATCTCTTCTGAGGTAACTGAGAGCCGAAATGAATGCATTAACAGTCAAGATCGAGATCCACTGAGTATTCACATCACATCGGGATAGAGATTAAGTCAAAGGATCAGCACAGGACTAGAAAAAACACAGATAAAAGCAAGATTTGAGGGGGAAAAGGTGTCTTGTAGAGCCTAGATACACCAACAGAAGAATCACAGAGGACTGATTTCCTGTCTGACAGTCAGGGCTAGTGGCTGTAAATGGCAATATTCAATTTTTTTTTTTTCCTCTTCTGTCACAGCAGCAGCAGCGTCATGGCAACCGGCTGGACGAACACACTATCACCAGGACCGGGGTGAAGACTAGAAAGATGAGTCACCAACTGAACTCACTAGAAATTCCCATTTTTACAAACAAAGGGAGTCTAAAGGGAAAACGCACTGACATTAGAAATGAGAAATGTAAATGTGATCATATGCACATCAATAGGCCTTTAATTTGACACCGCAGTTAATCTGTTTTCATGCTTTTGTTCCAACATCAAACCCTTAAAAAAAAATACTGATCTGGAAGTTATACTTTTACACAAAAAAACGTATATATTCAGGGCACAATCAAATATTTAATTTCACTATATTTTAATAATGACATCTGCTTTTGTTTGAAGTAATTCACTTTTTTTTTTGTTTTATGCTTTACGGACTTGTCATTCATTGCTGGTTTTTATTTTGTCACAATTGATTACCCATGTTCTGGTTTTTTTTTTTCAGTTTTTTCAGTTTACTGTTTCTAATAGACCTGTATTTTCTCAATTATGCAACAAATGAAGCCGTCACATAAATATATTCAAAGATTAAATAAACGTAATAAAGATAAGAATAAGAATGTTCTTTTTTTTTTTACAAACACCTTGATGAGATAACATGACTTTAGTATCAGTCCCATCCGCTATCACATTTCATCTCATTACAAATCTTATTATAAATTGTGTTTCAGTTTAGGAAACATTACCAGTACTTTATTTATGTTTTTAATCTGGTCTGAAAGTCATAAGAAAAATACAGCCTGAGATTTGAAAGAATATTGTAACTTTATGTATCTCCTTTTTTTTTTTTTAGCTTGCACATCCTAACTTCTACTTATTTAACCTGCATATAAAGCTAAAATACTGTAAATATCCAATATCCTTTTTCATTGTTAATGCTGCTGTGTGACAAAAGGTTCTTTAGATGAAGCCTGTAAATTCCAAAATCTATAAATCTATAATTACAAAAAATGTAAAATACTAGGTAACTAAGTATGAATTAAAGTAGATACGGATATTTACTCATATAAATAGGGATATGACTAAAGTAATGTTACTTGGAGAGGGTAAAGGAAAGGAAAAATAGTAAATCAATGCTCTCATGGGCTGCGGTAAAGTCAGTTAAGTAGTAAAAGTCACTATTTATTTGTAATCACATGATTCCTGCAGCCATTAACACTTTAAGACCTAGAACTAATTTTGCGCCTACTTCCAAATGAATGTTCCTTTATATTCAACCTTTCCTGAGTGATTTATTGCAGAATTATTCTCTGTATTTTGCATTATTAATAAGAGAAAACAGGTATTTCATGATCTTTCATGAGTGACCATGTAGGTTATGATCATATCACAGCAGAAAAGTGAAGAAAAAATAAACACCTAATTGTGAAACTACATGGGTTTCACTGGTGAATTAATGTTGCAAATGATTATGTTCAATATGAAAAATGGGTCAAATCTAATACTGCAGAAAATATGAAAAAATGAATTTTACCTAAATTATTTCACTTTACTGATAAGATTAGTGGTTCAGAAGTTATTAAACATTTTAGATAAGTATTTTCTTTCATCCCTGGTGGCTATTTTTGAGGCTTAAACTAACTACTGAATTTCAACAATAAGTTAATAGCCGTGCAAAAACTCTATGCCCAAGCGTTGCTCAAAATGGGACACTTGCGCAGATAAAAGCCCCCTGAAAAGGCCACGGCGCTGGGGCAGGCAGTGCACATAGCAGTAGAGGCGACTGGTGGGACTGGAAGTCTAATTAAAAACACAGCGCCTTTCCAGCAGCTGTGGCCCAGCCCAAAATGGAATTGAAAGACAGGAGAAGAGGGGGAGCAGAGAAAGACATAGACCGGGAGGTGCAGCGCTATCAGCACTTGAGCAACAAGTTAGATTTTCTCAGTCATATCTCAAGGCCGGCAGTGACTTTACCACATTTCTACAACTCAATCCTGATACAGACAAATACATTCTTCTAGTACCACTCGGGTAAAGCCAAATCTAGGTCCTTCTTACCATGATGGGCCTCTGAATCCTCTCAGTCCTCTCCATACCTCGTTTGCCACGCTCGCCACACCACGGCAAACCAAGGGGGCAACGCCGGAGTCCACCGACAGAGTACCGTGTGTATATGTGTGTGACAACTAGTGTGAGTATCCGTGTGTTAGTATGACAAGTGCATGAGTGTTACATGAGTGTGTGTTAGTGCTTGTGTGCGTGTATGTATATGTGTGTGTGTATATGTGTGTGTGTGTATATGTGTGTGAGATAAGAGAGAAAGCCAGAAAAGAGTGTCGTATGTGTGAGAATAGGCAAGCGCTCCCTTAACCTCCAACCCCTTCACACACACACACACACACACACACACACATACACCCACGCCCACCCCCCTCTACACAACCCGGAGGAACGTGAACCTTGTGTAGAGGAAGGGAGCTGGAGCTGGCTGGGGGTCGGGTTGCAGGACTTGTGCTACATTTGCAAACTGGGGAAATATATTTAGCCCTGGCCAGGCAGAAACAGGGTCGTGAACACACTGAGACCAAGAAGGAGGCTTGGTATGCAGCCGTCAGCCATTCAATGTCCTGACTGACGTGAGAGAGGGCTGGGGCAGTGCCCAGGGAAACCCCCTCCCCCCCTCATCCCCCCTTTCCCCTCTTTTGCTCCATTCCTCCTCTCCTCTGTTCTGATCTCATTATTCCCAACCCCTCACTCTATCGCTTTGTTCCTCTGTCTGTTCACCGGAAAGAGGGTATCAGACGCAGGATTAATATGGATATGAGGGGAGGTAAAAACAGCAGCAAGGTGGTGCTGGTGGTGGCAGGGGGTGGGTGGGTGGGTGGGAGGAGTAGTTCAATGCAACAGCAGTAAATTGAGGACATGAAGAGCAATGATCCGGGGCTTTAACGCTTTGAAGCAACTGGTGCTAGATCATTCAGACGCCTTTAAAGTGAACTCTCAATAGTTACTGTTAAAAATCCATGTATCTAGTGAATATAAAGCAGTCCAAAAAATCTCAAATGTTAGTATTAAGTGCAAAACACTGAAAGCATAATCAGTCCAGAACATATTTTCCATTATTAGTATGTCGGATTACATCAGGACTCAGGTTTGGAGGTGCTGTTCACATGGTTAAATACAGTAATTACTCTTCAGGGGGTGTGTGACACATTACAGATTTGTCCACTAGAGGGCGACCTCTGACACCATGGTGTCATGGGCTTTTCCACAGATGTAACTGTCTTTTTCTACCAGCATTGCTAGCTGATGACAGTCTAGTCAGCTGGGGTTTGACAAAATGGAGAGCTGCTAACAGAGCCACCAGCTGCCTCTTCATGCAATCACACTGGGGCTTCTGGGAATCACATGCCTGGGCTAACGTGAGCTCTGCATGTTTCTGCAGCATCGAAACCTACCAAACCTGTCACACATGGTGAACCCAGGACAATGTGATGCAGAAAATGTGAAACAAAAGATGGCTCTAGATCATGGGTGTCCAACATATGGCTCATGGGCCAAAACCACCCCACCAAAGGGTGAAAATTTAACTAATGTGTGTTCTTTTGTGAGGATGCATCTTCATGATTTGATGTATTATTGAGTGGAATCTGCAACATTTATCAAGACTTATAGATAATTTAACCATGTCAATTGAAATGCATACTTACTCTAAGACATGCAGGCTGCAGGCCAAAGGGTTCAATCTAACCCATGGGATGAATTTATGAAATGCGAAAATTACACCTACGACATTAACAATCAATTTCAATAAAAACATTTTCAAAGGCGACTTACAAACCAATTTGATCTCAAGTGGATCATACAGGTAAAATAATATCATAATAACCTAAAAATGATAACAACTCTAATTTATTTTAAAAAAAAATTGTTTTAGTGTGAAAAAAGTTAAATTTTATGATGAACATTATTACATTCACTCTAAATAACCATACATTAAAAAAAAAAGAAAAATGTGAATAATTTTGAGAATATTATGCATATTGCTTTAAATGTTTTGTGTCTTTGGAGATCCACTGTGATCTGTAAGTTACAATGTACATGTGTAAATGAGAAGCTGAGGCATTATATTATTAAAATTGAAACAATCATATTATATTATTTCTATATGTTGGACTGTATGTGGCCACTGACTTAAAATTTGTTTGATATCCCTACTCCAAATGATAAGAATTGAGCAGAATTTTCAATAATAGACGTATTTTTGGTGTAATAAGTCTGTCTTATATTTAACAGCTTGATTGTACATGCATAGAGACACTCAGCTGATTCCCACAGACTCCACCATGGAGGCAGTTCACCGAGTTTAAATGAGCGATGGTTAAAATGTGCAATTATTCAATATAGCCTGGATCAACAGGAAATACTGATCAACTTTTAACTCCCTTTTATGCTATTATGCAGCGTTCTGATTGATGGTGGAGCTGGGTGATACAGGAATAAATTTAATTAAAATTCGTACTCTAATACACTGTAGTTGGTCTTAGCCCGGCAAGATCAACTATGATATGAATTTATAGTCTGGAGATCATCCATAGACTGAGTTTAAGCTTACAGGTGTTATCAACAGCTGTCTTTCAAACTGCTCTGCACGTAATAGGCCAGTGCTATGACCAATCAGAGCACTGAACAATGTGACATATACAGAGCAATGAAAACAAGTCTAAATTAGCCTCTATCTCATTGTTTTAACATCCTATAGGCATAACATTAACACACCGGTAACAGTGGAGGAAAAATATCCAACCGGGTCCATTTACATGCTGCTTATGCGACCATAGACTGTATATAAGTTTGTACTTCTTCAACCCTGTCGTCATTGTGCTAAGCCCTGCCCTACAATCTTACTACACAAATGGAGCATTGTGATTGGGCTGAGGCTCTATGGAGCGTCGTTCAACCAACGATTCAGGCAATAATATTTTTTGCCACTACATGTGGGCTATTTTACTAGGCTACTGTTTTCTGGTTACAAGAACTAAAAACACAGCTTTATTTATTTATTAGTCACTTGGGTCATATTTCAGAAATTAAGATTTTATATTTATCTGAAAGCTTATTAAAAATGCTTGCGGGACACTAATTCAACCAATCACAGGCTGTTTTTCAACATCACCCTAGCAACAAGGGATTTTACGTACTTGAAATGCTTTGTTCTGAGGCCTCCCATTGGTTCAAATATATAATTACATATATTTCTATTTAAGGGTCATCTGGAGGGAATCCTAATCTTTTCAACAGTATCAAACATGGCGCGAAAATATCTAATGCGAGTGCGAAGGAAAGCTGTGTTTTCCGATTTTTCTTTGTTTTAGACTTAATAACTGTCAGTGTCAGTTGTTGTCCTTCCTAAAAAGCATGATTGGAAGCAGTTGCGGTAGGAATTTCACAAAAAAACTCACAGTTAGAAGTGTTCAAGAGACATTTTACCTGGATTTTATGCATAAATGTCAAATGTGATCATTTTGACCCATATAATGTATTTGAGGCTATAGCTAGAAATACTGCTGTGAGACTGAACCACTGGTTTTGTACTGAAGGGTCACATATATGTATAGATATAAAACAGAACACTATATTCCTTCTTACATTTTCTATATTTATGGCTGTATGGGGAATATACAGTCTATTTTTCTTTCCCATCACAATATTTTACACTTTTGGTTCTTAATAAATTGAACTTCAGCATAATATTGATGCTGCTACACATCTCTCGACTAAATCTCCAATTTATTAGTTATATAAATAAACATATGTATCAAGCAACACATCCAAGGTAACTTTTTTCCTCAGTAGTTGCCAGGAGACTGGATGTACCATCAATGGTGTTCTTTGTCGTCTAGACCGTGTCATTTAGGGGAGGAGTAGGTTCAGCTCGGCCTTCAGGACCTGAAGGACTCGGACCACAAAGCCGGGTCCTTCAGACACTAAACTGGGAAGCAGCTGTTACGTGTTCATCATCACAGCACTTCTGATTTCACGCTTACGTGATAGCATTGCCATGATGTGGATACTGTATGTGTGTGTGTGTGTGTGTCTGTGTGTGTTTCCTTTCTGCTAATGTTAAAGACTCAACCGCTGAAGTGTTTTAAATATCTACAATAAATAAATAAATAAATAAAATCTCAAAACAAGACATTTTCCATTGATCATCCAGAACGGGAGCAGACATGTTGCCGATTCCACGCCACGGCAGACAGACACTGCTCGTCTCTGTGCACCTGAAGAAGGAGTGTTTTTGTTGAACTCGACGTATAAACCCACATGTAGGTAGCACCCACTCACGGACACACGCACGCACAAACACAAACCCATCTTAACATCCTCTCCTTCGCCTCTCCATCCCACTGTGCCTGCACACAGAGGGAGATTCAGTGGCCCGGTTGCCACGGAAACCAGGCCGAGTGTACCAGCCAGCTCCACCGTTGGCTGATTGTGGCTCTTGTGTATTTGTGTATGTGGTGTGTGTGCAGTTGCGTAGGTGTGTGTGAGACTGTAAAGCCTATACAGGGCTGTGCTTTGAGTTGTTCAAGCAGAGGCAAAAATAGGCTATATGTATGTATAAGAAGCCTGGATTTTTCTTTTTTATACAACCAACGCTTGTTTAGTCAATCCTGACATGTGCTGAATGATTTAAAAATACTGAAAACATGAAGGGACTGAATTTGTAAATCATCTTTTTGATTATTTGAGGCATTTTTACTTTCAAAAGCATGAGACAGGGGAGGATATTTTTTTTCTCAGGAAGCGTTAAATCATCCTTACTGTGGGTAATGAATTCCTTTTACAGTGTGAGTGATTACGAACACCCCCCCGCACGTGGTTGTTCTCCACGCCAAGGACAAGACAGTGGGATCCAAGGATGAGGCTAACCTTTAGAACCCACAGGAGACTTACTGTCTTCACCACCAATGGATTTTTTTTTTTTCATGTGTTTGATGATATTTTTGGTCAGAAACGCCAGGGCTGAACAGGTAAATGTCATTCAGCACAGGGCAAATCATTTCCTCTCACGAACAAAGAGGTCATATGGAAAAGGAGAACTCATTTAAGTGCGACACGGCGTGGCTTTGAGAAATGTCATGACCAGACAAGGAGCGTCAAACCTTAACCCCACCTCTGAAACTCCCCAGAGGAAATACAGATGTATTCTTAACCAAGTCTCAGAAGGAAATTGAGTGTCTGCTGCTTGATCGGTGACAGTATTTACTAAACACCCTTGACAAACCAATCAATCCGTTTACACATGAGGGCAGGGGGTCGGGAGGAGGGGCGATAGATGATCACCGTAAGAGCCCCCTCAGCGTCTTTCACTCTACAGGTGTGTGTCGTTGTAGTCGCAGGGGGTTTACTGATGTTACTGTGGTGCTATCAAAGCCATTTCAAACTGTGAGATACAGTAGAGTATGTGGGCTGAGACACACACACACAAACAAACAAAAAAACAAACAAACAGGCTTTAGTTTTTTCAGCTGACGAAATATGATCCATCTGAAACTAAACAAGGACACACTTTGAAGAGATGATTTCTTGTAGCTTCAGAAAAACGCACCTGTGTGATAGAGCATTTGAGATTGGATTATTTTGGACCTCCATGAAGGTCTTGATCGTGTCTTTGTCTTGAGTACAATTGAGTGGATGGGGTGTTATTATTGGGGGTTTTTTCTGTGGTATCTGGATTGATGATAGAATGATACATCATATTAGGCTGATATTTAGTTGGGCGTATTTTGTGTTGGTTGGACTGCCCAATATTTTCTCTGCCATGATTTATTGACTCACTCTCTCTCTCTCTCTCTCTCTCTCTCTCTCTCTCTCTCTCTCTCTCTCTGAAGGACTGCTCTGTTTAGGTGGATGCCTATGTCACACTGTTATATCCCACCTTTACCTGCACCAATACCATAACTGCACACAAGTTCTTAAGTGTTCATGTGATGCAGACGTTATAGGTTCAAACCCCACTGTGATCCACATTTTCTATTTTTTGGTAAGGACTTCATATAACATTTTTTTGTTCCCAAAAATGACGTAATTACAAAAATATTGATTTTCACGTAACATCCTTGTGATGTAATTTTCCACAATTGACTACTTGTGTGTGTTCTCTGTGTGCTGCAGCTTTCACAGCTGTTCCTGGGTACCTTTCACAATTAACTACACTGCATTCGGCTAATGCTAATGTTTCCAAGTGCACACAAACGTGCTGGATTGCTTTGAGAACAGAATATTCAAATATTTTACTCCTACACCAAACTCTCTCTCTCTGCACACATAGGGACTTGAACCCCACACCCCTGCCTTCATAAGCACTACACCACCACACAGGCTGAAGACATGCTCTGTTTATGCGGCTAAATATGTCACACTGTCACTGCCCAGCCTTCACCTGCACCAATACATGAACATGTAATTTGCTGTTAACTCTTCGTGTGACTCACTTGGTAAATCATCTAATTCAAAATGCAGACCTTAAGGGTTCAAATCCCACAGGGACTCAAATGCTCAACCCTTCAGTAAAGGCATCAAATAAACCAAAACAATTGCTGTTCCAACTGTTAAGTACTTTTGAAGATATATATTTTAGTACTTTTTAGGTACTTTCCTAATGACATAACTTTTCGACATTTCAGTAGTAGTTTGTCCCCTCAGTGCTACAGCTTTCACAGACGTTCCAGGGTTCGCTTCACTACCGACTACACTGGATCAGGCCAATGCTGATGTTTGCTAGTGCACACGAACATGCTGGATTTTATTTGATAACAGAAAATTCACACGTTTTCCTCCAACACCAAACTGTATTTGCAGAGAACTCAATCAAGTCCTTTCAGGAGTGCAATTTATGTCTCTCACTCTGCACATACAGGGACATGAACCCCACACTCCTGTTGCAAAAGTTGCCTTCATAACCACTCCACCAACACATAGGCTGAAGAAGCACTCTGTTCATATGGCTATGAACCTTCTTTAGAGGTCAGAGGTCACACTGTCACACCCACCATGCTTCGACTGCACCACTACCTGAACAGGTAAGTATCATTCAACTGCTATTTTGTTTCACTCAGTTAATCATCACATTCACAACACAAATGTTGTGGGTTCAAATCCCACCTGGACTCAAGTGCTCAACCTTTTATTAAAGCCTTTAAACAACATTGGAAAATGATTATTGCAACAATGACGTACTTTTGAAAATATGTATTTTTAGGTACTATCCTTATGAGCTAACTTTCCACATTTCAGTAGTAGTTCGTCCACTCAGTGTGCTGCAGGTTTCACTGCAGTTCCAGGCTTGAACCCCACGCTCCTGGAGCCTCCATAACTACTACTCCATTACATAGGCTGAAGGAATGCTTTGTTCATACGGCTACGAACTTTCTTTTGAGGTCAGAGGTCACACTCTCACACCCACCATGCTTCAACTGCACCATTACCTGAACAAACTATATTTGCAGAGAACTCATTTAAGTACTTTCAGGAGTGCAATTTACCTGATCCAAAATTAGGACTGCAAAGTTGCATGTGCAACGTTGGAACACTGTCATCAGTGTTTTACCTGTTAATTGCAGACGTTTTTGATTGCATCCGACTGTACAACAATGTCTAGGCATTGTTGGTTTCTTGCCGTTTCTAGAGGAGACTAATGTTACTGGAGGTTCAGTAGTTAGCATTATCACCATCAAAATTAAGGCGCTCTATAATGTTAAGACAAGTGGAAATCCCCTATAATTGGGCTTTTGTCTGAAACTGAGGCATTTAAGTGCCACAGCACAAGTGTCCACTCGCATGCCATTTTACATTGTGTTTATATTTGCGTTCGAGGACCTCTGTCCATCTCATCGTTGACGTATGGTCATATGTACTTTGCCTTCCGGTACCTTATGATTAAGCACTGGTGAAAAGTATTGGTGTTACTGCTACTACTGTGAATACTACCTCTACTCTTAGCACTACTTACAATGTTTTAATAGGACTGACCGAGACTGTGGGAGGGGCTTTAACAGAACTCACACAAACTGTGGGAGGGGCTTCTCCTCTGAATACAGGTCTACACAAAGTCTGTGGTGACATCAGTCCATAAACACTGATGTACAGATTCCACATATGAAGTGAATAGCAGATATTTCTTCCTTTCAACAGCCACAACTCTAGCGATCCGGCAAGAGACAAGCACACAAGTTACATGTCTAGTTACAAGTTATTATTTGAACTAGTCAAAGTTTTATGATTCGTAGTAATATTCTGTAACATTGTTAACTATCTAATTTTTGGGTCATGAATGCAAAACTTTATACATGTTTGTTGATCACCCACAGGCTGTGCACAAAATATACAACACATTTACATTTGATGCTATGAGCTAATAGTTTTATATTTGCACTTATTTGCAACTCAATAATAGAATATGTTTGATTCAAAAGGACAATAAAACCACTAATTCTAGCAAAAACTGAAGTTGCAGTGAAGTACAACTGGTTTTATGGGATGCAGATGTTATTATTAAGGACAAATTAATTCCAGTTCTGGGTTCAAGTTCATTAACTTTGCTTTAGACTGTTCTTAAATAAAAAGAAGCAGAGGCCCACTCAATCACCTGGATTAACGGTCTGCAGAGAGGATTAAGTGTGAAATGTTACCTGTCGGACAAAGCTGTTGGAGGTGGTGTCGGAGGAGGTACTTCCATCTGAGCGCTTAAACCGGCTCTTCCTCTTGCCGTACTTTCCCTGAAGAAAACAAGGTTGAAGGGCAGAGACAGAAAAGAACAAGAAATGAGAAATGCATGAAAACTTTGATTGTATAACCGCACCGTAACATTTCTTAAAAAACCTCATTTCCCGGGGCATACGAGACATTAACATTTATAAAAGCCTCTGCCTAAACCAGAGAGGAAGTCTAGCAGAGACTACGTTTCCTGGTCACATACTACTGTGTCCATTAACAGCCTCTATGACTCATCATTTTTCATGTTTTGATGCAAACTGGGACCCTGTAATCTGATTGGCAGACCCCTGGCAAATGGCCTATCCGGGTTGGGCAGAGGCCACACATTACATTACGAATCCAAATCGCCATGGTTACACAAAGCAGAGTAATTGCATTTGTTAACAATCAGGCGGCTGGCTGTGTTCTCCCAGTGTGTAAAGCTTTTGTCATTCTGGATATTCTGTGAAAATTTTGTTGAAATCCATCGATAACTTTTTGAGTTATGTTGCTAAAAGACAGACAGACTAACAAACCCTGATGATTACATAACCTCTGCTGGAAGAGGTAATAATACCCAATCCACCCACTAGAATGAGATTATAAAATTACAAAAAATTACACTGAAGATAATAAAAATCAAGGGAGTTCAAATCATTTAGTTCAGGTTCCACATACAGACAATTTTTGGTCTTTTTAAGAAAAACACATTTCCCCTCAGAGGGACATTGGGCACTAACAGGTTGTTGGATATGAGTTACTACTGCCCTTTGAGAAGGTGGGTGAAGGAATAAAATATAAAGGAATATTTAAAGGGCGTAGCTGTAGGACGCTGTAGAGAGCATTTTATGTTGATCAGAGTTTCCACACCTGCATGTAAATGAGAACATTAGTGCAATATTAAATTACATTAGCCACGTCAACAGCTTAAGGTGGAATGTGAAACTTTTTTCTTTCATCCTTAAATTTAGACTTAGTATTGTTCAGAGATTAATTTTAAAACACCTGTGTGAAAATGACCATGATCCATAAACACTATCTTCATAATATTAGATTAAAAGGTGCTGATTTTACAGGAAATGGAGTTTCCAGACAGTTTTTGGACAGGGACGCTATTTCTTCACGTTTTTGGTGTTTATTGCGATCCTGATATTTTATCATTTATATACACTATGATCATGGTAGGGTCTAACCTAAATGTTGCCCTTTAATAGGAAAATAGTCTCTTTAGGAATGAGTGTAAAAAAATTATTATACATACCATAAAGTCTATCCCAGACTTGTCTTGAAAAGTTTGTTCTAACCTTTCAAGACAATATATATGTGTGTGTGTGTGTGTGTGTGTATATATATATATATATATATATATATATATATATAAGAGAAGTTAGAGGTTAGAATACCAGGCAAAGTGTGCAAAAAATACAACTTGACCTCAGAACTAATTTCTTACATTTCTTATATACATATATTAGATTATATACATACTATGTATATAATCTAATATATGTATGTAAGAAATTGATGAATCTAGAAACTTCTCTTGCTCAACAAAACTTCAAAGTGCAACATGTGTACTTCTTGTATTGTAACTGATGAACTGTGAATGTGTTTCTATGGTTAGATATGACTGTAGTTTTAATACAGAAAGTGTATTTTAGGGGTCATGTTTTGTGTTCACTTTATGCAGCAAATAGTAATCGATTAAACTTGTAAGTCATCCTTAATATTGAAAGAATCCAAAATGGAAATTGTTGGCCACATCACGCAGCTCCAACACCAACAGTTGCTTGTAACATTTGAAGCTTTTCCACAGTCTGTGAGATCTTATCTCGCTTCAACTCAGCAGCTTTTTGGCATTTCTGCTAGATGACAGCAGGGACCACCCATCAGATACTACTTCTTGTCTCATATTTGTCCAGTTTCCAAGAGTGCCAGTACTGATGTTATGATCATTAAGTATAATTGTGCAGACTGGTTGAGCCAGAATGATTTCTGTGCCAAAACCTGTTGGATCCATGTATTAGTTCTGAGGTCAGGTTGTATTTTCTGCACACTTTGCTGGTATTCCAACATCTGTCTGGATCTGATTCACAGACACATTTTTCCTAAACTACCTCCTTCTGTCCCAGTTAGTTGTGTGTATTTGTATCAGTTATTATTAATCTCACTCAACATTGGTTAGGAGAGATTATTGTAATCGTCGTGTGTGTGTGTGTGTGTCCTCGCAGAGACATATGCTATAACTCAATGAATGCTTGAGAAATCACCATGAAATTACATGGGCATATAAATATAGCTAATGTGCATCAGATGAAATAATCTATTTGAGTAGAGGTCAAAGGTCAAAGTCACAGTTAACTAAAAAGTCAAAATCACATTATCAGTTATAACTCAAGAACGTAGGATCAGAGAACTTTCAGATCTCATAATTGGTGTTATCACCTACGGCCAATAGTCTCTGAAGGTCAAAGGTGACATGTCAGAAAATTAACTTCTGTAACACTATTTGTGTGTCACACTATAACTTATCCCATACTGGATATATTATCATAATATTACACACACTGATACATATATAAATATAATGAAATTATCAATATTGAAAGAGGTCAAAGGTCAAGGTCGCATTCAGCAGAAAGTTCAAAATCACATTATTGGCTCGAATTCAACTTATATAAACTTGAGATAGGCACAAAATAGGGATGAGATTAGACATTCTTTGAATACTTTGTAAAACTGAATTACATGTGGATTTACCCAAAATGGCCAGTCACAGAGAGACAGACTCATGGAATATAAATGCTTTGGGTTTTTTTTTTTTTTTTTTACATTAATCCACACTGTACAAACTTAGTGGTGCTTTTGTGGCAGCTCCCAAATAAATGTTTATCTAAAGCTAACCTTTTTAAGTGATCAATCCCTGTTTGTCTTAATATAATTCTCCTTAATTTAAGTATTTTCAGTGTAAGTTACTTTAACAACATTTAATTCATAGGTCAAATGGACATTGATTAAAGTTCAGACAAATTTTAAATGAACAAGATCAAATCAGAAAAAAACAATTTTCTTCAACAAAAATATGAACTTAAAACATAAAAGCAAATCTCCATCCACTGTTATTTATCAAATGTCATTATAGAAGATGATGGTGTTTACACACTCACTGCAGAGCCTCTGTTACAGTTACTTGCTACAGTTTATTCAGATACTTTAAATTTTTCTGGGAATTTTTTAGGAAATTTTAATACTGACACAAGAAACTAATGATAAAATTATAAAAATTTTTGGTAGCAATCAGTGGAGGTATGTGGCAGGAAGCATGTATGTGTGTTTCATTCAGTTGGATGGGGTGGGGGCTGATCTACCCTGGTGTCTACGCTCTCTAAGTGCTTTTCTAGTTTTAAATGGAATGTCCTTTGCTGTGGACAGTGTTTTTATTTTTTTTAAGTAAAGCTGTGAAACGCTTGTCCCCTACAGAGGACAAAAATGTATTGCTGGGTCTAAAGAGAATATAATGTTGTTCAATGAGAAGTGCATTCAGATGGAGATTCTGGAAGTATGTCCTCTATTGAGCAATCTGTTCTCACTAGCTCGTTCCAATAACTGCTTCCAGAATGCAAAAGGGTTCCTCGGTTCTCAGCATCTTTTTACACCTGCCCACTGAATAATTCCCTATCAGGTGATGTGAGACACTGAGCCAAACTAGTGGAAAATCTCAGAAAATGCTGGACTAAATTTACTAGTAGGCTCTACTTTGATAAATCAGCATCAGATTTAGTGTCGACAACTATAATCTTGTATAAAAAAAAAAAAAAAAGTCTTAATATACCATTTTATTTTGGTTTCATCCTAGCTGTACAACACTTACAGTACTATATCAAGAGATGAAAAGAAATAACTGACTGGTAATATTAGCACAGAAGCAGAATACTAGTGCTATGAAAAGGGCATCTGCCTTTTCACCTGTAAAGATATGAAAAAAGGTCTGTAATATGTGTCGACATTTTCAAGAAGTGGCTGTTGATCAGTAAAATATAAACATCTCAGCAGTTTATATTCGAATAAGTGAATGATAAAATGGTGAATTGACTGCACTTATATAGCGTTCTTCCACCTTCATGGTGCTCAAAACACTTTACATTAGCCTCACATTCACCCATTCACACACCAGTAGGCGGCTGCTGCCATGCAATGTTCTGCCAGACCTACTGGGAGCATCATTTAGGTTTCAGTGTCTTGCCCAAGGACATGTGGATATGCGAACCACCGACCCTTCATTCATTGGATGACAATTATAGAGATTGACTCTATTAATGCAACGAATTAAGAATTGAAAGGTCCTGTTTTGGCAGTGGGGTGTTCACTTTGTGCTTCTGCCACCTAAAATTTGCTATATACAAAACATTAACTATGACATTTATGTTTGTAAAATGTTTAATTCCTAAAATGTTACTTTTTTTGTCTTTAACTTTATACAAAAATTTATGTATATTGTAATGTATAATGTGTATTGTAATGTATATTTATACTTTCATATAATGGATTTAAAATTGGCACAAAAGCAAGTAGATCAGATCTTTTACTGCAGTGATTCATGTGTTTTAGCTGCAACGTGTTGTTTAACACTAACTGATGCAGTGAACAGCGTCTCATTTCTTAAACGACTATCGTTTCACTAGAGAGGATAAAGATTGAACTGTTTCAATTGAAAAAGGTCATATGGTCTGATGAGTCCAGATTGACCCTGTTCCAGAATAGTGGACACATCATGGTGAAAATAGACTTACATGGAGTGATTACCCATCATGCCTAGTGTCTACAGCTGACCAGGTCTGAGTTTAGAAATGTTAAATACTGTATAAGTAAATATACTGAATTATATTATTTATTTTGATATTTATTTCAACACCAGGATTTGACAGGATCAGAAACATGAGGCATCATTTTCACATAATCAATTTTTACACAATAGAGTCCAAATCTGACCCTGATGGAGAAGAGTTCACACAGTGGTTTGACTCTCTATCACTGATACAAGATCCAGACAAAAAAAAAAAAAAAAGTACCTTGGGTGGTAATAAATCTTGTGATATTTAATGTGACATCAAATAAATGTCCCATAGTCAAAGGTGAAGGTGGTCCAATGAATTAATGTGTATGACCTTTATATTGAACAGTTGTATTATATATGACTTTATTTGCTCTATGTTGTTCTATAAACATTATTGCCTTCATTAAATTTGGTAAAAGCTAATAAACCTAACTTATGATAACTAACTTGTTATACCTCATATTATTCATATAGTTGTGAGAGTGTTTATTATATAGCAACATAAATAGTAGAGGTGTCTATTATTGGTACTAACAGCTGCAGTAGTATTATATCCACTGTTAGTACTTGTATTTGGTGTAGTAGTATAAACAGCTATGAACGTTACACTATCAACAGTTGTAGTGCAGTTTGCCTTTCATGTGTCTCCCCCTATTTCCCCCTTTCACCCAATTAAATTAAAGACTTTAGAGCCAAATTGTAAATTGGATCAAGTCTGCATTAAACCTGCTCCAAATGCAAAGTGTCATGAGATAAATTTTGTTATGATGTTACATTATATAAAATGAAGTATTGAATTTGATTATTTCCTAAGTGAGTAGAAGTGATGGGTTAAAAACCTGCTGACATTGATAGTGTCAGAGAGAGTATAGAGTATTTTTTTTTTTATTTCTGTCTCTTCATGCGACACTGGACAGACCAAGGCTTTCAGACGTGTGAGGTCGTCTCATCTGCCTTTGAACAAACATGACCTGTTCAACCAAACATAAAAACGCTCAGGTGATAAGAAGCATCCAGTGTGAACAAATGAAACAATACATCTGGTACCTGTCCATCTCCAATAACGGCAGGAACAGCGTCATATCATGACTCACGTTAATATACATGTTACTTTTAATTGGTGTGTTATCTGTACGCATTATTAGCTTTACACATGTGTGTTCACACCACATAATACCACACACTGATAGTTAGGGTTAGCTTTAGTGGTTAGGACTAGGGTTGCAGTTAGTGGTAAGAAAGAAAGAAAGAAAGAAAGAAAGAAAGAAAGAAAGAAAGAAAGAAAGAAAGAAAGAAAGATAGAAGGAAATAAAGAAAGAAAGATAGAAGGAAATAAAGAAAGAAAGAAAGATAGAAGGAAAGAAAGAAAGAAAGAAAGAAAGAAAGAAAGAAAGAAAGAAAGAAAGAAAGAAAGAAAGAAAGAAAGAAAGAAAGAAAGAAAGAAAGAAAGAAAGAAAGAAATGTGTCATTACACACTGTATAGTTATGGTTACTGTTCAGGCTATGAGTAAAACTTCATGACACCATATTAGATGTGTGTAAATAATGAGTTCTATCCCCCAGAGGCCCAGACTGTTAACCCTTAAAGACCCTAATTTTAACCCTTAAAGGGATAGTTCACCATCTTTCACCATCGCCATCTTTACTCTGGTGCACCCACAGTGATAGTGTCCTGTGAGCCCAGTTCTGGTCCGGTTTTGGTCAAAGTGAAAGTAGTCCCAGCAGGTTTCCTAGGGTCAACAAAATAAAATGTGTTTCTTCTCAAAACAATATGTGTTCGATTGAGTGATTTATTTGCATATCAAAACCATCACGGAACAAAAACTCACACCTCATAATTGTTTGGAGCTACTTTCTCTCAATAGTGATCAATGTGCGTTGTCACTGCTAACAGCTGTGCACCTGCACGTAGCAGCCGCAAACACTGTCGAACAACTGATAAAAGTAGTTTCTTAAGGTGCACAGCTGTTAGCAGTGACAACACACATTGATCGCTATTGAGATTAAGTAGCTCCAAGCAATTACAAAGTGTGATTTTTTGTTATGTTACGATTTTGTTCTGCAAATAAATCACTGATTCGCACACATAATGTTTTGAGAAGAAACACATTTTACAGGAAACTTGCCGGGACTATTTTCACTTTGACCAAAACCGGACCACAACTCGACTCACAGGATACTGTCGGGGGTAAGTCACTGTGGGTGCCCCAGAGTAAAGACAGTGATGTCATACAGTACAGATTCATGTGAAAAATACCGAACTATCCCTTTAAAGACACAAACCTCCATATTTAACACTTACAAACCCGATTATGAACCTTTAAAAAACTCTAATGTTGTGTTGTAATATTACAACACTGGGTCTTATTCTTTATTCAGTGAGTGATACAGTCTGGATACACATCATTTTGTTAGTCCTAACGGTGTTCTGATACGTGACTTCCCCCTTATACTGAGAATTATAGAATATCAATACGATATAGTCATTTATCACACCTGTATTTTAAATATCTGGTTGTCATGCTCAACATATTACTATATAATGTACAAATATCAACAAAATGATCAGGAACCTATTGCTCTTCTCATGATTCATAGTTAAGATCTGCTGTGTACTGGATCATGATGGTTTTATTTTTTACTTCTTAAAGACCTAAACAGCCAACACTGTCTAAAAATATTCTACTGATATAAAATAGTGAGTAATTTTTGAACCACTAATCTTATCATGATGCACAATTCAAGTAAAATGCTGTTTTTCAGCTTTTCAGCAGCAGGCTATGCACTGCAAATTATTTGGTTCTTATCAATATAAAATAATAATAAATAAAAATAAATACATTTACGTATTACATAATTCATCTTGCTTCAAGAGTGAATTTCTTAGTTTAAGCATTCATACTTATTTCTAGATTTAGGTTGTGTTTATTTTGTTTCCTGACACCCATTTTTGTAGTGTAGATGTTTGCTTTTATGCTCAGTAAACAACATATTTTGCCGAAAGTCAGTTTTTCTTCAGTTTTCTCTGTTTTAATATAATAACCTTTGAATTCAGTGTTACATTTTACAAGCACCTACATGATCAGTCAATTGAATATAAGAAAATGCCTGTTTTTCCACATTAATATGAAGGTGATAATATTACAATAAATGGTACTAAATCACTTGAACATTGTAAGTCTTACATATCTGTGCAACTTTACAACTGAAACCGTTTTAGGTCTTTCAGGATTAAAAGTGACAGATATAAAGATGTCTGACCATTGGATTCTGCTATTTAACGTCTGTAAAATGAAAATTAAAATGATTTTCCATGAGAGAAACTTCCATTACAGCAGTCATAAATACATAAAAAATGTCCCATTACATAAAGTTTCAAGAGAAAGAATGAGCAGTGTTCATTTAAACCACATTCAACGAAGTGTCACATGCTATTATGGGCTGAGAAATGGATGTTCTAGAAGCTTCAGTGGAGTGGTAAAGCTGAATATGTGTGAGGTACCTGAGCCAGCATCCAATTCCAAACCAAAGGACACATGACCTACAGAAAATCTACCTCCCTCCTCTCACTCTGTGACTAAAATGGTCACTTTTCCCCCTATTTAATTAATTCACTTCATTTTTTTTGATGAATTATTAGGGGAGGGGTTCAGTATGTCATCAAGCTGTGGTTTCTGTACATGAAAATGATGAGCCAAAAAATTACGCGTCGCAGCGATTTTACTCAAGCAGGAAATCATAGTATAAAATAAACTATTGTTTGCAGTTGCACGTACATGTACACATTATATTATATAATAAATACACATTTACTTCCTCCTTTTTTGAGTACATAAAGAAATTGTATTTATTGATTTCTAGTTGTGTGTTATATTTCTATTTTGATTGATCGATTAAGTTCTTGAGCTATATTTCTTCCTACATGTTCAAAAATAATTCACTAAATAACTAAAATAACCAACATTTTACCTCAAACAAATGAAAGTCTATTATTATTGTATTGTCTATGAAAATATTAATGTGTAAATATGTTAACTTCACGGTTTTAGCTCAAAGTCGAATGAGAACATAGATACATACATACATACATACATACATACCGTGTGTAATTGACTAATCTATTCAATATCTATTATTTATATCATTAGGACTTTAAGTAGATATCACCTTATCATTAAAGAAGCAAAAGTCATGTGTTATGTCTATAATGTGAGAAGGGGGTGAAATGTAATATGTTTTCTTCTTCCCACTCCTCTTTAAGCAGTAAATAATGACAAATTATTTTGGTATTACAACTTTAAATGGCAATTTCTAGAACATCTTAATTATCTTTATTATGAATGTATTCGCGGTGCCATTAGTTCATTGTACACAAAAAAAAGTGCTTAATCTTTCTTCTGCTCAAAATAAATGAAAATGAACATATTGTGCTTAACTGTTAAAACCCTAAATGCTGAAAAAGGGGGTATTCAGTAAAGTAAAAATCAGTTTAGGCTTGTATATAAAGGGCAGGGAGTGGATTTATTTACAATCTATTGGATAATCCCTCTGGTCAGAGCGCTGTTGGAGACACTGCTTTATCACATCAGTATCCTCTCTTATCAGAACAGACAGATGTTTGCTGAATTCATAAAATAAACCCCTTATTTTGAGGATATTTACTCATCATTTACATTGTTGAAGGACATCACAGGTTTTTATGAAATGAACCATTCTATTTGCGCAGGTGTGGATGAGCACTGGGTAGAGTCTCCACAACTAGAGGCACGATAGGCAAAGGGCAACCAAATGCCAGAGGAAGCAGGGAGGGGAAGTTTCCTGTTGGTAAACATCCTCCCAGATTATAACTGTATAATTAAAGAGGGTGCTGTTGTGAACAGGGGGCTTTAAAATGGAAAACAGGGAGTGCTAAGGGAGGATGTCACCACAGAAAACACTTACAGCTGCAACCAGTGGGTACTTTTACTTATAATTATGTTCTACAGATGTGTAAAATAACAGTTTGACCCATACTAGTGTTCTTTTCTCTTTATGTTATTTACGCTTGGATAAATCAACCTATTATGATGTATTTAAACCACATTAATCTGTCAACAACATATATTAGATGGATCCATTTTCAACACTCCTACTGCTTCAAAAAAAACACATTTATGCAACTAATATACACCCACATGTTTAATTACTCATAGAGCAATAACAGATACCTAGACTTCTAAAGTACAAACTGGTTTAATTATATTTTATGTGTCAAAACAGTCATTCACACACATTCACTGCAGCACTTTAAGATCCTCTTTGCTGCTACACCTCCATATATTCTGCATATTGTTAAATATCCTGATGTATGTCCAGACGAAATTATATGTGCATATGTATGTTTTTATTAGGGTTGTTATTAATGTGGATTAATCCATCATCATGATTAATCTGATTTTAATGCTTGTTTTTTTTTTACAGTTGTTTCACTGTAACTGTTGAAGGTATTGAATAAACATATTAAATGCATATATTTTGGCTATTTTAGAATTTTTTTGTGTATTTTTCTGTATTTTAGAAGAGTTTTTTTAATATGTCTTGGATAATTCATCACTTTTTATGTGTTCTACTTTATTTTGAGGGAATTTTAGTATGTATATTTGTATATTTTTGCCATGGGTGTTTTGAGTTTCTTTGTGTATTTTGTGGAAAATTTTACAACAAAAAAATCCCACAGACAAAACAATCAACCAATAGAAAAATGTTTTGATGGAGTTTTCTTGTCACTGAAACACTTCCATCTTAAAATACGACATTAATGTGAAAGGTGGGGATTGTGCTAGCAGTTCAGCTAAGGCGTTGCTCAGCTTGGACAAACCTGTTAAGTTCAGATATATTCCCTTCTTTCTTGAGTCTATTTGTTCATTGAAAATTAAATGCAACTAATCTAAGTTAAAAATTGATATTTAATCATAAATCTAGTTAGCATAAAGTGGGTTTAATAAACGAATGAATGAATTAAATTGTGATTAATCAAAATGAATTCAAAGTAACCCTGTGATTAATCTGATTAAATTAGATTAGTTTTTATATACGTAGTACTCATCCTCTTTATTTTTTGTGTGCATGTGAATTAGTCTTTTGTAGTTATGGGTTACAGAGAAACATCTGCTACTGAATTATCTACAGCTTTCCATGCATTGTCAACATATTATATTACAGCCAGTGTAATATGGGCCCATTTAACATAACATATGGTACATGTTCATTGGATATGTTGATTGAATGCACAGTTTTAGCCACTACATAAATGGTGAAAAATACTGATCTGAGTTTCCAAAAGATGTTTAGTTTACAGTCGAACAGGAGGATCTAAACATGCTTAATCTTTAATACTTCCAAATGAATATTTTCTCTACATTTGACTTATTCTAGCATCATTTATTATGATATTACCCTCTGCATTTTGCATTTTTCAGTGAAAATCAAGTATTTTCAGATATCTTGATTGACCTGTCGATGGGTCCAGTCCGGCCCATGGGATGAATTAGTGATACGCAATAATTCCACTGATAATATTAACTGTCAAGATTGTCAAAATCATTTTAGTTCAGAGGCCAAATACAGACTAATTGGATCTTAAGTGGGTCAGACCAGTAAAATATTATCATAAGAACCAATAAACAATTACATGTTAAAGTATGTGAAGATATTTACATTTACATTTGTTCCTTTCACAAAAAATGTGAATAACCTCAACAAATATTAACAGCATGAAAAATATTTACAATGTTAACAATGTTCTAACTAAATATTGAATCCTTGTAGATTCACTGTGATCTGTAAATTGAGATATAAATTGCTGTTCTAGTTAAAGCTGTACTTATATTTCTGAGCTGTTGAATTTGATCATGTTATTCACATTTTTTAAAGAAGTTTTTGTAGATGTAAACATTTTCATAATTAATTATATTCATGCATTTATCAGACACTATTTATCCAAAGCAACTTACAACTCTCTCTCTCTCTCTCTCTCTCTCTCTCTCTCTCTCTCTCTCTCTCTCTCTCTCTCTCTCTCTCTCTCTCTCTCTCTCTCTCTCTCTCCTTTTGTAAAACACCACAGCGGACCAAAATACTGTATAGAAGAACAAATAAATCATAATATAATTGCAATTTTTTTCACCATTATTTTACTTTAGGTCATGTTGTACTATATGTGGGCCTTGAATTAAAATGGATTTATAACTTTTGATGTAATTGATCATGAAATGTCAGTGTACATTCAAAGGTTACAGGCAAGATGGCTGCAGGATGACATTTATTTATTTATTTATTTATTTATTTAGTCTGGGAACTGCTGATTAGAAACAGCCATTTGTCTATTTCTGGTACATTTATAAAAATGTGAATTAATGTCACATCTGTAAAATCACTGTCTGTTTCTGGGTTTTTTTGTCTTTGGTTTTCTTTCATGTCCTGTCTTCCTGCTCTGATTTTGCCTTCCCTTCTGCCCTAATGTTTTGCACTTTTTTTTTTTCATGTGGGCACAACAAATTACATTAGTACAATCATAAGGAGAGACCAAGATGTTATGCAGCTGGTGTTGAGAATTAAGTGCTAATTCTCAACACCAGGCCATAGGTGACTGAAAAAGGTCATACATAAAACATTTATATGTTAAAATTACAAATACATTACAAATTATGAATAAATTATAAATACAACAATAGCTGACTGCTGTCTGAGCATGTTATATTGTATGTGCATCTCTCTCTCTCTCTCTCTCTCTCTCTCTCTCTCTCTCTCTCTCTGACTGAATGAGGTTCTTCACACATTGACAATGCAGTCAACTGTGTCCTGTTCATGTCCATGTCCCTCATGTTCTACATCTGTCCTTAGTGTTCTCGTTCATACCAGGGTTTTTCATCTCCTCTGTCAGCTATTTGTGTTTTTGTTTTTGTTTACCGTGCTCCTGATTTGTACTTCTAGCCTTTTTTGGATTGTGTTAATAAACTAAATTTTAATCGTGATCCTACATTATGTGTCTTGAGTCCAGTCCTCATACGTCCTCATACCTTTGACTAATATCCCTGTCAAATAAACCAACACCTAAAGAAATATCCAAACAGAAACATCCAACTATTTTTGAAATGACTTCTATAGATAATTTCTTCTACATTTAACCTTTTTTAAGCAGTTTATCAATACTTATTACAATATTATCCTCTGACTTTTGCATTTTTCAACCCAAGACAATTATTTCATAGTTATTTTATTGGCTTCAGTTTGACTTGAAGCTCTACATGTTGACCATCCCATGATAATAAAGGCCTTTTAATGTTTAAAGTGAGTGCCTTTGTCCTAGAAGCGTTCGTTTTCCATTAATTTTCCCAATTATTTTCCCATTATAAATTCACTGATCATGAAAATATTCGTAAAAGTTCACAGTAAAATTGAAATAGAAAAACCTGAAGTAAAGTGACTTTTTCAGCAAAATATATCATTAACTCACAGGTGTCAAACATCCAGCCCGCCAAAGGGTCCAGTTCTGGCCCTTGGGAGGAATTTGTAAAATGCAAAAATAATTATTAAGACATGAACAATTATTTTAGTTCAGGTTCCACAGTCAGACCAATTCAATCTGAAGTGGATCAGACCAGCAAAATACTATCATAATAATCCATAAATATTCACAACTCCAAAATGTTCTGTTAATATTTCACATATTTACACTACAGTATAATTTAGTCAAAATGTATATGATCTGAAAAAATATGAAGAATCTGAAATATTTTAAGACACATCAGTGCAATTAGAACAATATTCTGCCTGATATTAAATGTTTTGTGTATTTTTAGACCCATTGAAAATATAGAACTGATAAACAAAAGCATAATATAGTGAAAATTCTGCTTATTCTTTCACTTTGTTCCTGTTATTCACATTATTTGAAAGGATCATTTGTCGATATAAACATTTTCATTGTTCAATTCTACTTTTTTCACTCTAAAATATAGAGAAAAAAAATTTCAATTGACAGTATTTATGTTATTATTATGCTATTATTTCAAATTTTCGGCCCACTTCAAATCAAATTCAGCTGAATGTGACCCCTGAACTAACATGAGTTTGACACCCCCTCATCATAAAACCAAACATTTCTAACCACTGTCATTTGTCAAACTCTATGGGTTTTATTGAATACCCAAATGGGTCATATCTGAAAGCTGTTAGGAAACAGACTAAAACTTATTAAACATTCTAAAACAGTATAGCTTTGCTTTTCAGTTTCCACTTTTTCTTTCTTTATTCTCCCGCACTCTGATCTGCAATCTGGTGGTGGTCAACAGACACCATCTTTAATCTAAACTGGCCTGAGGCACTGAATTCGGATCAGTTCCCGACCCACAATTCATTTCTTCCAACCCCCTCCTCCAATCTGATTCAGGATATTAGAACTGCAGTGTGCTTGTCTCTCCACAGCTGAGTTATAAATACACACACCGTCATGACCCACTCCATGAACTTTATATCTAATTGATCAGACACTAACACATACAGTATTCTGTGTCCCTGCTGCTTGGTTAAAAAAAAAAGGGTGTTTTAGTAATCTGGGGTGGGGGGGGTCCATCTGTTTCTACACCACAGACATGCATGATGATACAAATCTGACTGCTAAAAACAGACTGGGTGAGATGGTGAAGATAGTGGGTGATTCAAAGTGATGAGAGTGGAATATGAGGGGGAAGTGAGAGGTGAGGAGTGGGAGTAAAGAAGAGGAGAGCAGGTCTTGGCATGGTTTTAAAGCTGGTTGTGTATGGTGAGGTGGGGTTTTATTTTTATTTTTTTTGGTTTGTTTTAGGTTGTTTGTTTTTGGGTTTTTTTCCCCTCGCTCTTTCTCCGGAGAGATGATGACAAAGCTCAGCGTGGGTGTGTTTGTTCTAGATATTCTTATCTTTTCTTTTTTTTTTTTTTTTATTTTATTTTTCTCTTGTCATCCATTTATGACTAAACATGCCCACAACATCAAGTCACTTCCTAAAAGTGGTTCAGCCTATTTGTAAAAGAAGTGACACCATGCATGGAGAAAAAAAAAAAAAAAAAAAAAAAAAAAAGTTAAGGCATGAATGAAACATTAAACAAACAAGCAGATGATTTTCTATTTTGCATTTTTCCTTTTTTTTTTTTCCCCACCCCACCTCAGTGACCAAAATCTAAATGAATGATTTTCTGATGCTCTCTGAACTTTATTATCACTGTTCATCTTCAACTCTCCTACTGCTTCTACAGCTAAATTTAACAGTCTGACATGCATCTGATACACATCCACATGATTAATTACTCATTAGTTAAACAAAGGCGTGGTTTTCATTGGGATCCAGAGGCCAAGCAGCATAAAAAAACAAGCGTTACATCACATCCTCACATATGGTTCCCAACACTAGACAATCACCTGCAACACACAACCTGAGCATTAAAACACACATGAACATTAACACAGCCTTAAACCTATGACTGTTTCCTTATTATTGCAACATGTTAAGCGAGAAAACGCGTAAATCAGTGCGTAAAATGATGTTATTTGAAGAGTCAGGCGACATTAACTGTAGAACAACCTGTTAATCTGGAGAAGTCACAGGCGTTATTACTGGGAACCACCTTAAGATGAATGATTCCGTTTTAATATTAGTCTGTTTGCGGTTTTTCCTTCACATTATGTCCGTTTTTTTTCCTTTCTTTTTTTTTTTTTTTACGCTCTTCTTACCTGTGCGTGTGGATGATGGTCGAACATGTCCATTTGGATCTCCTGGGTTGAGGTCGAAGGCGTCCTGGACATACTACTTTTCTGTACCATTGATTTAACTTTTTTTTTTTAAATATATAATCTATTTTCAGTTTGTTGCGTTTAGGATGGTGTCGACACACTCATTTTTTTTTTCTCCAAGCAGGATGATGTGTCTGAGCTGGCTGATAATATAATGGCAACAGCTGCCTCCTTCCAGCCTATAGCGTTACACACTGGCGCACCAGGCTTTTACACTGACTACAAAGACAAACAGTGGCACCACGGCACATCCGGTACGTGACTTCACAAATAAAACATACCGCCATTATAAAGGGTAGTTTGTATTTTTTTATTTTTTATTAAAATTACACAAATATATGGGATTTTGGCACGTAAACTATGAAAAATGAAGTAGCTAATGAAAACATGATCTAAAAATGACTAATGTTAATTTTATTTAATGTTAAATACTTTACTCTTTCCAATAAAATGTAACTAAAAATAAAGTATGACTGTATTGTAAATATATGCAAGTGATTACCAAATGAGGCCAAAATACAAGGCATGGAGATCTACATAAAATAAAATAAAATAAAATAAAATAAAATAAAATAAAATAAAATAAAATAAAATAGCATTTAACTCAATGCAATTACATTTAATTAAATTATATAAAAATACTGTCACCCGACATTTTAATTGCTGATTAGACATGTGAATATCTTTCTTATCTTGTCTTGTCTTATAAAATAAAATAAAGTTTAATTAAATTAAATTAAATTAAAAATGAGGCAGATATATATTAACATATTCTCACTAATGCTTTAAACAATTTACATATCCGCTATTCTATCATACAGTTCATTGTGTTGCCTACATTACATAAAATAAACTTTGTTAATGCAGTCCACCAAAGTGTAAAAGATTTGGGAAAAAGTGTACATTTATAACCAGAAGTCACAAGTTTGCATTATTCATATTTTGCACAGACTGAACCACCTACACTGTTCAAGTAAATTCCTTGCATAATAATGCAAATAAGATATTTTATTTATATAGCACATTTCAGAACATGGGTACATAGTGCTTTGGAATAAATCCAGAAAAACTCAGTTAAAGTGAACTGCTGTATATGACAACATCATTGAAATCAGTTAAAAGTTCTTTGTTATGAAAGTATTTTTAATAAATGAGACAAAGTTTGCAGTCCTGGTCTCATCAGACTAACATTTGCATATTCCCTTTTCTATTTCTGTCAACTTTGCAAGCGCAGGTAAATACATAGAATAATTAAACTTACCTAAGTTATAACCTAAAAGATGGCCCTACAAGGGAACAGCTAATATTGAATCTGAAAAGACACAAAACATTTACAAATAGGTATAATATTGTTTAAATAACACCAATGTCTCTTTACCTATTTCAATATGTTGTGTATTGGGTTTACATTGAGAATTGTTGCATTTTGGACAATGTGTGACTACAGGATAAAGAGGAAAACAAATAAATATATAAAAATTTTCATACAGCCTAATTTTATTTTTATTTATTTATTTATTTTTTAAACTAAAACAAAAAGAGAACAATTGAGATGTCATTATTTAAAGTTTGTCATGATAGTCTTTTCCTGGTCTGGTCCACATGACATTTCATTGGTCTGTATTTGACCCCAGAACAAAAACATGACACCACTGATTGGTAATAGTTTTTATATCCTTTTTGCATTTTGGTGCATTTTGTGGACTGGTTTCAACTCACGGACTGTATGTTTGACACTCCTGGTTAAGACCAGAACTCAGTGGTTCCTTTTAAAGCTTGTGATCCCATGTTAACATCACAAATTGCTGGTGACCCTGGACATTTAAAACAGAGACATTTTTTGGCTATATATAGTGTGTGTGATTTTATATTTTTTATTTTTTTTAACCTTTTTTTAATGTATTACTAGAAGGTTTAAGTAACCCCCGGTTGAAAAACACTGTCCTACCTGCTCTTTCCTGACCTGAACAACAAATGAAAGCCTTCTACTGAACAGGCTTTTATTTTGAAGGCACATTCATCCCACTACCGGCTGCATTTGTTCTTCTTACCTCCGTCTTGACGTCGTTTCTTCCTCCTGTGTGCGCTCGACAGACTCCAGCTGGGAGCCAAGGTCCACGCCCCACTACCCAGACCCCACCTTCACTTATGGACTGATGGATGGACAACAGGAGATGGAGGGACTGGTGCCCAGGGCGCAGAGGGGCCACAGACTGGGGAGGGGTCCTAGAGGTGGGATAGATGGGTGGGAATACCAGAATGTCACGCCTAGTTTAGGAGCCTCAGTACCTGAAGGATCATCAAAATGTGCACTGTAAAAACAAAAAGACTGTAGCAAACAATTGCAACATAAAAACTGTATGTGATATAATGTAAAGTTGTTTATTGAACATTTTTGCACTAACGTTTAAATCGAATGTAGTTGTAGCATTTACTGACTTAGACACAAGTTATTTGGGATTTCAGTAAATGTAATGCTACTAATTTATCCATGTATGTGCTGGTTTATTAGCTACAGCATTAGTCATTCAGTGTTGTTCTTTAAATATAAACTGTAACTGTAGCTGATGCTATAATGTGCTGTACAGAGGTTGTCATGACAACAGAAAGTACAACTTTTCTTTTATGGATTCTGTTTTAATAATTGCTGTTTTGGGGTGATGGCTGACACACCATTGTCATTTGATATGTTTTATTTGTAAACTTATTTAAGAGAAATACATTCTAATTATTTACCTGTTCACACAACCATGTGATGAGCAGCAGAAAGGAATATAGTGAAAGAAGAGGATGAGGCACATGGGAAGCAGTGATGGGAACAGAGTGAAGTATATATATCGACAGGAAACATTCAGAGGCTCTTCTACTGCTAGTCATGGCAGGCTCACATGGTAAACTTTATTTTGTTATATTTTGTACCTTGTGATCTACTGGAGCGTGAAGTCCTTTTGATCAGACAGAGTAGTTACAGTAAGTTGCTTTTTTAATCCTTAAAAATCCAGTGGTACTTTTGTGGTAGTTCCAATTTTAAATTTTTTTAAATTTATTTTACACATTTTGTTAGTGATAAATGACCATTTATTATGAAATAATTATCTATTTTGCATTCTTTACAGAAAAATTCTGACATTTTCTTATACTAACTTACCAATCATGGTAATCATAAAATCTCAGTTTAACTTGAGGGCAATTACACACACAAAAAAAGAGAAAACTGAAGAAAAAGTGACTTTTTCAGTCAAATATATCATTAATTCAACATAAACCAAGTATCTACCTCCATTATTGTTGACACAGCTCCCTGATTTTATTGGTGAATCAATGTTGTAGAAGATGACAATGTTTCCGTGGTAACTGTGGAGCCTCTGAATGTGTCATGAGGGGTTGAGGTGAAGGAGGACTCAAATGCTCAGTGCTGAAGGGAGAACAGATTTAATGACAAAAACCAACATAAGACAAGACAAACTAAACACAAACACCTTGGAATAGATCAGCCAGAGTCTATAATGATGATGAATGTCCAGGTTATAGTGACTGAGGAGATAGCAAAGAGTCTATGCTATGGAGGTGACAGTACTGAATGGTCCCGCAACTGCAAGCATCACTGCTTAAATACAGAAGATCAGCAACGACTTGCATCTGCACGGTGCAGGACCAGGTGAATATAAAGAGCACTGGGGGAAAGGTCACAGGAGCAGAGGTCATGACAGAATGTCCAAACAGTTCATATCTGATAACTGTGTAAAGATGACAAACTGTATTTCACACCAATTATTTTCATGTATTGATAGGATTAGTGTATTAACAGATATTATACATTTTATATCAGTCAGTGGTTTTGGTTATTTGTGAATGTTTGGGCCTTTAAGGGTTAAATATGAATACACTGTTAGACAAAAGATAGTCCTGTAATGTTTTTTTTTTTTTTCATCTTAAGCCCTTTACCTTTGAGTGTCTCTTGCAGCACTATTTCCTGCTCTGAGTGTTAGATACTCAAAGCATTCCGTCATTTTCTGTGGACATTTAATTCTTTTAAATGTGATCATTATCTCAGGTTCATTGTGGTGAGAAAATTAACTAATTTGTTCAGAAAAAGAGGGTGGTTGGATCATACTCTAAGTCAGGGGTGTCAAAGTACGGTCCTTGAGGGCCGGTGTCCTGCATGTTTTAGATGTTTCCCTCTTCCATTACACCTGGAGGCCATTGCATCATTATCAGTCTGATGAGGAGCTGATTATTAACACTTTAAGTGTCAGCGTTGATTCTGAATGAATGATTTAGTTTAAATATTTAGAAAAATTCAACTATTTTCCTTTTAGTTTTGTGCATGGAAAGGGTGCCAAAAAGCAAGATTTTTTATTTTTATTTTATTTTATTTAAACATTTTTTAAAGGCAAAATTAAAATTGCTGGGACCAAATTTCAACACTAGTTTTCTTCTTTCGTAATTTTTTTGTCAAAATTTTCCACATTATTTGTGATTTTGTAAATATTTATTGTTTTTTGTTGCTCATTTTGTTTATTTTTCTACATTTAGGTTTTTTTTTATGTTAGTATTGTTCTTTGATTTTCTACCATTTGTGTCTTACTTTGCTCATGTTACCAATTATTTTGTTAGTTCTCAGGAGTTAAAGGGTTAAACTGAATCACATGGAAGAGGGAAATATCTAAAACATGCAGGACACCGGCCCTCGAGGACTGGAGTTTGACACCTGTGCTCTAAGTGGTGTAGCAGTTAAAAAGCAGAGACTGAAGAAACATAGGAATCAATGTTGTTTCTTCAAAGTAAAAATGTATGAACTTTGTGTCGGTCATGTAATCATAACATGTTTAAAAGAGACTATAAACAGACTTTTTCTAACACACATCTGCTAGTTTGGGGAAATCTTTAAGTCGTATCAAGTAAGAATTAGAGCTGTCAAATGTTTATCATATTTTATCGGATTAATCCCAGGGTTGCTTTGGATTAATTTCAATTAATCATGATTAAATGTTCATTTTTAATCTATATTAATTGTGTTTTGTTTTGCAAACAGATTCAAGAAAGTAGCGAATATACCTGCACTTAATGTGTTTGTCCAAGTGAGATAACTCCTTAGCTTTAGTGTTAGCAGAATACCAGATTAATGTAAGCTTCATTTTAATGCTTAAGATGGAAGTGCTTTGATGAAAAACACTTTATGTCATTTGAGTTGTTCTATCTCATTTGTTGGTTTACCTTTTTTCCACAAAAAAACACACAAAATGTGGAGAAACAGAATATACAAAACATGCTAAAATTGGTTAAAATTCCTCAAAAAATAAAGTAACACAAAAAAATCTATGAAAAATACAAAACATACTGTATTTTAAACTTTCTCAAGCACAGAAAAAACAAACAAAAAAAACATGATAAAACACCCAGAACATATGCAACAATATGAATATATATGCAATTAACACCTTTGACAGTTTCAACCAAACCACTTGAAACAAAACAACATGTTAATGCATTCATTTTATCAGCCCTAGAAAGACATCAGTACATCAAACTGTTTCAAAATAAAGTATTTAATAGCTAAAAACACAACCTTAATCGGTAAGATACAGGGCATAAAGGACAACTCAATGATATTGTAATGTCAGTGTCAGCTATCTTGGTTATCTTCAAGAGAATATATATAAATTTTGGAGAACAGTCAAATCAAATAGTATGGAAGCAAAGAGGAAAATCAAGGTGCTTTATTTTGGGATCTACTTTCAGTTCAATATGGAGGAGGCATAACTCTGCTGAAACACACTGATGTAAAAGAAGAGGAGTGTAGACACACAGTTAGAGGAAAAAGATGAATCTGTGGTGCTGTTGGAGGATCACTTTCAGTCCATAATAGTTTATAAATAAATCTGTTGCTGAGCAATTGTGTTGTGATGAAGCAGTTTGTTGAGTTTCAGTCTTTAGCAATTCATGTTTTTTTCAGTTGGTTATATAAAACCAAACAGAAATCAGAAAGACATACAGTATCTGACCAAAGTGTGTGGTGACTGTGACATGTAAAAAAAAAACTCTACATGGGTATGATTTAATTAAACGTGCAGATGAGATGATAAAACATCTGCACGACTTGTTAAGATTATGAGTACGAGATAATAAAACGTGGGCACAAATGATTAAATCGTGAGCATGTAATAAAAAAAACGTGTCGGTTACAACAAGGTCTCATTTTCATTAATGGAGTGCTAACTTTATTTAATTGGAAAAAATAAAAAAATCGTGTTCCGTTATATATGTAAGCTTCCCACCCAGAAACAATCCAGTCACAAAAACTCAACAAACAAGGAGTTTCCTTACGAGTAAGTTAATGATATGCTTGTAGTGAACATAAGAGTTTATCTAGTGTATGATTAAAGGATTATATCAGACAGTGACAGTGAGTCCAGTCATTTGTATACAAACAGTGATGAAAAATTATAGTCTACTTTTAGTGGTTTGTTCACTTTATTACAAGTTGTACAACAGGAAAAGTCAATACAAAAGTGGCTTTAACTAAACAAATGTAAGTTTTTTTTAATTCAAACAAATGTTGAGTTTTTTTAAATACAGCACATTGTTTTTTATTTGTATTTTAACAGACACGACCTGAGGAGGAAGCAGGTTCAGGTAATGAATGACTGAATGAATGAATTAACCATTATAAAAACCACTATTGACCATATTAACCATCATTACAACACATTGTGCATATCACCTCAAATACATTTCTTGACTGAATTTCTCCTTTTTTAAAAATCTTGAATCTAATATAATAATATAAATGACACTAAACACAAAATGTCCACGTGTTATATTCTTCATAATCTTTAGTAGCTATTGGCATAATGTCCTTGTTGTTTATTTGGTCTCAGTCATAACTCTATGACAACATTATGATGAGTATGAAAATAAAATGAATCATACGCTGCGGCTTTCACAGTTGCCAGATTTCAACCATCTGAACACCAGCGTAAAATCTGAGCTGATATTTTAGCCAACTCTCACCTCCATCATCAAAACACCAAATGAGTGAACATCCTTTAATAGAATGGTGTTTATCCTACAGTGGAGTCCACAGAATGAGCTCTGAAGCTGTTCAGTCTAACAATTTATGCTGGTTTTTCCATCTGTAATATTCACGAGAGAATATAATGTGATGTAATCAGACCTGATGGAACTGGACAAACCACTTGGACTGAATCTGCACACCAATGAAGCACCCATTTTTCTGGATTAATCTTCAGATGTTTGATGTTTCTGATGAGACACCTTTGGATTGTCACCAAAAAAGAGATATCTGTTGTAATCCTGCAGGTGCTGGTTGACATCTTCTGCTGAGAAAAACTTCATATGCATTCTGTAAAAATATAACTGTAGAATTAACAGCAAAAAAGTTGTAAAATTGCAACAGAAAAAAGATTAAGTGAAAATACAATGGAAAGTTGTTTATTGGAGAAGATTTTTGTGCTAATGATTAATGATTAGCTTTAGTTTACACAAGAATAGTATGTTAACAAAAGCAGATTTTATGTAGAAATTATGTATTTCTATTGCTTTAAGAAAATAAAACTATAAATTAAATACAATGCAGTGCTGTTTAAATTTCAAGATCAATGTTAAAGGTGAACTGAACCCAATTTTTGCACAAAAGTAGAAAAGCAGATAAATTACTTATTACCTATTCTATTTTTCAACACACAAAATAAATGTTTAGGTTATAGCCAACAGCACAAAAAAAATAAATTTTTATGACTGACATCTGCAAAGTGGAAATTTTAAGTAACACATCTCAAATTTGGAGAGCATAACGATAAAAGAGTGTGATTAAATGGACATTATCATAGCTGCTATGAGGCAGACTCATTTAATGCATATGTATTCATGAGAGGAAAATGTCCATTATCAGAATCTACATAAAAAATGTAAAAAGTTCCTCACATATCCATTCAGTAATTGCTCAGAGATTCATCCTTAATTTAAATAAATGGCTTTTAGACACTGTCCAGACATTGCAGATCAGCTATTGGATTGCAAATAAATGGTCTACTTTTCATTAAGGGAGGGTAGTTCTTCACTCTGCACTGAAACATAAATATTAATAGTTTGTCATAGGAACAACTGAACAGTACAGCAAAGTTAGAATATAAAATAACACATTACAAACCCTGTTCTATGGGGGATAACAGGATTTCATAGAGACCATCTGACTTTAAGATTGAAATCTGTGTTTTTTCTGCTTCTGGTAAATCTGTGACCCGACACTTTGTGTTATTCTTCATTAGGTGATGGCAGATTTCTGTTGAGATATTAGGTTACCTGAGGTGAAGAAGTCACATAAATGCAATCCTGATGCACCCACACTGTGCAGTTTGCAGTGTTACCATGGCGACGGGGTGCCGCTGAAGAGTCAAGGATGCAACAGTGGCAACCTTAATAAGTAGCCAGGCATGGAAATGTACCAGTTGGCTATTTTTACAACAGGCTTCCTAAGTAGCCTCTCACTAAATCACTCATATATTTTTTTGGATGCCACTCATATGACTAATCACTTAGTAAACCATCATGGTCATACAATTTCTGTGTTACTGTATGTACTGGAGATGGAAATTTTGTACATGGGTTTGTTGTATTTAAATCATGACGTTCAATATAGCTTTAATGTGATGAATTTAATTTACAATCCATCAAACACTTTGTGCAATATTATGGTGATCGAAACCTACCCATATAAAGAAACTACACAGGGTTTTCCATTTTCATGTGCTATAGAGTTCACAGAAGAGGGTAAAAACTAAAACAAAAGCTTGTTTTACCATGACACAAGATAAATTGAAGTCATTTTTCTTTGATTTTCCCTTAGGTACAGAACACTCACTGGTGTTGTATGAGGTTGAAAACAGGGCAGACCAACAACGTCATTTCTGATATTATCTGCTACAATACAGTCTCCAGCACCTTGTTTATACTGTAACCTATATACATAATAGTACAATGTGCTTATACAGTATGATTTCTAATTCTACATCCATTAACTTTATGATTGAATGTTATCTTACATCTTCTCTTAATATGTTTTGAGGATAATAGACAAATTAAAATGTCCAGACATTGATGCATACATTTCTTCAACTCTCAAATTGGCAATTGTACACAAAACTAGCGTGATGATCACATTTTTACTTATTATTCAGTTGTCAAAATAATATCTTGAATAAAATACACTTTATGTTATGCTGAATTCATATTGTTGCCAAGTATTGTTTTGTCTTTTTTTGTTGCTTTCTTCTCATTGTGCCTTTTATATAATGTTAATCTTATCACAACCTTTACCATAGTATTGGTTTTATATTCCTTTTTTGGTTTGTTTAATGTCTTATGTTATTTTTGGTGTCATATGTCTTCCAATAAAATGATGTGCTTTACATCTATTATGGCATTTAATTTCATTCACTGATTCATTTTGTTAAAGCAACACATCTTTTTATATGACATGCTGCAGGTTTTACACTTGTGTAATAATAAGGCAATTTTTGGCACCCCCACCCCATTGCATCCTTTACATTGTTTTGTTACACCTTCTATACCATACCGTTGAGGATATACATACTATATATATATATATATATATATATATATATATATAGTGTAATATAATAGTGTAATATAATATATATATTAGTGAAGAATATATTTGGTCATTCATTCATTCATTCATATATATATATATATATATATATATATATATATATATATATATATATATATATATATATATATATATATATATATATATATATATGAATGAATGAATGAATGACCAAATATATTCTTCACTAATACGAGTGGTCTGTCTCAGCTCTCGCTGCTGCCATCATGTGGCGCTTCAGGAGAATTCAAACAATAGTATTTTACCCATAATGCACTATAGCATCCAGGTCAGTACCATTTGTTTTTTAGAGGTAGGGGTTCTGCGACTTGAACATTTATAATATTTTTTGAAATTATCTTTCTGTTGACACGTTTTATCTAAATGCACAAAAATAGGTTTAATAGAATTATGTTTGCATAATTTCTATTTTATGTCGTTCGTGTTAAGACTAAGTAATTTGACTGTCACAGATGGACTCTCCTCTATAGTGGTATCTTCCAGCCTGACTCTGGAGCCTTCCTTTTCCCATTGAAGTAGCAGCCATGAGGTAGGGCTGCTGTCGCTGGCAAAGAAAAAGACTACATTTTAGTGTTAAAACCTACATGTTTTCACAACACATCCCCTTACTGGTACATTAAACTAGACATTTAGTGATATATGTAGTTCGCGCACGTTTCCCAAACTTAAATTCGGCAATTTTAAGAGATTTTTATAACACGATGTAGCAGAGCAGGAGGCCATGTTGTCATCCCGGCTAGCTTTAGCATTATGGCTAACAGACACAGCTCCTGATGATGTGCGACAATAAAAATATAAATCCCTTTTAAGTTGGCCTCCTGTCAGTTGTGTCAAACACCCCATTGTGTATATTTAACAGAAAATGTAGCATGTGTCTGAACTGGTATGTGTGTGTCTCCCAGCATGCTCAGGCTCCAAAAGAGGCTGGCCTCCAGCGTCCTGCGCTGCGGTAAGAAGAAGGTCTGGTTGGATCCTAACGAGACCAACGAGATTGCCAACGCCAACTCCCGTAAGTACAGCACGAAACAGCCTCGTAGTTTGTCTGGAAATGTCAGATAATGTGTTCACTGACTCACGGACGTGACAGTAGTCCGCTGTTGTCTGTCAGTGCATTTATTTCACAGCTGGTCGGCACCACCTGTGAAATAAATGCACTGATGGAAAGACATGTTCACTGGATGCTAAATGAACTCACTGATCCCTTCTCATCTTCTGAGGTTCATCTATATTATTGACAGGATAGCCAGTCTTGACAGTGTCATAGCTAAATAAATAATAAGATGATGAGCAGACTCTGTCAATGTAGGGTTTAGGTGTAATCTGATAGGTCTATAGTCTTTGACTCCAGAGGGTTATGGTGAAGACTGCTCTCAATAACCCACATAATGGGTCTTTATTATGTGTAAAACTTTGAATGTGAAGTGTGGTTTCTATAATGTATTGTACTTGATAGGATGTATGAATTAATTTAAAGGAGTAGTTCAAGCTAGTAAGAAAATGATTAAGTTATAAATGTGTGTAAGGGTGTTAGAGTAACATGGAATATCAGAAAATAAAGAAAATTTAAGGCAGCAGTCTAAAACCAACAGTTAGCCCAAATCACACTATTTCCTTCTCTAAATTCTGTAAAATCACATTACTAAGTACCACACCATTCTGTAATGTGTAATTAAATAACATGTGTATGTGATGATTCAGTTAGAAAACACTATGGAAAAAATAAACAAATATGTAATGATTGAGGAAAATAGAAAAAGCTTGAAAAATTGCTAAAATATTGTGTATGTATATACATGTGCACAGCTGTACATGCGTAAACACAAACTACATACATGTACAGGCCGTGTATCAAGTATACATAACTGAATAAAGACACTCGTAAATTTGACCCTGCCTTGCCAAAGTCACCCTAACCTTCTCCTCTGTACATTTTTATAAGTAATAACATAAGATAGTTGTACAAAATGCAGAGTATTTACTCTGCATATTGAACCAGAGGATCTTTCCTAGGATACCCAGCTGCTCCTTCTTTTCTGTACTCTTGTCATTTTTTGCTGCAGCACAATTTAATAAAAGCAGCAGTGGATACCCTAAGAAATTAGTATATCAAATGTGAAACACAATCCTACCATCAGAAAAGTTGGTATGTAATCATCCTGTAACAAAATTAGATCAGATGTCTGTTATGATAACCTGATAGTGTTTGCCGTTTCTATTGTTGCTCTAAGCGCCTATGTTACTTTTGCCTGAAACACTATGAAAAGTTGAAAACATCTACCGTTTTACCAGTTTTATAATCATGTCTCCATGAAATCGTAAAATCTGTTAGTTCGTTGTGTTGTGCTGATTTATCAGAGAATCCATGTATGTTAACTTTTCTTGTCCTCAGGTCAGCAGATCCGTAAACTGGTGAAGGATGGTCTTATTATTCGCAAACCCGTCACGGTCCACTCCAGGGCGCGCTGTCGCAAGAATACCCTGGCACGTCGCAAGGGAAGACACATGGGTTATGGTACGTTGAAACAGGACTATTTGAGTGTCTGACAAGAAACTTATATGATTTCAGAATAACTGTACTGAGAGGAACTTGCTCATTAGAGCTCAGACGTCTTTGTAACCTCTGTCTCCAGGTAAAAGAAAGGGAACAGCCAATGCCCGTATGCCAGAGAAGGTGTGTTGGATGAATCGCATGAGGATCCTGCGCCGTCTGCTGCGTCGTTACAGGGAGGCCAAGAAGATTGACAGGCACATGTAAGTTGGTTTACACTGTTTTTGCATCAGATATTTGTATTGAGTGGAATTATTTTTCCCTTGTTCCTTTATGTTTAAGTTAAAATTAAAAAGTACATCATGAACATTTTTGTAATCTGAACATAATTAGATTCAACTGATGACATTCTCATGCCACATCTTAATATGTAGCACTAGAGTTTGTCGATGCAGCCAGAAAGTTAATACTTTTTATTAGCTCATCCAGGATGAACTATTGCCCTCACGTTTCGTCTGTTGTCCATCTGTTGTTGTCCGTCCACAATTCAGTAAAATAATTTCTCCGTCATTTCTTAATGAATTTCAATTCTGATTGATTCATTAGATAGATCTAAGCACTGGGTACAAAACTTATCACTTTGTTTGTCAAAATTTGCCTTTGTAAACAATTTGTTTTCAACTTTATTTTTCCAGGCTGTCACTATTCACTACTCTTCCCTCAGTTCTCAACAGACTGCATTTCTGATTGATTCATTGAGTTCAGTTTCAATCCAGATCAAAGAAAGTAATTGATCCAATATGAGTTTCCACCACCAACCTCCTGCGTAGCATTTAACAGCTTTAATCACAGTAATATGTCATTACTCAGTTACCTACTTTTGTCCAGTCAGATGTTACCCCAGAAGAGCTTTGGGGGCTTCCTATACCATTCACACTGTTTTTGGCATTTGTTAATAAAAACACACAGCTCCACAGTGGGGTTGATTTTATGATCTATTGAATGAAGCAAGAAAACACAGCTGTGAGGACCGGATTAGCACAGGATCATTGGCACTATTTTTTAATCAGTGTTATAGATGTAGTGTGTATAGTTAAGTGTGTGTATAAGTTGTTTTTCTGGTTACATGAAGTGAAGACCAAATTGGACTAAATACTTATTCTTTACTGACATTATATGCTATGTATGGCTGGAGAAACACATTCATTTTGAATATATTGCAGTTAGAATTTTTGTTAAGTAGGAAAGGTCTTCAGATGATGAATCTTTATTTTATGATGTAGGTATTTTTCCTGATTTCAGAAAGCAACAACCTTGATGAAGGACATAGGAACATAATGGACTTAATTTGACATAATGCCTAAACCTGTTTGGTGCTGATCCTGAATATTTGCAAACATTATACTGATTTACACGACCAAAACTTCAAAACAAAACATAGCACTTTTCATGGAGCATGAAGCAACATCAGACCTGAAAAACAAAAACCTAAATGAAAAGGTCAGAGCTTCACAAGAGCAAATGTCATGAATCCCCCCCCAAACAAAACCATTGTTAAAAAAAAAAAAAGCACAAACCATGACTTGTGGATGTACACTGTTAAAGTATGTGTTGTTACAGCTTTTATGTTTTGTCCTGATGCCTGTTCTGTCTCCTCAGGTACCACAGCCTCTACCTGAGGGCCAAGGGTAACGTGTTCAAGAATAAGCGTATTCTTATGGAGCATATTCACAAACTGAAGGCTGACAAGGCCCGCAAGAAGCTCCTGGCGTAAGTGTTGAGCAAACCTATGTTTAGCTTTTTATAGAACCAATGACTTATGTGCATTGACATCAGATGGGATCATTTAATGTGTTTTTTTACACATCTACAGTGATCTGTCCCCTTTACTCATCTGTTAGTTTAAACATCCTGGTGAATTTCATTTGGACAAATACAAAGAGAAATGAAAAAGAACATTTTCAGTTAATAATAAATCAGGTCAACACATACAGTTGTATAGAGATGACACACATGACCTTTATAACTATAGGAGAAGTTTGATTGGTTAATTTTAATGTCTAAATGATTTTTTTTTTTTTTTTTATCAGATGGATTCCACTTTTTTCTGCTTGGTTTTTAAACTCTTATCTTTGTCTGTTGCAGTGATCAGGCCGAGGCTCGTCGTTCCAAGACAAAGGAGGCTCGTAAGCGCAGAGAGGAGCGTCTCCAGGCCAAGAAGGAGGAAATCATCAAGAACTTGTCCAAGGAGGAGGAGACCAAGAAGTAATCTGGCTCCTTGTGTCCTCACTGAATCTGCTACCAGTCACGTGTTGACAATAAAAGTGTACATAAAGACATTGGTGACTTCCTGTGCTTTTTTATTTTATGCAGGAAATGTCTTAAATAGCAGTGATTCATTCATTTCATGTAAGAAGGATGGGAAACACACATGTTTGAAAGGTTTTTCATGTCCAGTTAGAGGATTATGAGCCTCACTTTATTCTTCTGGTGTAAAATGTAGTGTAGTTGTGACAAGTGTGGTTATACATCTGACAATTTTGTTTCTTCATAACTAGAAACACATTTACCAAATGGAGTTGCCTTCTGCTGTTTTGTGTTGTCAGTTGTACTGTTTGTGCAGTTGGCATTTGTGGCGCAGGATTTTTTTTCCTCCAATCAACACCCCCATGACACCTCTACCACCATTGGACAAACAAATATTTTTTATATTGCAACACCATGGTGAAGCTAAACATAATAAAACAATTCACATAAATATACAATAAAATAATAAACTAAAATCAAGTATATGATGAAACAGGAAAAAAGATCAAATGTTAGCTATATAGTGTTATAATGTACATACATGCACACAAATACATGTACAGACTACACATACAGACTATTGTGTATATAACTCCCCACATGTAGATGTGAACAGTTTATTGAACACATGTACATTAGTGCCTATATAAACATATTGAACATTTAATTCATGGTTAGGTTTTAAGCTTTTGCTCACTGATTTTACCCAACTTAAAAAAATCATGATAGTGTTTATATTGTGTTTGGCGTGTTCGTTTTGTTGTATTTTACTTGAACCATTGCCTGTGCTTTGGACCGATTAAGTGTTTTTTTATCATTTTTAACTTTATTAAACTCCAGTTTTATCCTGAAGTATTCAAAGACAGAGGATCATTATTATACAGTAGTGAAAAAAAGATGTCAGACACTCTTACAATTTTAGTCATCAATATGAAATATTTGCAGAAAAAAATGTTTTTGTTTCACAACACCAACAGATGCAAATAATTGTTTTGTTTAGAAGAAAAAAGTCAACTCAAGTGGTGCCAAGCACAATAACCCCACCCCCTTGCACACAGTTTACCTGATTTGTCCTATCTCTTATTATGAAAACACATTTTTGGAGGCTGTGAACTTTGACCTACATTCACCAAAATTTAATGGGATCTATTCTGGACCAACATGCACGTTTCCTGAAATTTTCATGAAAATTGGTCCAGTAGGTTTAGCGTAAAGCTGCTTACAAACAGACAGACCAACAAACAAAGCAAATCAAAACCAATACTCCTCTGCCCTTCGTAGGGGGGGGGGGGGGGGGGGGGGCAATTATCTTCTAGAGGTTTTTTGCTGAAACATCCAGTTTTGACTTTCACAGAACAGAGCATGTGCAGGAGGGAGCATGTGGGTTTGTAGAAGGGAACAATACTTAGCAGATTGCAATGACTTAAGAATGATTTTTAATGCAATATATCACAAATGCATGAGGTGGCCAAAGCTTTTTTTTTTCCCAATCACTGTATGTCTGAGAGATACTTGGACTTTCTGATAAAGGCAAAACACAAACCAGAGTACACTGGGCCTGTCTTGTCTTTCACTGCATTTCAATTGAGTTTGTTCTGATAATAATCTCATAAAGAAGCCAAGATGTTTTTGCCATGTGACATTAAATTCAATCTGAATTCTGTCTTTGTTTAATATCTTCCTATTTCTCTGCCAACAAGCTTCATCTTGTTTTCTACAGAAAAAAAACATTCATCTGATAGATGTTTATCTTCAGTTCTCTGATTTCAGACCAGTTGTGTTTATTTTTATTTTATACTACTTAAATTGTTTAAATCACTTTCAGTTTTGCCTGGTTACTGTTTGACCTCAAATGACCCGTGTATCAAATCTACAGCTGTTATTCAAGATATTTAACAGGTACATTTAATCTAGTCTCAGCATCTGAACAACCTTTATCCTCACTAGGGTTGCGAGAGTCACTGGGGGCGTAATCCAGCTACAAAGGGTGAAGGCGGGGTACATCCTGTATGAGTCACCAGTTCATCTCAGGGCTGAACATATATAGACAAACAATCACTCTCACATTCACACCTATGGGCAATTTAGATTAACCAATTAACCTATCAGTGCATGTGTTTGGATCGTGGGAGGAAACCGGACAAGAGGAGAACATGCAAACTCCACACAGAAACCAGGGTCCTTCTTGCTATGAGGCACAAGTGCTAACCACTGCACCACCCTGAGGTACATTCCTCTTCTATGAAATTTAATTAAACTCTGTAAACCTGTAATTTCACAACAAACAAATAAAACACTCTGCTTTGTCTCCTTCTATTGGTCATGTGTGATGGGACTTAAGTAAACATCAGTTTTATGCTGGACTGTTCAAAGACAGTGTCATTACTGTAGATGTAAGAGATATTTTGACTTTTTGATAAAGGAAAAACACAAACCAGAGTACACTAGGCCTGTCTCTCTTTCACTGCATCTTAATTTAATTTATTCTGATAATAATCAGATAGAGAACCCGAGATGTTTGTCATTTGACATTAAATTCTGTCTTTGTATCATGTCATCCTCTCCCTGTGCCAACAAGCTTCATCTTGTTTTCAGACGGAAAAACATTCATTTGATTGCCAGAGTTATCTTCAGTCCTCTGATTTTAGGCCCGTTGTGATTAATTTTATTTCCTGCAGTTTAATTAGTTTCATTTGATCTCAGTTTTATCCAGTTACTGACTGACCTCTAATGACATGTGTACCAAATCTACAGCTCTCACCTGAGATTTTCAACTTTTTAAACATTTCTCCTCTATGCATTTTAATAAAAACCTGTAAATTACTTTATTGCAAAAACAAAACAAAAATCTTTGTCTCCCTCTCGTGGTCACACGTGATATGACAACCAAATGTTTTGTTTGACTTTATGAAAATTGTGGGTCATTTTCGTCCAAATATCTGATTGGACTGTTTTGTATAAGAAATATTGAAAACATAATTAAATAATCAAATAGAAGGACATCTTTAGAACACAGAGGATATAAATATTTTCCCACCATGACATGTTATCCTTCATATTGTAATGATAGCACATAAATAAATAAATGAGGGGATCCCCATGCCCTTTATCTTGCACTGAAGAAAAAAATGGTAAATGTATATGTATTCATTTATTTACTGTGACCGACCGTTATAGTTAGTCAAACTGCCTTCATTCAGACTCTGATGAACACATCATCCATGGGGAGCTAAAGTCTCCGCCCATTCCGGGAGGCTCATGGGGCTTGAGACAGGAAAATTAATAAATCGCATTCAATGGGAAATAAAATGGTATCTGGTTTGTCATGTGCCCTGAATCACACACATGTTGTACCTAATGCTAATTATTGATGCGTGTTTCAACTGCTTCTGTTAACCAGCGGCTGATTCATTTGCGAGTAAAACCCGTTAATAATTTGGACTACACGCCTGGCGCGCATGTGACGTCACCATTGACTCCACACCACAGCTGAGCGGAGTGTGACGTCACATACGCGACGCATTGTAGTCTCTTACTATAAGCCCACATAAAACCTAACGTCACGTTTGCTTCCTATCAAAAACGGGTGGTCTGCCGATGCCACATCAAAAAAAAAATTTATTAACCGCTATCATATGTGAATTTCAGAGCACTTGTCAAATGGAATCAGAATTTAGCTCGACTTGCTCCATTCACTCCCATAGCTAAACACCCGTGGGCCGGAAGTAGAAGGGCGTGACTTAGCTTCATCATACATTAATATTTTTTCACTGCTAGATAGAGTACAACCGTATTTTTCTTCCCTCTGAGATTCTGACAGAACTTACTACATCCACCTGTTTTTCTGTTCTTGTTCCAGTTCTAACATTTCCTCTATTTGATTTGAATTGATTTTAAAGTATTTCGGTTTTGCTGATAAAAGTTAATCTTCATACTGGCCTTTTTTTTGGGCAGTATCTCTGAAATTTCTGACCCCCAAGCTAGCAGTCAGCTGCCCATTTATGGTGTTTAGTGGGTGTGGTCACATATGTTAATTACATACAATCAAACACACTTCTTTAATTTCTAAACAGGTGATTTCAATCTTCATCACACCTGGGGAAGATCAGATGTGGATGGTAAGAATATTTAGTGCATCCAAAGTTGATCAATTGTGAAATTATAAGATACATTTGCGAGGATGTTGCTGCATGAGGTCCATTGTTTTTAATCTAATACCACACATGGAAAGGGATATTGTTTTTGGTTTGTCTTTTTTGTCCATTTGTTCGTCAGCAGCTTCACGCAAAAACTACTGGACAAATTTCCATGCAACTTTCAGGAAAGGTGCAAGGTAGTCCAGAATATGTTCCATTTAATAATTATTTAGTTTTGTTGAATATAGGTCAAAGGTTAAATCAAGTTTCCATTTCATTCCTGTACACTGCAGACAGCTTCTTCTCTTTTTTTCTTCTTAATTTTTTTTTCTTAAATTTTTCAACAGCTGCCTCTTGGTATGAGTTACTATGCACTATACTTTCACTCCAGAAGTTGTCCTATACTTGGAAAATACCCTTTCTAGCATCTAATGACTTTGTCATTTCAACAATGTAACCATGTTACACAGTGACAGGAAATCCACATGACACAAACCCACACGTTGACATAAAATTAACTATGTAAGATTAAAACATGATAACTCATAGTGGTCTCTAAATGGTTTCAATGCTCAGTCAGATTTTAACTAGGTCTATCAAAATGAACATGGATTAATCCATCATCATTATTAATCTGATTAAGAATGAACCCATTTGCAGTGCAGAATGACTCTGAGCACCTCTGCCGACACATTTTGGGCAGTTTGTCCATGTAGAGTTTGCATTGGGCGTGTGCAAAGGGCAGTTGATCCCGTAGTAACAGGCAGCAGAACCAACCTATAAAGATGGATGATGCTGAAGATGCTGGATGCAAATATGAGGAGAAAACCCCACAAGATGGAACAATCAACTGACCTCAAGTATTATACAAACTCTGGAGGAGGGAGTTTTCTTTTCACTGAAGCACTTCTATGTTTGGGTATTTATGGGTTAAATATGTTAAGTGTTGTAAACAAGTTTGGCCACCTCTGAATGCTTAAAATGTCATACATTTTTCTATTCTGGACACATGCTGATATTTCCATGGAATTAAATCTGCGGTGAAGTGGCAGGCAATTAAAATCTGTGTTTTTTTGAGCATGACAGATTTGCCAGGTGACATTTTTTGCTCATAAAAAAAAAAAAAAAGTAATGAAATGTATTTGTTTTCTTTCCCCTCTGGTCTGTATAGAGAAATAACAACAGCAAACTCAATTTAGATCTATCCTATTCCTGCTACTGAAGACTAATTTGTAATACCTTGGTATGGGAGGGTCTCTGATGTCCATTATATCCATGGCAGGATGTGTAAATTATGCATGTGCCCCTCTTAGTGAATTTGTGTTATACAGCCATTAGTTGTAGCTTGGTCTGCAGGTTCCACATCATTTGTGAATTACATGTTTTGGTTGAGTGAGTGCTTATGAGACATAGACGGCGCTAATAATCAAAACAGGCACGAGGGCACTGGGCCTCATGTTAAGCACCAGTGGAATGCAGTGTGCAGGATCAGCTGTTCATTTACCACATGACCCCCCCCCCCCCACACACACACACTCCTCAGAGCCGCCTGCTGTATCACTGTGACACTTCATTACAAGTGGAGTAGAAGGTGACAGCATTTTAATGACTCACAGCTGGAGAAAATACACACAGATCACAGTGTTAATAAGTAGATCTAATGTATAAACTAGTCCAAGTGCTTTTCTAGTTTATTATTGTTTTATGGCATTATTTTGTATTTCATCACCCACAGCCTAAGTCAGCTTGACAATTGACAATCCTTTTTTTTTTTTTTTTTTTTTTTTTTTTTGCTAAAATCACAATATCTTCAATTTATGGTGACATTTATGTTTCCTGAAAAAATGGGGGTAAATGTTCACTTATTTTTGGAAGGAAAGATAAACAAAAACAAAAATATAAATATAAACTTTTTACTCCATATATATATATATATATATATATATATATATATATATATATATATATATATATATATATATTTTTTTTTTTTTTTTTTTTTTTAAAGTTATTTTTAAATCTATTTTTTTAGTATATTACCATCAGCAAATATCTGTAAAAGTCCATACTTTGCTCTTGTTTTCTATTATTGCTGCTTTTATTGAGTGGTTAAGGTTAGAATTTATAAAATGTTATACTTTTTTATATTTCTTACTTTTATCTATATGTTTAGTATTATTATTCTTATGCGACACATTTACTGTTTTTGGAACATTTAGCATCAAAATGTACTTTATTAAAACAATTTTTGAGGTAAAAGAACAGAGAATAGCTATTCACTTCATATGTACTCTTTTTCAAACTTCTCTGTTAACTGTGGAGATCAGTATGTATTTATGTATTTATTTTTGTCACATGCACACACAATGCACACAGAAATGCATTTATACCTGCAGGCAGTAGTAAAATCACAGAATACAAATGTTATATCAGTCATTTCTGAAATACTCAGACTATGCAACTTTCAAAGTCATTTAAATCCTCATTCTTGTCCAGTGTGATGCTTGCTTTGACTTTCAGCAGATCATTTTGAACATGTTGACATCCCTACATGCATTGAGTTGCCATTATTATTATGTGATTGGACTATTATTAATATCTATATTTGTGTTGCTGATGCAATGATTCAGCTGTGCCTCATAATGTGGCCAGTTCATGCATATTAAAAAAAATCTTTAAACTGTATAATGAAAATGTCTAAGTTACAAAAACAATTAGTACATTTAGATCCAAATTTGTGGTGCTAACAATCACATGTTTGAATTTCTGCAGACTTTAATGCAATGACGTGGTCTATAATTAATTTAACCTACATGATTTGTCATGTTCTTGTTTATTATATCCACACTCTATTTTCATATCAACTCAAATGATGGATATTAAGTTTTTTTGCTTTGATATCTATAGTTCTTAGGTCACAATATGTCGTCATACTGTTTGCGGTCTAGGTTATCAATAGAAACATGCACACAAGTGTTTCTGTTGATAGATGCTGCGTGTAACACAAAAATACAGTGTCCTTTTCATTAGGTTTTCCCTTATCATCTTATCCCTCATAACAGACACTAACACTCAGAGAAAAAGTAGAGGTCAGAGAAGAAGTTTCTTATCCTATATTTTCAGATTTTATTTACAGACACACCTAAACAGCGAGGCAGTGTTTGTCTATCAGTGGCCACAGCGCAATTCACATTCAGTTTGGACAAAGAAACGCACAATAAAAACAGTTTCATTAAGTTTTTTCTTCATCATTTAAATGGGAAAGATTTCAAAATGAAGATACAGGCAGTAGATATTTCTGATTCTTATTTCTGATATTTCACTTATGATAATGTATATTTTTTATGATAAGTTGCATTACATTATTTGTTTTTGCTTAACGTCAGAGATCATTGTGGGAGAAAAAGTCCTGTATATTAAATATAATTTGGAAAATGACAAGTTCTGCAGTTAAAGCCCCAAGATTTGAATACAATTACAAATATAATAAATATATCATGTTTGAGTTTGTGTATGAATATCAAAGGAGAACACTTTATGTGCATATTTTGAGTGCATATTTGTACAACTTCAGGTAAAGAAATCATAGTATATATATATATATTGATGATGAGGTCAAATATTTAATATAAAATGTATTATTGCCTTATATGATCACTCACTCAGTTACTTTGTGGTTTGTCGATGAACAAACAGAATGGACTACTGGTGAGTTAGTTCTTTCACCCTTGGTTTAATATATGTATTTATATGCATAATATTCAAGTAGATTATTTAGAGTAATTTTTTTAGCTATATTTACTGTCCTGTTGATTTGGAGTCTGTTAATGAAAGTTATACTAAAAGAAGCTGTAGCTGGTTACGGAACAGAAACGTAAGAAATGAAGATTATGTAAGAGTTCACATTAAAGGCCATTGGCTGACAGGGATAGTTAGGAACAGTGTGTACAAACCATCACTGTGTCAAAGCTGGAGGTAATTCTACTCATCAGGTATCTCTAATTTTTACTTCTTTTTTTGTACTTCTACTCCATACAGTTTAACACATATATTTACTTTACATTTTGAAAACAGCCTTCATTTTTCATTTAATAGGAATATTTATCAGATTAATAATACATTTTATTTGTATAGCGCTTTTCTGGACACTCAAAGACTCAAATACTTTACTACATGGTTTGATTTCAAGACTGATTGGAGCATAAAGGATTCAAAGTTTCTTATTGTTCTACCAGGCAGAGGTGTTAAAACTACTCATATTCTAACTTAAGTACAGCTACTTATGTGAAAAAATACTTTGGTAAAAGTAGAAGTACTGATTCAACTCCTCTACTTAAAAGTAAAATAAAAAAAAAAGTAAAATTTCTCAATTGTAATAAATTATAAAAAAAAAGAGAAAAACTAAATTTTTTTTTGCCATGACTGAAATAATACGTATTTAACCAAGAAAAATCTGAATAGTTTCAAAAGTATAAAAGTTAAACCCTTTAAAAGTGAGTTACTGTGTTGAAATTGTGTTTGATCGGGTCACAGTTACTCAGTTTTGTGGATATGGGCAGGAAATTTAGGAAAAATTAAATGACAATTCAGATAAAAAGTCATCATCATGAGATTTAAATGGTTTTTTTTATATATATATATATATATATAATATGAGATTAATAAAAAAATGCATAATTTTAACATAAAATGTTGAAATTGTGAAATTAAAAGTCAAAATTGTGAGATAATAGCCATATTACTATAATATATAAAATCACAGTTTCTCTCCTCCAATGATTTTTCCCTCTGAAGTGACACATTATTGTGTAGTTTGAAAAAGTAACGCATCAATTCTGATAATGTAAGGAGTATAATGTACAGATATTTATGCAAACAATGTAGGGAGTCAAAATAAAAAGTTGCCAAAAAAATAAATACTCAAGTAAAGTACAGATATCTAAAAAAAAAAATCTACTTAAACACAATAATAAAGTACTTTTACTGAGTTACTTTCCACCTCTGACACCAGGTCACTTCCTACAGTAGGTACGAAATATGTACTGGAGTCTGGGATCGAGCCACAAATAAGGTTCAAAAATATAAACTCAGTATGAACACAGTATATACAAGAAGAGATCAGAGAAGAAGTTTGTAATATATTTTCAATTTTTGTTTACAGACACATCTAAACAGTGAGGTACTATAAAGTAATAAACCGATAACCCACTCAAAACTGGTTTATATTACGAATGCTGAACAAAATGTTTTCTTTGATTGTGTAATCATACTGTACAAATTACCCTTTATAGGGACAAATAAAGTTGAATAGAATGTACAACATGCAGAAAGATTAAACAGACATGAAATGGAACGAAACTGTGAAGAAAGGCGTCATAATGTTTTAATACTATGAAATAAATGTTACTTTCTATGTATTCTGTTTTGCTTTTTGTGAGGATAGGATGAGTATTCATAGTATATAAATATGATATTCAGTTAAATTTGCACACAAGAAAAATCTTTCAAATGTCAACTTTTTTTGCTCATAACTCGGTCTGTTAAAATTAACACATTAAATCTGATTCAATATTTTAATGAAATTAAATGGAACAGTTTGCAGTTATTTTTGCTTCAAGTTGTTTTGTTGAAACTGTTGGAAGGAGTTGAATAAACACGTTCATTGTAAATATATTCATATTTTTGTATATGTTTTGGATATTTTATAACTTTAAGAGTTTTTGATATTTAGTTTTTGATAGTTTTTGATAGTTTGGGATATTTCATTGCTTTTTTTTGTGTTAGTTCAATGTTTTTGTGAATTTTACTGCATTTCAGCTGTTTTGCATATTTCTTTTTTTTTTTTTTTTTTTGCATTTTTGTGTATTTTGTGGGAAATTTGAGTGCAGAACTCCGCTCGATACAGAACAATTGACCAACATAGTGTTTTGACTGATTAAACTGACAGCCCTATTCATAGTGCAACATCTCACTTCTGCTTAAACATGTATTTTCCACCAAAGGAATACACTGAAAACTATAAATAAAAATGTGCAGTCTCTTTCTGCTTGTGTCGTCTCTATTTGTTGGTCTGGTAGATACTCTCTTGAACCTGTGTGGTCTGTCTGCGTCAACCTTCAACACCCAGATGCCTCAGCAGCTGACGAGTCACGCAACCTCTTAAGAAATATTTCACACTTGAGTAGCAGGTGTGAGGCAGACAGTATGTTTGACTAGTAATGTTGCCAACAGAAGCGGTAGCCTTCCTGCAGAAGAAACAGACAAAGGCAGGATGCTATAGTTGTATTCCAACAATTGGCCGGATATGGTAGAGAGAGAGAAAAAAAAAATTGCTGCTTCTGGGTAACTCCCTGTGGTACGTAGAACCATCTCATATCCTGTTTCTCAAGTCTCTCATAAGAAACAAATTATTGAGACAGAAAAAAATTAATCAATTAAAAACATGTCTCCTTTCCAAAGCTCTGAGAACCATGTGAGTGTCAATAAGACCGTTGTCAGTTTGTCTGCCTTGTGATGATGTCACATGGGTTCCTATGGGTAACCTCATGTCTACCCTGGCAGCATCTCGCCTACTCAGCCTCCATCATTGCATGCCACCCTCAAGTATTATACACTAGAGTTTGGTTTCCTGTCAAAAGCAGCTGCACATAGTCAGCTGGGAAATGTTTACTGACCATCAAGTACAGCACTTAAGTACAAATTAAACATGTTTTACTTGAGTGTCACTATTGTATATGTTTTATACTAGTACTCCACTATATTACAGAGGTAAATATTTGTAGTTTGGACTACAAAGGATTTGTCTGAACGCTTCAGTTTCTTTTCAGATGACACTTTATCAATCCCCTCCTCCAATGAAAACCACATTAGTCCAAATGCATTGTTTGGTGCAAGAAGAACATGGGTTCAATTGCAGGTTTTCATTGAGTTCGCCTCAGTTATTCCAGCGTCTTCACATTGATTGTTAATCTACAATCAGCCATAGGTGTGGATGTTAGCCCTGCATTGAACTGATAGCTGAGATAGCATCTTTATAACCCTCCAGAGGATTAAATACTCTATAGTAGTGATGTCAAACTCATTTTAGTTCAGTCCAGTTTGATCTAAATCGAGTCAAGCCAATAAAATAAGACAATAAAAAAACTCACAATTATATTATGAAATTGTTCATATCTACAATACATTTCTAAATAAATATGAATAACATGAACAAAGAAGACAAATTGGTGCAATTTAGCAATATTAAGTGGTAAATGGACTGCACTTATATAGCGCTTTTCCACCTTCGTGGTGTTCAAAGCAAGGACACTTCAACACGTGGACAGTCAGAGCCAGGATTCAAACTGCCAACCCTTCAGTCATTGGACGACCCGCTCTACCAACTGAGCCACAGCTGCACAATATTATGTCTCATTTCAACTTGCAGATCACAGTGGATCTACAACGGCACAAAACATTCAGCAAAAGGAATAATGTTAAAATTGTACTTATCAAGACAGTATTTTTTAATAGTTTTAAATTTTTTTGTGGAAGGATAGTTTTCATGTGTAAACATTTTCATATAATTGAACTTTTTTTACACTGAAACCAAGACAAAAAAATTTGACTTTCCATTATTTTTTTTTTATTATTATGATAGCATTTTACTGGTCCAGTTGTGATTGATTTGAAATGTATGTGGAACCTGACCTAAAACTATTTTTATATCCCTGATTATTGTTAATATCGTCAGTGTAACTTTCACAAATTTGTCCCATTGTCCAGATTGGACCCCTTGGCAGGCCGGTTTTGGTCCATGGTGCATATGTTTGACATCCTTGGTTTAGAGAATGAACAAATGAGATTCGAATGCCATTACAATATATATATATAATACAACATCTTTTGTTCTTTGACTATCATTTTAGAAAACGTCCCCCTTAAACATGGACAATAATCTGATTGCTCTTCCAGGTTAGTGTGTATATAGATCAACCAGTGTCCTGTTCAGAGAATTCCTAGATCCTCAATGCTTGGTTTGTATTGAATTACTATATGAATTTATGTGTGTAGTTATGTGACGTGAGTCCTTCTGTGTAACCAAAATATTTTTAACCTCTGACCATGATGATGACATTTTCACATCATTCCGTCAAGTGTTGTAGGCATTTTGCAACATGGTCATCAGGGGTTTAACACTAAACCCTTTAAAGTGTAATCTTAGCCTTTAAAAAAACTATCCTCCCTCCTTACATTCCTCTTAGATTTGGTGGGGGGAAAAAAATCTGTTTTTGTGAGCTCATGAAAAGTTGACTTTTGACAGATATATGGTTCTTCTTACAACACTAACCTCTTCAGAATAACTTACCCAGCATATGTTTTACTCTCCATTTTACATTGTGCTGCACCTCTTTATTTTTTATGTATTGTAATTGCTCTTTTATCTATGTTTACTTCTTTGCATTTAATGCTTTGTCTATTTTATCCTCTACTGTACAGTGTCGTTGTGTATCATGAAAGGTGCTTATCAACCAAATGTATTTCTATTATTGTTATTACAGGACAGTGACACTATAGACATGATGATATTTTAGAGTTTGATGCACCGTTGTATATTAATCAACCAATAGTTTACTAAGTTAATTGAATAAATTAAACATGTAAACCTGGAAAATGTTCCATACACATTAATACAACAGTAATATTAATCAAAAGCATCATATGGACCATAGTTTTTGTACTTCAATTAGATTTGGATGATAATGGTTATACAGTTGAAGAAAAATGATTATGTATAATAGTTATGCAATATAATAGTTATGCAATCCAGTACTAACTCTTGTGTGTATCATGTGACTAAAACAGACAGTAAAGGAAACATGGATTGAATAAAAGCACGTCAGTACAATGTCATAGATACTGATGTAAGAACTGAAGTGATTTTGTTTATTATCAAGAAAACCAGAGAAATGAATATTTTATCAAGTCTGAAATTATACTCTTATGAGCTATTTTTGTTGTGATCATTATATTTGTCCAAATGAATACACCTTTACTTGTACCAGGCATTAAAATGAACAAGAAATTGCAGAAAATAAGGGGGGAGGGCCTAATATGTTTTTCCCCCAACTCTATACTTTTACTTAAAGTTTTAAAGCAGAATGGTTAGAGCAGGGTGAGATCGGTAAAACTCACACATTCTTCCTTTTTTTCTCCAATTTAAAATGGTTCTTTATTTTCTACAGTCACTATGTGCAACTGAACATGTTCCAAAAACCTCAAGGATTTAGAATAGATTCACCAAACTTAATCTGTTCACAGAGTTCTTTCTACAGCGTGTTGGTTGTGGAACCCAGAACATGAATATTCATGAATCATTGATTGACCTAGTAACTTGCCAGGTTTGCCATCAATGTGACTCCTGCTGGAAGGCACATTTCAAGAATGACTGCTTTAACCACATTAGCAACAAACCAGTGTATGATGTGAAGACAGAAAGAGCACTAGAGCCCTATGGCATTGTTAACAGCAGACCATAAAATGTGTAACCAATATCATGTGCTAAATAATATTTCTATACATTTGAATCTCCATTGACTTGGTTGAAAAGTTCACAATAGCATCAGTTGATTATATTTGACTGGTTTTAGCTCCATTTACAGTGATTAAAGTGGTACATTTTCCTCTTCAAATGTATAGAACTAGATTGTACATCAACCTGTCAAAAAAAGCTGACTTACATTCTCATTTGGTAATTTGTTCATTTGAAGGTATATCTTGCGACATTGATGTTGGAGTGGTGGTGGTTTGGCGGGGGTGGGGGGTATTGATGAGAGGAGGAAACTTGGAGTGATTGACAGGGTTGGGAACAAAATGTTCATTTGAAATATCTTTTCTCCTTTTCTCTTTACTCCCTGATGAAGGCCATTTGTGCCGAAACGCGTTGGGGTTTTTATATGTTTTTATATGATTTTATAGGGTTTTTTTTAACCAAGCCAGTTTAATAAAGGCTTTTTATCCTTCACTTTTAAGAGAGTGCCTTGGAATTTTTCTTTGTTTTATGCTGTTCTCTCCTATCCAATAGAGCACCTCTAATTTTTATTACTTATTTTGAGTCCAGGTAGCGCTCCTTAAGCAAACTTTTTTTAGATATTTTCTCCTTGACTGATTTCAGGGGAAAAAACATTAAGATCTCCTGAAAGCAATACAAACCCCTGGGCCAACCATGGGAGATGTTTTCCAGAGAAGCCTTACATCAACACCAGCAACCAGGAGTGTGGAGAGTGCAGTGGGAGTGGGCAGCAGTAGGGTTAACGACACCTTTGAAAACATCTCCACATATATCCAACAGCCACTTTGAATCAGGCAAACAACAAAGATCATAAAATGGCACCATCCTGACATGGGCGAACACGACTATTAGGCTGCCTTTAAAGGTGCTGGAAAAACTGAAAAATTGGTGCTTGAAGGTGCTTGAAAAGTACTTGAATTTGTTGATTGAAAAGGTGTGGGAACCCTGTATTAATTAATAGATTAGGGGGTAACTTGTTGAATTTCATCTGCCGACAGGTCAGGAATTTTCTTATGTGTATGTTGTTTGTTTGAATTGATACACGTTGGAGAAGAGAGATTCCAGCCACGTCACAACCTCCAACAAAACACTTTCCACTGGTTACGTGAAGCTCGCAGAGATTCCAGATCCCAGAAATTCCAGCGTCCAGATTTGATGCTCTATAGAAATCCCAGTGTGAGCTGGGTGGCAAGTCAACCAATTGAACTGTGAGAATCTCAAATGATTTTTGTTGTATTTTTTTCCCTTCTACCGTCATGTATGGATCCACACTAACACACATTTTAAAAGACAAAGACAAAGAGCCCCAACACTGACTTGGATACAAACAAGCTTCTATTTCGCCGGCTTTTTGGTTTATTATTTTTCATTGAATGTCTTTTCCCCAATGTTATGTTTTTTATTACATTAACAATATATAACAAATTGCCCAAAAGAAGCTGTAACATTGTTATCTCTGTTGGAAATGTATAGAAGCCAAACCAAATAAGAGCTCTTACAAATTTTGAATCTTCTGTTTCTGGTCCATTGGTTTATTCGATACCTACTTACCTGTTTCTCTTTTATCATACAAATAAGGGTGTTACATTGGGCTTTAAAACTTTTCAATCTTTTATCCACTGAAATCACAAACAATTAATAATTAAGGAGAACATAGACCTAATAATAAGTACAAAGAGTCTATGCTGAATTTTGTGGAATTGTAGAGACACATCCGTTTTGCAATGACTTCACTTGAGCTGAAGGAATAAATTAATCACCAACTACTCCTAATTATGCAATAATCAATCACAAAGATGATCATGCCAGTGTGATTCATCTATGCCAAACCAAATGGACTGAGGGGTTCCCGCAAGCAGAGAAGAGCTGCACAATGCTGAGAAGTTCTATGTGTTACAAGATTATGAATGTCATGTTGAAAAATTACTTCTTTGGATTTAATGTGGTTATATAGTTAAAGGAGTCTTTGGATGGAAATTGTGTTCTCTGTAATGAGCTAATGACTGAGTGTTGTGCGCGGGAGGCAGCAGAATGGCTTGTAATGAAGGGAAACCAGATGAGAGGTCTGGATATTTGATTTAACAGACCACCAGGTACTTGTTTTTGTCCCTATTCAATGATCCACTTCAGTTTTTCTGAGGTATTGGCTCTTTTTCACAAGCCCACATTCTTGTTATTACAATACGAGAGAAAAGTCCTTTCCCCAGATATTTCTCTACATTCCTGTTTGTGTCGCCTGATGCAATGAAAGGTCATGCATGTGTGTTTTTTGTTTCAGAATCCTGCCTCTTACGGTTGAATTTGTTATCTCTCTCCTCTGATCAGGATACATTCAGGAATTTTTTGATATAATGAGGAGGGATCATTTGTCTCTGATTCAACTATAGACAAAGGTTCTTTTGTACCTTGAAGCACGGTGGAATGTAACCAAGCACTGTTTAAGTATTCACTTTTTTCTTTTTTTTTTTATTTGCATCCCAGAGGCCACTGCTGTACTCTATAAATTTGTCTGACAGCTTTAGGCAAAGCAAAGCAGGTTTATGTCCATAGCACATTTCATGTACAAGTTCATTTCCATATATTATCAGCTTTTATGTTCAGTAGAAATCAAGCATGTCAATAGTAAATGTTTGTTGAAAACTGAGTAAAAGATCAACAAATAGTGAGGAGTAATATATAGTTTAGAACAGGGAAAATTTAATTTTGGTGCTGGAAACTATAAAGGAAGATTTGGGTCACAATGAAGATTAAATTAAAAAAAAGAAAGAAAAAGATTTTTCAAAAGTATTTCATTGTTGAAATAGAAAGCCTATTTAGCCTAGATGTCTTTAAAGTGTATTGCTGTGAACATTTAGGCTAAACTAGGGCTAAAAAAAAAACCCAAACAAACAAAACTAAAGCTGAACTAATATTTGACTAAACACAGTTACATCAGAACTTGTCTAAGAATAATTTACAACTAAATTAAAAGTGTTTGTGGCTGACTACATGCGGGGAGAGGGAGGGTATGTATATTTAACCTGAATTAAAATATAAGTTTAAAAAAGGAAATGCTAAGTTAAATGTAAGGCAAGGCAATATTTATATAGCACATTTCATGTACAGGACAATTCAAGGTGCTTTACAAAAAAACAGGAGAAAATTAGGAAATTAATTTGACTCTCGCACATACAATGAATAGATGCATATTTGCGACAGTAGGCATTAAGGGGTTAACCTTCATGGGGACCTGAATTTTGGTCCCCATGGTGTCAGCAGTCCCCATGGTGTGACTGTGTAAAAACATCAATGTACCCAGAAAGATATTAATACACACACACACACACACACACACACACACACACACACATACACAGGCCAATTGTTTCTTATAATATAGATACTTGACTTTCACTGAAATGGGAAAAAGGATTAATATAATAATTGGTACTGAATCAGGTACCAATTAGGTTAGCACTCGTGCCTCACAGCAAGAATGAGCCTGGTTCGATTCCCACACCAGACCTTTCTGTGTGGAGTTTACATGTTCTCCTCGTTTCTGTGTGGGTTTTCTCCAGGTACTCCAGTTTCCTCCCACCATCCAAACACATGCACTGATAGGTTAATTGGTTAATCTAAATTGTCCATAGGTGTGAATGTGAGAGTGATTGTTTGTCTATATATGTTCAGCCCTGAGATGAACTGGAGACTCATACAGGTTGTACCCCGCCTTCACCCATTGTAGCTGGATTAGGCCCCCTGTGACCCTAGTGAGGATAATGCGGATCCAGACGACAAGACGAGATGAGATTGTACTAAATCACTTAGTACTGTAGGGTAGATGTAGAGTTAAATTATGAGTCACTTCAAAATAGCTGTGGGTCTTTAACTGTGATAAACTACCAAATGTTACAGTAGTAAAATGATTTTTTTAAAAGAACATAGGTTAGAGTAAAACCATTTTATAGTCTGTATAAGATGGAATTTGGGTATTATAATATTTTATAGTCCCCTGTAAGATTAAAAAATATTAAGTTTTACATTGTTGTATTTGTTAAACATGAAACATGTAAAGCAGCTTCTGATTCTTCGTTGAGCTTTTGGTTTTACTGGTATCATTTGAAACTAGTATTTGCATGTTGCAAAGCAGTGTCAGAATGAAACCATTTTTAATGTTCCTATTGTTTTGCATTTTCTCTACTGGTTCCTGTGCAGCTTACTTAGCTTGCACTTATAGGCATTATTATATCAACAAAAGCAGCTCAGTGTGTATTTTTCCACTGGAAACTGAAATCAGAAGGGATAAAAGTAATGCCACTAGGTGTGGTCATCTGTCCATAGGAGTTTATTGTGAGATGCAAGCCACACACTTGGCATGTTTTCCAGACATTTCTTTCAAGAAACACTACCTCTGAGCTTTTCTTTTCTTGCCAATATGCAGCTAAACACAGGTTTCCCAAAAGAAACCCGTGGACTGAATGAATTATGACTCTTCTGGGTATCAGCCCACCTTTTTCTGCTTTTGTAACTCGGTCTGAGTTCCTTCTTTTTCTGCTTCTCCAATTCCTGCAGGTTGTTATATTACTCTTAAATCAGCCATACTGCAAACATGGTCCTATCACAGCTAAGAGGAGACGTCCCCTCCTTGGCCCCGCAACCCCCAACCACCTCTGAAAGTAAAAGAAACACACCGTTATATTATGAGATAATGAGCTGACGAAGCTGGAAAGAATCATAATGAATACATTTGTTTGTGTGTGAGACTTTAAGGTTGTTGAGAAACTCTGTGAGCTGGTGTTGAATGTGTTTCCTGACACATGCAAGTCAAGAGGCAAACTGTGGGCTAATTCAGTACTGGGCACTCATGTTACTGCCTTCTTTTTGTGCAAAGGGGAGAGGGGATTTAGGGGGGTGTGGGCGGAGGATGGCTGGGGGTGGGAGGGGACAGCACAGAAGGGAGAGAGAGAGAGAGAGAGACAGAGAGAGACAGAGAGAGAGAAGGCTGGGGCTCAGAGAAGAGGGCGGAAAACAGAACAATCTTTAGCTTTAGGACTCCAGTGGAAAGTAGAATAGTGTCTGTTTGAACACATGAGGTCAAAGAAAGAAGATGGATGAGACTTCGAAGGGAGGTAAAGCAGCAAAAGACTGACTTCAGTACTACTGATCTGGACACAGAAGAGAAGAAAAACACAACTGCAGTGCACACAAGGCTTGTCTGAACAAGAAACAGAAAGAAGGAGGTGGATAACAGAGGAGGCATGCTTTTACTCACCCAAGAAGGGCGAGGAAGAGTGAGTCAAAGCAGACACAGACAGGAAGAGGCTGAGGGGGGGGGGGAGAAAGAGCAACAGAGGAGAAGGAGGAGGAGGAGGGTTAAAGAAAGCATAACTAGAGAGGACAGGGAGGCAAAAGATTAACAGTTTTGAGAGGGCAACTGTAAGAGAGTGAGATTTACAGCTGAGGAGGGGAGGAGGAGCAGTATAAACACACTGACAAGGTGATAGAAAACAGTAACAGGTCAGTGTTGAGCAAGGTAAAGGCAGACAAGAGGGTGAGTGGGTTAGTGTGGGAGGGGGGAGGTATGAGGGGACAGCACTTGAAGTCACTCTTCTCTTTCACACTCACCGTCCTGTTTCTGGGGACCCTGCTGACCACTTTCATCTGGTACACATCCAATGACAGGTAAGCAGCCGCAAAGAAGCACTGGGATCTGTTAAGATTAATAATATACTGTGAAAATAGAAAAAAAAAAAAAAAAAAAAAACTTAGCTATGTAAGCACACAGATGTACACAGGAGAAGTTTTATATAAATATTGATTAATACTATGAGGAAAAAGGTAAGTTATGTATGATGAGAAATGATAGAAATAAGGCACAGAAAGTGTCTGTATATGTCCTCTTTAAGATCATTTTGTTTAAAGCATCTCTGTCTAATGAGAACCACAACCAGTCTGTGACAAAACAGCTATAAGAGGTTATTTAACTCAACTTGTTGAATTCTTTCAGCTTATAAATAAACACATGATCTTCCATACACAGTAAATTTTGCAGTGTTAAATCAACAGTTTATTTAATTTCTTCTAGAGTGTATTTGGTCCCATTGTCTCCAAATTAACACTGCAAAATCTACAGTGTAAACATCAGTTCTTTCCATTGTACTGACAGAAAGTGAAAAACTGTCATCAGATGAATGTAGAGAGGGGAGAAAAAAAATTCAAGGTTTATCTTATTATACATGATTGTATCTCCAATTGGATAACCATCATCTACACTGAGTTATACATTGTCACAGATTTCTGAATGATAAAATATGTGTCGCAGTAAATTAGTGACAGTTATTTAATGATACCATATGCCTTGACAAGCTACACCTACATTAACTGGAAGTGCAAATGACAGTAAATCAGTGATAAAACAAAGATTAGATGGTAGTAGATGCAAAGCAACAGTTAAAACATATGCCAAGTACGGATATTAAATGGTTCTTATTCATGTTTTTCTATTGTATGTAATGTTTTTGATTCATTCTATTGTTTTAAATATTAATGGTTAAGTTTTAATCCACTTCTTTTCTGCCAACATCCTTTATATATTCAAATAAAGGTATAATCGTCAAACTATATACAGTATAAATGTGCTCCAGTGTTAATACACTCCAGACTCTAGGAGATCCCCCATTGTCATTATTTGTTTACATTACTTGCAGTGAAACATGAGATGCTATTTCAGCTCACTGGCAAAAACCATCCTGCTTCCCACCTGAAATTAGAGGTCATTTGGCAGGATACACTGTGGCTTTTAATAACAACCTGTTATTCATGGTTAGTTTGTTGTCTGATGTGGACATGAAGACATGTTTGTAAGACTTGAACTGGACTCAAATTTTTTTTTTATCGAATCAGGATCTTAAAAACAGGAAGACAAGGAGCTACACAACATGACAATACAAGCCACAAACCGCAGCCATTTCAGCACAATCAGAAATGCAAAATACACCCGTCTCCAATTTAAATGTGGCTCAGACTCAAAGGTCTATGGTTGTGTGTTTGTTCACTGGTTGTTCAATCATTCACAGTCTTAGACTCATATCACAGGACTATATTTTTGTGGGTTTTTAAGTACAGTACAGATACAAAAACATTAGTCAACAATGTATGAAATGATGACTCAGCTTTCACTTAAGATGAAGGAAATAACACTTACTTGGAATGAACTTCACACTTTTATGGCAGGATTTCCTTTTGTATTGATGTAAACATCAGAACAAGAAACATGATAACAGCAGAAACAGGATCTCAGGCTCAGAGTAAATTAGATTATCTGTTGTACCTCTGGCCTCTGCATTTTAATCCTCTGTTCTGTTTCTTTTCAGTCATGTAGAGCCTCACAGACAATCGTCTCAGAAGAAAACTGAGAAAAGATCCCCCCCTGTGCCCACTGACAACTGTAATGGCTGCAGGTGAGAACAAAGTCACTTACATTTTTATCTTTGTTTACATTTTTTAGCAAAGTGTAGTGTGTCACCACCTAACTGTATGTGTGTGTGTGTGTGTGTGTGTGTGTTTGTGTTACAGTACAATCATTGATAAAGTGTTAGAGCAGTATTCTCAACCCTGGACCAAGAAGGAGGAAAGTTACAAAAAATTCAGGTAAATTATGTCACAAAATGTAATATTAGCTGATGTAATATGAGCTGATGTCTCGCACCTTCCTCTGTACATAATGGGATTTAACCTGAGAAAAAAAAAGACTATTTATGCATATGATGTTTCATGAACCAAGAACGTTACAATTTGTAAAGAAACATAGTCTTGTGTTAAACACCTCAATGGACTATACACCAAAATGGCCACTGCTTTGGTATATTTAACTTGTTTTTAACGAGCATGGGAAAAATAGTAAATGAAAATCCCTACAAGTCTGGCCATGTTGAAACTGCAGACACTGACTTCCAGGTGTGCAGTATGAAGAAACATAAATTTTTTTCCCATAAAGTTAGACAAAAATGTTCTGACTTCTCATGAAATGATTGCTACATACATGATAGATGAAGTGCAAATGAGACTCATTATGTAATCATTGCCCCTGGTCAAAGGTGATATATGGTGGATATAAGTAGGAATAAAAAGAGGTGTGTGTCTGAAAACACAGTTATTCTAAGTTAATGGGAATATAGTGTATTTATACAATCTGATAGTTCAACTTTTTATCACAAACTCCAACTTTCTTGACCTGTAAAATGTTCTTTTAAATTGACTAACAATATGCACCCATGCAAGTCTGTCAGAAAATGCAACAGTTCTCCCAGAAAATAATTCCTATTGTAAATGTATTGGTGTTCATGTGTTTATTTTTTTTGTGCGTATTGATAAGTTCTATCCCTGAGTCTTAATTTTCTTTTAACAGGGTTCCCATGAGTCAGGGAATTTCTGCAGTATCAGGGAATTTCAATAAAGTCTGTTCCAGACAGGATGTCAGGGAATTTCATCATTTTGTTTGTACAGTAAAGTCAAGGAATTTTGTAAACTGCAGCCCCAAACCAAATGTGTAGGATACATCACTGTGTTTTTTTCTCCTGTTCTAAAAATCCCCAACAGTCTAGAATCATTTTTTACCTTAGTGTTTGTGTAGTTGAACATACAATAGTGCATTCATTCAAATCAATGTACCCGTTATTTAAACAACTCACAGTGAAGCATAACTCTGTGGGTTCCTCATGTAAAAACCAAAATGAAGTGCTAAAATAATTAACTGTGGTGAATTTACATGACTATTGGTCAATGCATCTATGTTAGGAGGTAGGTTTAAGGGGAAGGTACTGGGACTACTTCCTTTTCTGCTCTTTGCCCAATTGTTAACTTGGACAATTTCTCATTTTTGATCACGGAAGGTCAGGAAAAAAGTCAAACTTGGAGTGATAACTGACATAACTTGTCTTATAGTATATTCTCCATTTTTATTATGTTGTAGCCCATGTTCTACCCTGGTTTCATAAATGTTATCTTTACCTTTGTGTGTAAAGCACTTTGGGCCCATATTTGTTATTTTTAAATGTGCTATATAAATTAACTAACTTAACTTGACTTTTGTTTGCACTGGAATGGCACAAAAAAATCTGTGAATCAAAGTCCAACTTGATAAGCTTTCAGTCACAACTCAGAAAATGGCCTGAACAATTATTGGTACCCTTAACTTAATATTTGTGTAACACACCCTTTGGAAAAAAAAGAGCAAAAGTAATTACTTCCTGTAATCATTAATGGGTTTTATAGAGGGCTTTACTGGAATTTTCTATTATTTTTGTTTTGCAAGCTGCTCCACTTTTTTCAGGTTTGAACTTTGATGTCTCTCTACTGCTGTTTTAAGATCGGTCCATGTTGAGCCACATTTTGTAATAAGCGGACAAAATGTAATAACTTTTTCAATTTCATTTTCTAATAAACTGTCCCAATGCATTTTGTAATAAATTTTGTCAAATTTCTATTTCCAAAATATAATAATTAATAATAGTAATTTCAAATTGTCCATGTCTAATATGTCTCATTACCAGCCAAGTCATAAACCACTTGGAATGTTTCCCAAACAGCTCCTTGAGTTTTAATGCCACACCACCAAAGCACCCTGCTGCTTACAAAATGTTAAACCTTATGTGGCAAAATTTATTACAAAATGCATTGCTGTGGTTTATTACATTGCAGGCCGTCATTGTAAATAAGAATCTGTTCTTAATGACTAGCCTGGTTAAATAAAGGTTAAATGAAAAAAATTAATAAAAACAAAATGCAGCTCTATTACAAAATGAAATGAAAAAGTGATTACATTTTGGACGTTTATTACAAAATGCACCGTTATTACAAAATGCAGATCAACAGTCCACAAATAGGCTTCACGTCTCAACATTTTTCAACTCACTTTGTTTGTAACCATTTTGGTGCTTTTTTGAAGTCCTACTGGGAGGCCTATGACCTAGGGTGATGGAGCTTTTTGACTACGGGCACTTTGTTTCTCTCCAAAATTCTTTGAAAATCAACATATTTCATGATCACACAGTCAAGGAATAATGTGACAGAAGCAGTAAAACCATCCCAAACCATCACTGACCTTCCACTATATTTGACCGATGGGACCGCAGTCCTTTCTTTAAACTGACTTTGTAGCATCTGTCCATGACATGTGCTCCCAGAAGGATTATAGCCTCATTACATATGTTTTGTCAAACTCCAGTGTAATAATAGACTGATATATGGGCCAGGGTGATATTTTTATATTTTGTTTCTTCTTCAGTATCGTCCTATTGCATTGGCCAATATGCTCTTTTTTTCGCTGCTATGATTTACTGACAGGCAAAGTTCACAGCACGTCCATGTACATGTTTTTGGTGTAGTAATATTTATTAGGTAAACTGTTAAAATTTGTATTTTCTAATTGTGAACAAAGACTTGATAGAGGGAGAAAAAAATTGCTATTGTTTCCGAATATCGGTGGCTTGTATCGGTCATCGGCTAAAGTTGATGTATAAAAAAAAAAATTATCTGTTTTGGCCCAAAATAACCCATAATGGTTAACGACTACTCCACTCTGACTTTTTTTTGTCAGTAGTGGGGGTCCTCCTGGGTGTCCTATCATAACATTCCTTGTCATTCCCATGCTTACAGATAGTTTGAGTTCACACTGTTGTATTTATTTGGAAGTTCATTGAGGTTCTTTAGCCACAATTTGAACAATCATTCGTTGTAATCTCACATCAAGTTTGCTCTACCATCCATGTCCACAGAGGTTAGGTACAGAACCAAGGACTAGTGGATAAAGGAACATTAGATCTTTGGAAATGCATTTGTAGCCTTGATATTCTCCTTTTATATCCACAATTTTGGCTCTTAATTCCACAGACAGCACTTTACTCTTGTTCCTTTTCTCCATACCCAGTGTGACACATAAGCCAAAGGTAGAGTCAGCTTGTCTGTTAACTGTTAGTGTGTTATGACCTGTTATTTGCCACAGGGTCTAAATGTAAATTTTCAGGTTTGTCACATGCTTGAAATACAATTATTTCTCACAGTTGTTGATTTGATTTTGTCTAATCAACTTTTTGAGTTGTGTGAAATTTTATCAAGTTGGACTTTGCTTTTCTGTTTTTTTGTGTGTGTGTGTGTGTGTGTGTGTGTGTGTGTGTGTGTGTGTGTGTTTTGTTTGTTGTTGTGCTCCAATGTAATCAGAAGAAATAGACACATGAACACCTAAAACATTTGGAATTGCAACAATTTTCTGGCAGAAGTTTTATCTTGTAACAACATACGAATGGTGTTAATATGTTTAGTCATGACTGTATATTTATAAATGGTGGGTTTATTTAAAGGGGATTAAAAACTATCTGTCTTCATTGACTGCAGTACCCTCCCCCCCCAAAAAAAAAGGTTGCATGGAGGCCAACATTTTACTCAACCAAAAAAATCACAAATATATGTTAGATTCATAAAGCTCTAGTTACAATTTGTTAGACTTTCATTAAATTTTAATATTTGTTTTTGCTGAAAGCGTATCATTTTGTAAACAAAGGTTATGTATTTCACTGTTAATATTCAAGAATTCAACAAACAGTAAAATAGCCTCTTGTACATCATACATTGAAAACAGGGCATGGACGTACATTTTACTAAGGAGGTATAAACCTTAATAACTATGAAAATGTGAAATGTCAACAGAAACCTTAGTGGAATTGTACCAATGTTTTTGATTTTTAAATGTGTGTTATACGTAGATCCACTGTGATCTGTAATATATGTGTATATCATAATATAACAGCATTAAATGTTTTCCCTCATCTTCAACAATACCCTTAATTTTAATAATAGTTTCTGTTAGTCTACATGGAATTATTATTGTTCTTGTGTGATGAGAAAGAAGAACAGGCGTACATGTGGAAAGAGAAGCAGAACCAGAAATGTGTATTGCATCATGGGAACTTACAACCATGTGGTCTAAATTTAACACATCTTGAGGTTGTGTATGTTTTAGAAATAAGTGAATTTACCCAAAGGTCCAAACCCAAGAGGTTTTTTTACATTGAACTTTCAGAGCTTTATCCACTCCTTTACTCTTTTACATGTTATTTGACTAAATCCTTGTGGTTTTCAGATCTCAGCTGAACACTAAGTGCCATGGCTTCAACAAGGCCATTGTCACCCAAGCCAACACCCCGGCAGGATCCAAGCTTGTGTACGATGGTGAGAAAAAAAAGGTTCTCCAGGTGACTCCGGAGCTTTTCAGCACATTTGTGAAGGTATGAAGTTTGTCATTAATTAAAGGAACACAACACGTGCTGTTTGTTTTTGTCACTGGTCATGTAGTGCTGTTAGTCATGTGTCTGCTCACATGTTTGTTCTCTGATATACACAAGCACACAGCAGGGTTATTTTAAGTAAGAGGATCATACTTTTTACTCTGAGGTCTGGTCATGACAGAATTTTAGTCTGTTTGTGGGATGTGGTCTTGGTTTCATTTGAAATAGATTTCAGATTAGGAGTCATCTCTTCTAGGTGTGATGATTCACACCCAAATTCACACATTTTGGTAGAAGAAAAAAAAATGCCTGTGGAGCCTAGTAATGTGTAATGTAATATGGTTTAAAATGCATGAGTAGAAGGAGTATATCTTTGTATTTGTTCTTTTGACAACTAACCTTCATTTAAGTGAATTTATGAAGATGATGATAATGATGATAATGATTATCATCATCATTATTATTATTATTATTATTATTATTATTGATATTGATGATAATAATAATAATAATAATAATAATAATAATAATAATAATAATAATAATAATAATAATAATAATAATAATAATAATAATCTTTCCAGTAAAAAAAAATTTCCCCCCGAGTACAACCCCCTCCCCCCTCACAGTCACATGGCTTTTGGCAGTAACTTTGCACCTTGCTGATTCACATCTGCAAGACAGAGGATTTATTCACAAATGCCAGTGCACGTTCTGAGAACTGTTCTGTAGTTTGCATGCCACAACAGGAAGTGGCACTTGAAAGTTTGAATTTACATTTGTGAAAAAGTTGTAAATCTCTTGTGAAAACACACCTTAACTAATGTGGAAAAGGTGATTTGGTACTTGAAACAGGTTTAATAAAGTCTTGGCTCCACAAAAGCAGTGGAATATATGAATAAAGTAAAATATAAGTGTAGAAAACACATCTAAAACAAATATTTAGTTCTATGTATTGTGAGCATAAATATTGTGTCCCATTCTATTTTCACCAAATATGTCAAATGTGATATAAATGAGGCTGAAATCACAGATCCAGCTTAATTAGATATCTGCAAATGACAAATGATATATGAGAAGTTCATGTGATCTGATCATGTTAGCATGATAGCTTGTTAAGGGCTAAAAGATATACATGAAATGTTTACAAAGGCTGGAGAGGATTAATAATATCATTTATAAGGATTATAGATGTACTTCACAACTCCTATAGTGTTAAGATTATCAAAGAAAAAATATTTGTTTAATCCTGTTGTGTCTCTGGACTATCTACTGACTGTGATCAGGTGAGAGGTTTGGAGCAAAAACAGGAATGTTGCTTTGCAATTGTTTATTTTGACACGCTGTTATTGTTCCGTTTTCAACATTCGTTCAACTTCAACATGAAAGGTTTTGTATGAATGTCGAGTCATGTCTCATGAAATGGTCATGAATGCATAATGTGCAATTTATTACAGCTGCTATGAATGTGTTATGAGTTCACCCGTCAAGTAAAGTGTTGTTTCCTAATGGTTCTCATCTCACCCATACTCTTTCTGATGCATTAATTTGGGGCAACCATGGCTTAGTTGGTAGTCCAGTAACTGAAGGGTTGGTGGTTCAAATCCTGCTCTGTTGTGTCCTTGGACCCTTCTTGCCTCCAGTGCTACTCACACTGGTGTATGAATGTTTGTTTCCCATGCTTCTGTCAGTCTGCCCCAGGGCAGCTGTGGCTATGTATGTAGTTTACCACCACCAGAGCGTGTATGTGAGAGTGAATGAATAAGAGGCCTCTAATGTGTAGTGCTTTGAGTGGCCAAAAAAGCGTGATATAAATCCCATCCATTATTATTATTAAATAGAATTATGATTAAATATTATTAAATAAACAGTTGCATCTTTAACAGAACTCATTCGGAACATTTTAACAATACCTTTAGGTCATATTTTAACATTTAAAGTATTAATACTACATTTAGCCAGTGTCCTGCTGGGAAGAAATATGTGGAAAAGCCAGATATGCATGAAAGGAACTAAATTGAAGCTTATTTTCCTTCTTTCCCCATAAATGTATCTGACAAAAATAGAATTATATTCTGGTCCTGAGCTTGAACAGTGACTTTACATCTGTTGAGTCTAACTAAGTGAATCAATATTACGATTTTGTCTTTATTATTGCACTATTTATGCTTAAATCATATGGATTAAGCAAAGGGGAAATTTTCTATGAAGCAGTTCATAATATGATTAATTGTTGTGTGGTCATTGAGCATTCTGAGGATCTCAAGTAATGAATGTGTTTTAGTTTCTGTATCTCTGCTACTATACTCATAATTCAAAACAGTTACTGCAAAGTCTAATTCTGTGAAATGTTTTCAACACCACAAACCACAAGCACCAAAGCTTCATGTCAACATCGACATTAATATCCCATTTCTGACCTTTATTATACCATATAACATCAGTGTTTATGTCAAAGCAATAAAAACATTAGTTTCAGGTCACATCCAGAATAATTCATGTTAAATGGTTAAATAGTTATTTTGAAAAACAGAAGTGGATTTTATGAGGACAATTGTCATGTGTCTCTTAGGGAAGTTAAGACACAGTATTTGGAGACCACTGGTGCTTGTGTGTCATTCACATGAAATTGTCTTGTCTGCGCCTTTTTTTTTTTTTTTTTTTTGCTGAAGTTGATATGATCTTTAATGTACATTTAATTCAATTCAGTTTATTTGCTTGTCCAAAATCTACATAAAAACAAATCGTACAAATACACATCACAAACAGACCAAGACAATCAAACAAGAGAAAACACACACATGAAACTAATTTAAATATATACATGCATTTAATCCAATGTACTCTCTGGATGTATACATTATGCTACTCATACTTGGATTTGACACTGGCAACATTATATTATTCGTGGAATTATCCAGTTGTTTTGTAATCTTCTATCTTACGTTTCTTAAAAGTGTATGAAGTGTGTTTACTTCAACAGATACAAACATATGGCTAGCCCACCAAAAGGTCAAAATAGCAAAATACAAACTCACAGGCTATAGTGTTTACCTGTGTATAGAACTTACAGCACCGTCTGTATATGTCGTCATCGTAATACAATGACATAAGTATTTTTACTTTTTGCAAACCTCAAGAGAACTATTAGACAGTATAAACACGGGAAACTTCATATACTCAGAATGAGTATTTCGTCTTTTAAAGTATTTGACCATAATACATATAGGGGGCACCCAGATTTGAACTAGGGACCTCTTGATCTGCAGTCAAATGCTCTACCACTGAGCTATACCCCCTCCCCCTACTGGCTGAACATAAGCAGTAAAACAGCCCACCAAAGGGTCAAAGCCAATCCATGCTATAAGATGATATCATTCCATAATGTTCTGTTTCTGATGCCTGTTGCCACATGGTTTGTGTTTTTGTAGTGATCTGTAATCTGCTTAGTTAAACATCCAGTTGTTCATGGTTGTTCACATTTCGTGTGACAGGATAGCAGAGGTGGAAAGGAACTAAGTACAAATACTTTGTTACTGTACTTCAGTAGATTTTTTTTAGATATCTGTGTTTTACTTGAGTATTTTTACATTTTTTTTTACTTTTACTCCCTACATTTTTGTATAAATATCTGTACTTTATAGTCAGAATAGATGTGTTAGTTTTTCCAACTAAACAGATGTGATGGTATGAAAAAGAAGTGGCTTCATAGGGAAAATCAGTGGAGGAGAGGAATTGTGACTTTATATATTATAGTTATATGACTATTATCTCACAAGTGTGACTTTCTATCTCAGAATTTTGACTTTTTATTTCACAATTTAGAATTTTTATCTCACAATTGTATCTTTTTATCACACAATTTTGACTTTTTATCTCACAATTTTAAGGTTTTATCTCACAATTTTGACTTTTTATCTCATAATTTTGACTTTTAATTTCACAATTTTAAAATCTACTTTTACCCGTGTATTTTTTTCCACACAAGTAGCTGTACTTCTACTTAAATACAGAATGTGAGTACTGTGACCACCTCTGCAGGATAGTTTGTAGATGTAAAGATTTTCAGAATAGAATTTTACTTTTTTCCTACACTACAGCAATGAGAAAAAGACAGTTCTTATAATTTGAAGGTTATGCTTTTCATTTTACTCATCTGGCCCACTTGAAATCAAATTGGGCTGAATGTGTCACCTGAACATTATCTCAAATTGTGTTAATTTCATCAATTCAATTAAGTTAATTTCTTAAATCAACAAAGACTGGTTTAATTTTGGAAGTATCTTATATTTTAATAGCTTTCAAATTAATATACTTTATATTTTTGTATTTATTTAACCTTTATTTAACCAGGCAAGTCATTAAGAACAGATTCTTATTTACAATGACGGCCTGAACTGAAATATTTCCTTAATAATGTATTGGAGTAGAGAATAAAATGACAGAAAATAGACCGTAAAGTATTAACTGCAAAGAATAGTGGCAATTGGACAAAATAAAATAAAAATCAGAATAGCACTCAGAAAAAGCAGACCTCCACTCTTACTATTCAACCACAAGGTAACTTCTTTAATTGCTGCCACTGTTTTCCATGTTATTTTCTTGGCATTAGTTTGTCATAGGAATGCATCTGTTCCAGAATCATCCTTGACTCATGCCTTTCCACTGGATGTGAAATGAAAACATGTGCAGTAGTTTTTGCGTAATCCTGCTGATAACAAGCAGACAAATACTTAACCTTCTAGGCAGAGATAATAGTTCGTACATCAAACAGTCGGCCTCATTTTCTGGGAGGTGATCATCTGTAACTCATTTTTGTCCTGAATCGATGCCAGATGCAACGTGACTAAATAACACCCTCTCCCAGCCAGGCCACAAAGAATAAAACCTCAGTCTCATTTTCAGGATCACTGGACATATCTTAATTCAGAGTTGACACTTTGCTGCACTCTAAGAAAGTTCTCTATCATCATCTTTAACCGTGCAAATGTAATTTCTCCCTCAAACATAATAAACTGCAAATGTAATCAAATTTGCAGCTTTTAACATAATAATCCCACAAATATAATAACTTTCCCACAAATGGAATAACAGCCACCTACTGTATCACAAATATATCTCATTTTCCCACAGTGTGCTCATATTCTCTTTATTGTAATCATTATCATATTCACACATTTTATTTACACAGTGCAAACATGTGTTTCTATTATACTTGATGTGAATTTGATTTGATTTTGATTTGATTTGAATGATTTATTTTGAACATGTGCAAAGTGCAACAACAACAACAATAATAATAATAATAATAATAATAATAATAATAATAATAATAATAATAATAATAATAATAATAATAATAATAATAATAATAATAATAATAATAATAATAATAATAATAATAATAATAATAATAATAATATAATACCTAGTTCATGCTGAAGCTTTTATAGTTAAATGTTTCAACATTTTTGCACATTCTAGTTTGTTCCTCAATTTATTTATAATTAATCACCTATTAATCTGAAATTAGTTCCATGTGTTGGAGGTGCAGTGTTTGATCTTGATAAAAAAAAAAAAAGAAAAAAAGCATGTATTCAAAGGAATACTTGCCTTATTTAGTGAACATTCATACATGTTACTTAAATACTTGTGATTTAGTCATTTATTAGGATCAGGATCACTTTTATTGTCCCATATGGGAAATTTGTTTTGGACGACAGTGCTAGATTTAGCTGTATTCATCTTCAGACACATACAATCACAAAACGACTCTGTTTCAAAAATCATAATATAATAATTCATAATCATAACCATAAATTGCACTCTTCCCTCCAAGATCCAATACATATAATTGTTGTTTCAAGTTCATTTAAAAAGGGTGGGACAAATGTCATTCCTTAAGAGTAAAAATTTAATAAGCATTGAAACACAAATAGTATTTTATAGTAACATGGATAGTATTAAACACCTGATTCTAGGTATGGTTAAATGGCAAACAGAGGACTCAGAGCCCATTGATTAAACCTGGTTTTATATTTCATAAGAAAAGTGTTGTTGTTTGCTCTATTTTCCCTCCTTCCCTCCTCTTTTACCCCAGTTGATCAAGGCAGACGTCCATCCTCCAGGTTAAAAGGAGTTTTTTCCTCACCACTGTCAGTAGTCACAAGTGTTTTCTCCTGGAGGATTCTTTTGGCTGTTCTATAAATTGGCTTCAGAGTCTGTTTTTTTGACCGACTCTATATATAAAGTGTCATAAGTAGTGCTGTCAAATGATTAAAAATTTGAATCAAATTAATCCCAGGGTTACTGTAGGTTATTTTAGTTTAATCACTATTAAGTATCATTAATTTTTAATCTATATTAATTACATTTCACTGCATGAACAAAGAGATTCAAGAAATAATATGCACTTAACAAAACAATTTCAACAAAACTTGAAACAAAACAACTTAAAACAACTGTTCTGTCTTGAGGTTTGTTTGTTTGTTTTTTTTTTGCCACATTTTTTGTCACAGTCCAATGTGTTGTTTAGTGTCTTCCATATGTATTATTATTTGGTTTTGGTGTCTGTCACTACCATTACTACACATTTGAGTCATTCTATACTGCAGATTGGTTAATTACATTAAAATTCTTAACCAGATTATTCATGATGATGGATTGTTTAATCAACATGTTTTCAATGATAACGGCAATAATGTGTTTACCTGAGCTGTGCTAGTTTATCCCATCAGTGAGGTTATGGAGTCACTCATTTTGTTCTTACTTCTTAAATGGTGGTGCTGTGTTTTTGGACAGAATTGATTGTTGAATGTTCTACTATTTTTCACCAGTTTTTCCACTACTAATCAACCAGTCATACGGCTGGTGGAAATGGATACTTCCTATCAGGGCTCTTTGTATCACACTCAGTATGATTTCATCTGCATTTAATACATGTACATTTTTGTGTTGATTGCAGGGGCCTCTATTTTCAAATAAAACATGGGACACATGTGCTGTGGTTGGAAACGGAGGGATCCTGACCAACAGCAGCTGTGGAGACACGATAGATTCAGCCCAGTTTGTCATCAGGTGAGAGCAGTATTGAAACAAATCAACTGACAAAATGAAAACAGTTTACTAATAAAATGAACATTTGTATGTATCTTAGGTGCAACCTACCTCCTTTGGAGAATGATTTTAAGACACACGTGGGCAGCAAGACTGACATTGTGACTGCAAACCCAAGCATTCTATTAGAGAAGTGAGTAAGAGCTCTGTGGTACTATTGTGCTGTGCTTAAATGTAATAAACTTGTAGCTTACTTTCATCACTTAGTATTTCCATTTTATGACACTTCATTAGTATGGTTGACTTTAGTGAAATATGTAGATAAAACAACCCCAGATCAGACTATCAGAGTGTGGTCTGGCTCAAATCTCAGATATATAGAAATTGTTACCCATGCCATTAAAATAGTCCTTTTTCATTTTAAACATCTCACATTTTAACACATGTAAAACAAAGTCAAAGAAAGTCCAAAAAGATTTAAGTTATGTTTATCACAGCTTTCCATTTTTTCTCTTCCGTTAAGTAAGTAATACTTTATTTGTCCCAATTTGGGCAATAGTTTGATATGCCGGAATGTGATAAGATTATCACATTCTTTTGTGATAAGAATGTGATAAGCTGGTGTATATATATATATATATATATATATATAAAAACTATTTCAATTACCTTCTACAGTTTCAGCAGGAACACGCTACACTGACATTTCACTATTAATAATTGAATTGTCATATACTCTACATAAGACTGTATACATATTTTTCAATATATTAATGTATGTTGTTGCAAATACTTGTTCACTTTTGCTTCAGTATTTTTATCAGACACTTGGCCTATTACTTTTGCACAGTCCTGTACTTACTTTGTGGTGCTTTTATGTCATTAAAAGATGTTAATGGTTTTTCATGTATATTGTTTTCAGATATGGGGCTCTCTTAGGACGTCGTCGTCCATTTGTAGAAAGTCTGCATATATATGGTAACTCCATGCTGCTCCTTCCTGCCTTTTCTTATGCCCACAACACTCCTGTGTCTTTGCGGGCCCTTTACACCATTGAGGATTTTAAGATACCTGTTCAGCCTGTTTTCTTCAACCCTGAGTACCTCCAGAGTTTGGCCAGTTTCTGGCGTAGCCAGGGCTTGAGAGCAGCCCGGCTCAGCACTGGTTTAATTATGGCTAGCCTGGCACTGGAAATTTGTAACAATGTGCACCTGTATGGCTTCTGGCCCTTCAGTAACCACCCACATGGACTAAAACCCCTCACTAACCACTACTATGATGACAGACAGACAAAAAAGAAATTTCATGCCATGCCTGTTGAATTCGACCTCCTGCTGCGGCTGCACAGTCAGGGAGTGCTCAAAGTTCACCTGGGACAATGTGGGAAACAGTAGCTCCATGTAGTTCTGTGGAAAACTCAGAAGTACAGTGCCTTTCTTGTACCCTCAGGATGAAGCCCATGAAGCCTTTCCTTTATTTATAAGTGAACTGAGGAATCTATTTTAGTTAAAATCATGGATCAAGTGTATCCGATTGAGTTGGATGCTGATTTGTCCAATCAGCAGCAGGATTTGCACTGATTACAATCATCAAAAGACTGTAAAAATATACTTAAACTGAGGCCTTGGTGTTCCTACTATTATATTTATTACTCTAAATATTCTAGCTGGAATCTGGAAAGAGTAGATTTTGTTTTAAAGGAGAGCCTTTGTAAGGCCTTTGTCAAGGTGTTATTGTAGTGCCTTATGTTAACCAGTTACTCATGTGAATTACATAATTGGCTACGGGGGAATTTTATGTTTTATGTTGAGAAAATTGAAATAAGTCCTCAATAGAATATTATCTTTCACGTCTTAGGAGAACACCAGCACATTGAATGTATGAGTTCTGTACAAAAGTACATTACACATTACCAACAAATATTCTGACAGCTGTTGAAGGGATATGTATGGCACTCACAATTGTTTAACAAGGCATTATAGGTTATGTAATGACAAAGGTTAAATAGGATGACAAAGGTTATTTCAGCACTATTTTTCTGGTACCCTTTTACAACAGGATGTGATACAGACAAGTGAAAAACAGACGCTGGTTTCACACAGACTGTGAATGTGGCTACAGATAGGTATGAACATTTATTTGTTGTACATACACAAGCAGTTTAGTTCTTGACAACTTAAAATGGACACATTTGTTCTGAATGTCTGGTAAATGAAGAGTTAATTTTTTTGGTTTTTTTTTTTTACTATAAAACATGTCTGACCAAGTCACACTCCAAGAAAAACAGCCTGGAAGAATGTAAGAGGGAATTTTACTGGGAAAATGTAGTCAGCCAAGAGTGAACACACTTGAAAAAGATGAAGGAGAAAAATGTGGTCATGTGGAGCACTTACGATAAATCCTCAGCTGGACAACTGAACATAATTGACAATCCCTTTGACGCTCTATGTTTCTGGCAGTCTTGTCTTTCCCTTCTTACTTTTTACTCCACAATATCATCAGTAGAAAACAATCATAACCCATGTGTTTGTACTTATCATCTGCCAGTTTCACTTTATCAAGTCCTGGTTTTACGAAGCTAAGATCAGTAGATCATATCACTCAGCTCAGTTTATGAATTTTAACAGTGACAAGATATTTTACAGGGAATGTTCAGGTACATATTTAATTTCTTTTCTTTCTTCTTTTTATTTAATTTAATTTTTTTGTATTAGTGTTTTTTTTTTTTTAAATTGACTGTGCATGATGGATGTTGATGGTGGGGTGCCTGAAATGTTATTATTTTTTAGACTAGTCTGAAACACATGACACACCAGTCTAAGAATGTGTTTGCTTTCTGACATTTGACTGTTAAAAAATACTTGTGAAACTGTCTTACAGTAGACAAAAATATGGGCACCAACAACTGTTTTTAATCATAATCATGGTTAAATTTTACACAATGTTGTACCAAACTTTAAAACAAAGTTAAAGTCAAGAATCATTACATTTAAAGACACATTTTGGGGGGTTTAGGGGAAATATATGCATTCCAAAGAATGCATATATTTCTAATTATATTTCAATAATATATCACATGAGCATTGTATGTTTTTTATTTTGTTACAGTGTATCGTGTATCGTCCCTTCCACACAACCATGAATATTTTTCTAAACAGATGGTTACTTTCTCTGTTTATTTAAAAATTCATCACAACCATAGCTCTACTAAGCTATTTAATTGGACTGTTGTTGGTGTCTGTCTACATGCACTGGAGTGAAATTGATTCATTATTTATGTTGCCTTTTCTATGGGAGGTGTCAATAATTTGAATTTGTTAATATTGGGCTGGTTGTGGTTGATTTACAGCACCAAAAACAGCAGTAATAACCGATAGCTAGCTAGCAAGTTAGCAACCCAAATGGTATTCAGTGTCCTGTCATATCTTCAGTTGCAACTTTACTACTAAATGTCACTAAATATTTGACTTTTGACCTTTAAATCTCTTTATCTCTCAGATGAGTTGAGGCTGACCCATAATTTTGTGAGAGTATTATTTTGCACATTTATAAACATGTGGTTCATCTCTTTTCATTTTAAGCTACATTTAATGTTCATTGCAACATAATTTAGAGCTAAACCATGATTTATTTAGATTGAAAAAGACTGATTCAACACTACACACCCTTAACACAGTTAAGACCTTTGTGTAACTTGTCCCAGATCTCTAGTGCGTGCCAGATTTGTGTCTCAGGAGCATCGTCCATACCAACCATCATGTCCTTTGTGGGATCCCAGAGAAGCTTGGGGCTACTAAACAGAAATGCCACAGACAGAAACAGGACTAATGACACTAGTAAACACATCCAGGAGGCCCTTCCCTACAAAGGTTGCTATGGAAACCTGACTTCAAGAAAATGCCAAGGCACTCTCTTTAAACATTAACATGCCTTTTTTTTTATCATGGCAGAGTCATACTTAGACATAAAACAGTGTTTCCCAAACTTTTTAAAAATATTTTTGAGATATTTGACATTAGAAAAATCACAAGGCACATGACCCAACAAAAATGTCACAAAATGTATTTTAATGAAACATAATGCAAATCTAATCTCAATTTACTTACTCAGTGGGAAACCTAGACTTGTTTAGTTTAACACAAAGCTGCTTTTCCCACAGAAATTGAAGAAAGACACAGAGCATTTAGAACAAGAAATCTGAGTGTTGTGCAACAGTGACCCCTTGGACAGAAGCCTAGCTTACAGATTCAGATCCATATAACAGAGACATACTCCAAACTCGATCCGCGGGTCCGTGCATCACTAGTGAAGGGGGCTTTATCAACATAATGTACCGCATCAGAGCAAGTTCACATTCATTTTCACTTTACAAAGGGATACTGTAGTCGTAGAGTGAATCATTGGCATGTATGGTCGTACATATCTAGATCACACCACTCCGTTAGAGGACCAATCAGATGAAATTGGATAATGTTCCATGACACATTTGATGATTTCTCATAGCACACTTATGTGCCATGGTACAATGATTTGGAAACACTGACCTTAAAAACACTTCTGAGTATTGGTTTCAAGCCTTTATCAGGAAGTTTTGACTTCCCGAAATGTGTAGAAGTGTTTTTAGGTGTGCATATGACCATGCCATGATAATAAAAAGCATTTTAATGTTTAAAGAGAGGGTTTTTTTTACATCATCTATCCCTTTTTCCAAAGAGCACCTCAGACAAGCTCTCTTTTTTGGTCCTAGAAGCATTCCTTTTCATGAATTTTTGAAAGGTTGCTATGGTTAGAGGTTTGCAGTTACTTCCCCTGTGTTACTACACCCTATCCGCCTGTCATTGCACTGACTAGACAAGAAAAGGGTACTGTGACAAAGTGGCATTATACTCGTATTGGTACTATGTTTCATTTTTTAAAGGTGATGTAAAAACTAAATACATTTAAGTAAACTGACTATAATGTAAGGTGATGTGATATTATGATTGTAACTCCTGCACTTTGGGTGAAAATCCTTTGGATTAGCTTTCCTTGGTAAGCATGGGTCTTAGAAATCTGAAAGTATGGCCTTGGAGCTCATACTTGGAGTCTTAAAGTGTATTTTGTCATGTACAATTTGTAGATGTAACTATTGAAACTTGACAACCTTTGATGAGCCTGATCTAGAGTCATGTGAATGTTTAAAAATGTGTACTTGTTAACAGCAGTGGAAACTATGAAATGTCAAAGAGAATAAATATTTATCAGACAAAAAAGCACTCATCTTTGGCTCCATGGGATTCATTCTTCTTTTTACCAGATGGAAAAAGCTTCTTCTCCTTCTTTTTTTTTTTCTCTTCTTGCGTTTCTCAAACATAGTTAAGTGTTTTGTCTTGGTATGTGCCTTAAAAACCTGCCAACATCTGTCAATTTATACACAAACAACAGATTCAGATGGTCTGAGGGCAGTTTATTCCCAGTGTTCATTCGATAGTACCATCCAATGTTTGATTAATGTCAGCAGAATGATACTGAAAAAATAAAAAGAATACAATGATTTTCTAGTATGTCAAAATTTATATTGGATAACTTTGACTGACACGTAGTAGGAAGTCTTTGATTTTCTTTCCTCATATTTGTCCTGTCTCCCTGATGACAGTGTTTAGTGTTCCACTTTGGGATGAAAACAAAAAAAAAAAACCAAGATATTATTCAGAGCTCATCAGATTGCATTCATGTATTATATTACAGATTCTTACAACATGCAAAAACATGAATAAATAGTAGTAGTAATAATGTCAGTGGAAGTCATCACTTCTTTCCATGTTGATCATAGTTAGAATATGAGTGTGACCAATAAATATTGCAGAAGATGGAGAAATGTGAGGTACAGTACCTGTACTTATGTGTCAGAGGCAAATATTGTAGCTTTTGTTCCACTATGTTTGTCAGACTTTTCAGATTACAGATTCCCGACAAGTGAAAATCATGGATTTACAAATGAAATTATTTTATCTCATAATTTTGACTTTTTTGTCATAATTCTGACCTTTTCTCAAAATGATAAAAACTAAATATTGCCGTTTAATGTTGTGTCCTCTCTTCTGCGTTAACATGCATGTTGTGCCTAAATTCATTGAAATGTCTTGTATTGTAGAGCATTGGTCCAGCAATTTACATTGACGGACCAGGGGAGTTTAAATGTGACCACCGGAGGGAATAGTGAGTTACTCTGCAGGTGGTGAGGGAACATAATGTGATCTATGATTTTACTGTGGTTGTTTTCTTTTTAACCATTTGTTGATCACACTACAAAAATCCCTTTTTTTTTTTTTTTTTTGCTTTTTCCACCTCACAGGGACTATTATAACATAAAACATTTTTTTCTGACCCTAAATTTAACTAAAGTATTACAACTCAAACATTACCCCTTCACCAATCTTACCAACATAATTTGTGACTTGGTTCAAATTAGATGTATTAACTCTTTGGGTATTAATTGTGTTTTTAGTGATTAGCATTAGCAATACTATTAGCATTTCATTACCATTTACTTAAAATTATTACATGAATACCAAAGTATTTCTGAAACATTATGAGAATTATTTATGTAATACAGACTTTCTAAAAGTTAATAACATTAAAAAACAAAACATCGAGCTTGCAATTTTGTGTAAAAAAAAAAAAAAAACCCAAAACGTTATGTTCTTCTTCCTTGGTGGCATACTAGTATAATCTGAAAATATCATTGACAGTGCCACCCAGTGGTGTTTTTGTGTCAGTTGACTGAACTACACTCTTAATTCTTTAACTATCCGGTGTTCTCCCAGTAACACACATATGCACGTGAAAAATACACACCTTCACTCTTACTCACACGAGGAACTACTGTTAGCACATGTATGAAATCTCACGAGATTTCCATGTTCTCGCGAGAATTTTACCCTGGCTGACGTTAAAGTGATATTACACCTTTTACTAGGCTACAGCAAAAAAAGGAAAAAGAAACACAGTGACCCCTATCCACTTGGTTTCACATGATTCTTACAAAAGAGGAAGACTGCCCAATAAGTTTGGTGTCAAATGACTTAAATTTAGATTAAATATCAGGGTACCAAACGGTTGAGCTGACCAACAGAGGGTTAAAAACAGAGCTAAGCTGACAGAGCTATTATGTAAACTATCAGCTGATGCAGCAGCCCATGTAAAGATTATAAGACTTATAAAACTTGACGATACCATCACACAAACGGTGTGTGGTTTTGTTTGTCCTAAGTAATACTACAACTACTACTACTACTACTACTACTACTACTAATAATAATAATAATAATAATAATAATAACATTTATATCATACTTTTCTATTAATGCATACACAAAGTGCACACAGTAGATCCATTATTCATTCACTCACACACTTACACTCTGATGGTGAGTGTGTTTTTGTCTGTGAGTTCCCCTGCTGTTTTGGAATTTGGAATATCAATACTACATAGAACCAATTATAGTAAGAATTTGAACACTGAACCTGTTGTGGAGTATATTGACTCTGTGGTATTTTCCTTAACAAGAGGATGTGAATTCTGCTTGTCCCACTCCTTTCACTCCCATGTGTCCTGCTGCAGGGCATCCCACTGATCCTGAACAAACAGAGATGCAAACAGCTGGATGACACTCTCACAGGATGTGGGAAGAACTGATGAGGAAACCTTCGGAAAGTTTCCAGGCTTAGTTATTTATCAGTGTTTTTTCCTCTTTTTCCACATCCTTAAATTCATTATGATAGCATGGATACCCTAGACTGTGTCTAAAATGACATCTGTGTGAGGTCAGGGCATTCAGCCAACTGGGCTGTTAATGGGAAGAAATGTTTGTTTCTTTTTAGAGAAAACAGCCTGCTGCCACAAGTTGCCATCCCAGAGGGTGCTCATGGGATTGCACTCACATCGGCAGTGATTCCATTGGACATCCAGCTGCAGCACTCAGCTTGTTCCCAATGGCCAGTCTCCCTTGGGTCTGTTTTTTTTGGTTTTGTTTTGTTTTGTTTTGTTTTTTTGAGAGACAAAATGACAAAAAACATACTTTTTATGACTATTTTTGTTGTCTCTTCTCCAGGCAGTTTAGCTATGAGCTAAAAGAAACAGACACAAAACTTAGTGGACAAATATATTGAATATAGTGGTAGTTTTCTTTATCATTTGACTTTAAATAGACTAAAGAATCTAATTGTAGTTTTCACTAAAAGGAATAGGACAGATCAGTGGATTATCCTTTTCGAGCTTTCTTAGATCAGCTTATGTTTTAAACTAATTGTTCAGAAAAGTTAATTTGGGGTCTCTTGATTGTATCTGCTCATTGCATTACCTGGCCCTGCTCTTTTTATATTAAATTAGAGTATTCTACTTTTATTGTGCAGGACATCCACCTTTTCAATACTAAAGAGATCGACTGCAATTAAAAAAAACTGCATAGATTTTGTATATTCTGAATTAATAAATTAATGAATTAATATCCTTTATTGTTACTGTACTCATATTACAATGACATTAATACAACCCCCCCACACTATAGATACATACATATATACACACTCACACACATACACATACACATACACAATACATTCTGGATCATACATTTTCAGATTTTTGTGTTTATATTATTAAAAACATTTATTCCAATTACACATACTTTCCTATTTCTGAATATTTTCATGTATCTGATTATACTTCTATTTTTCATGTACATTCTTAGGTGATCTGCATGAAGGAAAAGTCAAATTTGACATGATAAACAATTTTTTTTAAACTTTTAATAATATGAACTGGAGTTTTTACTTTAATCGCACTTCATTGGATTTGAAACTAAAACTACAACTAGTTCACCTGAGGTTTAACTTTCATTTCCTCAGAACATATTTAAAACACACACCCACACAGGCACGCACGCACGCGCACACACACACACACACACACACACACACACACACACACACACACACGGTTGCACTGCAACAATGTTTGGACTTAAAAATAATTTTATTTCTTGATAATTACAAAAAACAATCCTAATTTGGAAGACGGTCATTAAAAACCACTCTTTAAGTATTTACAAAAAACCCCCATTGTGCTTTTAAATTGCACAAATTTATTATTTATATATATATATTTAATTTATTATTACCTGTCTGTAAACTTGTTTTCTTTCATGGCATGTGCTGCTGACCTCATGGCCAGGTCAGTCTTGTAAAACATATCTCAATGGGACTTTATCTGTTTAAATAAAGGATAAATAATAATAATTAAAAAAAAAAAACAACTGCCAGGTTGTATTGCGGTTCTATTTTGATTGACACATAAGCAACCAGTATTGTCATGACAATATCTGTGTAGGACAAAATGAGTCTGTAACTTTCTGGAAAAGTTTAGGGGACAATGCAATTAAAAGAAAATATCTCTAGTGTGTATTTAGAACAAACGTGCTGATGTTAATGCATTAATGTGATTTAAGCCTCACAGCTACAGATGTTCACTCATCACAAGTAAAAGTTTAGCTGTCACCAAATGAACTGCCAAAGTGACAAACAAAATGACACGATTGACGTGAGCTGAAGCGACATTTCCTCAGTCTCCGGTGTTGTTTCTGCCAGTGACACAGCATCAGACCATGTGGCTGTAATTCTCCTGATAGGAATGCAGACACAAACCCACCCACCGCGTCGCCCCCTCCACCCCCTCCACACCCCACTGATCAAAATCAAACCCACATCTAATACCGACAACAAGCACAAGACAATAATCAATGTTTTTCATTATTTCTTTCTTATAAATCAATGTTTCTGAAGTGGGAAAACTGTATTTATGCTCATAAAAAAGAAGGGAACGCACAACTTGATATGCATTTCTGATTTATTTTTGTAGGAAAATAGGTCTTTTTAACATGCAAATCAAATGTATTCATCAGAGAATATGAAAAAAATGTCTGCAGGGGATACCAGAATGGCACTCAAAGAAATGTACATTTTACAAAAGGCTTAGAAAAATACACACAAACACACAAATGCATGTATGAATCAGAGTTTGTACTGATAATACTACTGGTTTTATTGTCACATCCCACTATAAGAAACATGTAAGGAAACAGCACTGCCTCACTCATGTCTTTTCTTTTAAACACATACAGTCTATTTTTACGTGAAGACAGTAGACAGACACATGCTGAGGGTGGAAAATGGTGTTTTTCCCTGATGAAATGACACACAAGTCTTCATCTGGTATTATTAGTTTTAAGTCTGTGAACTGCATACAGCACAGAGATAGTTCACAAAAGTACTGGGTAATGTTTCACAGTATTCCTGGACTTTTAGAAAATCACTTCATCTTTTATATATGACTTTATTCACAATCCACTGTCTTAATAGATCAGTGGAACAATCAAAAATCCCCACCTCATGCTGCTATTACTGTGAGGCAAAACACACCTCATATTTTATGACTTTTTTTATTATTATTATTATTATTTTCTGCTCCTTTCTGTCACATAACAGGTATATTTTCACTTCCTGTAATGTATTTATTACCCAAACTTGGACAAAATGTAGTTTAATAAACAGTATGCTCAAACATTTAAAGAACGTAAAGTGGTGAGCAGTTCTCGATGTACTTACCACCCATTCCTACGAACAAATACTGAAAGAAAACAACATAGCATATTAGTAACCCTGAAGGATTAAAGGCTTATAATAGTTGTAGAAAATACTTTAGTCTAATAGTCTAAACCCTTATTAATTATGTTCTCCAAAATACAAAACACACACAAACTCAGATCACAAACGTTGACATTTTAAAGGCTAAAATATCCCTAAGACAGGGACAGTATGCAGAGCAGAAGATCTCAGACGAAAGTAGTTCTAAAAGCTGTTTTTGTCCAAGAGCCACACTCTCTCACTGCCTTCTTCTCCGTCATGTGTCAGTCGCTCGATAGACAAAGAGAACAAGGACAGACAAACATGTAAGTACGCCACAGGGTGATTCTTCTGACCTGAATAGCTGCCCGAGTTTCTTACTTTTCCTATAAAATAGACAAATCTGGCCTAGAATAGTTTAGGAGATGTAAGGCCAAGCTGCCAGTCATGCAGACACACAGCAGATGGGATCTTCCAGACCCCCCCCCCCCCCCTCCAAAAAAAAAAAAAAAAACTCCCTCACACACTCTCTGGGTGGGGGGGGTGGGGGTGACATGAAGCCACCCTCTAGTCTAGTCACTCGTGGGTTCATCTGACTATAACCTCAAAGGATCACCTGCTTTCACGTTCATGCATCAGTGCATTTCCATTTGTCATAACAAAAGTACATACTTTAGTTGGGAAAGTTTGTTTACTGGGGAGGGTTTTTAATGAGGGCTGGTAGGCCTCACGGGGAGAGGCTGACACTGGGATACTCTCAGTAAATCACCTGTGGCTTATTAGGATCAGAGTCAGTGGAGCCAGTGCCAATCACAGATTTGGCAGCAGCTGACTAAAGTACTCGTGGTGATTTATATCTGTCTGCAGCTGGTTTGGCCTCAGCTTGTTGCAAAGACATGTGGCGCTGCCGGGTGGTGAACAAAGAAATCAGAGTCTCAGAACCTCCTCGTCTGAGTACACACACGGTGTTTATGCAAAGAAGCATGTCACAGCAAGTGTATAAACTTACAACTTCACACAAGTAACCATTTGTTCCTTTAGTTCACAGATCAAAAACATCCCACACAAGAGTTATTCAATCAAGAAAATAATGTGCCAGTTTTTCTGGTTTGTTCCCCTTCCTGATGTAGACAAATAAGCAATCATCACCGCTGCTTGTTTGGAAAACTACTTTGGGGGGGAAAGCTGGAAATTGCTGCAATAATTTGGCACTTCCTGTCCTTTGTCTCCATCAGACTGTTTCTGTCCACACACAGCTGTTGAGCAGATCTTCCAAAATTGTTGGAAAAGAAACACTGTTTATTGAAATACAGCCCAGAGGGATGCCACATACATTAAATACTGATATAGAACATATAAGGAAAAAGTCTGGCTTTTTTTCTTTGTATCATTTAGTTCACGTAGCCAACATATTATAAAAATATACTATGTCATATTTCACATTTTTTACATTTGAAAGGCAAATTTCAAACACAATGACCATAAATATCCATACCAATAGTACTTTTTTTTTTTTTTTTTTAAAGGAACCTGTTTTCTTTTTCTTTATTTTACAAAAGAAAGTTGAAGAAAAGAGTGTTTTCATTCATATAAAACACTGGCTGTAACACAAAAATGTACTTATTATTTTAAACCCCCTTCAAAAAACTAATATACTTACTGGAATACAAAAACAAGTAACTTTTACAAAAGGGTTGGTCTCACATAGGCATTTTTTTTTTTCCAATATTGGAGTAGCATGGCCACAGTATTCCAAAGCTACAAACAACCAGGCTTCATAGCAGCCTAGCTTTAAATCTTGGCACTGACACTTGCATGACACAAACAGTGTTTGGTCTCATTATATAATAGTAATGGCTTTAGACCTTTTCCATTACAAAGCTTGACACATTTTAATATTGCAGCCTTGTGCATTTCACATTGAATGTGTACCCCTGGGATGAGAAGATTTTACTGACCCAAGGCTTGTCAAGAAAATGGAACAATACAGCTGGTTAAGGTGTCACTGGATGCAGGTAGCATTGGCTACTGGAAACTACTCTCTATTCTAGGAAACCCCCACTAAAGATACCACCAGGGGGCAGTCAAATACAAGGCAGATGAAAAAAGTGAAGAACTGAGCAGCTTCCTGCAACAGCCATGAGAAGATAAAAACAAAGTTGAAAAGTAAGATATAAAAACTGGATTGTTTCTGCATCTTGTTAAACTTGTTAAAAAGCACATATTCTTAAGGGAACTTCAGATGTAGACTGAATAAAAGCTGCTATAGTCATAAGCTCCTGGGCAGCAGCTATTGTTGTACAGTTTTCAAAAACACACACTGAACATATACAAACACATGGGCAGATGCAAAGTCACAGTAACATCAGACTGTTAGAGACGCTGGAGAGAAAGCAGACAAAGAACATGACTGACAGGACACAGCCTTCAGGAAGGTGATGTTCTCACTACAAGGTAAAGTCACTGCTTTGGGCGCTGCCTCTGACTTATGTTTTTTCTTATTGCATTACGTGTTATGACGTTGCTTTATAACGTCAGTATATTATCAAGTCAATGCCAGGGCAAAGTGATGAGGTGGCATTCAATTGCATTTGAGTGAAGGTGATTCCTCATTTGGATGTCAGTGTGTTTTTTTTGTGTTTTTTTATATAGATTTTGGAATCCACTGTGTCTTTGCAGAGCAGTGGCCAGGAAATGAACTGAACCAAATCTGCTATGGATCTGATTTGCAACAGAACTCATTATCATTCCATAATTATCCAAAGCCGCAATCCCAAAGAAAGGATGGACAGGAGGAGGTCAATTATCTGTTTGAGGGCTTGAGGACACCAAAACATGTAAACGGCAGACTGAAACCTAACACAGTTTGTGTTGGTGTGATACTTAAATGGACAGTGAGAGCCCAGACAAAACACATTGTCAGCTGCATCATCACATTTTTACACACCACAACACATAAACACACATCTTCTCCAGCTTACAGGATTCTTTAGGCACTGTGGTTTAAATATCCAAGAATGATTGCATGCCTCATCCATTGTCTTATATACACATCCTTTAGTATGTGTCTTTATTTGTGTAAGTGTAAGGAGGGTTAAATCCATACAGAGGGCTTGCCCTCTCCTGATTTACTGCTGCTGCTGTTGCTGCTGCTGCCTCCTCCACTGCTGCCTCCTTTCCCATGTTTGAATCTATGCTTACGTTCCTTCTGAGGCTGTGGCTGGGGCTGAGGTTGGGCCTGGATTATGTTGCTTTGGGGCTTGTCGTCCTGGTTGTCCCCGAGCTGCTCCTCTGTCCGGTGCTGCTGACTGTAGGCCTGGATCGCCGCTTCCAGCTGATCGTGGGCCTGCTGGATCATGTCTTTGTTCAGAGCCACACGTGACTCACCTCCTGTTGGAAAGTTGTCCTCATTACTACCAAACTGTTGTTGCTCTTCTTGGGCAATATTTGCCCGGTTCTGTTTACATGCCATCTTGGCATTGCTCAGGTCTGTGTAGGGCATTTGTTCTGGTTTGACCACGATGTTGTAACCTGGTGGAGCTGATGGGGTGTTCCATGAGAATGGGTAACCAACGTAGTCTGCAGCTCCGTCTCCGCCCACCCCTCCCTCGGACCCTGCTTCAGGCCCTGTTCCTCCCACTGAACCCTCCACTCCCCCATTGGTGCCTAACAAGCCCAGCTGGTACTCGTCCTCCTGAGGTGGGCATCGCCGACGGCGGAGAATGTCACATATTGAGCCAATTCCCAAGTGGAGCATCTCCCAAACGTTGAGTGTGAGGCAGAGGACAGTGACTCCATACATAATGCGGAGAAAGATTGTTTTCTCTGTGGGCCTTGACACAAAGCAGTCAACACTGTGGGGACAAGGCTTCCCCGAACACACAAACACTGGTTTAACACGGAAACCATAGAGTAAGTACTGGCCTGCAAGGAATCCGGCCTCCAGCACTGTTCGTGTTACCAGCTGCAAAACATAAACCCTCATCAACCCCTCATCACGGATTCGTTTTCGACCATCGTGGCGGATTTTGGGTCTTGGCGTGGGCTGCAGTGGATCTCGTGGTCTTTTTGGAGGCTCTATCTCTGGCACCTCATAAATCATGGGATCATCCTCCTGGTCCTCCTCTGTTTCCTCGATGCCTCGGTGCTGCCGTGCTCCAAAGCAGATTTTTCTGGGTTTCCTATGTGTGTAACCCCCTCCTGTTCTGACTGTTGCAGACCCAGTTACTCCTTTGGCTTCATCTAATCTTGCAATCTTATTGATAGCATAGCCCATGTACATGAGAGAAGGCATCGCAACTAGGATGATCTGGAAAACCCAGAAGCGGACGTGAGACAGAGGGGCGAAGGCATCGTAACAGACGTTCTCGCAGCCGGGTTGGCCTGAGTTGCAGACAAACTTGCTTTGTTCGTCATAGTAGATGGACTCTCCCCCAACGGCGGTGAGAACAATGCGGAAGACGATGAGCACGGTGAGCCACAGCTTCCCCACGAAGGTGGAGTGGTTGTGGATCTCCTCCAGCAGCCGCGTGAGGAAGCTCCAGCTCATGGTGTCGCTGGACAGTGGGGCAGACAGTGTCCCTCTCTCACCTGTTCACAGACTCTGGAAAAACAAAGAGAGAGAAGGAAAGAAAAGAGGATGGTGTGAGATTTCTGCAGTTGAGAGTCTCTAAAACAAAACAATAGTAGCAAATATAGATGACAGTGTGAGTGTCTGCACAAACCTAAATCTTACCGAGTGTATTTTTTGTCATTTCTAGTCAAAATATCTTATCTCACTTAAAATAAGACATAATCACAGAAAGAGTGACTTTTCAAAGAAATATAAAAATGTATTTTTAGACCAAGATCATTTTCACTTGTTCCATTGGTGTTTTGACTCTTATTATGATTCTTGAAGTAAATCATGTCAATACTTATGGTATTTTAACATGATGCATTCATATTATGCTATCTAAGTCAAATAAATGTCCTGATTAAACCATGAACAAGCAACAAAATCCAATTTTATTTCAAGTTTTAACAATATTTACGCAACAAAACTAAATATATGAAAGGCCTTGTACTTTTTGTATATTTTAATGTTGCACAACAGAGCTCGTAAATATAACAAAAATAATTAGTTCTGCCAGTTGAGTGTTGAGATTTGAGAGCTGCTGATCTAATAATTGCTTTAAGTAAAATAAGTGTTCCTGTCTCAGTTCAGGAAATCGGTGTCTTTAATTTGATCTGTTGCTTCGTGCTGCGTTAAGACACACAATGAATTTTAGAGAGTGCCAAAGTGAGGTCGCTGTCAAGTTCAGGATTTCAACAGAATTAGAAGACCAAACAGAGTGGAAAAACGATATTGGTATTTTTTTTTTAAAAAAAAAACCATCAAGCGACACTGAAACCGAGGCGAATAATCCAAATGGGGGGAATTTGCTACTGCCAAATACACACACACACACACACACACACACTTTATTTAACAGCCTATCTCTTTTTGAAGAAATAAATCCTCTTAGTGAGTCTTCTTCTGTGTGAGGTGCAGTTTTCAGGATTGTATTAACTTGACTCCTTCGTTCTGGTGAGGAGGTAACCGACATTGTGCTGCAGTATCTGTGCATTTTCTGCGCAGTTTTTTGGAAAAAGGACATGTTGACTATGTAGGTTAGGTCTGGGCTCCAGGCAGTCCATCCAAACCAGCAGAATCAGCAGGTGGCCGGGCACAAACCGTTGGAGCGGGAAGTCAGACAGCAGACCCACATTAGCTCAAGCAGTGGAGCTGAACCCAAACACTGCTGTCCCTCAGGGCAGCTTTGGGGGATGAATATGACACCTCCATAGAACTTTCCCCCTTATGAAGCTGCAATAGTGCACGGCTTATTGTCAGCTAGACCGAGAGGAAAATCCAAGCATGAATACTAGCTTAGGTTAGGGTTTAAAGGGCTCCCAGGGGCAATATCCTTACCAAGCAGGTTCAGGATTTAGTTGGAACTGCAGCACAGGGAACATTTAGCTCTAAAACATGACCAGGAACTGCCAGTTCTCTGTTTTGTGTCTCCAGAAGGAAGGGAAGAGAGGGTGGGAATGTTTTGAAGTGCGCTTGCAAAGAAACATGTGTCTAGAATTGATCACTCTGACCATATAAGGACAACCCTGGGACAGAGGAGGTCCATGTCAGGAATCCGTGTGTACACTTCTGCTCTCGTCAGACTGAGCCGAAAGTCCTTGTGAGAGTGAAAAACTGTGAGTGTCTGTGACCGACATGTATGAGTAAGCAGCACATGGCCACAGCAGAGAAAATAGGCTCCCACAAGCACACAGTCATGGTAAATGTCTGTCCATCATCGCACTCTGTCTGACTTTTCCCCACATTACATCACTTTGTGTCTTTACATAACTCTTACTGTTTCGGCACAAATGTCCTTAAGCCACTAATATACAGAATTAGTCGCACAGTCAGCTGTAAAGGTCAAGCTATTCTGATTTACGACAATAGTGAGGCATTGTTATCCATTCATTTCATGTTGGAACAAAGTGATTTAAATGATACCAAATGCAACCACCTGAGTAATGAAGCTGTTTTGTGTTTAATGTTTGATAAAGACCTCATGAAAATACAACATTACAGACTTTTCCAGTCAAGCACCTGTTGGTTTGTGAAAGTTTTTTTTTATTTACATGCACATTATTCTACTGTATTAACATCAAGAGCAGGGCTAGTGAATGATTACTTTCATTATATTTAGATATTTTAAGTTATTGTGCAATGTGCAATATTAATATGTGTGATGTGAAGTATTTCCAAAGATTTAATGTTTTTCATTTTAATAACGTTTTTTTATTTGAGCGGGTTATTTGACAGGGTCCATGCACATTAATCAAAACTGCTGTAAATGTGCCAGGATTAGCATAAAAGGCTGAAAGACAAACTAAAAATGAATGATTGGATGAATTTATTTTTGGTTTATACATTAATTAACATTTAGAGCAATAATTATGAACGGAAACCCCCCAAAAAAGAAATACACCAGAAGCAAAAGCTTATTTTTTGCCTATTCTTTTCACCTAATACATTGCTTACATTAAATTAAATGTGTTCAGTATCAAGTAGGGCGGCACGGTGGTGCAGTGGTTAGCACTCGTGCCTCACAGCAAGAAGGACCCTGGTTCGAATCCCACACCAGACCTTTCTGTGTGGAGTTTGCATGTCCTCCCCGCGTGGGTTTTCGCCGGGCACTCCAGTTTCCTCCCACCATCCAAACACATGCACTGATAGGTTAATTGGTTAATCTAAAATTGGCCATAGGTGTGAATGTGAGAGTGATTGTTTGTCTATGTATGTTCAGCCCTGCGATGAACTGGCGTCTCATATAGGGTGTACCCCGCCTTCACCCATTGTAGCTGGATTAGGCCCCCAGTGACCCCCGCGACCCTAGTGAGGATAAAGCGGGTTCAGATAATGAATGAATGAATAATAATAATACATTTTATTCGTATAGCGCTTTTCTGGACACTCAAAGATGCTTTACATTAGTGAAATTTTTTTTTAAAATACAGGAAATATGTGTGATGGAAAAATGACTTAAGACCAAAAAAAGAAAAGTTTTATCAAGAATGGGACAAATGAATTAGATTTACAAGCAAAGACACCAGCATGTAAGATGATGTGATTTGTATTTTATTATTCTTTCTTTTATTAATTTTTCTAAACAATAATGAATGTAAATTGAAGGATGTGAGCCCGCCTTGTTTACCATGCCATGCCTGTTTTATGTTGTTTTTTGTTGTTTTGTGTGTAATGTGTATATGTAAGAAAATGAAAAACTAAACTAAAGTAAAAAAACAAACAAACAAAAAAAAAAACATTCCTCTTGTGTTTCCTCGGCAGTATTTGCACGAGGAACTGTCACACTACCTCCTGACCAGGAGAGACGCTCCAGTTCCAGACCACGACTACCTAGGTTTAATACTCCAGCTCAGCCACATGTAACTTGACATTTTGCTTTCTCATCCAATTTACGTCTGCAGGAGCTAGTGGGGCAGTTAGAGGAAAGAAGCTGACTTTGTGCATTAAGTTAGGAGGGTGAGTCAGCCTCCCGAATAGTACCACACAGACAGCAGGCAGCCTTTGTGTGTGTGTGTCAAACTATACAAACAATGAACAGCAAATAGGTAGAAATGATGTCACATGTAGACGTTTGGTTGCAAAGGCATGAAATTCTCTCTAACTTCGTCACATAGAGTCTTTACATAAAAGGAGAAATAAGAGTTTTGACAGGGAATAGCATCCAGGATCAATGGCTCTTAGGACGGTTTCATGTAGAGTAGGGGTGTCAAACATACGTACCAGTCCGACAAAGAATTCAATCTGGCTCATGGGATAAATTGTGAATTTTTAAAAAAGTGTAAAAAGTCCATAGTCAAGGCTGTGGAACTTATGTAAGTACATGTTCCACATACAGACCAGTATGATCGACAATGATGAGCCCATATTTTCTCCTCAATCTGATGTAGAAAAAAACATTACATCATGCCTATAAAAATATTTGTTTTTAGTGCAAAACAAAACAAAAAAATCAGTTATAAAAGTATTTTATAAACTATCTTGTAATAATAAAATGTCAATGACCTGAAATGTCGAAATAAAATTAAGCAAAATGTTAACAATTTTCTGCTCCTGTTGCTGTGTTTAGTGTCTTTGTAGATCTGATCCATAATGCACATGTAGAAATGATAATATAAAACATAATATTGTTAAAATTGCACTTACTTTTCTTAAGAAATTTTGGTTTTTCAGGTTATTCACATATTTTTTTGATTGGGTAATTTATAAAATTAAGTATTTCCATAATTTAATGGGACTTTTTGCACTTTAATACAATGACAAAAAATTGGAATTATCATTATTTATAGGTTATTATAGTATTTTTTTTTTTTTAACAGAAACCAAATCAGGCTCAATGTAGCCTCTGATAGAAAATGGGTTTGATACCCCAGGTGTAAAGAGGACCATCTGTCAGTAGCTCAGTTCCTCTGAATCGTTTCGCTGTTTACTTTGCAGTTCTGTTTCAGTTCCACAGTGTCATCATGTGAAATGTATCACACATCATCTCCTTGTTTTGGTTGTATTTCTCCAGTAAAGACGACACTATGGCCATTTACAACAGATGCAGAACTTCCATTACAACAAACACTTCCAATGTATTGTGCACAAACCTTTAACCACAGCATCTAATTAAACAGTACCAATGGAATGTCTGTAATTAGCAGCTTAACGAAGTTGGCTGTGACATTAACTCCTGCTAGTTCGATAGATATTATGTTAGTGTTATTTCACTGCATCAACCTGCTTTTCTTAGAATAACATGTAGATGTTGAGGCTGCAGCAGGTAAATCTCTTACTCCTTTAACTACACTTTTATAACCTTTTATGAGGTTTGTTTGAATGATATATGTTAAATGTTAGTGCATATTTCACATTTAAGAGTAACATGCTGGAATTTTCCCGAGTGGAACTAATGAAGGAATATCTTATATTAACTTAAAAGCAAACAAAGTTATTTGTATATTTCATAGTTTATTCCCTAATCCAGTGGTTCTCAAAGTTTTTACAGTGTAATCCCTGAAATAAACTTTCTAGATAAGTAGTTTCTTCAGCATAACTTATTGAAAATAAATGGCCAAACTGTGAGATGGTAAAAGTGAAACTGAAATGTATTTTTTATTGATTATTTTTGTGCAAAATACAGAAGCGTGCCCTCTTTAATTGATATATAAATACATTTGAAGAAAAAAATAATTACTTAGCTACTGAAATATACTCATCTTGAATAATATAAAATCTTACCCAAGCTTAAAAACATGACTGACAATAAAACCATAATGTGGAGGTATTTATTGTGTTTTACATTTGACCATTACAACATTAATTCTTATTATTTATTTTGTATTCAGGACATTATGACTTATTCAATATATTTCTCCCCTTAAAAATCTCAAGTCTCCTCCAGGTACTCCTGGGGGTACACGACTTAACCCACATTGGGAACCACTGCCTCCCTCTACACCAAAAAGGTAACAGAAATTTCAAACTGAAAAAAAAAGCGTAAAAAAAAACTGTGATTTTGAAAAAGAAATGATAAAACATCAAATAATAATATGATTTTTGTCATGAAGTGAAAATGACTCAAATGCCCAGTGTTGAAGGGAGAACAGATTTAATAATTAAAAAAAAACACAACCAAAATAAAGACAGAGACACAAACTTAAACAGAACTAGAACCAAACAAAACCTGGGGGTAGATCAGCCAGAGTTCGTGGTGATGAATGAAATGTCCAGGTTATGGTGCACAGGGTACTGACAGACTGGAGATGACAAAACTGAATGGTCCCGCACCAGAAACTGCAAGCTTCACTGCTTAAGTACTGCAGATCAGCAATGACTTGAACCTGGTGAGCACTGGGGGAAAGGTCGTGACAAGTTTAATTCAAAAACAGAGCAAAATGAAAAAAAAAACCAAAACCCTAAACTAAACTAAAAATTAAATAATTTCCACTATTTAAATTTCAGTCAATACCTGTTTTGATGCCATTGCAGTGTTTTTTTTTAATTTTAATTAGTATTTTCAATGTGAAATTTATTAAACAATAACATTAGATACACTGCTAATAGGCCTACCACAACATCACAAGGTCAAAGGTCAACAACACCCGGTCCTAAAGGGGGAATTCTCAACATCAGAACATTACTCACTAACTCAAACCAACAGTTACAATTAGAGTTAATGTCACTGCAGGGATCTACTCCACTACTGGCTTCCATCCCTTAGGATCAGCAGACACTCATAACCAGACACAGAACAGAAGAGCACAGACAGACGCACACGTGCAGCCTCAAAAAGCATGTGGCGTAAAGCATCGAACTGAGCAAAACTGCGTCAGGGTTAGTCGAGGTGCTTCTTATTCAGCGGAGTGACTCATTATTAGATGGATGCAGAGCTCCAACTGGAAGGCCCTGGGCGTGGGAGGGATGCCATGGGAACAAGACCACCCCAGGACAAACCCTGACCCGAGTCAGGGACAGCTGCAGGTGGACCCGAGCTAAGGTTACATAACAGAGAGCGAGATGTACTGTTTCATCACAGGAAGTTCTGGCAGCAACAGGTTTGACAGTTAATGGTGTGTGTGTAGGAAACGGTATCTGTCTGGACTGTGCTGTTTATTCACATATGAAACAACTTTAATATACACTGGAAAACATACAGGGGTTTTTATAGGAAAAAAATGGAAGCTGTGGTTATTAGAACAGTACTGTGAAAAAACACACGCACTCACACACATACACACACACACACGCACACACGCACACACACACACACACACACACACACACACACAAACACAAATTGTCGTTTCCATGTGTCACGAGGACCAAGTTTGTAATCAAGTACAAACTTGGGTAGTGAGTGTACAGTAAGAAAATTTTTTTTAAAATAAAATAAAATAAAGAATAATGATAAAAATTAAAATAAATTAATAAATAATAGTCTTTTCTCTTTTAAAAGTAAACACATCTTCAAACCTTTGAAAAATACATGTTTCACTTTGCAACTGTTTCCCTCATGCTTTATGAGGACTTCCATAAAAATTAATGTATAATATATATGCATAGAGCCACATCATTTCTATTTTACTAGTGGGGACTTTTATTTATATTTAACTCTCGTGGGGACCTGAATCTTGGTCCAGATAGTGTCAGAGGTCCCCATGGTGTGACTGTGTAAACTCATCAATCTCCCCATAAAAAATGGGAACACACACACACACACTCACACACACACACACACACTCACACTCACACACACACACACACACACACATACATACACTCGTACACATATAATCAATTTAAATAAATTAAACATGCTCAAAAAGGAATATATTCTAATATACATTATATTAATTAATTAATTCATTCATTTTAGTCCAATGTGTATTGTATATTAGATTTTAGTTACAGTTGCAGAAAAAAAAAAATTAGAACATTAATTGTTTACTTCAATTTCTTGTTCATTTTAATGCCTGCCTGGTACTACTGAAGGTACATTTATTGAGTAACATGCATAGTTAATATTTCAAACATGCAGATACATGTAAATAATTCAGGTAAAATGTAAATGAGTAAGAAATTATTATTTTTTTTTAATGTTCAGTTAATGATATTTATGCTGAAATTTTATTAAGATCACATGAGCCGTATTATAAATACAGTAGATTTTCACTGAAAAATGAAAAATTGAATTGATAATGTCAGAAATGGTAACAAACCACTTGGAAATATAGTGGAAAAATTATCTATAAAAATCAACCAATGCTGACAGGACACTACTAGTTGAAGATTGTAAAAAATAGACAATTTAATTGTAAAAGGAAGTTAATACACTGTATGGACAAAAATACCAGGACACATCACACTTACAGCTTTAATGTCCCACTCTTATTTAATTTAAATATTAAATTAAAATCAGAACATGCCAAATATTTCAGAAATGTATACATAGAATATTGACCAAACATTAATCATCTGTTTAAAAAAAGCTCAGTGTTAAGCAACATTGTTCAAAACCAGTATTGAAAACATTTAGACATTTTAGATGTAAATGTAACTTAAACCAAATTAATAATCACGAAAAAACAAAAAATTTTTATTGTAACCATGTGTTATTTTGTTATTTTATATATCCTGAATTTAACATGTTCAGAAGTTGAAAATCACTGCTGCTTAAATGTTTTTCATGTTCATTCTTACATTTACTTGTTACTTTGTGTTACACTAATTATTTACTTTGACTTAATGTTTCCTTTAAGAGTCATCCTGTTTTAATTAAATAAAAACAGTCCATTTCTGATATACTTTTTTATTTTATAAGTCACAATTCTTCTAAGCTGAGACAAGATGATTAAGATACTGTCAGCAATTTAATCTTCTTAAATATGTCATTATATTGGCCTGTATAACCTCACTATCATTCATACTGTAGCGTAAAAATATCATTATTTTTTTTCTCCCACAGTGCACTTAATTTAAAATGCCTGCTTCAGCTCCTTTGATTTGTTTCATTCCAGTATAATTTTTACACTCCAAAACTCTTTTAGTATGCATAAACCTTGATGTTTTCTATTAACATAATATAATCTATAGCTGTGGGACTATTAGTAATCAGATTGACTCTAAAACAATGACACATTTTTTATTACTGTATCTAAGCCATTCAGACGGTGCCGTAAACTTCAAGTACAATATCAACCTCTGTACACGTGAGTCCAGATAAAGATGCAGCAAATTATATAAGCGGACTGATGTCTTTTTAATGTCTTTTATATCGACATGTGGAGTCTTGTGTGACAGGCGAAACGACTGCAATAACAAATGATTAACAATTCTGTCTAAAACAACACATTTTAACATTATTCTACCACTTTTTTTCTCCACCTCTTACATTTGCATGTGTTGTTTTTATATGCAGTGATGTGTATCTCTGTGTAAACAGTTTTGTGTTTACATATTCTTGTTATTTCTGCACATGTATTCAGATTTATGTATACAAAAACAAGCCCTCCTACACACATAAAGGCACATTCATATTAATAGGTGCAGGCCAAGGGCACTTTGGATAATAAACGTACTGTAAACTGTAGAAAAAAAAAAACCTAATTAGTCTATGTTAGCAGAATAAATTTATTAGCCTGTGGATGAACTTTAAGCAAGCGAAGCATACTAATGTCTGCATTTATAGACAGATTAAATATATTTACTCTGTAGAACCATTAAGAGTCTATATTTATATGTATGTTTTCATGTGGTTACTATTTTTAAAGTGATATTACGTCATTTCGTTCTCCTTTTTTAGTCATGTTTTTTGCCTCAATGCAAACATATCTCTGACTGATCCAACATTACACTGATTATCAATTAGACTTCTGAGTATTTTTAAAGTGGTTGTAAAAGATCCAATAAAAGTAATCATCAGCGTTTTCAGCATGATTAGTTTGGCCACTGATCCTGCTGATCTGCTGTTGGACCACTGCCTTTAAAACACTGACTTTACAGTCATTATTCTGTAATAGTATGTCTATAGTATTGTCCTGATGGGCCGCTGGCTACATTAATGACCGACGTCATGCAAATTTCTCTGCCGTCTCACACTTAAAAATGATCATGATCGGGTGATTAAGTCAAATAAATAGTCACTCAGCAGTTGATATATCCATCTGTTTCAAGTTAAATCAGATAAAAGTGATGCATGGCTTTTCAACTAAACATATTCCACTGTCCTGTCGTCAAATGAGGTGACAGAAATATAGAGGTTAATTATGCTACTTACTTCAGAAATGAGGTTCTACCTGTGTGAGACGGTCACATTTTTGCACTTTATGTGAACAGAAACCTTTAAAAAAAACAAAAAACAAAAAAAAACTGTGGAGATCCGCTGTCAAACTGAACCCAATCAGGCGGCAGCTTGAGTTCAAAGCTTCCCAGTGGCAAAAAAAAGTGCTGCAGTGTGCAGAGACTGAAAATGCTGGCTTTGCAATCCTCGATGTAATATAATAGATATGTATTTTTCAAAAAACAAACAATAAAACCAAATATCTGACACAACTGAACACCATCAAATGTATAAATGGATTTGATGCATGTGTGGATATTTACTGAGGCTGATTTTAAAGACACTAACATTCTGTTTTACAGTAAATCCCACTCTGTATGTCTCCCACAGCCACTACAGAAGTATCTGAGACCTCCGAGCAGGTTCTGTCAGGGCTGATGTTCAGAGATCTGCCCTTGTTTGAGGGTCACTGCCACATGCACTTTCCCTCTGTTCAGCCAAAGGCATCCTGGAGCTTCATCGATGCCCTTCGGAGCCTCCACCTTGTCCCACACAGGCTCCGCAGATCAAATTAATCTGCTCAGACTGTAGCTAGCCACACATCTGTCCATTGCAACAACCCCCCGGCTTGTCATATTTAGGTTAAATTGTGGTTATTTGGGGATCAAACCCCCCCCCCCCTCTTTTAACAGCAACAGCATGTCACCAAAAGGTCACCAACCTCTGCCTGTAAATTCATGATATGAAATGTAACAGCGCTGTAGAGGACCCAGCACTGGCTAAAATTCTTGGCTTAAATAGCACAGGGGGTTTCTTATATTGTAGTTCAGAGGAGGCTGTTTAAGCTCCTTTGTCAGGCACTCAGAGATATTCAAATCATCAAAAATCCAGCATAGCTAAAAATGGACTTCTTATCAACACTTTCTGTTTTTTTTTTTTCTTCTGAGCAGCAACTTTGTTCCAAAGAGTCCCTGAAGTGATTAAAAACATGCATGCCAAGAGTGACTTTGCATCGGCAGAAGGTTATCAGAGTTGTTAATCACATCCATTTCATAGAATAATCTCTATCAGATTGTATGGAGCATGTATTTACACAGAGACACACAAACACAAATGAAACTTACTTGTGGTGTGATAAATGTTCGCAGTCATGAAACACAAATAAAGCATAAATTCCATTGAGTAGAACAGACAGTGCAACCCAATTTGGGCCCCAGGCTCATAAAACGTGTAGCGGAAGACATAAAGGAATCCAAAGATAAAAATAGAGATTGCACAGCACAACTATAGAGCAGGTTTTTTTTTTTTTTTTTTTTTTGCCTGGTCATATGTGAAACTGTGGCCTGTGAGAGAAGCTCGAGAAGTCTTTTTGCTTAAATGAATGAATGATTGAATGAATGAATGAGCTATTCTTCTTCATTTTTGCAGAGGGGCTGGACCGTTTCACCTCGTGTGTTCGTGGGAAACTAAAAATTCCCTCATTAACAGTGTCCGAAGGGAAGAAACCCAACGGTAAAACACTTCCATATGTTACAGGAAGAATCTCTGAGCAGCTGCACGCTCTCTGTGTGCATCTGTGCACTTTATTTAGCTTCTTACTGGGAAAAATAAATAAATAAAAGCACAGAAGTTTGCTTTCGGCTCAATAATAAGTTATGCAAAACATTATGGAAAACTTTGGAAAAGCAACGAACCAGCACCACGGTCAAGAGGGAAATTGGGTTCGAGTTAGATATAATACAAAACAAATATTAACAATATTAGCATTACTGAAAGTCACTTTTAAATTAATAAAATAAATAAATAAATCCAAACAATGCACACAAATTGAGTAATAAAGCCATATACTCACTCTATTACTTCCCAGACGCCAGGTACTGTGTTCTTTGTCTGTCAACCTGAGGCCCCTCATCTCTGTCCCCTTGTCTCACTTAGCCTCCTTTACATACCCTTTAACCTGGGCTGACATCAAACAGCCCTGACCTGAAACCACTAACGGCATCCCGACAACAACAACAACAAAAAAAAACAACTCAAAACAAAACCAACAGCTCCACCGCCGTCCTCTCATGAAGAGCCTCAGTGTGTGTGTTCAACCAAGTGTGAGCTCCGTCTGAAAGGGAGAGGGAAGAGGGAGGCAGAGCATCTTGTCTCTCTCCCTGTGGTTCTTACAATGGTCCACACTAACCCTTCATCCCCTCCAAACTGGGTCATAGTTGGGGGTTGGGAAGGGTGTGTTTGTATGATGGTGATGAGAAGGATGTGGTGGTGGGGTTTTAATACCCCTCAGAGGGGTAAAGGGAGGGTGGGCGGTGCAGACAGTAATAACATAGGGGGTGTATCCAGATACTGGAGGTAAATGATATCATTACATTAAGACCTGAGGCAGAAGAGGCTGGAAAAGATAGAAAATACAGTCTGGTGGAATTTACTTTTTCTTTTAATGTGTGTGTTAATGTGAACAAATTAAATCATCTGTTGTCTTTACTGCAAGCATCATTAGAATTTTTGTCGTTTTTTTTAATCTTTGGAATACAACGCTTTATGTCCTCAACTTCAATCATCATCATCATCATCATTATTATTGTTATCATCATTATTATTAGATTTTAAAAGCATCTGAAAAGGACTCTAATTAACAGAATAATATAAAGCTGTATATCATATGATTTGTATTTGATGATTTGTGTTTTTGTTGTTTACACTTTAGATTATAATTTCAGTTACCGGTACAGAGTAATTTATAAATTCTATTTTAATTTCAGTCATATACTATTTATCTTTTTCTGTAAATTGTATTGTTTCTTATCCGCTTTGTTTTTATAATGTACAAATAAAGAACGAATAAAGAAAGATGTTTATTATTATAGTTTAAGTATAAATTTAGGTTCCCATTTACATTTAATCTCACTATATATATATATATATATATATATATATATATATATATATATATATATATATATATATATATATATATATATATATATATTTATTTATTTTTTATTAATTTATTTTTTCACTAATTAGCATATTATTTAGTTATTGTCTGGGCTATTGTGGAAAACTCTTGGGGTTTTTGGGTCTTACCCACATAATAGTGTTTGTATATATATATATATATATATATATATATATATATATATATATATATATATATATATATATATATATATATTTTATTAATTTTTTTATTCTGCAAACAACTAAATAACAGTGAGATCCACTGCATAAAATATACATGTCTGAGTCGAAAGCTGAAGTACAATATCAGCAAAAAATAAATATACACATAGTTTATTTTGAGACAGATTTTCTGACATGACATCTTCTTATTTCAGCCTAAATGTTTGTATAAAAGTCCAGAGGTAAAATGTACAGATGAATTTGCACATTTGTGTCTCTGTGCATGATAAACAGTGTACATCTGTTAATGTTTTTCATTCCTTGCACTACTTGCTTATACATTAATTTACAGATTGCATAATAAAACTGTATTTCAGTCAGGATGTGTCCTTAAAGTAGAATGAAGAATGTTAGAGAAAGTCTGCTATATGTGTGCATTAAAATGAAATAGACTTTAGTGAATATTTGTGTTCTCAAAACTGCACTAAAATCCAACTGTGATTATGTTTAAAATCTTTCCAAACCAATGAATCAAACCACAAACCATAAAAGAACTCAAGTGAGTTCAAAGATGTTTTATTCATTAATTTCGCTGCAGGTCATTTAGACTGATGTTTTCAGTTTGATTGTTATACTTTTACATTTTAAGAGCTCCACAGTTTAGTTTGTACATTAGTCTTCTACCTGTTGTGCATTAATGTGTATAGTGTGCTGGTACGATCGATCAATAATATGTCCAGTAGTATTTTTGTGGATGTTTTATTGCATCCAACCACATGGTATATTACCACGGACTGTTCTCCTATATTATACAGTAGATAGAAACCTTTACTTTCATACTTTTACTTTTCTGAGTTTGTTTCTGCACTGACAATAAGGTCTAAATTGTACTTTACAAATATTTATGTTTAAATGAGCTGAAGAAGAGCAAATATATTTGTTATCATCAAATGATTGTTCATTTTCATTTGAATTATAACTTCATAACTCTGAACATCTGCAAATATATGAAGCAAAAATAAATGCATTATGATAGGAAGAAAAGTATAAAAAATAAAATATATACATAAATACATAAAACAAAATCCAAATCTAAAAACATTTCATTTATCCTATCCCATACCCTTCTGTTTTCTTTCTTAATAAAATCATTAGATTATACAATATATATGCATATATAAATAGAACAACATAAAGTTTACTTCAATTAAACTCAAAATTGAACATTTCACTTATTATCATATTCCTCTTTCTTTCTTTCTTTCTTTCTTTCTTTCTTTCTTTCTTTCTTTCTTTCTTTCTTTCTTTCTTTCTTTCTTTCTTTCTTTCTTTCTTTCTTTCTTTCTTTCTTTCTTTCTTTCTTACCAAACTTCTAGAAAGTTTAAGTTTAGAAAGTTTTACTTAAGTTTTCCAGATTTCTTTCCAAATCATTGCTTTTCTACAGTAAGGTTATTATCAAAAATGAAATGAGGAAAACTAGAATTGAAAAAAAAAAATGTTGTTAATGATATAAATAAAACCTAGCCCCATCTGATGTCTGAAGGTGAGACATTGTGAATCTTGTCTGAATCCTGAGATTTTACCACTGATGTGTTTTAGCTGTTGACTTTTAGTGTGACCTTGACCTTTGACCTTCATTACTCAAAAGCAAATGGGTTCTTCCTTGACCCATTGTCTATCATTCTTGAAAGTTTCATCAAAATCCGTTCAGAATTTTTTTTTTACGTAATCCTGCTGACAGACAGACAGACAGACAGACAGACAGACAGACAGACAAACAGACAGACTTAAATTTCATACCTCCTTGGCAGAGTGTAACTGTATTGTGTGGTTATAAAACTAACTAAAAGATATTAAAAAAAATGTCATCTTTGTCAAAGTTGGATTTGAAATTGACTTATTTCACTCAAGTAATTTTAGCTGTTGGCACCATATGACACTTCACACTCTGTCACTTGTCTTTTACAGTCGACTCATCGTCCCCACTCTACCTGGCAAAATTTGGAATTTATTTAAGTAGAACCATGATGAAAATAAAAGATAGGGAAAAAAAACTAATACTAAAACTAAAACTAAGGTATTAGGGGAAAAAAATTCATTAAATCAAATTAATCAAAACCATCAAACCTGCTCTAAAACCTTGTTAAAACAGACAAACTAAACTAAGTGATTATAGGAAAAAAAGTCAAAACTGATTTAAACAAAAAATCCAAAACTATTATAATATTGGTTTAAGGTTGCAATTAGTTCCTCTAATGAAGTAATGTGATCGCACATGATGAATGCCCAAATATGAAAGCATATGAATAGGATTAATAGTTAAGAAGTATTATTTTATTATTTAAAAAATGCAGTTTTTGAAGTTATAGTGTTGTTCTTCTCTTCTGTCTCTTATCCTTTCCACAGATTAAACCACATAATTGAATCAAGTATGTTATAAAGTTGAAACTATAGCACTACTAATAAGATGAGAAGTTTTCTTTTTGCACAAACGTGGACATTGACTTCTGTTCTGACTAATCCTCCCCCATCACTTTCAGCCCCTGCATGCCCTCCTCACTCTATCCCTCCGTTTCCTCCCTCACGCCTCCTCATAGATTCATAATCATGCCGCGCGATGAACAATAAAAGATGTTCATTTGATTTTGTCCAAATCCATCTCACCAGCTTCGTTTGCTCAAATCGCACGCTATCTCAGCCTCTTTTCTTATCGCTCTCTTCTGAGCGGACCATTTGCTATCAACAAATTTCACAGATCATACGCTGCAAATCAGAGAGTATAAATCCTCTTTAAATTCATATCATGTCGCTCAAAGTCCAAAGTCTTCTCTAAAATGTTTGGCCTGAATGCAAACTCCCCCATTTTTTCCCGTTTTTTTTTTTTCATGACTATTATTGTATTAAAATGTGTGATGGATATCTTTTTAACTTCAAGTCCTCATCATCTATTTTTGATGTGACGGCTTCATGGGGGTTTTAATAACAGTGATTGATTCTCACTGAAACCAGAATACACCCATGGTTATCAAAGTTGTGTCGACCTTGTGAGGTTATTTGACTGTGATTTATTCAGTCTTAAAACCTTTACTGTAGATGATGTACCTCAGTAGTGGAGTCTTTGAAAGCTGTTCCAGTTTAGCTACACTTATGTTCAACCTCTGACTTGTGATAAATGCAGACTAAATGGCTTTAGGGTTTGCAAAACTCCCTTATGTTTATCTTTGTATCTGTGTGTTTTGACAAGGCGGAGGTCATCTTTGCAGACTCAGCTCACAGAGGAGCTGAGATGATGTATTGCTTTTGTTTTTCACTGACATTAAGTGGAAAAACTTGGTGGTTGCTGCCATTGTTTAAAAGCAGAACAATCCTGAGTTGCACTTCATATACAGAGGTGACAAATTAAAGAAATAATCCGATGCGAGTGGTGTCAGATAAATCATACGCTTAAGAAATCAAGTGCAACACAGGTTAACAAGCACATGTGACCCTCCAGCACAAAACCAGTCACTTGGGTCAAATTTCAGAAATTAAGATTTTTCAGTTTCAGTTTATTCAAAATGCTTGTGTGTCACTAATTCAACCAATCAGAGGTGGTTTTTCCACATCGCCCTAGCAACAAGGGATTTTGTTTAATGGAGAAGGCTTTGTTCTGAAGCCTCCCATTGGTTCCAATATATAATTAGGTAGTGACTGGTTTTGTGCTGGAGGGTCACAAATAGTCAAATAACATGTTTTTGCATATTTGTCAAAAACCCTATTTTCGCAGGACCATTATAACCTGCTGATGATTTGGAAATGAATCCTCAATGTCAGTGTTTGATGTTTTGTTATTTACTGACATTATTACGTTTGGTTGTGATGATAAGAAGAGGTTCAAATGTTCCTCACTGTACAGTAGCTCTTATCATGCTGTCCATCCAGCTTTTGAAATGTTGTTTTTCTGAAGGATTAAAGCTAAAATAAACCTTGTGAATTTATATTATTATCCCCAGCACAGTTTCCATCATCCTGAACCAGGAAATAGGCTGAAATATTGTCAATTATTTCAAATTAAGGTCACAGATAACCTTTTAGGTTAACAGATTATACTAGTCCACATCTAACTTTTTTTTTTCTGGTATTCAATAAAAGATGCAAAAAATATATATTTTTTAATATTAATACAGCAGTCACATTTCCATTGACCCTAAAATTGTGCAACTATAACTTGTGTAAATAAATGTACCTAATGGAAAAATTTTGACAAAACACTTATTTTTCTATTAAAAGTTTTTGCGCTGGCAAGATGTGAATTTTTGAGTATAGTGCAAAAGGTATATTATGCAAAACTACAATGGAAAGACCTTTTTAACAACTATAGTCAGATGAATTAAAAAACAGATGCACTGTAAACCTGAATGTTCAGAATAATTAAATATATTAAGTTGTGAATACTCAAAGTTTCAGAAATAGTACCACTAACTCAAATGTATTCAGTTGTTGTAACATGTTCTTCTTTTTAAGTACTTCCAACTAATATTTTTATTAAGGGGAACTATTGTGGATATAAGTGAACATAAGTTACTGAGTGGTATTAAGTCATCAAATGCTGAGAATGATATTGTACTGTTATTTCTATTGTTTCAAATAAGGATGATTGAAAAAAAAAAAACTTAACTAATGTAGTAGATGATGAAATACAATTTCAGAGCACTACAAATAACCACCAATATCTATCACACTAAAAAAATGACAATCACAAAACACAGTAAATTTATTCAGGGGCGACTGTGGTTCAGTTGTTAGAGCGGGTCGTCCAATGACAATATTTGAAACTGTGTAAAATTGTAAGCGTGTCCAAAACTTTTTTTCCACTACTGTATATGTTGTAACTTTTTTAAAAAGAAAAGTTGAAAACATAACATTCTATGGTTGTGACAGATGACAGCTTTTTTATATTGAACCTTCTGGCATCAAATGGACCAGCAGAGAATCAGAATAAAAAAGAGTGACGAGGGTCTGTTAGATTGTTTCTATTAAAACGACAGTAACTCCCATCGTAACTCCACACAGTGTTAGAATGTTACAGGAGGTCAAACAAAGTGGGAGGAGGTGGGCATCCACTAATGATTCAACAAACTGAACCAGAACTAGAATAAAACCAGAGGGCAGTGTGTTTCTCTCAGCTCTGGTGCTAAATGTTATAACTAGGAATAGCTCCTGCAGATGACCAGCCATGCAAATGAGACTAATTCATACAGGCTGGTATGAGTGGGTTGACAAAATTACATCCACAGACTGCACTCAGGCACTCTGTGGTGCCGTGCGATTTGACGACATCATTATGACCTTTTTCTGTTTTTTTTTTTTTGTTTGTTTGTTTTTAAATCTGACGTCAAAAACTTATAATTAGCTGAGGGAGTAAGAGGAGCGTAGCTGTAAATGTGGTTCATGCAGTAGATGTGAACTGTACTGTATATAAAAGATGATTTTTCCTCGAGATTTAAATCAAATATGAATTTGTTTTGATGATTAAATAACATACTGATCTATTGATACTTCATATAGTTCAGAATATGAATGTTTACAGAGTATCCATGCATTTATATGTTGTACCTTTTGGATAATATGTTTCTATATGATCTTTTTTTTTTTTTTTTACTCATATGAACAAAACATCTACTGCTGATGCAAACTGTTTAACACCTGATGATCCACTAATCCTAATTGGTCAGATTGACATCTTTTCATGGTCAACCCATTTGCATGTTCAGAGGCTCCAGGAAACACCATCATCTTCTACAACATTGATTCGTGACTAAAACCCATAGAGTTTAGATCATCATGGAGACACTGAGTTTATGTTCAGTTAATGATATATTGGCTGGAAAAGTCACTTTGATTTCAAATTTCTCTGTTTCTGACATTACTTTTGAATGTATTGTAAGCTTTTATGAACATCTGCATGATCAGTGAATTAGATGTAGAAAAATACCAGATGTTTACTGAAGAAAGACAAAATAAAGAGAATAACATTTTATAATAACTGGTGACAAATCACTTAAGAAAGGGTGAATATGGAGGAAAAATTATTTAACAAACTGCCACAAAAGTAGCACTGGGTCTTTATGGGTTAATTTAATTTCATACAAAAATCCAGAATTGAAAGGTTGGCAGTTCACGTCCCACCTCTGGCTGTCCACATGTCCAAGTGTCCTTGGGCAAGACACTGAACCCTAAGTTGCTCCCAGTAGAGTCAGGCAGCGCCAGTGAATCGGCAGCATCTGTCTACTGGTGTATGAGTGTGTGTGTGTGTGTGTGTGTGTGTGTGTGAATGGGCGAATGTGAGGAACTGTAAAGCGCTTTGGGCACCAACTGGTGTATAAAATGTGCTATATAAGTACAGTCCATTTACCTTTGGGAGATTTTGTTGACAGCTCTCTTCACCACCAAACACTTTAAGACAAATACATCTTTATTATTTTTCCACTGGAAGTCATTGCTGACTAGAAAAAGCCTAAAAAAAATAACCCAAAACACTTCACAGGGCATTTTATACTGCCTTAGAAATGATGAAAAACACTTCAGAAGCAGAATGAACACCTCTCCACAATGACTAATGATCACAGTCCAATATCTAATTAGTATCTGACCATCAGAGTCTATTAAGGAGCTCTAGAAAAGTCTATAAAAAGCCTTTAAACACTTCACAAAACACTTAATACTATCTTTGAGGCGATGCTAAACATTTCAGAAGTAAAATTACTTTTCTTCTAAAATTTGTTTTTTGCCACAAAATGAGATGTTACTCTACCGTCTTTATTACAAACCATGACATTTGGTGTGAAATAGACACTGAATTTGCACCAATTTATGAAATGTGGCTGAAGAATAATGAAATAATGAAATAATGGAATAATGGGGTAGATTAGATACAATGACATATGAAGCTTCCTCCATAAGATCTGGGACCCTTTACTAGTGTTCATTAATATTAAAGACTGACTCACCCCTCCTGCTGACTCTAACAATACTATCTCAGTATCATACATTTCAATTTCCTCTCTTTTTTATTCCTTCTTTCCCATTTTATTATTATATTGTTTATTAATCAATACCATGATTCTTTTTTTGTTATATGCACACATGCCTTGTGTTATACTATAGCAGAAATAAGAATGTTTAAAATAGACCATTCATTCATTCATTCATACAATTTCATCTTTATTTACCTTATTATTACTTCTTCCTTACCTCTTCCACAGCAGAAGAGTTACTTCTTAGGACTAACTTTGGTCAACATGTCACAAATGAGATTGCTCATTAATGCAATGAGCAGATTGCTGTTGCTGAACTCCCATAATCCTTCAGCTTTTCTGCATAAGCCAAGATAATTTAGCTCATTTGACAGAGTGTCGTCTGTTAGAAGAGCTCTAACTGACAGATATGTGTGGTTGTTTTTTTTTTTTTTTTTTTTAGTGTTTTTGGAAAATGTGGATCCACTCACACTCCTATTTAATACTATTTAAGAGTTGTTGAATTGAGGGGTTGATTAATGGAGATTAAGCCTGAGACAGATGTGACATGACATGGAAAACTTCTCAGACAACTTTAGATTTGTTCAGAGGGAAGTGCGGTTTATACAAATAATCATCATTAATACTTGAAGGCAGGAATTTCAATGTTTACTACCTGTGAATAACATCTGAATGTCAGCTTCCTGACACTGAACCTTCCCAGATTTAACTGAAAGTATGACACTTCACCACAGCAAAAATACCAATAAGAAGTATTTAGTGAATTCTGTTTCAGTTTTAGTGTTTGTTTTGAGAATAACTGAACTCCTCGATACTGTCTGCATATTTCAGACATAGAGTCACTTAGTTGCTGTTACTGTAAATGGTATGTTCTAGTCTATTTACTGTTTTATAGCTCTTGCCCCTATTTGGATTGAGTACGTGTCATACAATACCTTTACACAATGAATGCTGTATAAAGTAATGTTATGAAGTGGCAACTGAGTTGAAAGAAAAGAGCAGTGTCTAAAGTCTTACCATTATAATAAGTGATAAATATGTATGGATTTAAATCTCAGAGACATTTTAGGATAAATTATGAATAGATAACACACCATTTTATAAGGGAGATCTTTCATTAAATTATCTTTGTGATTTTGTGGCCGGCATACAAAAACAGCCAATAAAGTTTCTGGTTTTTGTGCTGGCTGAGCAGGTTTCATCTGAATAAATTGGCCAAAATGTTCAGTACCATTTAGCCTAATTACTGTAATAACTTACACCGGTACAACTTATTACATTAGTGGTTCTAAGAAGGAAAACCAAGACATTTTAAAACATCCTCTTCATGCAGAGTTTCAGCTTTTTCCATTTAAGAGAAGGTGCACTTTCCCCTGCAGAGCAAATCAAACCAATATGTCAATCAGTTGTCTCTTCTGATATTTAGTTTTTAAATAGCATGTAGGTGAGCTGTTGGGAACAATGCACCATTAACCATGTTGATTTTATTTACTGTATAAATTGTATTATGTGAGATTTATTGTTTGGTGTTATGTGAGATGTACACTTCTGTTGCAAATCAAATTGCTCTATGGGGACATCAATGATTTTTCAATCAATTAGTGATATTTCTTTAATCTTTTATGCTCCAATCTACTGGAAAGTCTTCTAATAAATGTATGCTATTGAACATTAAAGTCCATCTGTTTGCTTTTAACCCTATGACGCCAAACATATTATATTTGATACATGACTTTTGAGGTCCTCTACATGATCAGTGTGATTTTTTCCTCTTGAAAAACCTGATGTATTTAATTAAATACATGCAATACATGGATAATCCATTAGGGAGAGAAATCCATTCACTCGAGGCCTTTCCAGTGACACTACAAGTCTGTTATTAAAAAGAATGGAGGCAGAATTTTTGCCAATTTTTGAAGAAGGAATTATCTATTTGTTATATGTTTGTGTTATATTGTGTTTTTGTAATAATAATGTAAAATAATGTAAAATAATAATATCTAAGCATTGAGTCCATGATGTATGAAAGTTACATAATCAAAACTCCTACATGGATATTGATATTTGAAAAAATATTTTTTTTTGGTTGTTCAGAATCAGATAGTTTCAAAGAACTGGATTTTTTTGGCCGTGATTTAAGGGTTTAGACTTTACAGGGGTTAAAATGATTTATTAACTTTGTATTTTACTATAAATTATTTGTTTGTTGCAATGTATTCACAAACTGTATGAAGCTAATTATTTACACACGTCTTTATTATGGTATAAAATGTTCGTCATCACAGTAAAACTCCTACTCATCATCCAGATCAGACTTCCCAGTCAACTCTACCAACTCCTCCAGGGAAATCCTAAGGCGTTCCCATGTCAGCCAAGAGACATAATCCCCATGGAGGAGGAGTGGCTCTATTCCAACTCCCTCCTGAATGGCCAAGTTCGTCACTCTATCTCTAAGGCTGAGAGCCCAGCCACCCTGCCTGTACCTGCAACCTCATTCTTTCAGTCTTTACCCAAAGCTCATCACCATAGACATGAGTCAAGGTGAAAATAATGTTTAAATCATAATCACACCTTTGGTTTAATTATAAAAAATGCCCTACAATGATTCTTTTCTGGGCTTCTTAGGAGGTTAAGATGAACTAGCTCAGTGTTTCGTAACCCTGGTCCTTGAGGAACACTATCCTGCATGTTTTAGATCAGGGGTGTCCAAATCCAGTCCTTTAGGGCCGGTGTCCTACATGTTTTCGATATTTCCCTCTTCCACATGAACAAAAAATGAATAATAAACTGACAAAATAATTACTAACATGAAGAAAGTGGAGCAAATTTAAAGAAAAAAAAAAAAGAAATAAAAAGTGAAATGTAGAAAATTAAACAATGAGCAACGAAATGAACAAAAACTTTGTCTTAATTTTTCCATGATACTAATTATTTTGTCAGCGTATTATTAATTTTTGTTAATTGTATTGATGACTTTGGCCATTTTTGTTCCTTTTGTTGCTTATTTTAATTTAAATTGTTTTTTTTTTTTTTCCTGAGGAACTGCTAAAGTTTCAGGAGTTAAAGAGTTAAACTGAATCGTATAGAAGAGGGAAATATCTAAAACATGTAGGACACCGGCCCTCAAGGACTGGATTTGGACACCCCTGTTTTCGATGGATCCCTCTTCAAACACACCTGATTCAAATGATCAGCTGATTATCAAGCTCTGCAGAAGACTGATAATGACCGTCAGGTGTGTTCAAAGAGGAAATATCTAAAACAGGTCTGTCCAAATCCAATCCTCAAGGGCCGGGTTGTCCTACATGTTTGAGATATTTCCCTCTTCCACATGATTCAGTTTAAACCCTTTAACTCCGGAAACTTTAGCAGTTCCACAGTAAAAAGAATTAAAATAAGCAATAAAATGAACAAAAATGAATAATAAATAATAATAAATGATCTGTAACATGAAGAAAGTAAGACACAATGGAGCAAAATTAAAGAAAAAAAAATCTAAAAATAAAAAGTAAAATGTAGCAACAAAATGTTCATGTTACTA